>CM076577.1:1477182943-1477782943 GCA_034641835.2 Pinus albicaulis
GGAAAATTAAAAATATACATATGTAATTTACTAAACAAAACAATTTATTGAATTTTTTTTTTAAATGATTTGTTATTAAAATTATATATATATTTTCAAAAATAAAAATATACATATATCTAAGTAACAAAACAATTTAAATTTTTTTTTTTTTTCATTTTTTTTTAATTGATTTGTTTAATAAAATTATATATGTTATATTTTCAAAAATTTAAAAATACACATATATACTCATTAAACAAAACAATTTATTGAAATCAAAGTTTTTCATGAAAACAATTTTTTTTTTTAAATTGTTGAATCAATTGAAATGATGAAGTTTTATTTTGTCTCCTTTTTTTTTCACATAACAATTCTTTTTCTGATCTTCCAGATCACACAAAGTGCAGGAGGAGAGCATACTCAAGAATTATTAATTTGTTTTTTAGATGTAAGAAATAAGGCTACCTAGTTACACTTCCCCGGCAATGGCGCCAAAATGTTTGGTCAATTTAGTGTGTCCTAAATTGCTAACATAAATTATCAACCAGGGATTCGTAAGCTGACGAAGTGTGGCGCACTATATGTGCAAGATAACCTATCTCTTACTTTTTGTCGTTTTTGGATTTTTATGAAATTTTAAAAGACAAGTATGGTTATGGATATTCAAGGCAATGATGTCCTTTATAATGATTTACCAACTTGAAACTGAAGAAAGAATTTGAAACATACAATGACAAAACTTGAAAGGAAATGAAA
The DNA here is from genome assembly GCA_034641835.2 of Pinus albicaulis. Classification (NCBI taxonomy): domain Eukaryota; kingdom Viridiplantae; phylum Streptophyta; class Pinopsida; order Pinales; family Pinaceae; genus Pinus; species Pinus albicaulis. The sequence goes on from CM076577.1 coordinate 1,477,183,682, forward strand.
ATGTGCTACTGAAATGAAAAAGGTGCTGCTAATCTAATAAATCAAAACAGTGAACTAGTGAGCATGAAACCAAACTATTCTTGCTGCTGTCTAAACACAAAAAAAACTATGCTGAAAGAAATCCAAAAGTTGCAATAAAGTAAATCTAAATCAAATTACATCAACTTGTCTTCTGATCCCTCATCATTAGTCCAGCTATGATTTTCGGAAGTAACCATAAACAACTTGAGTAATTGATATCTAACTTGCAGAAAGTAAACTAATATCAAACCACACATTCATAATTCAATCCCTCACCATCAGTCCAGCTGTGGCTTTCGGAGGTAATTGAAGATGTCATGCACAATTTAATATTTCTAACTTGCAGAAAGGAAACTAATATCAAACTACACATCCATAATTCAATCCCTCACCATCAGTCCAGCTGTGGCTTTCGGAGGCAACTGAAGATATTATGAGCAATTTAATATATCTAAGTTAACTACGAAACAAATGTACCATTTGAAATAAACAAACGGTCTTTGGAATTAAACAAAAATGTGAAGTGCTTGTTGAGAACATTATTGATTCCATGTCATTAGTCAAAAGATATTCAAATACCCGAGGCTGCCAACTATGCGCTAAAAGCTATGATTTCAAAAAGCAATCTAAGTAAGAAATATGACAAAACGAAATTAAAAGCTACTTATCTAGAAAACATGTAGAAGCCTCCTTGGATAGCAGGGGCCCTCTGCTACCAATTTGGTGAAGTCCTTCAGCTCCTTAAAATTGTAATCAAAACAGCATCAAAGAACTGAATTTCTCTATTAAAAAGAACTCACAAATCTACATCCCATTCCATCTTGAACTTAGTTACAAATCTACTTCTTCATTACTTTCTCATTACTTTCTCATTGCTTCTTCATTACCTATGATAGGAGAAAGCTTCTCCTATTTATACAAAATATGAGGAGACATCTCATTAATGGGAGTCCATGAATCTCTCCCTCCATCTCTAGAGTTACAATCAAAATAGGAAATGATAAGACACATGTCTTTCTAGAGTTTCAACACAACTTGAGGAATGAGACACATATCCTCTTGGAGTTTCAATACAACAAGGAAGTGAGACACATATCCTCTTGATCCCATAATCTTCTCCAACCAAATTCGAATTTGGCCTTAGAGTGCCACATAAGGGTCTTCTAGAAGTCTCCTTTTGACCTACACATGTCACAAAACTCACAACACATATATAGATATATGAAACTATGTTAATTTTCTAGTTTCTAATCATAAATTCACTTAAAATACATAAAATAAATAACTTTGAAAAACAAGGATCCTAACCCATATATTTATGAAAATGGTTACTTGATGTAGGGTTTTAGGTCAAATGGCTATGAAATAAGAGCTAAATGGTTATGACATAATGGAAATATGTATGAATATGGAAAACATTTTTGAGACTCAACACATTATACACACTGTTGAATCCAGTGCAGTAAACTTGTACACTTTACCTAGTGTTTCTGTGGAGGTTCTTGTAATCATAAAGTATTTGGAGAGGATTCTTCTTCACTTCCCATTTGTTTAAGAATGTCTGATGGAAGGTTTGGAGATCATTTATACTGTGGGGGGTTAAGCCTTTAAACCATTTTCTTACTTCTCCCCCCAAACTCTGAGAAAATAGTCTGAGTTTGACAGAATCATCATCAATTTCATTTCTATCAAAGTAGTCATTTATTTTATCCACATGTTGCGATGCAGTTGTAGTATTATTGGCATCATACAATGGTATTTTGGACTGATAATCCTATGGAAGATTGACTAATGGTACATGAAGGACTAAGGGAGCATACCATGCTGCCATGATATGTGGTGGAGGTGGATTTACAAGAGGTGGATTAATAAGAGGGAAAGTGAGCTGAAGTGGAGTGGTTTGGACAGTGGATGTTTGGTGAACAGATGTGGATGGAACAACAGTAGATTGCTGAGCTGATCTTGGATGAGAGACACCTAAATTGTGAAGTGTAAATCAGGTGGTGTTTTTTCTCTATTACCAGGATATTCACTTGTTTCCAGGGATGAAAGTGAAGACTCAGAGTCTAGCTGAATTATATCATCAAATGACCTAGTTCTAAATGGATTTACTAAGTCAGCTTGTGATTGTTGTAGAGATGAAAGATTTTCAGGAACTGAATTAGCTCTCAAGGGTGATCTGAAAACAGTTGAAAATTTTATCTTAGGAGACTTCCTAAGGATACTTTCAGGGTTATCAACTATCTCAGGTGGGTTAGGGTCAGGATGGGCTCTAGTATGAATCTTTCTAGGAGCCACTATGATGTGTTTTTTAGACCCAACTAAACAAGAAAAGTTTTAACCAGATATGAAAATCCTTAAAAGGTTAACTAATCTTTTTTAGACAAATTTTAATCCTACAGTCCTCTAACCGAGTTTAAATGATGTTATAATGATAACGGTTCTTCCCAGTGGATTCTTAAGGCTTGTTCAGGATTGTGGAGTCGCCAAGTGGAAGTTTTTAGCTCTTTTGGAGGTAAAAGGTTTTATGGTCCACCACCATGTTTATTAAATACCAATCTGGAATATTTTTTGGGTTTTATGAGTTATTTTTCAGTCCTATCAGTTGCTAAGAGTGTCCTAAATCTGTTTCAAAACTTAGCTATAGTTTATGAGACAAAGACAATTTACTCTTATGGCTAAGCTAGCTGATCCTTCAAGGTTAGATAAAATCTTATGAGAATCCTAGGGATTACCTAGTTTGTCACTGATTCAAACAAGTTTCATCATGATTACCATTACTTGGTAGTGCTTGAAAAGGGCTGCTTGTACTCACAAGGTTTTATGAAGTGTTTAAGGGAACTTAAGATGAAATTTTGACTCAGTTCCCCAGTGGAGTCGCCAAAAGATGTTACTGCTGGTGGCTCAGTTGGCCAATATGCCAAATGTTTAGTGAGTAAAGGGGTTTTTGAGATATTTAAAGTATCCAACAAGAAAATAACTCAACTCCCCAGTGGAGTCGCCAGAAGATGTTACTGCTAGTGGCTCAGCTGGCCAATATGCCAAATGTTTAGTGAGTAAAGGGGTTTCTGAGATATTTAAAGTATCCAACAAGAAAATAACTCAACTCCCCAGTGGAGTCACCAGAAGATGTTGGCACCCTGTAATTAGCAATATTGGAAAAAGTCCAACTGCAGGGAGAACACTATTTCAACCACTTTGGGATTCTAGGATCTAGCCCTCCTGAATCCGAAGAGGGATCTCTCCAATAAATGCAAAGATGGATTTATCTTTAAGGATTTTGGGTAATGATATTAGGCTAGTTATGAAGGTCAAGGGTCTTTGTTTTGTTTTGGATGGTTGAGCATGATTATTATTTGAGTGGAAATTTCTAAATGGAAAGAGTTTCAAAGGTGTGAAGTTGCAAGAAATCAGAACAAGCTTAGGCTAAAAAGATAGATATAACGCTGGTTTTAGTCCATTGGGCTATGGAGTCATAATAGGGTTTAATTGAAACAACAAGGTTCAAGAGTGGTCCATGGGGCAAGTCATCTATGTCTAAGGATCTCTTTAAGGTTGATTTTATGGAATGAAATGTTACAACAAGAAGGGGAATTAAACAAATGAAGAACAAAGAGTAGCCTAAGATTTGGTAAGTACTTTGAAACTAGCCAACTTTTGACATACACTTAAGAAAGACATAAAAGTAATCTAAGATCTGGTAAGTACTTCGAAACTAGCCAACTTTTGATGCACCTTCAATAGAAAAAAATATTAAACACAAGGGAAAACATATATGATAACGAAGAATAGTCTAAGATCAGGTAAGGACTTTGAACCTATCCTACTTTCAACACACTCTTAGGGAAACTTTCAGATAGTTTTTGGGGATAAAACTAAAGGACAGGGCTCACCATAATTTCCTCAGTTCATCTCCACTTAACATAAACCGAAAATAACATTCAAGAATAACAATTAGCTTAGGCAGTAGGATGAGGGAATGCCAGCATTCCTGACTGCTTGAAACTGAATTAAATCATTCCTAAACAACACAAATTGGAAGAAAACATGTAGATAAAGCTTATCAATCAGAGAAGGGTACTGATATACAGTAAATCCTAACTCTATGCCTGTTGTTCTTTATCAGAGAAGATGGACAAAGTGAAAACAAAAATAAAATAACAATTTACAATAAGAAATAACATCACCATTGACATAGACCAGGATCCCATAAATCGACATATTGATGCTTCAAACTATTACGACTTTAAGTCCAATGTTTCGATTCAATCATCTTTCGCCTAGAAAAGTCAACAAACTATCCTAGCGAGCTTAATAGCCTTTGAACACACTATTTACGGAAGTGAAAAATTAGAAAACACCAGTATATTTCAAAAGTTTAGCAGTAAAGTTTTCTAATCTTCTACGAGTATTTATAATGTCAATGAGGAGGTGGAGTGGAAAAGATCTCACGGGTCAATTAATATAGAATTTAATGCTTCTGCAGCTCGGAGGCTTAATGGAGAAGAGTACATATATTTTCATTGTATTAATTGATTTACATTAAAGGATTAAACTCGGTGGGAGCATTTGTTGACTTTTAAGGCTCTTTGTCATCTCTGTAGTAACTCAGCAGATATTTTGCAATAAGTTATTCGACTGAATTAACTCTTCGGTGGTTGTGAGGAAAATATCCTATGTTGGTCATTACTTGGCCTCTGTTTGAATGCTTTGAGGCTACAGCTGGCAATCTGGTAGCTTAGAGGAATCAATTGGCCTCTGTTGTGGCAGTGGAGACCTTTCTGTCTGATAGATCTTTTTGATTTGTCTTTAATCACTGCTAATCCATTTTAAATTTGTGTTTTATTAGTGGATTTAGGCTTTAATCTTCCATTCTACTTTATTTTAGTCTTCAACACTGATACTCTTTGTTAATTTCCATTTTGTGTGTCTTGTTGATGTGCAGGTGCGACAGGGGCTCTTATGGCATCAGCACCCATGACGCGTTGATGAAACGTGGAGTGTAAAACCCCCATATGGACATCTTTGTATGAAAAAAGGGCCGAGGGATCGTCATCCCTGGTCCTCAACCTTTCTTAAAAATAATGGAAATCCATGAAACCTGCAAAACACACAAAAATGTTAAGAAATCCTGCGTTATTTTGGTGAGACTGCTTAGGAGGCTTGGCTTGGAGTGTGGTTGTTGGATGGCAACATCCAATGGTAGAGATCTGTCAGCGGAGGTCAAAAGGAGAGTAGAGGGAGCTTTTAAGTCAGAACCGTTTATCCATGACTGATCAAGGAGATCAACGATCGAGATCAGCGGTGGACTAATAATGTGAAGGAGTCACATTATTTGGATTTTTAGAAGAAAATGCGAAGAAATAAGGTTAAAGCCTTTGTTCGGAGGAAAAAATGAATTAAAAATCAAATGGGTTTTGGGAGGAATATGAGCCGTCGGATGAGATTGGCTCATAAGGATCAACGACTGAGAAGGCACGCGATGAATCACAATGGAAAAGAGGGAAAGTGGTTTTGGGAGGTAAAACCACGAGTTTCGCGTGGTGAAAGGGAGGGGAGGCGGTTTTGCCTTTTTGAACGCGATATGCGTTCCTGCCCGAAATGTGGCTTCTTAAAACCACTCATATCGTGTAGCCCTCAGGAAATTAACCCTCACGCTTAAAGTTACGTGAAAACGAGCATCGACCGTTGGATTTGGGGTCTCAAATCTGACGATGGGGAACGAGTGCGATATGGGATAGATGCGTAGGCAGATAGCGGGGAGGGTGGTTTCAATCTGAGCCGTTAGATCTAAGATGGACGGCCGAGATCAAATTTTGAAGAAGGCAGGACCCAAAGGAGGCAGGTCTGTCAAGTTAAATATGAGCTGTTGGATGGAACAAATTTACAGCTAAGATGTCATCTGGGTTATGAACGAAAATAATACAAGGGTGGAGAAAGGGTTAATAAGGACTGTTGATCTTCAGCGATCAACGGCTGTGATTGACCGTAAAACATTTATGAGGCGGGGCGAATGGATTTTAACCAAAGTTGGGAGGATTGATCTGGACCATCCGATGTGGACACGTGGACGGTCCAGATGCAATTGGAGTTTTTCAATCGGTGGGGCGATGGATAGGGAGGGCACCGAAGTGATTAGCTGTGGGCCGTCGATCTATAGATCATATCGATGGCAGGGAATGGATCGGGGAATGTCAATCGGAGGTGGGGAAATATTTAATGCGCCCGATGAAAAACTTGCGATGCGATAATGCGCGGGCTGTTTGATTGGCTTAAGATCAACAATGGATATGGTTTGAGAACATGTTTTGGCGGAAACCCCTTAATACTTTATAAAACCCAAAGTTCATGAATTGAAAAGGTTTTAATTACATTGGGTGGGTTTATATATGTGAAAATGGCTTGGCGCCCGTTTGCGGGGCCATTGGTTTATATGGAATGTGATAGGCCAAGGGATTATATGTATATGGGCCAATTGCATCGGAACTTCGGTGTCGGTCTTTCAATCTACCCATTTTGAATTCTCCGATGCGATTAGCGCTTCTGGACTTTTCAATCTACCCATTTTTTCATTAAAAAAAACATTGTTTTGGCGGGTTTAGACCAAAACTTAGGAAAAGGTGGGTTTTATGATTTTCAAAGGAAAATATGCATCGGAGATGGTTTATACAATGTTTTAGCGCCCGATTGTGGGCACAAGGGTTATATGAAGCGATGACAGGATCAGGAGCTATGTAATAAGGGGCCAATCGCATTGGAGGTCTTAATAAAGCAAAAATACTTGCGTGCTCTATTTTCTCCGATGCGATAAGTGCCGAAAGGGCTTAGTGCTTGGTTCCAGCACCAAGGCATATAGTGGGGAAGTGGTTAGGACTTAGCCCAAAGGGGCTTAAGTCCATAGTAAAAAAAACTTATTTTTTATGAATTTTTTCAAGTTTTTTGATGGATTTGGGGGTTTTGACAAAGTTTAAAAGTGAGTTTTTAAAATTTGTAAAGAGGATCTTATGAAGGGGAAATGGAGAAAAATGGAAAATAGAGGAATTTTATGGGGAATCAAAGGGGTAAAAATGAAGGTTAGTTTTGAAGTGGAGGGAGGGGAAAAATGGATTTTGCAGCAGTCTTTCTTCTATCAGCAGAATTTCAAAGTTTGAAAATGGAAACAACAGTGAAGATTTAATCAAAGGGCATGATGTCTTCATGAGTCTTCAAGAGATAACATTTTTTAGCAATAAAAATTGTTTCTTGAAGGCTCCAAAAATGATTTGGCCACCATTTGGTATGAAAATTTTTATAGGTGGCTAACATACCCCTTTTTTAGGCTGGGATAGATTATTTACGAAAAAGGAATACCTTAGCCGATCGCGAGTAAGAGGTTCTCTCAGACACAATTTTCTACCTTTTCGGATCTGAGAGACTATTTACGAAAAGGGCCTTGCTGGAGTTTTCTTTTTTCTTTCTTTTCAAACTCTCTAAACATGAAAAGATGTCAAGTTCTCCCTTTGTCAGACTCGTTAAAATCTGATGACATCAGACTCTGTCGTGATGGCGTTACTCGAGTTCCTCCTTCCTGGGGCTCGCAAAATGTACTAGGTTGGATTTGTCTGAAGGACAAACTTACATCGAAAGCACATGCTATCCCCTTCAAGCTTGTTTTCAAAAATAATTGTGGTACTCACCAGAAATGGTGGGGAAAATGGAACCAAGATTGTAGTCGTGTTGGAAGTATGTCGCTCCTGAACATGGCACTTGTCTGCATTCGTGTCGGGTTGGGGACATCTCATCTCGTTTTTGTTTTCCTCCATGGGTTTGGGTAATCTATTTTGACCGCTCATCTACTCTTTGCCACATCACCATTACCTCAGATCCCTTGATGTCAAATACTACCAAATCTAGGGTCGTGCCGCCAATATGTTCAAGAAAAGTTTTCCTCTAAATTTTTCAACCTCCCTCTGATTCTCCGTTGGTCTTGATTCACAAACATCATATTCATCTGTCTCGTGTCGATGATGTGGGAAACATTATGGCCCACCTTCGATCAAGGTCCCTTCCTGTTGACTCCAGCTCATTATCCAAGAAGTTGATCTAGAGACTCCCGTCAGGTACCTTGGAGCTTGCATGCCTCAATGGCAGGTTCTTCGCACTCGACGTAAGGTCCACATCATTGGCCTTCGATCGATTGACTCTGAAAGTGTTCAACGTTAGATCATTGTTCACATTCTGTAGATTGTACCTTTTGTACCTTGAGAGCTATTGTCATTATTGGTGGTTTCTCTCGCGTCTGTTAACAGCTTTCATCATTGACTGGTAATTAGACGATTTTCTTGCATGTTCGACTTCAGCTCACATATTCGCATGCTCGAATTTGTCATTTGTTCGAGTCGAGATGGAGCGCAAGACCTTGGGTTTTGTATAATGAAATCTAGGCTGCGGGTTCTTTGTGGATTACTATAACTTATTATGTGACTCTTCTGATTGGATTGCTGCGATCATACCTGAGTCTATTTATTGATCCCTACTGCTGGATGGCTGTGTCCATACCTTGGATCTCATTGTTTATGTACTCTATTATGGATGGCTGCGCCCATGCCACATTTCATGTATCGGGTGTATCAATTGTACTTGTACTTGTAGGTCTTCCGACAACAGTTTTTGGGTTGAACACATTCTCATAAAGAATTTCACCCCTCCCTCTCTCTCGAACCTCATGCTTTAGGGGGCATCTGTTACACAACATTTTGTCACCGTCCCTGCAATCCCTCACCCCGCATATTGGAGGGTCTTTCCTGTGACTTGTGAGCAGTGTCATACTCTGCAAATAACTTCTTTGCATCCTTCTACATAAGGACATGATTTATCCTATTGAACATTTCCTCAGAAATCACTCAAAAACCTATGTTTTGGCATTGGCGCAGGTAGCCAGTTCACCCATCGCGCCAATGGGGAAGATTTTCACTAGAGCCCGCGCCAGCTAACGCTCTGTCTCTTTGTTGTGCCCACGCTAGCCTTTTTGGGAATGTTTTTTAACAAATTAGAGGTGGAAGTTTCCTTTAACCACCTCAGGAATGACCCATTGCAAGTGGTTAAACTCGATAAGCCACAGATCTCTTCCTTTAGGAAATGGTTGATGGAACATTATTTGAAGATAGGACTCCCCCCTTGATTACATGGATCTTAACCTCTCCTTATCCCTCTATATAGACAAGCCTTCTCCCTTTACAAATGCTAGCTGAACATATAGCCAAGAAGATGAACTTGGAGAAGAGATATTATAGATGAGTAATCGCTATAGAGAAGGTTGAATCAAGGAGGATCCCGTAGAGAGAGCCCCACATTCATGGAAACTCATTACCATTTTGTACACATCTGCAAAAAGTGTCGGCCAATAGTATCTCTCTCTCAATACTTTATTTGTCGTGGTCTTCCAATATATGTGGCCCCCACAATCTCCTTTGTGGAAGTCATTCATCATCTCTTTGGATTCTTCTTCGACCAAATAGTTCAAAAAAATACCTCTAGGATCCTTCCAGTAAAGTGCATTGTCAAATATGCAATACTTGGAAGCTTTGAGCTTCAAAGACCTACCTTGACTCTTAGACATGCCTAGAGGATGATTTAGATGTTGCAAAACATAGATGATATCAGAATATCATGGAGATGAAAAAAATATATCAGATACTTGAATGAGATTTACTTCTTCTTCGTTATCGGACAGGGCTTAAATTAGGTTGATGTCTAGAGCATGAAGGTTCGACTCAGATATGAGCTTAGCTAAGCCCTGACCTTTGATCAACTTGGTGGGCTTGATCTCAAGGTTGTATTCTACTAATGATGTTATCCATCTACCTCTCCTACCTTCCAGGTCTGTTTGCATGAGAACTTCTTTTAAAACTGCATTAGGAAGATAAGCGAGAGTATGTGAATGTAAAATATAAACTCTGAAATATTTCAACAATTTTACCAAAGCCAAAGCCTGTTCCTTTATGATGTTGTAATGAAGGGCTACATCTCTGGTATTGCGACTAAAAAATGCAATTGGAAGCTCATTTTTATCCTTTTTTCTGCATCAATACTACTGCCATGGTATGCTCAGAAGCAAATGAGAATATAATGAAATCAATAGAATAATCTGGACTTATTAAAATAGGGGTGTTGGTTAAGGAAAACTTTACTGAGTTGAAGGATTTTCAGGCATCTTCAAACCACTTCACATCATTAACTTTCTTCAACATATTTGTCAACTCTCTAAGATTCTCATCCAAATTAGGAATAAATCGGCATAATAAATTCATCTTACCATTGAATGCTTGTATTTCCTTTTTGATGCGAGGGAAATCAATCTATTGAATTGCTTGAACACGAGAAGGGCCAATCCAAATTCCATCCTTGGAGATGATGTGACCGAGAAGTTTTCCCTCCTCCATGGAAAAAAGACTTTTATTTGGGTTGAGAGAGATTCTGAATTTCCTGCATCTCTCAAAAAAAACTCTTAAATGATGCAAATTTTCATCATCAGAATGTGAAAACACTATCAAGTCATCTAAATAAACAACCATGAAAACATATTTTTCGTTGGAAGATGTTATATCCATGGCCCGCTGAAACGTGGCCCTTGCATTTTTCAGACCAAATGACATCTTTGCAAATTTGAATGTGCCTCAAGGTGTAGTAAATGTTGTCTTGTCTTGGTCATCCTCGTGCACAAGAATCTGATCGTATCCCGAATAGCCATCCAACAGTGACACAGAGAAGACCCAACTACTCTTTGAAGGATATGATCCATTTTGGGAAGTGGATAATTACCTTTCAAATATACTTTGTTCAAGTTCCTGAAATCTATGTAGAGCTGGATTTCTCCAATCTTCTTTCTTACTATGACCAAATTCTATATCCAATCAAAAATCTGATAGGAACAATAATAACAGACTTAAAAAGTCTGTTCACTTCTTTTTCGATAGATGGCAGTGATCCTGGGTTGATCCTTCTCAATTTTTTCCGAAATGGATTTTGATTAGGCTTAATCAGAATGGTGTGCTAAATGATGTTCTTATCATACACCTTTAAATATTCATATACCCACGCGAAAACATCAGAAAATTCAGATAGTATATCAACATATTTAGCCTTTACCTCAAGAGATAAAGACTTGGAAAGTTTAACCATCTTTGGCTTGTCTGATGTCTCGATGTTCACATCCTCCACACCTTTTTCCGTAGGAACCAATGTAGGCTTCCTTGCTACGTCATCCTAGTCGAAAAACTCTTCCAAAGGTATGAGACCTTTTGGAATATTGTTTTTTTTCATCTTTAGTAAATCCACCTAAGTTGCTTCGATGACTTGATCATCTTTGTCACAAACTTCATCTATGGAAAAATTCTCAAATTCACCCTCACCTTGGAGAAAGTTATTTGCCAGCTTATCATCCCAGAATACTTGCCAATATCGCAAGTTATCAGGAATAGTGGGTCGGTGTTTCACATGAATCTCAAATTTCTTGTTTGAAAAGATGGGTATCTTGAAATTTCTTGCAGTTGTAGCCAATGAATCTGCTATGCGATTCTTACTCCTTGGCACACCTGAAAGTGTATACTCTGGAAACATTTTCAAAATATCTAGTACATCATTCCTATATTGTCTCAATCATGGATGGTTAGATTGATTATCACCTTTAACTTTCTTGATCACAAGTTTTGAATCACCACGTACTCAAATTCTTCTCACCCCTAGTTTATTCAAGATATTCAGGCCAATAATCAGTGCTTCATACTCCGCCTCATTATTAATGCAATCAAAAGCTAACTTATATGAGCAAATATAACATTTGTAGGAACCTAACCAGGCTTATGAAGAGGGTTGTGGACCCAAATTCCAATGCATGCCCCGTCTTTCCCCAAGGCACCATCAAAATCCATGGACCATAGACCATTTTCATCCTCCAAGTGCTGGAACTATCATTCCTGTTTTGTCTCTACTTTCGGAATGATTTCTTCATGTTGTTCCATACTTTCTTATGCTTTATCTAATGGTTGTTCTGATTTTTTCTCTGCCTCATGATGCAGGAGCATTAGGCTCAGAAAATTATTTGTATTTTAATAGACATAGGGGTCTTGTGTTTCAAAGAAGATTGGTTTCTTATGTATTAAATTGATGTAATTTTAAATATCTTGAGTGAATTAAGTAAGACATTTAGAATAGGAATTTATTAATTATTTGTGAGTCATTTTGTAAATATTCCCGAATGTTAGAGAACATGAGAGAATTAAGGGAATGAGAGATTTGAAAATTATTTGTAAATCTTAGATTAGGAATTGGTTCATGATTTTAGGATGAGAGAGGATCCTTAGGGATTAGTTGAGTCAAATGAGGATTTAGAGGATATTAAGGATTTTTTTGAGAAGATAAAGGATCTGAAACCAAAATAGGTTTCAGAACCATTTGTATAAATTGTAAAGTCTCAAAAGATAGTAAAGGAGTAAGTTTTAGACAGATGGAGTTTGGATTGAAAGCCTACGAGCCAGAAATTGTGTGAAAAGGCCACTGATTAGAATATTAGGCCAGAGAAAAGAAATATTTTGTAATTATATATGTATATGTATATGTATATGTATATATATATATATATATATATATATATATATATATGGAGGAATTCGATTCTGAACTTGGTTGAGTATGCATTGATTGATGGAATTATGTGAATAAGAGAATTGGTATTATATTTATATATGCAAGAGAAAGAAAAATGAAGAATCAAATCAGAGGATAGACAAGCAACCATCGATCATAGAATGGATCGATGGTGACAATGGAACAACGTGTAGAAAGGTATGGATATTGGGTTTAAAAATCCAATTGAATAGTGAAATTATGGACAGAACGAAAGAAGATGAATTCAGAAGATTGTGAGGTCAACATTTATGTCACAATACCGTATGTCAAAAATTAGTCATCAATTCACTTTGGACGTAGATCCATGGTTTAATTCTTCTTGGATCGATGCCATTACACATAAATTGGCCCTTCAAATTGATGTCATAAGTGACTGCGTAGAAGTGTGAAGAATAGGGTGGAATCCGACTTGAGTTTCTGAAATGAAAATTCATCTCATGAAGATGTGGATGAGTTTCATTTTCATGGAATCCGTGAAGTAGATTTGGTCTACGAAATTCCAACACTCAATTCAACAAAATGAAGAAGGCTTTGCGTTGAACAAAGTAGAACTCGTGACTCAGTGAATAAGCAAGAAGAACTATGAATCGGTTATTACAATGAAATGTAATCGAGTGTAGGCGGACGGAAATGATGCGCTTTAAAATCTACGCTCACAATTCTGAAAGAAAATTAGGTGTGGAAACATGAGGTAGTTTCTCAAACAAGAAATTGGTTTTCACACAGCACCAAAAAGGTAAGTAGTAAAGGTTGAAAGCATGCGATTAAGGTGGGCTGGCTACATGTAGCACAGGTGGAAAAGTAAAACTACTTTTTTTGCATGCCTTTAAAAAAATTATCCTTCGTGCTAATAAGGATGCGATGGAGCGAGGTCCCTCAGATTGAATAGACCTCAACGATGGAGATTTCATAGTGTTGTAAAGGGAAAAGTCAAACGTTTAGATACGTGCGACTAATTATAATTCGTTAAGTACGTGGAAACTCCAACGCACATCCACATATATATCTCGATTATGAGAAATTAACCGTTGGATTGAAGCTTTGAGTAGAAGATCGACGGCAGAATTATGTTTGAGGTTATGAGGAAAAAGGTAAGAGGAAAAAAGGGTTTATACTTTGGTAAAATGGTTTTAAAGAAAAGAATTATTTAAAGCTTCCGCTATTTAATTAAAAAGAAGATTTTATATGACTTTTCAAAAATAAATTGTGATAAGGTGAAATTACTTCCGCCTGAGAGGTTAACAATTTTTGAGTTATCCTGAGACTAAGATTAAGATATACATTCAAATGTGCATACTGTGGTTTTGTGCAGCTTAGGCTGCATCATTGTGGTATCAGAGCTGGAAAAGCTCTTTTGAAAGTTAATTTTTTTTATTAAATTTGAATTGTACAGAATGCATGTGTGATGAAGGAAGTAAGGGAAGCTCAGATTTTAAATCTGATTGGCAGCAGTTGTAGATTGGACAAGGTATGCAGTGAAAGCATGATAGTCTAAAATTATGAGGAAATTCAGATCTGCAGAATCTGGGTTTAAAAGAAAATGTGCTTTGAATATTTACAAAGTTATATTTTGAAAGATGTATATACAAGAACAATGGTGATTGCAGAAAGGGAAAGGAGATCAGATTTGAATCTGATAGACAACATGCAATGTAGCAGAATATTGGAAGAATTTGCAGAAGAAATTACAAATGAGTGTTGAAACAAGATCACACAAAAGTCTTGAAGGTGAGGTATTTTAATTTTGTTTGAAGATTATGTTTGCAAAATTCAAGTTGCAGACAGTTGAAGAAAATCTTAAGGAAATAAGATCACAGCTTTAAGAGCAGTGATGAAGGAAGCCAATAAAGGTTTCCAAGTAAAAGAAGAATGTGGTAGAACCTTGAAAAATTCCATCAGAGGTTGGATAAAGAAAGGAAAGTTGTGTTCTTAAAAGGTGCAGATGAGTTGAATCCTAGGAGCAGAGAGGAATTCTCAAGAGGTTCCAGAGAATAGAGAACTAGTGCTTGCCAAAAGACCAAGTACAAAGGAAAGCTTGGTAAGGTAAATGGCAACAGGGAGGAATTGTTGTTGCAAAGGCTTTAGTACAGCTCATGGTGAATGAGTAAGGAACTCATGAGGATAGAAATGGAGAAGAAGATGACTACTGATAGTCATAGTATAAATAGCAGAGGTTATGAGAGAGACCACAACAGAATAAAAGTTAAGAAAGAAGATGCCGACGCAAATGGCATACAGAGACAATTAATTTAGGAAGAGTATGAGAGAGAGAAAGTTGAGATCGCAGTCCAAATTGAAGTGTTGCTGGATTTGTTACATAGGAATGAGGAAGACCAGAGGTGTGGTTTTCTTGTAAAAATAAAGATAAGGTGGCATAAGCTACAGATGAAAAAAGAGAAAATGATAAATGCTTGGCTGAAGGAAAAATTACTCAGAATAAATGAGTATTTGGAGAAAGACTTGAATACTGAAACTTCAAGTGAGACCAAGAGGTCACATGGTTTTAAATCTGAAAATTTGTGTATGTTTACAGGTAGAACATGTGAAGGAGGAAAAAATGTTGATATTGTCATAAAATAAGAATATGGGAAAACCAGATCTCATGTAAATCTCCATAGACAATTGGGGAAAAGTTTTACTTTTCAACATATTGCAAATACTGAAAGCAGAGGGATTTTAACTCATGATGATGGCCAAAAGCAGGAAGAAGTGGAGAAGGAAATCAGGCAACCAATTGAAAGGCTTAAGGGGATTGAAGAGAACAACATTGAAGAATTTCTGAATTGTATAGAGGATTTGGAACAACAAGAGGATTTGGTGTTTAAATAATCAAATGAGGCCATAAGGTCTTATGGTTTTAAAACTAACAAGTTGTGTGTGAATGCAGGTATTGCTGAAGACAAACCATCTTATAGAACTGTATTGAGTGAGGCTGAAAGTTGCCAAGAAAAATATGATGATGACTGTCTTTAAGATGAAGATCAAGTTGAGCTATTGCAATAAAAGGAGTTCATAAATTCCTTGTTTTGTGAAAGAAATTGTTTCAGTGGAGGTGTGACAGTTATGTCTGATGATGAGGAATTTGTTATTGGTAATAAGAAAGAGAATTTGATTTTCTTAAATGACCAAAGGAAGAGTGATGTACAGACAACTAAAACTATTACAGATATGGAGGATTAGAATTCTATTTTGATGAAGAATGAAGAAGTAGTGTCACCAGGAAACTTGACTTGTGACAAAGAATAAGATAGTGAGGATTGTACAAAGATTTTTTCAAATGAGATGACAGATTTGTGGCACGAGTTAACTATTTTGGAGAAGAGGCTAGAAAAACAAAGAATAAGTGTTCAAGTTGTAAAGTCAGAGCTGGATGAGAATGAAGAAGTTCATTATTATGAACCAGAGCAAAGAGACATCCTTGAAATGGATGATATGGAAGAGAGACTAGTTGACAATCTCGAGAATTATTTAAAGAAGTTGAATTAACATACTGATGTGGTGATAGAGGAGGAAATTTTAGAGCAGCAAATTGAAATGCTGCCAGAGGAAGAAGAAAGGTCTTATGATTTTGATTTTAATGATTGTTCTATGATTGCAGGTACTGTTTAAAATAATAAAGAATGTTTGGTCCAGGAGTACAAATTAAATAAAAAAAAAGAAGATGGCAGTGAATGGCAGACCAAATACCAGTCCAAGAAATTACTGGGGAAAGAAGACAAATAAATTTTCATAAGTGACAATCAGGAAGAAGTGAAACAGAAGCAGAAAATTTTCTTGGAAAAGAATGTAGAATAAACTAAAAAGGTGTAAGACAACAGTAAACAATAGGGTAAGGATGAAAGGGTGGAAGTAAGAATAAAATTTCAGCGATCAAGAGGTGAAAGTAATCAGCAGTCAGAAGATATATTAGACAAAGAAATTGAAATGATAAGAAGGCTAATGGTGAAAGTGTCTCAGAAGAAGACAACAATAGGAAAGAAAAGAAGCAGCAACAAAAGGAATACAAGAACAGAATGTGAAAGTATAGCTAGTGGGAAGATGCAGAATAAAGTATGGAAGCCTGGAAAAGTGCAGCTGAAGAATGATGAAGACAGTGCAGGTTATGGAAAGTAGCATAACAGAGTATGGGATCCAAGAAGACATATTAAAAGCACATTATCGGGAGATCATGATTATTTTAACCTTGGGAGTTTGATGCAGGAGCATTAGGCTCAGAAAATTCTTTGTATTTTAATAGACATAGGGGTCTTGTGTTTCAAAGAAGATTGGTTTCTTATGTATTAAATTGATGTAATTTTAAATATCTTGAGTGAATTAAGTGAGACATTTACAATAGGAATTTATTATATATTTGTGAGTCATTTTGTAAATATTCCCGAATGTTAGAGAACATGAGAGAATTAAGGGAATGAGAGATTTGAAAATTGTTTGTAAATCTTAGATTAGGAATTAGTTCATGATTTTAGGATGAGAGAGGATCCTTAGGGATTAGTTGAGTCAAATGAGGACTTAGAGGATATTAAGGATTTTGTTGAGAAGATAAAGGATCTGAAACCAAAATTGGTTTCAGAACCATTTGTATAAATTGTAAAGTCTCAAAAAATAGTAAAAAAGTAAGTTTTAGATAGATAGAGTTTGGATTGAAAGCCTATGGGCCAGAAATTGTGTGAAAAGGCCACTGATTAGAATATCAGGCCAGAGAGAAGAAATATTTTGTAATTATTTGATTATATATATATATATCTATATATGGAGGAATTCGATTCTGAACTTGGTTGAGTATGCATTGATTGATGGAATTATGTGAATAAGAGAATTGGTATTATATTTATATATGCAAGAGACAGAAAAATGAAGAATAAAATCAGAGGATAGACAAGAAACCATCGATCACAGAATGGATCGATGGTGACAATGGAACAACGTGTAGAAAGGTATGGATATTGGGTTTAAAAATCCAATTGAATAGTGAAATTATGGATAGAACGAAAGAAGATGAATTCATAATATTGTGAGGTCAACATTTATGTTACAATAACATATGTCAAAGACTAGTCATCAATTCAAATATTAGTCATCAATTCACATTTGACGTAGATCCGTGGTTCATTTCTTCTTGCATCGATGCCATTACATAGAAATTGGCCTTTCAAATTGATGTCATAAGTGACTACGTAGAAGTGTGAAGAATAGGGTGGAATCAGACTTGAGTTTCTAAAATGAAAATTTGTCTCATGAAGATGTGGCCAAGTTTCATTTTCATGGAATCCATGAAGGAGATTTGGTTTATGAAATTCCAATACTCGAATCAACAAAAGGAAGAAGGCTATGCGTTGAAAAAAGTAGAACCCGTGACTTAGTGAATAAGCAAGACGAACTATGGATCGGTTATTACAATTAAATGTAATCAAGTGTAGGTGGACATAAATGATACGCTTTAAAATCTACACTCATGTGAAATTCTGAAAGAAAAGTAGGTGTGGAAACATGAGGTAGTTTCTCAAACAAGAAAGTGGTTTTCACACAACACCAAAAAGGTAAGTTGTAAAGGTTGAAAGCACGCGATTAAGGTGGGTTGGCGACACGTAGCACAGGTGGAAAAGTAAAAATACTTTTTTCGCATGCCTTTAAAACAATTATCCTTTGTGCTAATAAGGATGCGATGGAGCGAGGTCCCTCAGATCATATAGACCTCAAAGACGGAGATTTCATAGTGCTATAAAGGGAAAATTCAAACGTTTAAATACGTGCGACTAATTCTAATTCCTTAGGTAAGTGGAACCTCCAGCGCACATCCACATATATATCTCAATTATGACCAATTAACCGTTGGATTGAAGCTTTGAGTAGAAGATCGACGACATAATTATGTGCGAGGTTGTGAGGGAAAAGGTAAGAGGAAAAAAAGGGTTTATACTTTGGTAAAATGGTTTTAAAGAAAATAAACATTTAAAGCTTCCACTATTTAATTAAAAATAAGGTTTTATATGTATTTTCAAAAATAAATTGTGATAAGGTGAAATGACTTCTGCATGAGAGGTTACCAATTTTGGAGTTATCATAAGACTAAGATTAAGATACACATTCAAATGTGCATATTGTGGTTTTGAACAAATTAGGCTGCGTCATTGTAGTATCAGAGCTGGCAAAGCTATTTTGAAAGTTAATTTTTTTTTTTTAATTAAATTAGAATTGTACAGAATGCATGTGTGATGAAGGAAGTAAGGGAAGCTCAGATTTTAAATATGATTGGCAGCAGTTGTAGATTCGACAAGGTATGCAGTGAAAGCATGATAGTCTAAAATTATGAGGAAATTTAGATTTGCAGAATTTGGGTTTAAAAGAAAATTTTCTTTGAATATTTACAAAGTTATGTTTTGAAAGATGTATATACAGGAACAATGGTGATGGGAGAAAGGAAAAGGAGATTAGATTTGGATATGATAAACAACATGCAGTGTAGTAGAATATTGGAAGAATTTGCAGAAGCAAGTACAAATGAGTGTTGAAACAAGATCACACAAAAATCTTGAAGGTGAGGTATTTTAATTTTGTTTGAAGATTATGTTTGCAGAATTCAGGTTGCAAACATTTGAAGAAAATATTAAGGAAAGAATATCACAGCTTTAAGGGCAGTGATGAAGGAAGCCAGTAAAGGTTTCTAAGTGAAAGAATAATGTGGCAAAACCTTGAAAAATTCCATCAGAGGTTGGATAAAGAAAGGATAGTTGTGTTCTTCAAAGGTGTAGATGAGTTGAAGCCTAGAAGGAGAAGAGAGGAATGCTCAAGAGGTTCCAGAGAATAGAGAACCAGTGCTTGCCAAAAGATCAAGTACAAAGGAAAGCTTGGTAAGTTAAATGGCAGCAGGGAGGACTTGCTATTGCAGAGGCTTTAGTACAACTCGTGATGAATGAGTAAGGAACTCCTGAAGATAGAAATGGAGAAGAAGATGACTACTGATAGTCATAGTAGAAATAGCAGAGGTTATGAGAGAGACCACAACAGAATAAAGGTGAAAAAAGAAGATGCCAAGGCAAATAGCATACAGAGACAATTAATTTAGGAAGAGTATGAGAGAGAGAAAGCTGAGATAGCAGTCCAACTTGAAGTGTTGCTGGATTTGTTACATAGGAATGAGGAAGACCAAAGGTGTGGTTTTCTTGTAAGAAGAAAGATAAGGTTGCATAAGCTACAGATGAAGAAAAAGCAAATGATAAATGCTCGGCTGAAGGAAAAATTACTCAAATAAATGAATATTTGTAGAAAGACATGAAGACTAAAACTCCAGGTGAGACCAAGAGGTCACATGATTTTAAATCTGATACTTTGTTTATGTTTATAGGTAGAACATGTGAAGAAGGAAAAACTGCTGATATTGTCATAAAAGAAGAAGATGGGACAACCAGATCTCATGTAAATGTCCATACAAAGTTGGGGAAATTTTTTACTTTTAAACATATTGCAAATACTTAAAGGAGAGGAATTTTAACTCATGATGATGGCCAAAAGCAAGAAGAAGTGGAGAAGGAAATCAAGAAACCAATTGAAAGACTTAAGGGGATTGAAGAGAGGACCATTGAAGGATTTCTGAATTGTATAGAGGATTTGTGACAACAAGAGGATTTGGTGATTAAGTCATCAAATGAGGCCATAAGGTCTTATGGTTTTAAAACTAACAAGTTGTGTGTGAATGCAAGTATTGTAGAAAAAAAACCATCTTATAGAACTATATTGAGTGAGGCTGAAAGTTACCAAGAAAAATATGATGATGATTGTCTTTCAAATGAAGATCAAGTTGAGCTATTGCAACAAAAGGAGTTCATAAATTCCTTGTTTTGTGAAATAAATTGTTTAAGTGGAGGTGTGACAGTTATGTCTGATGATGAGGAATTTGTTATTGGTAATAACAAAGAGAATTTGATTTTCTTAAATGACCAAAGGAAGAGTGATGGACAGACAACTAAAACTATTGCAGAGACGGAGGATCAGAATTCTATTCTAATGAAGAATGAAGAATGAAGAATTAGTGTCACTAGGAAACTTGACCTGTGAAAAAGAAGAAGATAGTGAGGATTGTACAAATATTTTTTCAAATGAGATGACAAATTTGTGGCATGAGTTAAGTATTTTGGAGAAGAAGCTAGAAAAACAAAGAATAAGTGTTTAGGTTGTAAATTCAGAGCTAGATGAGAATGAAAAAGTTCATTATTATGAACCAGAGCAAAGAGACATCCTTGAAATGGATGATATGGAAGAGAAACTAGCTGACAGTCTCAAGAATTATTTAAAGAAGATGAATCGGCATATTGATGTGCTGATAGAGGAGGAAATTTTAGAGCAGAAAATTGAAATGCTGCCAGAGGAAGAAGAAAGGTCTTATGATTTTGATTTTAATGATTGTTCTATGATTGCAGGTACTGTTGAAAATACTAAAGAATGTTTGTTCCAGGAGTAAAAATTAAATAATAATAAAAAAGAGATGGCAGTGAACGAAAAACTAAATACCAGTCTAAGAAATTGCTGGGGAAAGAAGACAAAGAAATTGTCATAAGTGACAATCAGGAAGAAGTTACCAGTTGCAGTAAACAGAAGCAGAAAATTGTCTTGGAAAACAATGTAGCAGAAACTAAAAGGGTGAAAGACAACAATAAACAAGAGGGTAAGGATGAAAGGGCAGCAGTAAGAATAAAATTTCAACAATCAAGAGGTGAAAGTAATCAGCAGTCAGAAGATATATTAGAAAAATAAATTGAATTGATAAGAAGGCTAATGGTGAAAGTGTCTTAGAAGAAGACAATAGCATGAAAGAAAAGAAGCAACAACAAAAGGAAGAGAAGAACAGACTGTGAAAGTATAGCTAGTGGGAAGATGCAGAATAAAGTATGGAAGCTTGGAAAAGTGCAGCTGAAGAATGATGAAGACAATGCAACTTATGGACAGCAGCAGAACAGAGTATGGGATCCAGGAAGACAAATATTAAAAGCACATGATTGAGAGATCATGATTATTTTAACCTTGGGAGTCTGATGCAGGAGCATTAGGCTCAGAAAATTCTTTGTATTTTAATAGACATAGGGGTCTTGTGTTTCAAAGAAGATTGGTTTCTTATGTGAGTCATTTTGTAAATATTCCCGAATGTTAGAGAACATGAGATAATTAAGGGAATGAGATATTTGAAAATTATTTGTAAATCTTAGATTAGGAATTGGTTCATGATTTTAGGATGAGAGAGGATCCTTAGGGATTAGTTGAGTCAAATGAGGACTTAGAGGATATTCAGGATTTTGTTGAGAAGATAAAGGATCTGAAGCTAAAATTGTTTTCAGAACCATTTGTATAAATTGTAAAGTCTCAAAAGATAGTAAAGGAGTAAGTTTTAGACAGATAGAGTTTGGATTGAAACCCTATGGACCAGAAATTGTGTGAAAAGGCCATTGATTAGAATATCAGGCCAGAGAGAAGAAAAAATTTGTAGTTATTTGATTATATGTGTGTGTGTGGAGGAATTCAATTCTGAAATTCATTGAGTATGCATTGATTGATGGAATCATGTGAATCTGAGAATTGGTATTATATCTATATATGCAAGAGACAGAAAAATGAAGAATAAAATCAGAGGATAGACAAGCAACCATCGATCACAGAATATATCGATGGTGATGATGGAACAACGTGCAGAAAGGTATGGATATTGGGTTTAAAAAGGCAATTGAATAGTGAAATTATGGATAGAACGAAAGAAGATGAATTCAGAAGATTGTGAGTTCAAAATTTATGTTACAATATCGTATGTCAAAGATTAGTCATCAATTCAAAGATTAATTATCAATTCACATTGGACGCAGATCTAGGGTTTGATGCCATTACACAAAAATTGGCCCTTCAAATTGATGTCATAAGTGATTGCGTAGAAGTGTGAATAATAGGGTGGAATCAGACTTGAGTTTCTAAAATGAAAATTCATCTCATGAAGATGTGGCCGAGTTTCATTTTCATGGAATCCATGAAGTATATTTGGTCTATGAAATTCCAATACTCGATTCAACAAAAGGAAGAAGGCTCTGCGTTGAACAAAGTAGAACTCGTGACTCAGTGAATAAGCAAGAATAATTGTGAATCAGTTATTACAATGAAATGTAATCGAGTGTAGGCAGACAAAAATGATGCGCTTTAAAATCTGCACTCATGCGGAATTCTGAAATGAAAGTAGGTGTGGAAACATGAGGTAGTTTCTCAAACAAGAATGTGGTTTTCACACAGTGCCAAAAAGGTAAGTAGTAAAGTTTGAAAGCATGCGATTAAAGTGGGCTGGCGACACATAGCACAGGTGGAAAATTAAAACTAATTTTTTCACATGCCTTTAAAAAAATTATCATTCGTGATAATAAGGATGCGATGGAGCAAGGTCCCTCAGATCGGATATACCTCAACGATGGAGATTTCATAGTGTTGTAAAGGGAAAATTCAAACGTTTAAATACGTGCGACTAATTCTAATTCATTAAGTAAGTGGAAACTCCAATGCACATCCGCCTTGAGTAGAAGATCGCCTGCAGAATTATGTGTGAGGTCATGAGGAAAAAGGTAAGAGGAAAAAAAGGTTTATACTTTTGTAAAATGGTTTTAAAGAAAAGAAATATTTAAAGGTTCTGCTATTTAATTAAAAAGAAGGTTTTATATGACTTTTCAAAAATAAATTATG
Source organism: Pinus albicaulis (assembly GCA_034641835.2). Classification (NCBI taxonomy): domain Eukaryota; kingdom Viridiplantae; phylum Streptophyta; class Pinopsida; order Pinales; family Pinaceae; genus Pinus; species Pinus albicaulis. Next base: position 1,477,207,070 of record CM076577.1, read on the forward strand.
ATAAGGTGAAATGACTTCCGCTTGAGAGGTTACCAATTTTTGAGTTATCCTGAGGCTAAGATTAAGATATACATTCAAATGTGCATACTATGGTTTTGAGCAGCTTAGGCTGCGTCACCTCATATGATGATTGTTCTGATGAACTTGGCAGATTCTCTTTTTCCTTTTTTTATAAATGTTCTGATGCAATTATGAATCTATGGAACATCTTCTACTTATACGAGCTGGCTATCTACATCATTTTATCCGCTATCATTAAACAAAATAAATGGCTCTAAATCTGTATGTACAACATTTATCAAACGATTGTTGGGATTTTCTTTGCTTGTGATCATATATTTCATCTTTGTTTCACAGTAAAACTTTCTCAATTGCCTGAAAACTGGGATGGTTGCATAAGAAAATTATAATTGCAAAGTGCCTCTCAATTTTTCTCCCCAATATCTTGAGAACAACATACCAAACCGTGGCGGAATGTCAGTTACCACCACGTCCATTAAAACATTCTTTGCTGGAATCTGCTCTAGGGCGACTACCAAATTCTTAATGAGGCCAATACAATGGACTCTACTTGAATCGAAGGAGTATAAGTCATGGTAAGGACGAGTGATATCTAGGCCCAATTTCTCCATAATGGCTTTCGACATTAGATTATGGGAGGCTCTGGATTCTAACATGAAATTTTGTAAAATGCATTGGTGGATTCTTAGACTCAATAGAATGGGGGAACTTCTCTATCCTCTAACTGACCATCAATAGCAGGACCAAAAATAAGTTCGAGCTAGTCATCTTTGATATTTTCCATGTCTGACAAAGGATATACTTTTAGCATTTTGGCTACATGGGACTTATACTGGTTATCTTGACAAGCTCAGTTAAAGGTATAGACACTTTCAATTTTGAAATTTTAGTTTCTAGGCTGAAAGGAGTGGATTTGTCTACCTCTTTAATGACGATGTCATGTTTGTCAGCATGGTCCTTTGATGGAGCTTATTTCTTTGGACTGTCCTTTTCCTTGTTGAACTTGTAGATGGTTGATTTACCTTGCTCTAATTCGTGGTTGCAGGCTCTTTTCCTTTAACATGATTACCTTGAGGATTCATTTTTATTTGAGTATATTTCTGCTGAGATGCCCTTTTTAGATTGGGATTAACCGACATATCTCTACTCCTCAATGAGTACTGCTTCTATTGTGAACTAAGTGCATTCAAGTAACCCCGTCGATAATCATTTGATTCGGTCTCCAGCTCATGACCATTAGCAAGTATAAAATCTTCATCCTTAGGCTCGTCTTTCTTTTCAAAATACTCTTCATCTTCTGTCAAAAACATGGGCAGACCATCAGCCTTGAAAAGGAGATTTTCCTCAACAATCGTGTCTTCGTCTTCTTCTATTCCTTGAGCATAATTTTGCTGCAAGGGTGTCCTAATTTTTTGTTGTTGTGCTGGTTGCTCAGGAACCCGCTGTTCTCTTTGCTTTATCCTTAATTGAGGTTGTTGTTGGCTTCTGAAGTTAGGATTTCTGACCTCAGGCTATCTTTCAGTGATGGACATCCTGTCAACCATTCTTTCAATTGTCCTTATCAAAGTCTCCATTTTGGCATCCGAAGATGAGGTGGATGGTTCTTCTATAATAATGACTTTTCTCTCACCTCTAGTTCTAGCTCTTTTCATCAGGAGATTTGCTTCAACACTGATTGTGTTCTTTTTCATATCTTCCAATGTAGCCGAACTTCTTTCCCTTAATTGGCACGCCATGTCTGGATCAAATGCATATGGATAACGTATGTGAGCTAAGCCTGGAGGAGGCTTGATCTCAACGGGAATTGAATTATAAGTTCTATTGAAGCAAGTATTGAAATCTTGGACTGATTCATTAGGATTTGTTTATGTTCTCATACTCAAAAGCAACTCTAAATGGTTTTTCTTCACCTCCCATCGGGCTATAAATGCATCAACCTACTGGTCTGGAGTGCCTACAGAATTTGCATTCAAGGATCTAAACAAAGCTTTGAAATCTCCAGAGAAGCTACGAGCTATAATTCTCGTTTTGGCATTGTCAACATCTACTTCTTCCAAGTATATGAAGACAATGGCTTTGTCTTTGTGTTTTTTTGCAGTTATGGGAGAATTTTCATCAAACATAGAAAGTCTCTAGCCATAACCCTGAGGTAAATCATTCAATTGAGCAGGTAAGATAAGTGGGGAAAATCTGGCCATAATTCCTACTGAGTGAAGTGTTGGATTTACAACAGGATGCGTTGGTTGAATGGGTAGTGAAGTAGTAGTTGTAGGTACTGAAGTAGTAGGTATAAGTGATGAGGTTGAGGGTGTAGATGAAAAAGTAACAATTTATTAGGGTTGAGTCGAAACAGGTATTGAATCTTGCTGGTATTGAATTATAGCTTTTTCGGATTGGTGATGAAGTTGATGAGCTAATTTCTCAAGCTGGTAGAATTGGCTCCAAACTTTGGTGTCAAAGTCTGATTCAGAATTATTTTCTTCAAAGGATAGGTTTTCTTCAAGTTTCAGAGAACTAATATCTAACTCAGATAATGAATTGACCTCAGAGAGCCTTAAAGGATCAAAGACTATGTCGGCTAAAGAAGTTTCAGACTTAGATCGAAACAATGATAATCTAAATTTTAGATAAAATGGTATATCTTCGAGAGATAGAACTTTAGTAGGAAATGAAGAAGATCTTACCAATGGGATTGGACCTGAATGAATCTTTGTAGCTTGATATCTATGCTTTCGGACAAGCTTCTCTGGATCAGCTGGATCAGGATCGGGATTTTCTTTGGTGTATCTTCTCGAAGCCAACTCTACAATCTTGGCACTGCAATTATCAAGTTAGCCTTTCTAAAACCTAATCCTATCATCCAGAGGACAAAATTACAAAGATTCTTGTCGTACACCCAGGGAAAATAAATATTTCATTCCCCAGAAACGACACTAGTATGTTATCACTCCAACGGATCTCTAAGGCTGAGAAAGAGTCCAAACAGAGGTAACCGCAAACCAATATTTTAGCTTGGTAGCTAGCCCTACAAAACCAGAGAGGGCTCTCTCCACAAAGTCACAACCAATAGGGCTAGATGAATTAGGGTTTTAGGCTAGGTATGAGTATAGGGGTTTGTTTATTTGAATTGGTTTTGCTGGATGGGAAAATTAGGAAAAGAGGCTAGTTCAGGGAAAATAAGATTAGGATTGCAGTCCATTAAATGGGGCAAGGTAGGTAGGAAGGCTAACATTTTATGGTTTTTGAGTGGGATGGATCAGACAGATGAGGTGCTAGAAAGAGCAAGAAAATGCATGTATTCTTTCTAAACTGAAGAAATGAGACAAACTATGAAGATTTTCCCAAAACAGAGCATAGGAGATGTATTTTGCTTATCAAAATTGAAAATAAACATATAACAGAAATGAAATGGATCATGGAGAGTACAAAATATTCATACATATGCAACAGAAAAAGAAACAATGTTAAATTTCCATACCACAGGTATTCCAAATAAATAGCTGCAACTCTTTCAATAAATTCCTGCCAAACACTGATTACACTAGAGTCTTCGATCAATACAAAAAAATCCAACCTGTGAAATGAGTCAATAACTGAAATATATAGCCATCAAAAAACTTCTCCCAACCTCAGGGGTCAAATCTCTAAGTTGAGGAGTTGTTCCACCAAAAACTGAACTACATACCTAGAGAGTAGGAAGGTCAAAATCACTCATCCCTCACTTTTTGGAAACTGATTCATTACATCTCATCAATAATTTTTACCTAATGTATTTAACCCCTAGGTAACTTTAAAAAATTATTATTACATTTACATCCTTAAATTACATTGGTAAAAGCATCATTTTCCAAGGTGAAACTGAGAAAACTAAAAAAAATTGCAAATTTCAGGAAACACATAAAATTGGTAAAAAGCGTAGCGCCAAATTTAGCTCCAATTTTGAAGGGGTTCCTAGTGTCCAAATTGAGCTCAAGATAGGTCATTATAAATAATTTCCTGCCTAGTTTCTATATCTATGCTTAATTTCCAAAATGGTGTTGATTTGACCCTCCAAAACTTCATTCTCCCAAGACTGGTCAAAAGCATAGCGTCAACCTAAAAAACAAGGCAAAAACATGTTTTTTGAGGTGTTTTTTTTACTTTTTGATTGACTAGGTTGCCAAAGAAAACTTAGAAAAGTTTCTAGGGTGACTATATTTGGCCTTCTAAATCCAATGGTGCCTTCATTTTTGTCATTGGAGGTCCCTAGAAAAAAAAAATGTGCAAAACTGTCAAAATGTGCAAAAAACTCTCAAATTTCTAAAATTTGCCCAACATTTCTTCAAAATTGTGCTATGGAAGCCTGATGCAGTATGCTAAGCAATGAGGGATGCCTCTAAAAGGATGTAAATCTTGTATCCCTCTTTTTTCTTGGCTAGTGTTTGCTTGTGTTTTTCCTGCAGTTGCTTAAGTTTGATGCTACAAACCCTGTTTCTTGTGATGTACCTGTTTGACAAGTTTCTAAGCATATTGTTTTCATTGCTTGCCTTGTGGAGGAGTTTTTCAAGAAGGATGTTGAGCCTTTAAATCCATGTCTCTCTATCATCCTCAACCTCCTTAGAAATCCTTTCCTCAAAATTTAGTTTTTCATCTTCAATTTCCTGCTGCTGTAAATCCCTCTTAACTTTTAGGACCTCTTGTTTTTGGTAAGTTTTCTGCTACTTTGGATGTCATGCCGGTCAAGGTCACTAGGTGGCATCATAAATTTACCTTTCTTTGTTTTATGCAGCTCTAGCTCGATGATCTCTCTAAGTTAGTCTAAAGTTCTCTAATTTGGGCATCCTTCTCCTTGACAATCAAATTGGAAGCCTCATGATCATCTTGCTCATCTGAGTCAACAAGGTCAAATTTTGTCTCTATCTCATGCAGGTCTTCCTCCTCATGGCTGACTTCCTCATACTCATTTGCTTGTGTCATCTTTTTCTTTCCCTTCTGTGCCTGCTTTTCTGATGAAGAAGGCAAGGTCCCTTCCACATTTCGTGGAGCAAACACTTTCCTATACCCTCTTTGTGTAAAAATTTATAGTTTCCCACCCCGGTTTTCAGTTTTTCACCTTATTACTCCAAAATAGTTAAATGCCCTTTCTCATATCCATACATTTAACAAACTAGAAAACAAATTTTGCTGAAAACACAAATTCTGGAAATTTTTCAGAATGCTGGAAAATGCAGAATTAAAAATCAGCAAGCATAAAAACAGTCATTCACACATTTTGACACAGATATTTTTGGTCAACATGACCCTGAAAAAACCCCCTACAACTCTTGGGGAAAACCAGTTCGAAAGCTCCTCCTTATTTCTGAAAATGCTTTTTACAGTGATAGAAATATTCAGCAAAAAATCAGCAAACAGACTTTTACAACTTATCTCGTTTTCCGTGCTTAACCACCACCTCGGAAAATGTGCAAACAACGAAAATCAAAACAAAAATAAATGCTGTAAGGCCTCCTCGATTTTTGTACCAAATTTCAGCCTTAAATGCTGCTGTACGACCTGCCTGGAAATGCGTGCAAGCTGCCACAAAATCGGCTGTACGATTTCTGCCTTGAAATGTGTGCCAAAGGTACAACCACTGCCTGTACGGCCTCCCTCAAATTTCTGCTCCTCGAAATCTGTGCAAATCTGTTGTATGGCCTGCTGTATGTCCTACTGTATGGCCTTCCTTCCTCAAAAATCGTGCCAAAAATCTGCCTCACTGTGTGCTAAATCAGTTGTACGGTCTTGCTGAAATGCTGCCTTGGAATGTGTGCCAAGCTGTTGCCTCCTTCTCCTCACCGCCCAGAAATCTCCCTTGCTCTCTTTCTCTCCTTCTCTCAATCTGCTCATGAAATAATGAATGAAATTTTCCTCCTTTTCCTCCTTTAACCTAACCCTAAGTGACTTTTGGGGAATCCCTTGTTGAGAATGCAGCAAGATGATGGAGCTTGGTGAAACGAAGTCGCCTTCACCAAGTGGGCCCGCAGGTGAATTCTGGCACAAAGTCTATTTTTAGGCTATGTATATTTTTAGACATATGGAGCATGGTTCGGGGATTCCAGTTTGAGATTCTTGGAGCATTAGTCATGTTGGTAAAAATAGATGAGACTCTATTTTTTAGGTCGAAGAGGTCGAAGTCTATTTTTAGACTGCCTCTCCTTAAAACAGGGAAGTCAAATATTATTTACCCTTAATAATATTTAGACTATAAACAACAGTTTACTCTCTTGGAGCACTTCGGTTCGAGCTACAGAAGTGGCTCATGCATCTGACAGAGGAATCACGTGGTTCCCAAGGGTTTGATGGCATCATGCATGGTTGACTTCAGTTGGACTTCAGTGGCAGAAGTTTGGAGGAGTTAATGAGACAGCTAGTGGAGTTGTGTTCTGTTTATTTTAGTTGAACTGATTGAGATTAGTTTAAATAGCTAATCAATTAGTTATGAGTGGAGTGAATTAAATATTATTTAATTCATTAATTAGTAACTCATTGTTCAACTCAAGAACACATCAGTTCACTACAGTGCATGATCAGTTCAGTGGAGACCAGTGAAAGAGGTAGATGAAAGGGTGGAGTTAGCTATCAGTGGCGACATCAGTTGTGCATGAGATTTGCACCACACTTGGAGGAATTTCCCATGATGATTGCGCTGTCAAGCCAAGGAAATTCGAACCTTGGATCTCTATATAGATAGGCCTGGATTGCGCAATAGAGGCAAGGCAATTGGCGGTGAGTTTTGAACCAGTAACCTGTTCAAAACTGAGCTAGTTTGTGTGTAACTTCATGAGAAAGTACTGAGTACTTGTGAGGAGTATTGTACTGAGTTTGTTACATGATTTCTTCATTATAATATACACAATAGCTGCGGGGTTTTCAGCTATAAGCTTTCCCCATACATACTGTGTTAATGTGTATGATGATTTGATGTGTTATCGCTTGATTTTATTTCTGCATGTTTGATGATCTGAGTGGAAGAGATTATGTGTTGCATATAAATTCGAATTGTGTGTGATCAGGATAGTCTCGGTGAATAATTAATCATTATTCAGCAAATTTCTACATGGTATCGGAGCTATTGAAGCAGAGATTGATCATCACAGTGATTACAAACTTATTTCGGTAAACAGAGTCTGCATGCGGGCCAGGTAGCCTCCGGATTCATCTTTCTTCGGAAAGTGAAAGGTCTGGTAAACGCCCCTTGCAGTCAATCTCTGTGCTAGAAATAATTTGTTCTCACAGATCTAGAGCGGTTGAGCTTTGAGGTGGAATTCGAAATTTTGCAGCAGTTTTGTTTTCTTGGTGCGAGTGTTGAAAATGTCTTTCAACGGTTTGCGACTCGAATATGCTCTTGAAGGCAGTTCGAATTATGTTGCATGGAAGGATCACATGGAGGCAGTATTAGAAGATAATGGTCTGAAGGAGTTCGTATATACGGATGTCCAAAAGCCCACTGATCCTGCTGAAGTCGAAGCATGGCAAAAGAAGATGGCGAAATGTCGAAGGATCCTGTTGGAGGGCGTCAAGGATCATATTGTATCCAGCCTGCATGGAAAGGCTACTCCACATTTAATGTGGAAAGCTTTGACGGATCTATTCCAGAGTAAGAGTGACCAAAGGAAGCTGGCGCTCAAAGATAAGCTCAAGAACATCAAGATGGAGAAGGGCGACAGTATCGCCAAATACCTCACGAAGTTCACTCAGTGCAGAGATGAGCTAGGAAGTGTGGGGGTGACTGTCGAAGATGAGGACATGGTCGACCTGGCTCTCCTTGGTCTTCCGAAGGCTTGGCACTCATATCAAGATAGTGTCAATGGTCGGGAGAAGCTGCCGAGATGGGAGCGCCTTTGGGCGGATCTCATGTAGGAGGAGATAAGGAGGACTACTCGAGATGGATCTTCATCAAAGGGAGCTGATGAAGAAAACTGCGCTTTGGTGTCCAAAGCAAAGAAGGGGAAGGGTAAGAAAACCTCTCATTCTGGTGCTAAGGGCAAGAAGCAGGATATGGCGAAAGTGAAGTGTTTTCACTGCCATGATCACGGACATTATGCTGCCAATTGTCCAAAGAAGAAGAAGAACAAGCAAGCGGGAAGATCTGCAGATGGAGAAGCTTTGGCTTCACAGTTCGAGCTTGACTTTTCACTGATCGCATGCTTGGTTTCAAGTGTGATGGGATCGGTATGGTTCTTGGACAGCGATGCGTCATTTCATATGACGGGAGATCGGGATTTGTTCTCAGATCTGGAGGACAAATATTTGGGTGTGCACATCGAGATGGGCGATGATGGTAGATACAGTGCGATTGGTATCGGTACCATATCCTTTCAGAGGGAGTCTGGTAAACCCTTTGTATTGAGGGATGTCATGCATGTACCTGGATTGAAGAAGAACTTGATCTCTATGGCGATGTTGGAGGATAAAGGGTATGATGTGGTCTTCAGCGAAGGAAAAGCCTTCCTGCGCAGTAAGACTATAGAACCGGAGAATAAGTTCGAACCGAAACCTTTGTCGATTGCGAGTAGATGGGCACACGCGACTGTAGCCAAGGCGGGAAAAGTGATGACGGGATGATGAGGGCAGGCGGGAGCATAGGAAATTGGGCTGCCACCTTCACCATGGAGCTTTGAAAGATTCTGCAGTGAGTTTCTCTTGGGCTTCTAAGAACACTCTTGCGCGATCGAGATCGATTACGAGGGTGTGCTTTGAAGCAATAACAACAACCTTTCACGTCGTAAATCCTCCCGACGATCACTTCATTTTTTCACGGATATTGTGGTCCTTTCTCGGTCGCCCGACGATAAGCACAAGTATTATGTGATCTTTGTTGTTGATTTCTCTCGAAAGTGCTGGATCTTCTTCATGCCGAAGAAGAGCGATACATTCGCGAAGTTCTGTGAGTTTAAAGCACTGGTCGAGAAGGAGTCGGGGAAGAAGGTGATTGCTCTAAGGAGTGATAACGGTAGTGAATTCATCTCGGCTGAATTCAAGGAGTTCTGCAGCGCAGAAGGGATTCGGAGAGAGCTCATCGCACCCCATAACCCACAGCAGAACGGGGTGGCTGAGCGGAAGAACAGAACGATCGTGGGTGCTGCGCGGGCGATGTTGCATGATCAGGGCCTACCCCTTCACTTGTGGGCTGAGGCATGCAATACAGTAGTGTATGTGCAGAACCGTTGTCCTCACAAGGTTCTTGGCATGAGTACACTGGAGGAGGCTTATTCTGGCAAGAGGCCTGATATTTCCCATTTGCGGATTTTGGTTCTCCTGTCTACATGCATGTGACGAAGGATGCGAGAAGGAAGCTGGATCCAACTGCTGAGGTTGGAATATTTGTGGGGTACACTGATACACCTCACAACTATCGGGTGTATTTGTCAGACAGTCGCAAGACTGTTGTGCGACGGGATATAAAATTTCGGGAGGAGAAAGCCATGCAGTGTTCGCTTGAGAGGGAGCTACACTTGCATGCAGATGAGGAGCTGTTAGTTCCTAAGGAGGAGCTTCCGGATGTGGATCAGCCACAAGAGGAGGTTCGGGAGGTGGAAGAAACCACCCAGGCAGCGCCAACCATCAGAGGGCGCATGCGCACTACAGAAGCTGAGCGACTGGCTCGGGATGCAGAGAAGGTTGTAGGACCACCTACAGCACAGCGTAGACAGAGGAAGTCACCGGATCGGTACACTGGATACATGGCTCTTGTGAGTCAATGTGTTGTGACGGAGCCATCCTCTTTTGAGGAAGCTGTGGAGGAACCCACATGGCTTGATGCCATGATCGAAGAATATGATTCGATCGTCAGGAACAGTGCATGGGAGATTGTCCCAAGACCGGTGGGGAAATCAATGGTGGGTTCGCGATGGATCTACAAAGTGAAGCAGGCGGTTGACGGGAGTGTGGAGAAGTACAAGGCGAGATTTGTCGCCCGTGGCTTTTCACAGATCGAGGGGATCGATTATGAGGAGACTTTTGCACCTGTCGCAAGGTACTCTTCCATACAGACGATCCTTGCTCTCTCAGTGTAGATGGGGTGGCACATTCATCAGATGGATGTGAAGACTGCGTTCCTCAATGGAGTTATTGAGGAAGAGGTGTACATAGAGCAGCCTGAAGGTTTTGAGATCTTCAGCAGTGAGTCGCATGTGTGCCGACTCAAGAGAGCACTGTACGAGCTGAAGCAAGCACCTCGTGCTTGGTACACTCGGATAGACAGCTACTTCACCGGGCTTGGATTCTCCAAGAGTGAGGCGGATCCTAAGCTGTACCAGATTGTGGTGGAGGGGAAGCTGTTGATCATCGTACTGTATGTAGATGATCTGATTTTGACTGGCGATGAGCAGTTGATACTTTCATGCAAGGAGGATCTTGCACGAGAGTTTGAAATGAAGGACTTGGGCATCCTTCATTATTTCCTGGGATTGGAGATTTGGCAGCGCAGCGGAGGACTGTTTGTTTCTCAGGGCAAGTATGCCCGGGAGATTCTGGAGAGGTTCAACATGCAAAGCTGCAAGCCTGTTGACACTCCTCTTCCTGGTGGTTGGAGGAAGGAGGATGCTACTTCAGCGGAGGTAGTGGATGCCATTGTCTATCGACAGTTGGTGGGGTCGCTTATGTATTTGGTCAATACACGACCCGATATATGCTATGCAGTTAACCAGCTTTCGCAAGCTATGGTTAAGCCTACCAAGCTCTTTTGGAAGACATGCAAGCATGTATTGCGCTATATCAGAGGCACATCGAGATGTGGTCTATGGTACAGACAGGAGGATGGACGAGCACTAAGCCTAACCGGTGGAATTGAGCGAGGGTCAACGAACGGAAAGCACTTCGGAGGTTTTCGGCATTCGGGTCGCTTCGGTTTCACAGTACGATGAGAACGGTCGTGGCACTCATTTTAGTAGAGGCCGAGTACATGGCAGCTAGCTTAGCTGCATGCGAGGCTATTTGGATGAGGAAGATCCTCGCAGGTTTGTTCAGGTTGCATTTGGAGCCTACAGTGATCTACTGTGATAACCAAAGTTGCATCAAGCTCTCGGCTAATCTAGTATTTCATGATAGGTCCAAACACATCGACATCAGGTACCATCATATCAGAGATTGTGTTCAGCGGAGAATCATGATGCTTTCATATGTTCCCACGGAGGATCAAGATGCCGACATCCTGATGAAGGCGCTCACCACGAGCAAGTTCGAATTCCACAGAGGCAGGATAGGGGTTGCAGATAATCCATATCTTGCTGAGAGGGAGTGTTGAGAATGCAGCAAGATGATGGAGCTTCGTGAAATGAAGTCGCCTTCACCAAGTGGGCCCGCAGGCAAATTCTGGCGCAAAGTCTATTTTTAGACATATGGAGCATGGTTCGGGGATTCCAGTTTGAGATTCTTGGAGCATTGGTCATGTTGGTAAAAAATAGGTGAGACTCTATTTTTTACGTCGAAGAGGTCGAAGGCTATTTTTAGACTGCCTCTCCTAAAAATAGGGAAGTCAAATATTATTTACCCTTAATAATATTTGGACTCTAAACAGCAGTTTACTCTCTTGGAGCACTTCAGTTTGAGCTACGGATGTGGCACATGCAACTGCCAGAAGGAAATACGCTTTTCTTATGGGGTATTGAGCTCATGCATGGTTGACTTCAGTTAGGACTTCAGTGGCAGAAGTTTGGTGGAGTTAATGAGACAGATAGTGGAGTTGTGTTCTGTTTATTTTTAGTTGAACTAGTTGAGATTAGTTTAACTAGCTAATCAATTAGTTATGAGTGGAGTGAATTAAATATTATTTAATTCATTAATTAGTAACTCATTATTCAACTCAAGAACACATCAGTTCACTACAGTGCATGATCAGTTCAGTGGAGACCAGTGAAAGAGGTAGATGAAAGGGTGGAGTTAGCTATCAGTTGTGACATCAGTTGTGCATGAGATTTGCACCACACTTGGAGGAAATTTCCCATGAGGATTGCGCGGTCAAGCCAAGGAGATTCGAACCTTGGATCTCTCATTAGACCAGCCTTGATTGCGCAATAGAGGCAAGGCAATTGGCAGTGTGTTTTGAACCAGTAACCTGTTCAAAACCAAGCTAGTTGTGTGTAACTTCATGAGAAAGTACTGAGTACTTGTGAGGAGTATTGTACTGAGTTTGTTACATGATTTCTCCATTATAATATACACAATAGCTGCGGGGTTTTCAGCTATAAGCTTTCCCCATACATACTGTGTTAATGTGTATGATGAATTGATGTGTTATCGCTTGATTTTATTTCTGCATGTTTGATGATCTGAGTGGAAGAGATTGTGTTGCATATAAATTCGAATTGTATGTGATCAGGATAGTCTCGGTGGATAAATAATCATTATTCGTGAAATTTCTGCATCCATAAATCAATTGGGTACAGAAATAGATTGAGATCTAGGGCTGAGATTAAATGCTCATTTAAATCTCACTTTCTATTTTTTTAATTCACCCCACTTTAATAAAGACCCACTTAGTCATTTATTTCCAAAGTCACTTTTCCTTTCTAATTTTACATTGACTTTGTTAAAGTCACTTTAAAATTAGACTTTAGTAACTTTATCACTTAAAGTCACTTTTAAATTAGATTTGACTTTATAACTTTATAAAGTCACTTTAGTAACTTTATCACTTAAAGTCACTTTAAAATTAGATTTGACTTTATAGAAATTATAAAGTCACTTTAGGAGAAAAATTAAATTCTTTTGGACACTTTTCCCTAGGCCAAAGATCAAAGCCTTAGGGAACCACCTGTCCTCTGGTACCAAATTTCAACACTCCCTCTTACCGAGGAAGGTGTTCCTCACCACACCCATCTTGTCTCTGAAGTAGACATGCTTGCCCCATGGTAAGGCTTTGGTAAGAATGTCTGCAACCTGCTCATCAGTGGGAATATACTCAAGCTTCACATCTCCCTTCTGAACATAGTCTCTGATGAAATGATATTTGATCTCGATATGCTTTGACCTGTCATGAAATACTGGATTCTCCGTGAGTTTAATGTAACTCTGATTATCGCAGTAAATCACTGAAGGTCTCAACGGCTGACCAAATAAGCCAAACAACATCTTGCGAAGCCAGATGGCCTCACAACTAGCTAGACTGGCTGCCATATAGTCTGCTTCCGTTGAATTCAATGCTACTGACTGCTGCTTTCGGCTGAACCATGACACAACTACCGAACCCAACCCAAAACAACACCCTGAAGTGCTCTTCCTATCAGAAGCACAACCTGCCCAATCAGAATCAGTGTAACCTGCCAATCTCACTCCATCCCCCTGCCTGTAGTCCAGACCATAATCCACTGTCCCCTGCAAGTACCGCAAAATGTGTTTTTCAGCCACCCAGTGAACCTTCCTAGGCTCACACATAAACTGACTCATCGTGTTGACTGCAAAACAAATATCTGGTCTAGTGTTGACCAAATACATCAAAGAACCAATCAGTTGTCTGTACAATGTGGGATCCACCAACTCGGAATCCGAAGCATGAAGCTTCTTCCAGTTGGTGATCATCGATGTCGACATGGGTCTACAATCCTCCATGTGGAATCTGCCAAGGATGTCCACAATATACTTCCCCTGTCCCAGGAAGAAATGCCCCTCCTCCTGCCACACCTCCAAACCCAAAAAATAATGCATCAAGCCGATGTCCTTCATCTCAAACTCCGTCGCAAGATCTCTCTTGCAGTGCTCTATGAGTCTCTCTGCACCTGTAATGACTAAGTCATCCACATACAGCACCAGAATGAGAGGCTCCTCACCTATCACAATATAGTAAAGTTTCGGATCTGCCTCACTCTTTGTGAAACCCATCTTCTGCAAGTAAGTATCTATCCTGGAGTACCAAGCTCTGGGAGCTTGCTTCAGGCCATAAAGGGCCTTCTTCAGTCTGCACACATGGGACTCCTTCCCATGCACCTCAAAGCCCTGTGGCTGCTCAATGTACACCTCCTCCTGTGTGAAGCCATTGAGAAATGCGGTCTTCACATCCATCTGGTGGATCTTCCAACCCATCTCTGCTGCTATCGATATAATGGAGCGGATCGAAGTATATCGAGCCACGGGAGCGAAGGTATCCTCATAATCAACTCCCTCTACCTGGGAGAACCCTCTAGCCACAAACCTCACTTTGAATTTCTCAATGCTGCCATCTGCAGCATGCTTTACCTTGTAAAGCCATCTGGAAGTAACCACGGATTTGCCCTCAGGCCTTGACACCACCTCCCAAACATCATTCTTCATGATAGAAGAATACTCCTCCTGCATGGCCTCTCCGTACCGTCGCTAGCTTTCCTCCTCAGTTATAAGGCCTGGGACAAGGGGATGCCGGCAGCCACTCTACATAGCGCAAACCCCTCTCGGGGTGGTCTCTCTCCGACCTCCAGCCCTTAGGCTCAGCAACAAATGTGGCATCTCTCAAGGTGTCCTGAAGCCACTTGGGCTTCCTCTTCCCTGAGCACACTTCTCCTGCTGGAGAATAAAACTCCTCCTCCTCAACATCAGGAGCCTGAACTCTTGATTGTCTGTCTGCTGTCCTCCTGCCTGCACCTGAACCTGTAGATGCTGAGGTACCGTGTGAACTATCCATCAATGACTTCGAACCCGCTTCTCCGTGGATCGCTTCCGCGATGCCCGGCACTGGCTCCTGAGCCACTCCCCACTGACGGACCTAACATCGTCATAGATGTACCTCCGGATCCTCCTGATCCCTGCCCACTGGATCCCTGCGACTGACTCAACTGCTGCTGAGGGTCTGGCTGATCCAGATACTCTAACTCCCGTGACCTCCTAAAGGCCCTGTCCTCCTCGAACTTTACATCCCGCCCGACAACAACTTTCCTCTGCGCAGGAATGTAAATCCGAAAGGCCTTGGAGGTCTCACTGTAGCCCACAAAGATACCCTTCTCTGCGGTGGGCTCTAGTTTGGTCCTCTTCTCCTTGGGTATGTAGGAGTATGTAATGCACCCAAAGATATGAAGATGACCAATATCAGGCTTCTTCCCAGAAAAAGCCTCCTCCGGAGTCATGTGCCCCAAGGCACGATGCGGACTCCTGTTCTGCAAGTAAACAGCTGTGTTGCAGGCCTCTGCCCACAAAAACAATGGCACCCCCTGATCATGTAACATGGCTTTGGCAGCCCCTCCGATGGATCTGTTCTTCCTCTCCGCAACCCCGTTCTGCTGGGGGTTGTAAGGAACAGTGAGCTCCCTCCTAATGCCTGCCTCCGCACAATAGTCCACAAACTCTCCAAGGGTGTACTCTCCTCCATTGTCCGACCTCAGGGACTTGATCTTCCGACCTGTCTGTGTCTCCACAAGAGCTATGAACTCCTGAAACCGCTTGAAGACCTCACTCTTGGTCTTCAAGAAATAAATCAAGGTCCTCCTGGAGTGATCATCAATGAATAACACATAGTGCTCATATCCACTCAAGGAAACATGAGACATCCGACTGCTCACATCGGAATGAATCAAATCAAGTATCCCAGTTGCTCTGCTAATCGAGGGAAATGCATGCTCCCTCTGAACCTGTGTGGCAGGTAATCCTGCACTAGAAGACTCACACACAATGAACCCAAACTCCCGGTCAAAGCGATCTGCAAAGTCCTCAACCTCTGCTGAAGCTGCCATGCTCTGGTTCTTCCCCTTCTTCTTCTTCTTCTCCGGACACACAACTGCATAGTGTCCCATCTTCTAACAATTCCAACACTTCACCCTAGAATAGTCCTTCTGTGTGTTATCCCGTTTACCTTTACCTTTTCCTTTGCCCCCACCATTGCTTGTGGAAGCCTGCTTCTTCCCTTTGCCTTTCTTGCATCCTGCCAACAGTGCTACATCCTCATCCTGCTCAACTGGCTTGGCTGCCCCAAGCTGACCTTTCCTGATCTCTGTCTGAATGCAATCATCCAAAAACCTCTCCCATGTGGGAAGGGTCTCACGTGCACAAACCCCATCAGCAAAGTTCATCCATGAACGGGGGAGGCCATTCACTGCAATCCGCACCAACTCAGTGGGTGGAATGGCCTCTCCAATCGCTGCCAACTCATCTCTCACATTAGTGATCTTTGTGAGATATCCAGCTGCACTATCATTACCCATCTTAATGGTCTTCAGCTTCTCCTTCAGGACCATTTTCCGGTTCTCATTGGTACTCTGGTAGAGATTGGACAATGTTGTCCACATCTCATGAGAATTTCTCTTTCCTCTCACATGAGGAATGCAATGGTCTTTGATTCCATCTAGAATCAGTCTCTTACCCTTGTTGTTCTTTTTATTATATGTTGCCAACTGAGTAGCATCAGTAGGCACATTTACAGGGTTCTGTGCGGTATGCACCATTATGTCCCAGACTTCCGCCTCCTCAAAGATACTTTGCATTCTCTCCTTCCAAACACTGTAATTGGTATGCCCATCCAACCTATCCTCCACCCTCAGTCCCAAAGACATCCTGCTGTCCTAAAACTGAAAAATAGCACTGTTGTAGTAAAGGTAAAAATTATGTTTGTGAAAAAATCAGCTTGCTGGAATTTTCTGAGTGAAAAATCAGCAGGCTGTATTTTTCTCCTTGCTGTCCCAAACTGCTCTTTCAGCACTCAAGCTCCGATACCATGTAAAAATTTATAGTTTCCCACCCCGGTTTTCAGTTTTCACCTTATTACTCCAAAATAGTTAAATGCCCTTTCCCATATCCATACATTTAACAAACTGGAAAATAAATTTTGCTGAAAACACAAATTCTGGAAATTTTTCAGAATGCTGGAAAATGCAGAATTAAAAATCAGCAAGCATAAAAACAGTGATTCACACATTTTGACACAAATATTTTTTGTCAACATGACCCTGGAAAAACCCCCTACAACTCTTGGGGAAAACCAGTTCGAAAGCTCCTTCTTGTTTCTGGAAAATGCTTTTTACAATGAGAGAAATATTCAGCAAAAAAATCAGCAAACAGACTTTTACAACTTATCTCGTTTTCCGTGCTTAACCACCGCCTCGGAAAATGTGCAAACAGCGAAAATCAAACAAAGTTAGCAAATGCCGTATGACCTCCCTCGATTTTTTGTACCAAATTTCACTCTCAATGCCGTTGTACCACCGGGAATGTGTGCAAGCGTCACAAAATCACGTACGACGTCAGCGCGTGCTAGCCACTTGTCAGACGCGCCCTCCTCAACCCCTCGCTCCTCAAACCGTGGAAACCGCCGATCCCGCCCGTTAACCCGCCTCCTTCCTCAAAATCGTGCCAAAATCTGCCTACCGTAAAGCAAATCACCGTATGGTCTTGCCGGAATGCTGCTCTGGAATGTGTGCCAAATCATGCCCTTTCCTCCTCACCGCCCAAAACTCTCTTCGCTTCTCGCTCTCCTCTCTCAACTGCCTTCATGAATAAATGAATGACCTTTTCATTTAACCTAACCCTAAGTGACTTTGGGGAATCCCTAAATCCAATGGCTGAAATAGATTGAGATCTAGGGCTGAGATTAAATGCTCATTTAAATCTCACTTTCTATTTTTTAATTCACCCCACTTTAATAAAGACCCACTTAGTCATTTATTTCCAAAGTCACTTTTCCCTTTCTAATTTTACATTTACTTTATTAAAAGTCACTTTAAAATTAGACTTTAGTAACTTTATCACTTAAAGTCACTTTTAAATTAGATTTGACTTTATAACTTTATAAAGTCACTTTAGTAACTTTATTACTTAAAGTCACTTTTAAATTAGATTTGACTTTATAAAAATTATAAAGTCACTTTAGGAGAAAAATTAAATTCTTTTGGACACTTTTCCCTAGGCCAAAGATCAAAGCCTTAGGGAACCACCTGTCCTCCGGTACCAAATTTCAACACTTTGATGTGTTCTAGCCAATGTTCCCATTTCATCCCTTTTAGGCTTGTTGACCATAACTATGCTAGGTGACCCAATTTGACCTTGAAATGGTGATGATGGTGGTGAAATGGGTGTAGTAGGATGAGCTGATGAAGGATTAGGTGTTGTGGGCTGAGATAGAGGAGGATTATCTTCAACATGTTGTTTAGTAGGATGAGATGAAGAAATCATATCTTTAGCATGTTGAGCTTGTTGAGTTGTGAATATATCATTAGCAATGAAGGTGTCTCATGAAATTTTCAACTGGTTAAGGTGATGGAGGACAATGATATTGATGAGAGAGTGGTGAAAGAGGTTGTTCATCTGCTG
Organism: Pinus albicaulis; assembly: GCA_034641835.2. Taxonomy (NCBI): domain Eukaryota; kingdom Viridiplantae; phylum Streptophyta; class Pinopsida; order Pinales; family Pinaceae; genus Pinus; species Pinus albicaulis. The sequence continues at coordinate 1,477,225,313 of CM076577.1, forward strand.
GTCATAATCTCTCCTTTGTACAATGTATAACATTTTTTCTATGCTCCTGAATGGATAGGATGGGATATTAAGCAATTTGACTCTTGTGAAGTGCATAAGCAGTCTAATATGATATGTATAGAATCTGGAGAACCTTCGTTCACAAGAGAAGTACTTCATGATGATCTTCATCATGGGGGTATACCTATCAATAATGTCACTAAAAGGAAAAATTTTCCTTCTCTCATTTATGTACCTTGTCTTGATGAATGGTTCATAATACTATTCATCCAAGTCTTTGGATTTAAACCACCTTTTGCCCATGTTTTAAATCCCTGTGGCAACAATAATGATAGATGTAGATGTGGTGAATGTTACACCTGCAAGGATCACCTGATTTTCTTTGAGGTGGTTTTGAACTCTTTCAATCATATTGCAGAAATGAAGGCAACCAACATATTGAAAGCAAGGGACTTTCATTGGTGAAGCCATCAGTTCTTTGGTGTTGGTGGGCTCAGGCCTTAGGATTCTTCCTCCTTTATGTGGCCTTCCCTCTAGTCTATCCTCCTCTTCCTATCTATCTTCCTCTTCATGTATATCCTCATCTTCCTCCATGTAATATTTGTCTTCTTAAATGGTGTTTTTTATTTAGAAACCTTAGGGATGAGGAAATGGGAGTGGGGATAGGTGTAGGAAAAAATTAGGGAGACAGGGGAAGGGGTTACTGAACTTTGGAAGGTGATAGAGGGTTAAAAGACTTAAGGAACTAGAAATGATAATTTTATTATAGGTTTTGGGTATGGATGCCTAGGAAATTTGAAATACCTAGGACTTAGGGTTTAGGGGAAAAGGGATTTAGGGAAAGGTATATAGTGTTGTAGGGGTAGGGATAGGGTTTATAGTGATGTAGGAAGCGAATACAGGGTTTATGGGAACCAAATTGGGAATGAGGGAGCAAGATTAGTGTTTTTAGCTAGACAAACTACCAATTTTCCATGAAAATTCTATTGAAAAATGCAAGGAGGAGGAAAATATGTCTTACTTACTTGATAAGAGGTGATGAGAATATTTGGTGGAGGTCAGGAGCAGTTTGGGTGAGTTTTGGAACTCGCTGAGAAAACTAGGCAAAAGCGCGACGCCTTACCCAGAAGCGCAATGCCCTTCAGCAAAAAATGCAGCACACTTTTCCAAAAGTGCAATTCATGTTCAAAAAGTGCAGCGCCACCCTCCAAAAACACAACGCCACCTGAAAACTCAAATTTTGACGCTACAAATCGATTTTTTGAGCTGAGGGAGTGCGAGCTCGATGGTTACACTAGCAAATGAGCTTCTTCTTTGTCTTATGGTGGTATTTATAATTGATGAATTTGATGTTTGGGCCTTGGGACCCACTTTCTCTTTTCTTCTCTTTCACTTCACACTTTGAAATTTTACCCTTTTCTCTTTTTGAGTTCATTATTTACACATTGATCATTTGATGATTGAGAACTCTTTACATTTAAATTTTGATGCTTTTGTTGGCATGTGGGACTCTAAGTTGGCAGCTTGGGAACCATGAAATTATTACATATTGAATGACATGAAATTAAATAATGGAAAATAAAAATTAAATTTTGAAATAAAAATTACATCTTTAAATAAGAATTACTTCTTTCAGGTCATATTTACATGGTAAAGAGAGGTTATTTCATCACTTTCTTACTTTCTGCTCTTATGCAATGGAAATGGTTTATTATTGGACCTTGAAAAACCCTAAAGACCTAATGAAACCTTGAAAAACCCTAAAGACCTAATGAGAAATTTGAATAAATGAAATTAATGGTGACATGACTAAACAAGTGATAAAAACTCATGAATGATGGTCATTCAACAAATTATGAAAATGGGCCAGCAAGTAATGGAAATTTAGAGAAAAGTGAATTTTTTATTTATTTTAGGGCTACCATCAGTGAGCAAGTTTTGGAATGATGACCTAGTGAAATGAAAAAATTTCTAAATGAGACCCTAATATGATATGAAAAAGAGGATTTATTATCATTGATGGTAGGATGCAAATACGGACACTAACAGAACCTAATACCTCCGCCAAACTAGCGCGCAATGTTACCATCTCCTCTACTGCGTGTTCCTTACCCATATTGTTCTTCATTTATATTTGAAGTTTAACGAAAAAGTCAACGGGGGGAGAGGGGGCTAGCCCCCAACACATGCGATCACAACTTGGAGACCACAGCGGAGCACCATAGGACCTTACCCTAAGTGCGGGGTTTAAACTTAATCTGCCATTTATTAACACTAAACTCCATTATTAAGCGTTAATCCGGAATTAATCATAAAGCGTGGATTTAGCTCTAATCCCATTTAATTAGCATAATGAAGGTTATTTAAGTTAATCCAGATTAACTTAGTGGTCTGATAATTTGAGTGGAATTACTATTTTTGGCACCAACTAGCCCGAATTAGTGGCAATTAGCTAAATTTAGGGAGAAAATTTTGGGCAAACTTGTGGAGGTCATAACTCAGTCATTTTTCGACCAAATGAGGAGAAGAAAGAGGCTAAGGCACCATTTTTAGGCATTCTGAACTCATTGGTGTAGGTTTCAGGAGCATAAAAGCATTGTAAACACATCGTTTTTCAAATTTTAGCATAATATAGAGGCCCAAGCTATGGAAGTTGGACCAAGGAGATGTAGCCAAGGAGGGGTGAACTCCTTCATCAAATAATTGTGTTGATGTGTTGTATGGTGATGTATTGTACTTTTATTTTCTACTGTTTAGTAACAGGCTAGTGGCCGGATAGCGCCCATAATAGTGCTCCAGAGATGAGGGAGAAGAAGGTGGCAGATTAGCTGCTTTGCTTCAGCTGTTGCCGCAGTGGCAACGCATGCAATGGTGTAGATGGGGCATGGTAGAATAGTGGGGAGGATGAGAGCTCTGAGACAAGATAACACCAGGATAAGAGACCAGAGGTGCCGAGGACCCAGAAGCCAAGGACCGACTGTCCACAGAGACAAAATTCAATATGAAAAGAAGGCTCTGAGAGAAGTGCAGGCCATGAACCACTTCAATACAGAAAAGGAGGCTAAAGTGCCGCCCTTTAGGCATTTGGGAGCTCAGCTCCAAGACTCCAGGGGGGAAATTGTAGCTCAACGACAGAGGCAAGGGAGGAAGACCACTATGAAAATTCATTTTGAAGGGTCGGAGAAGGCATCGACAATTGAGCAGAGTAAATGAACATCTGTGGGAGCAGTTAGAGCAATTAAATGCCCACCGCTAAAGCCTGTGGATGGCCATGTGGTTGTGCCACTTGCCAGCCCAGAAGCTTGCCGTGTGACGACCCTTATAAATCACCCGCATTCGGGATAGTATTTCTTTTATGTTAAATTGTGCATAAAAATAAAATAAAAATCACTCATGAAACTCAATAACTTGCAAGAGAACTTGAACCCTTAAGCACATGTAAAACATTGGTTTCAAAATATGAAAGAGGAATTAACACAACAATACTAACATACCTTAATGAGATCAAGAGGAGCCAGGGTTTTACTAATCGGTCATAGAGGCGGCGGTGAACCCACTGACTACTATGTTACTGAATGTTGTGTCCGGGGAGCATGGAAAACCAATAGTGGAAAGACTGAGATTAAGGATGTACAAGATCTTGCAAATAAAACCATTTTGTTTACTATCACCTAATTTTCTCAGAGTGCATCTCCACACCTGACCACAAAGGCCCAGATGTAATATGTTATTGATTTCATGGAGCCCACAATATTTTATTAGTGCGAGGGGATCTTAATCAAAATGAAAGAGAAAATTAACAGATGCAAAAAAAGTCACTTGAAACACTTTGGGTACAAAGTTATCCCAACATCATTCTTCCTAGAGAGGCTAACACTACTTCTTTCTTAGAGATAGTAGTGGAGAATTTTGGGCCAAGAGAGCCTCATATGAAGATATGGGTGGATTTGATGGCATGCCATGGTGGTGGCAAAGTAATATCCTTCAATCATGTTTTCTACATATGGTTATGACAGTAGATCATCATGATTAAATTTTACCCAATTCCAGAAAAAAACTTCACAGAAGATCTAGATCTAGTACTCCCTGAAGGGATGGAGTGGGGATAGTCAAGTAAAAATGCCTTTTTTTTTTAATATTTTTTTTTTTTTTGGATTTTTTGTTGTGTCAAGACTAACATTAAATTATTATGCAGATGTTGGACTAGTATGACTAGTTGGGATGCCCCCTACTCTAAGGTGTGATGAGCAACAAGTTGAGATAGGTGAATATAACCCTAAGGCAGCTAAGGCACTAGGAGAGATTGAGCATAATATAAAGGGGATCACTGGAGGGATTCATGATTCACGGGTTGAGGATGCCCCTCCCCATTATTATAGGCACACCATCAGAGTTCCTAGGAGGACTAGTTGATTACTTTGGCAAGCAGCCAGGGCTCTAGTTTTCTATCATGAGCATCATGCCTAGGGTTTAGGCATTTAAGCTAGATTTTTTTTTTGAATATATCATGATATATGATATAAATAAAGGTTGGAAGGGTCATGTTTCTTGAACATTTTTTTATGTGTAAAACTCTTTGCAAAACTATCTATGGATTTTATTTCTATTTTCTATTTATCTTTGTACAAATGTATGCATGTTATATTCTTTATGAATTCTGCAAATGTCTATATAACATATTATTCGTTAATGCATCAATTAATGCATTTATACTTCTCGAAATGTGTTGATATTTTAAGTAATCAAACTCTCTTTCCAAGAGATGAACCTGTAAAAACTTTCTTAAAATGGAAGGACTTCTAACAAAATAAATGTTACTTATTTGTAGCAATGAGATGAATATAGTCTAACAAACAAATGATGAATACCAAAATAAATGGCATAGGATAATAGTTCAATAATTGCACTACATTTTGCAGTGTTGTTACTTGTATGATCCAAACATATCCATTGTAGAATCACTAATTCATTAGTAGGCATGTATATTGCCCATGTGGTAGAAGAAAGGTTCTGAGTGCTATGGCTAGCACCATCATAAAAAAAAACATAAGGTAAAAGGAATGTTGACATCCACAAACCAAGTATAACACAATATAAGAAAAAGAGATAGAAAACGCTCGCAAAAAGAAAAATTGCAACACACAAAAACTATGGTACAAAAATGTACAAAGTAGCTATGTAAAAAAACCTAATCATAGTACTTTTTAAGATAAATCGCATCTGGGCTCATACAAAAGAATTCCATCATAACCAACTAATTCATAGGCACCTTTTTCAAGTACGTAGTTGACTATGTAAGAGTCGAGTCACATAGGATTGAATTTAATAGATCCTATATTATCGTTCTCTTGATCATATAAAAGGTCCAAGTCACAAAAAACAAAAAAACAAAAACAAAAACAAAAAAATCGAGGATTAACATTTTTTCCATAATGATATTTAATTCGTTTTTTTTGGGCCTCATTGGCCAGTGTGGCATCTCGAAAAGTCTCCTCTATATGTGTTAAGTATAAAAATGTTCTTCCTCGACCAAAGTAGCAAGGAGTAATTCGATGGATAATTTCATCGATGGAATTTCACATTCAATTAGTAAGACAAATTCCATACCGTACAGAAGTTGAAAAGGTGTAAATTTAGTAGTTCATTTCGTAGAGGTATGGTATTCCCATAATGTCAAGAAAAACATAAGATTTCAATTCATTTTATGAATCCATATAATTTGTTGAATCATATGTAGGAATATATAGGGTAAGTTCCTTAGATCAAACACCAAAGGTCACCGATCACAAACAAATCACAGATTAGTACACCAGTATTTGACGTGGTTAAAACCCTTGAAGAGGGAAACAGTCCACGACTTGAGCCAACGCGACCACTTTAGGAAATTTATTAATATAAAGAAAAAAAATTTACATAAGCTTCTCTCATAAAAGATTATTGGACAAATGACCCCCATGCTCTTTAAATACAGATCATGGACCAATCGAGTGTTAAGCCATTGATCAAGTGTCGGTAATACCGAGGAGAGAGTGAACAGTCGGATCACTACATATCGTGACCGTCAGATTATAAGTTACAAATGTACATAGTAAATAAACACACTTTACCTAACTCTATTCTAGATCAAGTTATACTTGACTATTTCCTATGTGTCAGAATATCCTAACATCCCCCCTTAAGAACAACTTGGGATAGGATTGAAGGATTTACAAAGGTGATACAGTAGGAGATTATTTTGTATGTGTCTAAATATCCTAACATCCCACCTTAAGAACAACTTGGGATATGATTGAAGAATTTAAAAAGGTAGCACAATAGGAGAAGGAAGGGGGCATTAGAGCCTATCCCCCCTTAATGATAACTTTCATGAACTCCAAGCATAGATCGAAGTTTGGTAAACTTCGGTTATGTTAGAGCCTTTGTAAAGATATCAGAAACTTGATCATTGGTTGAAAAATACTGCACTTCAAGAACATGTTCATGAATGATCTGTCTGATGAAGTGTATGTGAAGCTCAATGTGTTTCATACGTTGATGTTGAACTGGAACTTTGCATAGCTGAATGGCACTCTGATTATCACACCAAAGTGTAGTTGGATGTTGCTGATGAAGATCAAATTTGATCAGGATCTTACGAAGCCACAGGGCTTCCTTGCTAGCTTCAACTGCACCACAATAATCTACTTCTACTGAAGAAATATAGTTGGCACTTTGTTTCTTACAAGACCATGTAATAGGTCCTGAACCAAGAGTGAATACATAATCTGCAGTAGAATTTTGATCATCAGGGTCACCAGCCCAATCAGAATCAGTGAAACCAATCAACAATGGAGATTCTCTTGCACTGTAATGAATCTCGAACTGAATTGTACCTCGAATATATCGAAGTATTATTTTAGCTGCTTTCCAGTGACTTTTATGAGGTTGGTTCATAAACCGAGCAACAAGACCAACGAAAAATGAAAGGTTAGGACAAGTATGGGTTAGATACAAAAGTTTACCAACAAGTTGACGGTATAAGGTAGCATCAACTTCAGGGGAAGTGCAAGTGACTAAAAGCTTGACTCTAGACTGAAAGGGAGAAGGGGCTGGCTTACAGCCTTCCATGTGAAAGTGGCGTAGAATATCACAAGCATACTTGGACTTAGAAAGGGTAATACCTTCTTTGGATTGCAAGACTTGAAGACCAAGGAAATAATGAAAGTGTCATAAGTCTGTCATTTCAAACTTATTTTTGAGGCTAGACTTCACATGGTTTATATGATTGGGATCACTACCAGTAATGATAAGATCATCAACATAAATAAAAATGATGATTAAGGACTTATCCACTTTCTTGGTGTAGACAGTGTTGTCAGAATGACATCTATAGAAGCCATTATATAAGAGAAAACTATCCATTTTGGAATACTAAGCTCGAGGGGCTTGTTTGAGACCACAAAGAGACTTCCTAAGGTGAAAAACGAGGCTAGAGTCATCTTGGATAAATCCAGGGGTTTGTTCCATGTAGATTTCTTCATAAACATCCCCATGTAAGAAGGCAGATTTAACATCCATCTGATGGACTTCCCATTTAAATGAGGCAGCAAGGGAAAGAAAAAGGCGAATATAATTCATTTTGGAAATAGGGGAGAAGGTTTCAGTATATTCAATGCCTTCAACTTGTGAAAATCCTTTAGCAACAAGACGAGCTTTATGTTTATCCACTTTTCCATCTGGTCCAAACTTTTTTTAATAAACCTATTTGCATATGACAAGTTTTCTTCCCTTTGGAAGAGGAACAATATCCCAAGTATCGTTTTCCAATAAGGAACGATATTCTTCATTCATAGTTACATCCCAATCTGGATGGCCTGAAGCTTCTTCAAAGGTGTCTGGATTAGTATTTTCTGGAACTTGAGCCAACAAGAAAGAGACTCTTTCGAACTGAGAATGTGTATGATGTTGATCTGCAGGGTCACCTGCAAGAGAACCTGCTTCATCCTGAGTAGAGAGGACCCATTTTGGAAGTTGTGGAGCTGAAGGAAGATCTTGAGGAGGTGGAAGAGGATTGTGAGCCTCACTGTCATCATTTGAACTAGAAGGAGTGTTTTCAAAAATAGAAGAGATAGAGAGAGGTGGCACATATGCCTAATCAGACTCACAAGCCAAAGGTGGCACACCAGCCAAACTAGGCTTGCAGGCTGATATATTTTCATCAAATTTTACATCTCTTCTAATGATTACATCTTTGGATTTTGGTTGAATAAGTCTATATCCTTTGACATCTTCAGAATATTCAACAAAATGCATTTTTCACTATTAGGTTCTAGGGTTTTATGTTTCGCATCTGGAATATGGGCCCAACCTTCACTTCCAAAAAAATGAAAGTGACTTATCGTAATATTCCTACTTTAGCAAGCAGCTAATGGGAATATTAAATTTTGATTTTTGCACCTAGTAGATGAATAAATGGGGGGAGGAAACCCATATGTAACTAAAATCAGCTTAAAATCCCTCTTGTTATAAAAATGGATCATTATAAGTAGCTGGATTTCACACCCTCATGTGTGAAAAGGGACTTTTTGCTTGTGGACAAAGTCAAGTTTGACTAAGTCAACAGCATGCATGAAGAAGAGTGGATCATCATTGAAAATAGCTCAATGTGAACAAGGATCAGCTTAAACAGACATATGAGAGCTAGCTTGAAGACACTTGAGTGTGAAAGGGGATGAAGCAGGTTGAAGAGGTCAACCTTGACCAAATCAAACACCATGATTTTGGAGGAGAGGCCTTCATGGAGACACAACGCAGTTTTGGAGGGAGATTGATCTTGTGCATGTGGAAACCCTAATGGGTGGGACCCAAGGTGAGGAGCCTCACAAAGCTTATAAGGAAGGGGATGGTAGCCATTTTAGGTTAGCTTGATGATTATTGATTTTGGTCTGCATGACTATTTGGCATCCTCTTGTTATTTAGCAGAGTTGCAGTGCTGTTCAGCACAAGGCATTCCTCTTTAGGAATTACTTCTCCTACCTTGAGAGGCCTCTTGGAGGAGTATTGCGCTTCAGTTTTCCACATTCAAGCTTGAGGCCAAGCATCTTCCTTCAGCGACAACGTAGTTTCTGTTGAGAGCTGGGTTGTGTTGCAGTGTGATGTAGTGGAAGCACCACAACTCCACTTTGAGAGCTTGCATTTCAGAGGAGGAAGCCTTTCTTTCTCTGCGAGATCAGTGAGGGAGTCTCTGAGCTTCATTTCATATCTTGGCATGTGGCATTGTAATTTTCTTCTCCTAAAGTGTAGTCCCTTGCAGGAACTATGCCATTTTACGTAGTGTTGTTGTAGCATGGTTAAGACCCTTGTTTGTGAGCTTGTTCCCTGGAGATAGGGCCAACCCTTCTCCCAGAAGGCTTGTATAGAGAATCTCCTTCTGTTATTGTACATTTCAGCTATATTTATTCAGAGCTATAGTATAACTATGTTTTCCAGATCTAGATCTGCAGATCTGACATTTTATACTTGTATTTTCATGGAGCCCTTGTCGAGTTATTCTCATTTTGTATAAAAAGGAAGAGATCTCCAATTTTCTCAGCCATTGGATGATTGTGCACTCTAGTTCTACTATTTCTCAATATTTTCTACATAAAACCTCATTAAAATAATGTTGTTGTATGCTTCAGTACTTTCTATTAGCAAAGTCATGGGGTTTGGGGTTATTTGAGATGTATTGGTTTGGGGAGACCTGTTTAACTTGGCTAGAAGCATTTTTTTTTTGCTCCAATTATGCATGTGAGATGTATACTGCATATTCTAAGGTATCTAAGTCCCATTTCTCACAGTTATAGCGTTATTTTCCGAAGACAGCCTTTTTATGGCCCTATTTGCTGCATTTCCTCAACCTTTGGGATCATAAAGGGTGTAATAATTTGCTGTTGTAACAATATTTGATGGATTTGTATTTCTTAACACATATCATGAGTTAATAGCTTGCTTCTGCTCCAAAATTGTGTTTACATATTGCTGCAGTCCCATTTTTGGGCATTTTCCAGCCATTCTAGGTGTGAGAGGCTTGTTTACCTCACCTAGTTTGCTTGGTTCCTGATTTCCTCTTGGATTTGGGTCTTATATTATCATATATAAGGGATCCAAGGGCTGATATTATTTTTTGTAGCACACATTTCTAAAAAATGAGTTTTTCAGGCATGTCTTGCTAGCAATCCCAATTTGGGGATATTACAGTGGTATCAGAGCATGATCTTTGGCTCAGCCTGTGAGTTATAGCTATCTGAAGGAGAAAGATCAGAATTATGGAGAGGATGAGTTTAATCTCATCACTTTTCAGATCCAGAAAGAACCTCTCCCAAGAGGTTAAGCTGATGAAGGAGAAGAGATGTCAAGAAACTCCTAGAGGGTTTCAAGAAGAGGAAGGACCATGCACTTCCTATTATCACGAAGAAGAATACCAGAAGCATGGAAGACACTTGGAACATCAGATTCTAAGTGAATACCTTGTTGAGTACAAGACTTAACCTAGAGCCTTCAAGGAGACTCTAGCCTTCCCACAGTTCATTCAACTGGAGGAAGAAAGGAGACCTTGCAGCACAAGAAGACTGAAGGGCAATAGGTTCCTATTGTCTACTTTTGATGGATCATCTTCAGCAAGGACTTGGACAAGAAGACTTGCAGCATTCTTCCTACTACACCCAGTGGTAGAAATATAAGCAGTAGATATTGTAGCGCTGCACATGAAGGGCAAAGCAAGCACTTGGTGGTTCAGTCACATGAGTCATGCAAGAGTATCTACTCTTGTAGATTTCACTTAGAGGGTGATTAAGAGATTTGATGAAGAAAAATTAGAGAGGAGGAGCCCTCACCACCTCTTAAGGAGACTTATATCAACGCTGTCACAACCTTGGAGGAGCAACCTTCAACATCAGCAGTTGAGGGAGCCAACACAGTGGAAGAAGGAACTATTGCAGCCATTCAAGGTGTTCCCACATCCCATCAAGGTATGATTGAATTTCCACTTTCTATTATTGCAGCAAATATTTCAGAAGATTGTGGAAATATGTCATTGTATGACCCAGGATCATCACTTACTGCTAATCTAGAGCAGCATGGTTGCACTGCATTGTCCAAGAGCAGCAGTGAAGAAATAAGGACCCATTCCTCATGGGAACATTCAGATGTCAGCTTCATCAGGAAGCCATGGAGGAAGAGATGTCAAAGGGTAGACATATTGAGATGAGAAACCTTTTCTCCTCTCTAGATGACACTCTCTCAATGAGCATTCCATAGCTCAAAGAGATACTTCTACTTGCAGCAGATCCAAGACCTCACTCATTTTGGAAGGCCATGCATGAGGAGGAGGTCTCATCGGGAGATCCCATTGGAGGTGCACTTCAAAATTTCATGAGGTGCAAAGTTCTTCAAATATTTGAGGAGATTGGTGTCCTACCATGGGAGGATACCAAGTATTTGCAGAATGAGATCCATCACCCACATTGGGATGAATGGATGGCAGTATGGAGCAAGAGGTTTCCAAACCCCTTGCAGATATATGACACAGGCCAGCAAGAAGCATGGATGCGCTGGTTGCTTTGGGGTGAGTATGGCCACTGCCCAAAGATTCATATTTTCTTATCTCATGCCTTAAGTATCAATGATAGAATGCATAAGAAGAAGGCATGGTTTTTGTGGCTATTAAGAAGAGAGTTTGGACATCATATGTCAGATCTTATGTCCATGTATTTACCTTTGTTTGAGGTATGCCTCATGTATTCACATGTATTTATGTTTGAGGTGTATCTCATGTATGAACCTTGGGTTGGGAGGAAGGATAACTCCCATTTGATGTATAAGGGAGCTAGTTTGTACTATTTTGATGAGACATCTCACATGTCCATCATTGTATTATTGCTCCATGATTTGCATTTTGATAATGCAAGAAGGCAGCAAGAGTCCTTGTTGCTATGGTTACTGTTAGCCACCTATAAAATTTGTCATACCAAATGGTGGCTAAATAATTTTTGGAGCCTTCAAGAAACAAGTTTTATTGCTAAAAATGTTATCTCTTGAAGACTCCTGAAGACATCTTTCCCTTTGTTCAAATCTTCACTGTTGTTTCCATTTTAAACTCGGAAATTCTGCTAATTTCATAGAGGCAGACTGTTGCAAAACACCATTTTCCCTTCCCTTCACTTCAAAACTAACCTTCATTTTTACCCCTTTCATTCCCATGGAATTCTTCTATTTTCCATTTGTTTCCCCTTTTTCCTTCATAAAATCCACATTACAGAGTTTAAAACTCCTTTTTAAACTCTGTCGAAACCCCCAAATCCATCAGAAAACTCTGAAAAAATCATAAAAATACACTTTTTTGTATTACAGGCTTAAGCCCCAGCGCTAGAACCAAGTGCTAAGGGTCCCAAGCGCTTATCACATCGGAACAAAATAAAGAACGCAAGTCTTTTTGCTTTATTAAGACTTCCGATGCGATTGGCCCTTTATTACATGGCCCCGATCCTATCACTATTTCATATAACCACATAGCCCACATCCGGCGCTTAAACCTTGTGAATAAACCTTTCCCAATGCTCATTTCACCTTGTAAATTCAAAAACCCACTTTTCCTAAGTTTTGGTCTAAACCCACTAGAGCAATGTTTTTTAATGTAAATGGGTAGATTGAAAAGCCCGCATCAAAGTTTCGATGCGATTGAGCCCCATTGTATAAACCCCCGCCCCCTCTTTACTCCATATAACTTGCGCCCGGGACCAAGAGTTAAAAGTCCCGAAGTGCCAATCGCATCACAAAATTCTAAATGGGTAGATTGAAAGACCAAGCCCGACCTTTTGATGCGATTGGCCCTTTCCATGTATAAGCCCCAGGCCTTTTTGTCTTCCATATAATCAAAGGCCTCGCAGACGGGCGCCAAGCCATTTCATATATATATAACCCACCCCAAGCCCCAAAACCTTTGCTTTTCATTAATTTTTGGTTTTTCATGTATTATAAAGGGTTTTTCGCTGGTACATATTCTCAAACCATATCCGTCGTTGATCATTAGCCGATCAACCGGCCCGTGCATTATCGCATTGCAAATTTTTTATTGGGCATGTTAAACATTTCCTCACCTCCGATTGACATTCCTTGATTCTCTCCCCGTCGTCGATCTGATCTACAGATCAATGACCCACAACTAATCGCTTCAGCGCCCTACCTGTCCATTGCCCCACCAATTGCAAAACTCCAATTGCATTTGGACTGTCCACGTGTCCAGATCGGATGGTCAAGATCGCATTTCCCGACTTTGGTTTAAAACATGCAGCACCGCTCATAATGTCTTTTCGGCCAATCATAATCGTTGATCTCTACAGATCAACGGTCTTTATTAAACCTTTCTCCGCCTTTGTGTTATTTCCATTCAACCCCATATGCAATCTCCGTCATTGATCTTGTACATCTAACGACCCATATTAACCCCGACAGACCTGCCTCCTGTGGGTCCTGCCCCCTTCCAGATTTGATCTTCACTGTTGATCTCTTGATCGAATGGTCTATAATAAAACCACCCTTCCCACTTCCACCCGCGCATCTTTCCAAATTCGCGCTCGCTCTTCACCGTCAGATCTGAGACCCTAGACCTAACGGTTCAAGTGCATTTTCGCATAACTTTCAGCACGGAGGTTAATTTTCAAAAATCACGCGATATGAGCTGTTTTCTAAAGCCACGTGTCGGGCAGGAACACATATCGTGTTCCAAAAGGCAAAACCGCCTCCCCACCATTTTGTCACGCGAAACTCGTGGTTTTCATCCCCAAAACCGCTTTCCCTCTTTTCCATTATGTTTCATCGCGCGCACCTCCCATCGTTGATCTTTGCAGATCAATGATCCCAGGTCACTTTCACCTTACACTATCGCCCTCCGCCTCTACCAAAGGTTTTCAACGCATGATCTCTGTCGTTGATCTTGTGGGCCGATCTCATCCGATGGCCCACGATCATCCCGAACCCCCAACTCTATTTTTTACCATATTTCCTCCGAAACAAAGGTTTTAAACCCCATTTCTTCGCATTTTATTCTATTTTCCAAACAATGTGACCCCTTAAAACTATTAATTCTCAACCAATCCCGGCCGTTGATTTTCTTGGTCAAATCATAGATAAACGTCTCCGATATAATTTTTCACCACTCATTCATAAAACCGCTTCCCTTTAACCTTCGCTAATAGATCTCCACCATTGGATATTTCCATCCAACAACCACACTTCTCCCCACGGCCTCCTAAGCAGTTTTACCCATCAACGCAGGATTTCTTAATTGTTTCTCGTATTTTGCAGGTTTTATATGATTTTTCCATTATATTAAAAGAAAAGTAAAGGTCAGGGATGACGATCCCCCACTCCTTTGTCCATATAGAAAGGTCATGTAACAGGGTCCAAACTTCATGTCTCGTCGATGCTTCATGGGCATCGATGCCATATGGGCCTTTTACAAACCTGCACATCAACAAGACATAATGAATTAAATCAAAACAAAAGAGTATCAGTGTTGAAGAACAAAACACAGCAGAACAGAGGATTGAAGACAATTTTGGAGGATTACAGCTAAGATCGAAAATCAAAAGCCTAATCCTCCAAATTAAAATAGAATTAGAGACAAATCAAAAGATTTATCAGTCATGAAGAGCCTCCACCACCACATCAGAGGAAAATTTATTCCTCTCAGCTACCCATTGCCACCTGTAGCCACAAGCATTCAACAGAGGCTGAGTAATGATCAGAAAAGAAGATATTTGTCTCAGCACAGTCGAGTAGTTATTTCACGCCAAACAAAGTTATTACAGAGATGACACAGAGCCTTAAAGTCAACAAAATCATCCCACCGAACTTAAATTATTATGTAAAACATTTAATACAGAGGAAGTATCTGCAAAATTCTCCATTGAGCCCCTCAAAGGCCGAGAAGCATTAACTGTATTAATTGAACTCATAAGATATTTTCTCTCTTTCGAGCTCCTCATCCTTCTATAAAATCTTAGTGAGGAGTCCAGTGTAAATGTTGGTTGCTGAACTTTGAAATATACTTGAGCTTGAAACTTCTACTTGTAAATAGTGTTCACGAGCTCTTGAAGCTTTGTTTGTGATTAGATAAGTTAGTCTGAGAAGTGAAGATGATTGCTGAACTGAAACATTGGACTTAAAGCTGTAACTGGTTTGAAGCATCAATACAAGCTTATTTATGGGATCCTGGTCTATGTCGACAGTGATGTTATTTCTTATTGTAAATCATTACTTTATTTATGTTTTCACTTTTTCCATCTTCTATGATAAATAACAGCAAGCATAGAGTTAGGATTTACTGTATATCAGTACCCTTCTCTGACTGATAAGCTTTATCTAAATGTTTTCTTCCAAATTGTGTTGTTTGGGAATGATTTAATTCAGTTTCAAGCAGTTAGGAATGTTGGCGTTCCCTCATCCTACTGTCTTAGCTAATTGTTATTCTTGAATGTTATTTTCAAATTATGTTAAGTAGAGATGAACTAAGGAAGTTATGATGAGCCCTGTCCTAGTTTTATCCCGAAATACTGTCTGAAAGTTTCCCTAAGAATGTGTTAAAAGCTGGCTAGTTTCAAAGTACTTACCAGATCTTAGACCATTCTTTGTTATCTTTGTGTTTGTCTTGAAATTTTACCAAGTAAAGCAGAGCTAGTAGAGGTTTATGGTGAGCCCTGCCCTCAATTTTATTCTCCAATAGTTGCTTTTAAATTTTCCCTTTGTGTTTTTAAATGTTTTATATTGAAAGTGCATCAAAAATCGGCTAGTTTCGAAGTACTTACCAGATCTTAGATTAATTTTATGTATTTCTTAAGTGTATGTCAAAAGTTGGCTAGTTTCAAAGTACTTACCAGATCTTGGGCTGCTCTTTTTTCTTCATTTGTTTAATTCCCCTCCTTGTTATATCATTTCATTCCATAAAATCAAATTTAAAGAGATCCTTAGACATAGATGACTTGCCCCATGGACCACTCTTTCCCCTTGTTGTTTCAATTAAACCTTATTATGACTCCATATCCCAATGGACTAAAACCAGCGATTATCTATCTTTTTGGCCAAAGCTTGTTCTGATTGCTTGCAACTTCACACCTTTGAAACTCTTTCCATTTAGAACTTTCCACCCAAATAATAATCATGCTCAACCATCCCAAAAAAAAACAAAACCCTCGGCCTTCATAACTAGCCTAATATCATTACCTAAAGCCTTTAAAGATAAATCCATCTTTTGCACTTATTGGAGAGATCCCTCTCCGGATTCAGGAGGGCTAGATCCTAGAATCCCAAAGTGGTTGAAACGGTGTTTCTCCCTGCAGTCGGACTTTCTCCAATCTTGCTAATTACAGGGAGACAAACATTTCTGGCGACTCCACTGGGGAATCTCTGAGTGATTTTCATTTCAAATAATCATAAGATATCAGAAATTCCTTTCTTTCAAATGAAATTTTTTCTGTTAGATAGTTGAACTGTTAGGCATAACATCTCTGGCCAACAAACATTGTTTAGTGAGTAAAAAGCAGCCTCTTCAAGCACTTCCAAACATACGGTAATCATGATGAAACTTGTTTGAATCAGTGACAAACTAGGGAAAACCCTAGGATTCTCATAAGAGCTTATCTAGCCTTGAAGGATTAGCTGGCTTAGCCATAAGAGTAGACTGTATTTGTCTCATAACCGTAGCTAAGTTTTGAAACAGATTTAGGACACTCCTAGAAACCACAGGATTGATAAATAGCTCAGGAAAACCCAAAAATATTTCAAATTGGTATTCAATAAACATGGTGGTGGACCATAAAACCTTTTACCTCCAAAAGAGCTAAAAAATTCCACTTGGCAACTCCACAATCCTAAACAGACCTTACGACTCCACTGGGAAGACCTGTTATCATCATAACATCATTTTAACTCAGTTAGAGGATTTTAGGATTAAAATTTCTTGTTTGAAAGATCAATTAACCTCTTAAAGACTGTCATATCTAGTTAAACTGTTATTGTTTAGTTGGATCTGAAAAACATAGCATAGTGGCTCCTAAAAAGATTCATACTAGAGCCCACTCTGACCCAAATCCACCTGAGATAGTTGATAACCCTAAAAGTATCCTTAGGAAGTCTCCTAAGATTAAATTTTCAATTTTTTTCAGATCACCCTTGAGAGCTAATTCAGTTCCTGAAAATCTTGCGGCTCTACAACTATCACAAGCAGATCTAAGAAATCCATTTAGAACTAGGTCTCTTGGTGATTTAGATCAGCTAGATTCTGAGTCTTCACTTTCATCTCCTAAAACAAGTGAACATCCTGGTAGTAGAGAAACAACACCACCTGATTTACATTTCCTTTCCAATTTAGGTGTCTCTCATCCAAGATCAGCTCAGCAATATTTTCCTGGTCCATCCACATCTGTTCACCATACATCCACTATTCAAACCACTCCACTTCAGCGCACTTTTTCTCTTGTTAATCCACCTCCACCACATATCATGGCAGCATGGTATGCTCCCTTAGTCCTTCCTGTACCATTAGTCAATCTTCCACAGGACTATCAGTCAAAAATACCATTATATGATGCCAGTAATGCTACAACTGCATCACAACATGTGGATAAAATGAATGACTACTTTGACAGAAATGAAATTGATGATGAATCTGTCAAACTAAGACTGTTTGCTCAGAGTCTGGGGGGAGAAGTAAGAAAATGATTTAAAGTCTTAGCCCCCCATAGTATCAATGATCTCCAAGCCTTCCATCAGACATTCTTAAATAAATGGGAAGTAAAGAAGAATCCTCTTCAAATCCTTTATGATTACAAAAACCTCCACAGAAACACTAGGGAAAGTGTACAAGCTTACTGCACTAGATTTATCAGTGTGTATAATGCACTTCCCCCAGATCTAAAACCTCCACAAGGCTCAGCACTAAACAAGTTTCCTGAAGGATTTGACCCCGAGATGGCCTATCAGCTGAGAGAGAGAGAGATCCTGCAACTCTTGAAGATATGCAAAAAGGAGCTCTAGTTGTGGAAGTTAACTTAATGGAGAAGAGAGCAAGAATGAAGAATGAGAAGAGAGTTTCCTTCAGAGAAGAATCCGCACCTTCTACTTCCAGCTCAAATATGGAAAGAATGATGGAGGAGATGATGAAGAGAATGAGCATCTTTGAGAGAGCACAAGCAAGTCAAAACCAAACTGCTCCTCAAAACAGATACCAGAACCAAAATCAGAATTTCAGAAGAAATCAACCTCCAAACAGACCTAGGGAATATGATCAACAGATCACTCCTCCATTTCATCAAAACTATCTGAGTGAGGTTGAAGAAACAAATGAGAAAATAGAGGATGATGATATCAACATGCTGGGAGTAGATAATGATGACTTTGAGGTTCATTATGATAGAAAACAAGGTCTTTACACACCCTATGATGACAAAAGAGATGATGATGAGAGTTATTATCAAGACATGGAGAATGTCATCATAGAATCTCAAAGAGAATATGACCTTTGAAGTAAAACCAATCAAAAAACTCCCAACACCAAAACCTCTGACAAATCTTCACAAAACAGCATTGTAAGCAAACCCAAAATTGTAAGACGGAAAGACAAAATAGTGGCTGGAAATTCTGATAAAGGAAAAGAGAAAGGCACTCAAAACAATGATAAACAGAGTGCAGACCTTAGCAGTACTAACACTTCAGCCAGTACTCCTGTTAAAACAATTTTGTCAAAAGTAAATAGAAAAAATTAGCAAGTTGATGTTGCTGATAGAGTGGCAGCTAATAAGGTTGAGACAAGTATTTCAAAGAATCAAATTCCTTTCAGCTTGGAGCAGGAAATTTCCAAAATTAAAATCTTTGTTCCCCTGACTGAGTTAGCTGCCCAAAATGTATATAGGACCCAAATTTTGAAGGCTCTAAACATAGAGGATAATAACGACACAGTCAATCTTAACGATGACCAGCCATAGGTTATTTTTGGTCCTAAGATTGAAGGTAGATATCAAGAGGGACCTGTTCCTCCTTTTTATGTAAATTTAAACGTTCATGACAAGATTTTGCATAACGCTATGCACGACTCAGGGGCCTCTCATAATTTAATGCCTAAAGCTGTGATGGAGAGCCTGGGTCTAGAAATCACCAAACCTTATAAATAACTTTACTCCTTTGACTCGAGAAGAGTAAATTTTTTAGGATTAATCAAAGACCTCTGCGTCAACTTAGCACAGATTCCAGCCAAACGCTTAATCATGGATATTGTTGTGGCTGATGTGCTCCCAAAGTATGGAATGTTGTTATCTAGGTCCTGGGGGGCTAAGTTACAAGGAACTATGCAGATGGACATGACCTATGCGACCATCCCTGTGTTCAATCAATCAAGAAGACTTTACAGGGAGTCCCATATGCAGTACATGGTGACTAGTCAAGACAAACCACAAAACTCTCCTCTGTAATTTGTAAATATAGGCCTCGATTCTTTTATCCTATTTAACGATGAAACATTCAGTGAACAAGTCACTTTAAATGAATTACTGGCCGATAGAGAGGAAGAGGAATACATCACAGAAACATCAAAATAGTTTTCTGAACCTTTAAACTTTAGCAAACCAAACATAGGTCTTGAACTACAAACCATGCATCCATCGATATTTAACCTTGAGAGTCCAGAGAATAACCCTCAACTAAGTGAAAAATCAGAGGAATCAAAACAAATTCAACTAAGTGCTGATACTCATGAACAATCGGAAAGCACGTTAGTTGAAGAGGACAGTAATAAAATAGATAAACCTGAAACTAGTCCTCTATGGAGTATGAACTTTGACGGGTCATGCACTAGAACTAACGCTGGTGTGGGTGTTTGGATTTGCAACACTAAGAACAACTACACATAAAGCATTTCTTGTAGATTAAACTTTCAGTGTTCAAATAACATAGCGGAATATTAATCCCTTCTCTTAGGCTTACAACTGTTGAAAAAATTAGGAGCCAAAAGAATCAAAGTGCATGGGGATTCTGAATTAATTATTAGGCAAGTCAACGGGGAATACAATGCTAATCACCCCAAATTTAGAGCTTACCGAAATGATGTCGTGGATATTTTGAAAACTTTTGAGGAATTCCAGTTGATTTTTGTCCCAAGAAAAAGAAATATCGCGGCCCACAACTTAGCTTTTGCGGCTAGAAACCAAAGAATGCACAACTCAGATTAAATTTAGACCAGCCGTTCCTGATAACGAAAGATATTGGCAAGTGTTTGACAGAGACAAACAAATATAAGACTTCATGCAATTCAAAAATGAATTTGAACTACATAGTTTAGATTCAGAATATGAAACAGACTGCAATAGTGAAGAAAATTTTCTTGGTGAAGAAGAACGGTCTCCTAAGCTTGCTGATATAAATCTGTTGTCACCCAAACTTGAAAGCAAAACAGAACTGACTACAGAGTTAGAAACAGAGGAATTAGAAACCCTGAAATCTAATGATCAGAGTTTGCCTAAGGGTCTGGCCCCTTTATAAGAGTTGTTTGATTTTAACGATGTGGCCAAGAAGCCAAAACTGGAGCCTATAGAGACTGAAGTTGAGGAGTGCAATATAGGTAGTGAACTTAAACCAATGATGATTAAACTATCTAAGACTTTACCAGCTCACATTAAACTCAAATACATAGAGTTGTTTAAAGAATTTTCTGATGTTTTTGCGTGGAGTTACGAAGATCTTAAATCCTATGACACTGAAATAATACAGCACAAAATCCCTCTCAAGGAAAACCAAAAACCATTCAAAAAGAAATTGCGCAGAATAAACCCTGTTTAGCTGCCTTTAGTTGAGAAGAAAATCAAGAAAATGTATGAAGCTGGTATTATTGTCCCTATTAGATATTATGAGTGGGTGTCTAATCTAGTGTCAGTTAGGAAGAAAACAGGAGAGATCAGGCTTTGTATAGACTTTAGAGACTTAAACAAAGCTTCATTGAAAGACAACTACCCTTTACCTAAGATGGATCTTATTTTACAAAGGGTAGTTGGTTCCAAAAGAATTTCCTTGCTGGATGGCTATTCAGGGTACAATCAGATCTTAGTCCACCCTGATGATAAACTAAAGACAACATTTAATACACCTTGGGGCACTTTCATGTATGTGAAAATGCCCTTTGGTCTAATGAAAACTGGAGCAACTTTTCAAAGAGCCATGGACATAGCATTCTTGGAATAATTAGGCTACTTCATCATTATATACCTTGATGATGTTACTGTTTTTTCAAAGACCGATGAAGAGCACTTAGAACATTTAAGAAAAGTCTTCGAGAGATGCAGGAAGTTTGGGATATCTTTGAACCCTAAGAAAAAACTTTTCGGTCTCCAAGAAGGTAAACTTCTTGGGCACATTATTTCAGAAGAGGGTATTAAGATAAATCCAAAGAGGATTGAGGCCATACTGCAAATCTCTCATCCTCGAAACATCAAGGAGTTACAATATTTCATTGGAAAGATTAAATTTTTGAGAAGGTTCATACCTAACTTGGCTGAGCTCCTTAGGAATATAACAAACATGTTGAAAAAGGAGCAAGGGGTAAAATGGACCTTGGAAGCAAAGAAGTCCTTTGAGCTGGTGGAACATGCGTTGACCAAAACACCTGTTCTAATCAGTCCTTATTTTTCAAAAGATTTTTATATTTTTTCATTTGCATCAGAACATACAATAGCTATTGTCCTTTTACAGAAAAATACACAAGGACAAGAGCAGCCTATTGCATTCTTTAGCAAGGCATTGAGGGATGCTCCTTTGAAGTATAACATTATGGAAAAACAAGCCTTTGCTTTGGTTAAGGCTTTGAAATACTTCAGAGTATATATCTTACACTCACACATCATTGCCTTTGTCCCAAATTCAGTTGTGAAAGACATTCTAACACAGGACCCAGATGGTAAGAGAGGTAAGTGGATAGTTGTTATTCTTGAATATGATTTAGAGACAAAGCCCACTAAACTCATCAAAGGCCAAGGTCTAGCTAGATTGATGGCTGAATCCAATTTTGAAGTTCTTGATATTAATATGATAAATGCTTTAGATGACCAAGAAGAATTCTCAACTCCCATTGTTGAAGATCATTTTATGAATTCCACTTGGTATGCTGATATTCTTTATTTTTTGCTTAATTTGAACACACCTCCTGGTTTGACAAAAACAAAGGCAAGGTTCCTAAAGTTAAAATCTGTAAACTGTTTCATTATAGATAAATGTTTTTATTGGAAAAATGCAAGTGGTGTATTTCTTAAATGTTTTCCTGAGTATGATGCAGAGAAGGTTAAGCACGAGTTCCATGAGGGAGAATGTGGAGGCCACCTCTACTGGAAGACAACAACCAACAAAATATTAAGGGCTGGTTACTATTGGCCTACTCTCTTTCTTGATGTACACAAAATGATAATTTCTTGTCATAAATGCCAACTTTTTGAAGGCAAAAGGAAGCTGCTACCCTTACCTCTGCATCCAATCACTGTTGAAGCTCATTTTCAACAATGGGGACTTGACTTCATAGGAGAAATCCATCCACCATCCTCTGTCCAGCATAGATGGATTCTCACTGTCACAGACTACTTCACTAAATGGATAGAAGCCATCCCTTGTAGACAAGCCAATGATTCTATCATTATAAAATTCATAGAGACTAATATTCTCTCTAGATTTGGTTGCCCTACCAAGATCATCACTGATAATGCAGCAGCATTTGGATCAAAGAATATGGTTGAATTCTGTCACAAATATCAGATAACATTGGGTCATTCCACGGCCTATTACCCTCAAGGTAATGGACTTGTAGAATCCTCAAACAAGAGTTTGGTAAACATAATCAAGAAGTTTTTGGAGGACAACAAGAAGTCTTGGCATGCAAAGCTAGTTCATGCACTTTGGGCTGACAGATTGACTTTGAAGAAATCTATTGGTATGTCACCCTTCCAGCTTGTGTATGGTACAGATGCAATTTTTCCTACCAGCCTTGGTGTACCAGTTATGAAGTTGATTCAAGAGGTTCAGTCTAAAGACAATGACATGATCAGAAGAATAAATCAGACTATTCACCTTCAGCAAACAAGAGAGGAGGTTTACAACAAAGCATTACAAAAGCAGGACAGCATAAAAAAGCTTTTTGACATAAGAACTGATCCGGATTTATGCAGGAACGCAACATAATAAACATATAAACATAAATACAGAGATGCAGCGGAAATAACACTTCATTTCATTAATATCAAAGAACTGAAATTTGCTTACAGACATAATGGAAATAAAACTAGCTAGGGCACTGGTAGCTATCTCCGAGAAGAGATGTGGCGGCTACAGGCCTCTGAACTGAGTTACAATGAGGCTCGAGGGCCTATTTATTATTGAGAAACAATGGAGAACCCTCAACATCCCAAAAACCTAACCCTAGGAGATGAAGCGCCAAAACTATGGGCCCCGTTTGGGTAAATTGGTGTTTCAACTTCCCAGGGACGTAACTTTGGCATATTATCTCCGTTTGACGCATATGATACATCATTAGAAAGCTCTATCCGAGGACTACAGCTGTCGGGACGAATTTTATCAGAAAATTCGCTGGCGCTTTCGTACCCAAAAAACGTCGTTTAGGGCCTCAAAACGGCCCCGGAAGTTCAGGACCCGAAAAACTGCTAAAAATAGTAAGTTATGCCAAAACGGAAAAACTGAAAGAGACAATGGTGGGGAACCAAGTGGAATAGAGCAGACAGGGTCAATCCACCGATCAAGAACAAAGGCCATAAAATTTAATGTTGGGGACAAAGTTTTAAAGTAGACCCAAGAGGGTATAAGGGCAAGCATAGCCAATTTGACAACTTATGGCTTGGCCCTTACTTCATTCATTCAGCTGCTGGTAATAATGTCTTTTTCTTACAAGAGTTGAATGGAGCATAATTGTTTGGGGGTCCTGTCAATGGCAGGATGCTTAAACATTACTTCTCTTGATCCATGTCATGTTCCGAAAGCCTTTTTATCTTTTTTCTCATTATAA
Source organism: Pinus albicaulis (assembly GCA_034641835.2). Taxonomy (NCBI): domain Eukaryota; kingdom Viridiplantae; phylum Streptophyta; class Pinopsida; order Pinales; family Pinaceae; genus Pinus; species Pinus albicaulis. Next base: position 1,477,249,374 of record CM076577.1, read on the forward strand.
ATATTTCATCCACCATTGCATTCAAAGTTAGAAAAATCAAAAGTACAAAAACAATAGGAAGAAAGAAAAGAGGGCAAATTTTTAAAACAATAAAGGTACAGCCCCATACCAAAAAAGAGAAACAAATCTGAAAGTTTGCAAGCTTAAATGCCACTCCTGAAAGACACACTTATAATTAGTCAAACAGCCTAATCTTGACTAATTAGTTTTAAATTTACCTCCATTAAGAGACAGGAATTCAATTTTCCAAACAATGTTAATCTTTAGTTTATCAAGATAGATTAGGCTAGAAATTAAAGGTTCAAACATGCTCAAAATATGGAACTAAGTATCCAAAATATAGATGACTAAACTGTTTAATTTTGAGTCAAAAACAAGCAAACTAGTTCCTAATCACTAAAAATCTAAACCAAATAAGCAAAATGTTTCAATAAACCAAAACAGGTCAAGAAAGAGAAGGCCGTGCTCAAAACTTTAAATTTCGCATCTTAAGCCTTCACCATTTTGATTTAATTTTCTGCAAATAATAATCTATGTGTAGCTTGTTTTTATGCCATAGATTAGCAACAAGTTAGATTGTTCAATCCTGACTTGTATGCTTTTTAAATTTCTTGATTTAGAAGTTAGAGAATAAAAATTTGTTAGACAGTCTAATCCTAACAGATAGTAGCTAGGTAGAGAAGCTTATGAACTCAACTGTTTAATCAGAGTTCATGGAGAAATAAGAAGTAGACTTAGATTAGTTTTATGTTTTCAAAAGAATAAAATGTTTGTAAAAAAAAAAAGAGTCACAATCATAAAATTTAAAGAAGAAAAAATGTTACATCAGTAGGATTGGGTAGGTAGAAAGCTTGTTTGATAGAGTTCCATTGTTTTTCATGGCTGCTAACATTATCAAAGCTAAAGAAGATCATCCAAATGAAGAAATTTGTAGCCCAATGAATGAGGCATTGATCATCCCCCAGAGAATACAAGTCTGAAGTTCTTGACACCTTCAAGAAGGTGCCATCCCCATGTGGAGCCACTGTTAGCCACCTATAAAAAATTTCATATCAAATGGTGGTTGAATATTTTATTTCCTTCAGAAATGTTTATTGCTGGTTAATGTTATCTCTTGAAGACTCATGAAGACATCATGCCCTCTGTCCAAATCTTCACTGCTGTTTCCATTTCAAAACTCTGAAATTCTGCTGATTCCATAAAGAAAATACTGCTGCAAACACCATTTTCCCTTCCCTCCAACACAAAACTAACCTCCATTTTTACCCCTTTTCATTCCCATGAAATTCCTCTATTTTTCAGTCTTCCCCATTTCCCCTTCATAAAATCCTCTTTACAAAGTTTAAAACTCCTTTTTAAACTTCTACTAAAATGTTATGTAAATTTTATTAATTGTTAGTTAGATATAGTTATATTAGGTTTATTAAGTGAAAGGGCATGATCAAAGATCATGCCTCTTCACCAAGGGACACCTTGAGGCTATATTTAAAGCCTCGGTGATTCCCCAATGTAATAATCTTTCATCTTCATCAATAATAATATATAATTATCAAGTTTACCAGAGTTTTTCCACTCCATTGGTATCGGAGCCATCGCTCTTCGGGATCTCAGGCATCACCTGCACTACAAGGGGAATTACAAGAATTCATTGTGGATTTTTATTGCCACTGTGGGCAGTAACCTTGATTTAAAAGATAAAAAATAAAAATTCAAAGAGATATTTTTTCCTTCCATCGATCTCACTCGCACTGTCCTACAACCTGCCCCCTCTCAAGCTCATACGCTACCCCTCTACAAAAGTTCAAAAAAGTCAAATATATATATATATATATATATATATATATATATATATAAGTATATGTATAGTATAGTAAGTCGTATAAATAGAAGTTCATCACGAATGAGAGATAGACAAACAATCGCCGGCATCGCCGTGAGTCCCATCTTTGCACCAATCAACGGCATCAGCGGCACTGTACCTGCACCGCATTGACAGTGCTAAGGTTCCAGCCGTCCACCATCGTTGCCCCCCCAACCTCCCAACACTCACCACTTAGTCACTGTCATTTTCAAATAAGCACAATCCGTCCACCAATCATGAAACAAGGACGTGTTTCAGAAAGGGTCGTGGCCATGGGCGTAAACAACGTTTGGCACATTATAATATAATTTATAAAAGAAATAAAAAAATCGTGAACAGGTGTGACGGTTGAACTTCGTTGTTCCATTACCTGCTCGTCGAACACAACTGCTGAGCCCTCCGACGTCAACGACGCAACCATTACCACCGTGCTGAAATAAAAAACAAAAAAAAACGAACCAACGGTATATATCATCATCCAGAATTGCAACAGAGGTCATCCAATTGGATTGAAATCGCAAGCCCTCTCTTTAATAGCTCGTTCTTCAGGCCTGTATAACAACAAAGAAATAGATTTTATCAAATCCCCAACGACGATAAAATCTCCCCGAGTTTGAACATAGAGTGCAGCTGTATGATTGTCGTCACTGCACCACCGTCCTTCACAAGTGGGGGTTTTAAATTCTGTGGTTTGGACTGTTGAACCATTGTGTCCGAGGGAAACGTCGACTCACCCCAACGCTTATATAAGTTTTATTTTTTTTGAAATTATATAAATCATATATCATATAGTTTTCAATTGGTCATTATATAAATATATTGTAATTATATACTTATTTATATATTATATAGTTTTCAAATTGATAATTATATATATATATATATAATTATATAATTTAAAAAATATATATTATTATTATTATTAATTTAATTAATTAATTAATTAAATATTAATTAATTAATTAATTTTAAAAGAAAGAAGGAGAGAAACTGGCAGAAAAATATTCCCCACCTCATACGCGTTCGATGTCGTCATCAATGTCAATGGCTGAATTCCAGAAAAAATTGGTGGATCTTGAGAAACATATCACTACACCAAGTGAATTGAAATATTATCATCTAAAAGCACACAGGTAAAGATCAACGACATCAAAAAGGTTCATGATACAACAAATCGAATAGAAAGACAAATGTAGCTAAATCATCACGAGGCTGCAGAAAAGCAGAGCGAACTCTTCAATAAGCTAAATGATAAGCTAGATAAATTAATTCAGACACAATCCCCAATATCTCCTAACAAGGAACAAAATCAACAAAACAATTTCGCAGATTCAGGGAACTTAGAAGAGCATCAGGAAAAAACCGATTCCCCACATCATCAAGAAGATAGTAATGCATATTTTCAAAATAAGCAGCTCTGGAATGCATTTTCTAATCAATATCCCCTTCTTGTTCCACCATTAGCATATCAGCGAAAAGCAAAAATCGAACTACCCAAGTTTGATGGTAATGAAAAAAATAGCGTTGCATGGCTTAATAAAGCCGAAGAATATTTTGAGATTTATGACATTACTAGTGATGACAAAAAAATTAAACATGCTTCCATGAAAATGGAAGGAGAAGCATATAATTGGTATATATGGTAGAAAAAGATGACGCTCGCTATCAGTTGGAGGAAATTTAAGGATGCATTCTTCAAAAGGTTTCAAGGCATAAAAGAAGAAAAGTTTTTTTCAACCTTTATCAAATTACGCCAAAAGGAGATGTGGATGAGTACACTCGAGAATGGGAGACCTTGGCAACACGAGTACCAGGATTGTCGAAATCTCGTCTAATCTAGTCTTACATCTCAGGACTTAAAATCCACATACAAGAAGAGCTCAAACTACATGAAATTACGTCCGTAGAAGTAGCAAGGCAAAAGCAAAAGCTGCTGAAAAGAAATTTGAAAGATTATCAAAACCAGAAAAAGTATATTCGAGACAAAGATTTCCTCAATCTGAAAATGTAGATGACACAAAATATGTCCCACCCCATGTTCGTGAAGAAGAAAATTAAAAGGGGCAGGGAATCCCGATAGAGGCGTGCAAACGTTGTGGCAAAAAATGGGACCCTAAGCACAGAACTGCAAATGGAAAAGAAAAAAATCTGTATAATTGTGAAGCAACTAATGATTCTAACAATGATGATTCAGACATAGAAGGGATAGAAAATACCCTAGAATTCTCCCCAGAAGTAGATGATGATAGCACTCTGCAAGTGTCATTATCAGCCATGATAGGCATATCACAACCTCAGACACTAAAATTAAGAGGACATATTAAGAAAAACAACGTAATGGTTCTCATAGACATAGGCAGCATGCACAATTTTCTAGATTCAACCATGGCCAAAATACTCAACCTCTTTACTTTTCCCATGCCTAATATGAAGGTAATGGTGGCCAATGGTAAGAAGATTGAACAGGTAGGAAAATGCCATAAAGTCAAATTCTAGATTAAAGACTTTAGTTTAGAATCTCCATTCTATGTCGTACCACTCGGAGGAGTAGATGTGGTCTTAGGAATCTAATGGCTACAAACTTAAAATTATTCGGTCCCCATCAAGTAGTTTATAAGTAAAGTTTTATGGAAAGGGCAAGACACAAAGAAGGGGATTCAAGCCCTGCACATTTAAGTCACCCATCTTCTCTTCATGACTAAGATATCCTAAATAGAGCTGACATTCATAGGCAATGTCATCATTAGAAATGTTATCTTCAAAAGGATGCCATTAAGAGTCATTCTAATCAAGGTTGATCCCACCTCTATTATTTTATATTTTCTCACTATCCAGATTAAACAAAGATTGAACTCTAGAACATGTCTACCTGCATCTTTTAATTTCAAAAAGAGCCTACTAAAATAAGAAACCTGTGTGGTTTCATTTACATTTATCATATATGCTTCTATAATGGGAAGCATCTTTAAGAGAGGTAAATGTTATAATTTTATTAATTTTTAGTTAGATATAGTTATATTAGGTTTTATTAAGTGAAAGGGCATGATCAAAGATCATGCCTCTTCACCAAGGGACACCTTGAGGCTATATTTAAAGCCTCGGTGATTCCCCATTGTAATCATCTTTCATATTTATCAATAATAATATATAATTATCAAGTTTACCAGAGTTTTTACACTCCACGAAACCCCCAAATCCATCAGAAAACTCTGAAAAAATCATAAAAATACACTTTTTTGTATTACAAGCTTAAGTCCCCTTAGACTAAGTCCTAACCACTTCCCCACGTGTGCCCTAGCGCTAGAACCAAGTGCTAAGAGTCCCAAGCGCTTATCGCATCGGAACAAAACAAAGAACGCAAGTCTTTTTGCTTTAATAAGATTTCCGATGTGATTGGCCCCTTATTACATGGCCCCGATCCTATCACTATTTCATATAACCACAGAGCCCGCATCTGACGCTTAAACCTTGTGAATAAACCTTTCCCAATGCTCATTTCTCTTTGTAAATTCAAAAACCCACTTTTCCTAAGTTTTGGTCTAAACCCGCCAGAGCAATGTTTTTTAATATAAATGGGTAGATTGAAAAGCCCCGCATCAAAGTTCCAATGTGATTGAGCCCCATTGTATAAACCCCCGTCCCAGCTTTACTCCATATAACTTGCGCTCGGGACCAAGAGATAAAAGTCCTGAAGCGCCAATCGCATTGCAAAATTCTAAATGGGTAGATTGAAATACCAAGCCCGACCTTCCGATGCGATTGGCCCTTTCCATGTATAAGCCTTGGGCCTTTTTGTCTTCCATATAATCAAAGGCCCCACAGACGGGCGCCAGGCCATTTCATATATATATAACCCACCCCAAGCCCCAAAGCCTTTGCATTTCATTAATTTTTTGTTTTTCATGTATTATAAAGGGTTTTCCGCCGGTACATATTCTCAAACCATATCCGCCGTTGATCATAAGTCGATCAAACGGCCCGCACATTATTGCATTGCAAGTTTTTCATTGGGCACGTTAAAAATTTCCTCACCTCCGATTGACATTCCCCGATTCTTTCCCCGCCGTCAATTTGATCTGCAAATCGACGATCCACAACTAATCGCTTCGGCGCCCTCCTTGTCCATCGCCCCACCGATTTCAAAACTCCGATTGCATCTGGACCGTCCACATGTCCTGATCGGACGGTCCAGATCGCATTTCCCGACTTTGGTTTAAAACATGCAGCCCCGCTCATAATGTCTTTTTGGCCAATCATAGCCGTTGATCTCTTCAGATCAACAGTCTTTATTAAACCTTTCTCCGCCTTTGTATTATTTCCATTCAACCCCATATGCAATCTCCGTCGTTGATCATGTACATCTAACGGCCCATATTAACCACAACAGACCTGCCTCCTGTGGGTCTTGCCCCCTTCCAGATTTGATCTCTGCCATTAATCTCTTGATCGAACGGTCTATAATAAAACCGCCCTTTCCACTTCTACCCGCACATCTTTCCAAATTTGTGCTCGCTCTCCGCCATCAGATCTGAGACCCCAAATCTAACGGTTCAAGCTCATTTTCACGTAACTTTCAGCACGGAGGTTATTTTTCAAAAATCACGCGATATGAGCTATTTTCTAAAGCCACGTGTTGGGCGGGAACACATATTGCATTCCAAAAGGCAAAACCGCCTCCCCGCTCTTTTGTCGCATGAAACCCGTGGTTTTCATCCCAGAAACCCCTTTCCCTCTTTTCCATTATGTTTCATCACGCGAGCCTCCCACCGTTGATCTCTGCAGATCAATGGTCCCAGATCACTTTCGCCTTACACTATCGCCCTCCGCCTCTACCAAAGGTTTTCAACACATGATCTTCGTCGTTGATCTTGTGGGCCAATCTCATCCGATGACCCACAATCATCCCGAACCCCCAACTCTATTTTTTACCATATTTCCTCCGAAACAAAGGTTTTAAACCCCATTTCTATGCATTTTCTTCTATTTTCCAAACAATGTGACCCCTTCACACTGTTAATTCTCAACCAATCTCGACTGTAGATTTTCTTGGTCAAATCATAAATCAACGTCTCCGATATCATTTTTCACCGCTCATTCATCAAACCGCTTCCCTTTAACCTCTGCTAATAGATCTCCACCGTTAGATATTGCCATCCAATGGCCACGCTTCTCCCCACGGCCTCCTAAGGAGTTTTACCCATCAACGAACGATTTCTTAATTGTTTCTCATATTTTTCAGGTTTTATATGATTTTTCCATTATATTAAAAGAAAACTAAAGGCCGGGTATGACGATCCCCCATGCCTTTGTCCATACAGAAAGGTCATGTAACAGGGTCCAAACTTCACATCTCGTCGATGCCTCATGGGCATCGATGCCATATGGGCCTTTTACAAACCTGCACATCAACAAGACACAATGAATTAAATCAAAACAAAAGAGTATCAGTGTTGAAGAAAAAAACACAACAGAACAGAGGATTGAAGACGGTTTTGGAGGATTATGGCTAAGATAAAAAATCAAAAGCCTAATCCTCCAAATTAAAACAGAATTAAAGACAAATCAAAATATTTATCAGTCATGAAGAGCCTCCACCACCACATCAGAGGCAAATTGATTCCTCTCAACTACCCATTGCCACTTGTAGCCACAAGCATTCAATAGAGGCCTAGTAATGATTAGAAAAGAAGATATTTTCCTCAGCGTAGCCAAGCAATTATTTCACGCCAAACAGATTTATTAAAGAGATGACACAGAGCCTTAAATTCAACAAAATCATCCCACCGAGCTTAAATTCTTATGTAAAACATTTAATACAGAGGAAATATATGTAAACTTCTCCATTGAGCCCCTCAAAGGCCGAGAAGAATTAACTGTATTAATTGAACTCAAAAGATATTTTCTCTCTTTTGACCTCCTCATCCTTCTATAAAATCTTATTGAGGAGTCCATTGTAAATGTTGGTTGTTGAACTTTGAAATATACTTGAGCTTGAAACTTCTACTTGTAAATAGTGTTCACAGGCTCTTGAAGCTCTGCTTGTGATTAGATAAGTTAGTCTGAGAAGTGAAGATGATTGCTGAACTGAAACATTGGACTTAAAGTTGTAACTGGTTTAAAGCATCAATACAAGTTGACTTATGGGATCCAGGTCTATGTCGACGGTGATGTTATTTCTTATTGTAAATCGTTATTTTATTTTTGTTTTCACTTTTTCCATCTTCTCTGATAAAGAACAACAAGCATAGAATTAGGATTTACTATATATCAGTACCCTTCTTTGACTGATAAGCTTTATCTAAATGTTTTCTTCCAAATTGTGTTGTTTGGGAATGATTTAATTCAGTTTCGAGCAGTTAGGAATGCTGGCGTTCCTTTGTCCTACTGTCTTAGCTAATTGTTATTCTCGAATGTTATTTTCAAATTATGTTAAGTAGAGATGAACTAAGGAAGTTATGGTAAGCCCTGTCCTAGTTTTATCCCCAAAGACTGTCTGAAAGTTTCCCTAAGAATGTGTTAAAAGCTGGCTAGTTTCAAAGTACTTACCAAATCTTAGACCATTCTTTGTTATCTTTGTGTTTGTCTTGAAATTTTACCAAGTAAAGCAGAGCAATTAGAGGTTTATGGTGAGCCCTTCCCTCTAGTTTCTTCTCCAAAAGTTGCATTTAAAGTTTCCCTTTGTGTTTTTAAATGTTTTCTATTGAAAGTGCATCAAAAGCTGGCTAGTTTTGAAGTACTTACCAGATCTTAGATTAATTTTATGTATTTCTTAAGTGTATGTCAAAAGCTGGCTAGTTTCAAAGTACTTACCAAATCTTGGGCTGCTCTTTGTTCTTCATTTGTTTAATTCCCCTCCTTTTTGTATCATTTCATTCCATAAAATCAACTTTAAAGAGATCCTTAGACATAGATGACTTGCCCCATGGACCACTCTTGCCCCTTGTTGTTCCAATTAAACTCTATTATGACTCCATAGCCCAATGGACTAAAACCAGCGATTATCTATCTTTTTGGCCAAAGCTTGTTCTGATTGCTTGCAACTTCACACCTTTGAAACTCTTTCCATTTAGAACTTTCCACCCAAATAATAATCATGCTCAACCATCCAAAAACAAAACAAAACCCTCGGCCTTCATAACTAGCCTAATATCATTACCTAAAGCCTTTAAAGATAAATCCATATTTTGCACTTATTGGAGAGATCCCTCTCTGGATTCAGGAGGGCTAGATCCTAGAATCCCAAAGTGGTTGAAATGGTGTTTCTCCCTGCAGTCGGACTTTTGCCAATATTGTTGATTACAGGGAGACAAAAATTTACTATTGGGAGAGTATGGGCTGAAATTTCTCCATACTCATCATGATATTTTAGGAGGAATGTATGGCACATTCAAGGTGCAAAGAGGCTACCCTTCAGCATTGAAGTACAAGGAGGGGCTTCCACATAGGAGGAATAGCTTCTCACATAGCAGCATATTGGTGGATGGCTTCGGCATGTGGAATGTCAAAAAGAGAAGTCATGGAGTGACAAGAGCCTTAACACTAAGGCTAACAGTGTTGTCACTAGGGAGTAAGTATCTTTTGATGGAGTGTTCCAAGGGGAATATGCATCCTTCCCTTTTGTAGATTTTCTTGAGGAGATTCTCATGGGAGGACTCATCCATGGACCTCACTTTCAGTTTACTCACTATGCATGGTAAGAGATACATTTCTGTACTTACTGATTGTTCCATTAAGTACATGTATCTTCTCACCATCTATGGACAGTGCATTGCTCCACATGCGAGCAAGATTACTTTGGGGTTACATGGTCACTTGAGGACCAACATTTGTACTGATGATAACCCATCTCTACATAACTTTGGGCAAGTGTACTGTTGTTTTGATTGTGCTCAGCTGATGTATATTGCTGATTACTACCACATAGTAGATGAGAAAACATGTACAGCTAGTAATTCATTGAGAAACATCTTGCCACATGATGTTCTCCAACAACAGTTGGGAAGACTGCGCTATATCCACTTGATAAACCATTGGTACCATCCAAACTTGCATGTAACCTTCAGAATTTTTCTGATTTGGATGCCAAAGGTGATGATGTGCCATTCATTTTGAATGGGATGAGTTGGGCCAGCATGATTCATGGCATGGGAGAAAGGATCTTTGGAGATCTAATATTCTTTTTGCCACTTGAGGGCAACCTTATTGCAGCCCAAGGACAACATATGCTCTACACTTGTCATGAGTGGAGAGACAGACAGTGTGGGGTAGGCCATTTGGTCTACCATGTTCAGTTATTTATCCCACCTACATTGCAGGAGCTAAAGGTGGAGGAGATATTTTATGAGTTACCATGTTGGAGGGTGACTCATCTTGAATGGATGATAGCTTGGGGGTGGAGGTTTTACATGGGGATGATGGTTCCCAAACACATTTCAGACTCCATGCCTTGGGAGGAATATTTTCAGTTCTGTCCTTGCAGTTTCTTGAGGACAAGCAACATTTGGGATGGGAGGACTGTAATGTTTCTACTTTAGCAAGCAGCTAATGGGAATATTAAATTTTGATTTTTGCACCTAGTAGATGAATAAATGGGGGAGGAAACCCATACTTAACTAAAATCAGCTTAAAAGCCTTCTTGGTATAAAAGGGCATCATTATAAGTAGCTGGATTTCACACCCTCATGTGTGAAAAGGGACTTTTTGCTTATGGACAAAGTCAAGTTTGACTAAGTCAATAGCATGCATGAAGAAGAGTGGATCATCATTGCAAATAGTTCAATGTGAACAAGGATTAGCGTAAACAGACATATGAGAGCTAGCTTGAAGACACTTGAGTGTGAAAGGGGATGAAGCAGGTTGAAGAGGTCAACCTTGACCAAATCAAACAGCGTGATTTTGGAGGAGAGGCCTTCATGGAGACACAATGTAGTTTTGGAGGGAGATTGATCTTGCGCATGTGGAAACCCTAATGGGTGGGACCCAAGGTGAGAAGCCTCACAAAGCTTATAAGGAAGGGGATGGAAACCATTTGAGGTTAGCTTGATGATTAATTATTTTGGCCTGCATGACTATTTGGCATCCTCTTGTTGTTTAGCAGAGTTGTAGTGCTGTTCAGCACAAGGCATTCTTGTTTAGGAATTACTTCTCCTACCTTGAGATGCCTCTTGGAGGAGTATTGCACTTCAGTTTTCCACATTTAGGCTTGAGGCCAAGCATCCTCCTTCAGCTATAGCACAATTTTTGTTGAGAGTTGGGTTGTGTTGCAGGGTGTTGTAGTGGAAGCACCACAACACCACTTCCAGAGCTTGTATTTCAAAGGAGGAAGCCTTTCTTTCTATAGGAGATCAGTGCGGGAGTCTCTGAGCTTCATTTTAGATCTTGGCATGTGGCCATTTTACTTTTCTTCTCCTACAACACAGTCCCTTGCAAGAACTACGTCATTTTACTCAGTGTTGTTGTAACAGGGTTAAGACCCTTATTTTTGAGCTTGTTCCCTGGAGATAGGGCCAACCCTTCTCCCTGAAGGCTTATATAGAGCATCTCCTTATATTCTTGTACATTTCAACTATATTTATTCAGAGTTGTAGTACAACTATGTTTTCCAGATCTAGATCTGCAGATCTGACATTTATACTTGTATTTTCATGGAGCCCTTGCCGGGTTATTCTCATTTTGTATAAAAAGGAAGAGATCTCCACTTTTCTCAGCCATTGGATGATTGTGCACTCTAGATTTACTATTTATCAATATTTTCTACATAAATCCTCATTAAAATAACGTTGTTGTATGCTTCAATCCTTTTTGTTAGCAAAGTCATGGGGTTTGGGCTTATTTGAGCTGTATTGGTTTGGGGAGACCTGTTTAAATTGGATAGAAGCATTTGTTTTTGCTCCAATTCTGGATGTGAAATTTATACTACATATTCTAAGGGATCTAATTCCCATTTCTCACATTTATAGCGTTATTTTCTGAAGACATCCTTTTTATGGCCCTATTTGCTGCATTTCCTCAACCTTTGGGATCTTAAAGGATGTAATAAGTTGTTGTTGTAACACTATTTGATGGATTTGTGTTTCTTAACACATATCATGAGTTAATAGATTGATTCTTCTCTAGCATTGTGTTTACATATTGCTGCAGTCCCATTTTTGGGTATTTTCCAGCCATTCTAGGTGTGAGAGGCTTGTTTACCTCACCTAGTTTGCTTGGTTCTTGATTTCCTCTTGGATTTGGGTCTTAGATAATAATATCTAAGGGATCCAAGGGATGATCTTGTTTTTTGTAGCACACATTCCTGAAAATTTTGTTTTTCAGGCATGTCTTGCTAGCAATCCCAATTTGGGGATATTACACTTACATCTAGTTTGATTGAGCTCTAGGCTTCTTCTGGAATTATATTCCTTAAAACCTTAGTAGGATTGTGATTTAATATGTAATTTTCACAGTTAATTGCTTCTGCCAAAAAATTAAGACTAATTCCTTTAGATTTAAGCATACAATTAGCCATTTCTTTTAAGGTGCTATTCTTCCTTTCAGCTACACCATTTTGTTGTGGAGTATATGGTACAGTATGTTTTAATTGAATGCCATGCTTCGGCAAAAGCTGATAAATTTTTTGTTAACATATTCTCCTCCATTGTATGATCTTAACTTAAGAATTTAATTTCCATATTGTTTCTCAACAAAGGCCTTAAAGACCAAGAACATGTTAGAAACTTCACTCTTGAGTTTTAAGAAGTATACCCAAGTGCATCTGGAAAAATCATCAATGAAAGTTAAGAAGTACTTGCAACCAGAGAAAGAAACAACTGGAAGTGGATCACATAAATCACTATGCACAAGTTGAAAAGGGGCTGAAGCGTGCCAAGAGGCACGTTTGTGAAAAGTGTCCTGATGATGTTTTCCGAGTACACAACCGAAACAAACACCATCTCGACAAGATACCATAGGAAGACCTGTCACCATATTTTCTTTACATAGGGTTTGAAGAAAGAGATAATTTAAGTGACCAAATCGCTCATGCCAAAGTTTACTCACTTCATCATTATGAGCAAAAACAACGGAGAGAAGACATGACGACCTAAAGTTTTCAAACTTATACAACCTTGTGGAATCATCAACAATTTTAGTAGCTAAAACATGTCTAGGATATTTGAGGTTCTTAATTACAACATCATGAGGTGAGAATTCTACTATTTTCCCTTCACTTGAATGAGTTTTCTGATAAACAGATAGAATATTGCAGGATAAGGTCGGAACACATAATACATCATTAAAATAACCATTATCTAGATGAATGGTTCCAGACCCTACAACACTAAGAGATCTATCATCACCAACATAAATGTTTTTGGTGTTACAGTCATTTAAAGAAGAAAACATGGCTTTTATTTTTGGCCATGTGGTAAGAGGCTCCAGAATCAATGAGCCACTCATGAGAATGAGAATAAAAAGATACATTCAATGCATAACCAGATCTTGATGCTTGACAACCATAAGCAAAAAGTGTCATTCCTGAAGATGAAGTTGAAGAGTTCAACAAATTGATGTTAGCTTCTTCATTGTTGCTTCCAAGGCTTCCATATTCTTAAAACATTTTGACTCTATATGGCCATCATGATTACAAAAGTTGCAATGTCTATCTATTTTTTCCCTTTGTTTTTATTTGTCTTATCAGTTTGTTGAGTTTCTTTTTCAGTTTGCGGTTGAAATTGCTTAAGACCCTTGTTTGGTTTGGGAACATTATTTTTAGGATGTTGCTTCTTAGGATTATTTTGATATGGTTTTTGTTGGGATGCTAAGTCTTTCTTAGAAGATTTTCCAATATTAATAAGACCAAGTTATAAGAATTTTTCTTGTTCTCTTATCAAAAAATCGCAAAAGGCATCAAAAGTGGGGGACTTGTAGGTTGTTCCTTGATAAATGAGGGCTTCTCTAGTGGAACGGAAAGTGGAAAAAAATACAGAGTATGCAGGGCCAATCTTAGTAAGAATGGAATAGATAAGGCTACCATATTCCTTTTTGACATTACAACCTTCTAAAAGAATTATAAGGGTCTTTAGTTTGGACAAAAAATCTTCAATAGAGGAGAAATTATTGGGGTCCAAAGTAAGTAACTCATTTTCAAGCTGGTGGGCTCTCATTTCATTTTGAATGCCAAAAAAAGTATTTAGCCTTTTCATAGTTGCATCAGGGGTGTCAATTTCTTGGATATGAAATCTAAGATCTTGAGTAATGGACATTCCTATCAACCCTTGTGCTCTGATACCATGTAGGAATTTACAGGGTAAGTTCCTTAGATCAAACACCAAAGGTCACCACTCAAAAACAGATCATAGATCAGTAAACCAGTATATGACGTGGTTAAAACCCTCAAAGAGGGAAAAAATCCATGGCCTAAGCCTATTGAAAGTTTAACTATGTCAGTCTTCATGTTAACTACTTAATTATGTAATTATGAAAAAGAAGAAGTCAAATAACATATATATTTTTGTTGTATGTGCTTCATGGTTTCATGAACATGATTTACTAAGTATAAGGACTTCTTCTTGATGTCCTTTAGGTTTTAGTTAAGTGTCAGATCTAGTCTTGCTATGTGCTCTAAGACCTTGTGGAAAAATTTCATAACAACCCTCAATGCAACGATGAAAGAAAAGCCTCAAAAGCAGTAAAGAAATACCTCTCCAACGCTAGAATAAACCCTATATAGTTGGCCTAAATTCACCATGGAAAATTCGGATGTATGGTCAGTTTATTTAAGGACTATACCCTATATATATACATGGGTAATGTGGTCATCCTTCAAGAAATAACAACGACATCTCTGAACCTAATGCGAAACAATATTAGGAAGATTTGTGGAACAATATCAGGAAGATGTGCGGATAAAATTTCAAGAACATTGCGGATTAATATGAGTATATAAGTGTGGACATGGTAGCATATAAGAGCAGCATATGAATGTGGATAATTGCAGGAAGGGAAATACTACGGATAACAAGGGACAGGACTACATATAGTTGCTACTAGATTTCAGATCAGTGCAGGAAGGATATAATGATATTATATCTGAGTTTTAAGGAGCAGACTTAAGAATAATATTGCAAGAATAAGTCACTAATATATTATTGTTAAGGGAAACTGATTTGAAAATAGAATTTGTTGAAGTTGAGACAGTCATCACAAGGAGAAGAGGTAGCAATAGTGAGGAAGGTAAATCTTTGATTTACCTTCCTACAGTTCAAACAATTCAAATACAAGCATATGAAAAGTAAAGATCAAGGAATGATACATAACTGAGCCAATCAGTGAAAAGAAGAATCAAGGTTGAAGAAGCTGGATCAAGGTCTTGGAAGCACAACTAGGTCAAAGGTTGATGTCTGGTACTTGTCATTTGAAGATCCATAAGAATAATTCTTTGAGGGTTTTCCTCTCCAAGAGGGAGAGCTTTGTCCCTGGTTCTAGGAGCCTAACTTCTATGTCTTGTACATTTTGATAATTGACTTGATGAAATATTAACTAAGCTAAAAGAAGAGAAGAAATAGTAACTTAAGAAAGCTCACAAGTAATTATCAAGAAGAGAATTTGTATTAATCACCATCCCTACAAATTCTCAACATGGTATCAGAGCTAATGTGTTGAATACAAGGGATGCTTGTCAACAAAGACACTCAAAGAAGCGAAGATCAAAGTTTGGGTTGGAAAGTCAAATCAGTTTGCAAGGAAAACAATCTAGCTACTTCAAGGTTCAAGTACACCAACATTAAAGAAGCTCCTATCTTAAAGGAAACCCTTGACTTCATTTTCAATCATCATCAAGGAAGCTGCAATCAATCCACTCTAGTAATTATCCGTGACCCTATCTGTCAAGATGCCTTATTGTAAAGAAAGAAACAAATTGGTTGGGTCATCAAACTTTAGTGCATGGAAGAAGAGGACAGACTTGAATCTAATTGAAGATGAAGTAATGGACTATATCGAAGGATCTATTGTTCAACCCCCAAAATAATATGCTCCAACCCATGCCAAGTACATGAAGGGAGAAATTAGAGCCCAGAGGATTCTCATAGAATCCATTAAATACTCTCTTATTCGCTATGTATCAAAACTAAAGACTGAAAAACAAATATATGAGAAATTGGTGGAGCTATTCGCTGTGAGTACTGTAGGAGAAGCAATCTCTCTGAGACAAGAACTATACAAAATGAAATTTTCAAGGGAAGAAGGAATCACTCTATACTTTATGAGGATTTCTGAAATAAGAGATCAACTGCAGGAACTAGGAGAAGTAATGTCTGACACTGAGATGAATACAATGGTGTTGAATTCTATACCAAAGGAATGGGGAAACTTCACTTATAGTCTATATGGGAACAAATAAGCCACCCCATTCCATGATTTATGGTCTCTATGTAAAATAGAGGAAACAAGACTAAATACCAAAGCTAATACAAGACAAAGTGAAGAGAATCATGCCTTTGCAAACTCATACAGGAAGAAAGGAAGATTTGGAAAATTTGGCCCTCAGAATAAAAGAAGAAATATGGACAATGTACAATTCTTTGGATGTAATGATCTTGGGCATTATAAAAGAGATTGTCCTAAATTTGGAAAGGACAAGAGGAAAAAGGAAGAAGCTCATGCCACTAATGAAAGAGAAGAACCTGATGCTAAAACATCTAAGATGGAGGAAGCGAGAGATCTCTATTATGATTGAGATCATATTTCTCTTTAAGTGATCTCTAATTGGTTGTAAAATTGTATGATAGAAAGCAATGTACATTAATAAGCATCTCGATAGGAGCATGGAAGGAGATCTCGGTGAAACAGCTTCTGGAAAACCTCTCTACTAAAGTAATGCAGTCATCAGATCAAGGGTCATCATGGAGACAAAATTTTGGGATTTGATGACATATTGATGGAGCAGGCCAAAGGAACGAAGCTCTTCATTGTAGAGAAATTGCTACAGGATGACTCAGGGAAATAGATATGAGGTATGTAGACATATATGTTGATATTTGATGATGTGAAGTCATGTCATATGGTTGCAGATAATATACTTCCATATTTAGAAGTATGATCTATGAAGGAGGATCTCTCGATGCACTAACATATGAAATCAACATAATATGTCCTCATAGAATATGAGGTGGTTGTACATAAACAAGAAATTGGAAAATTTGTAAGATCCTAGGAATGAAGAATGTGTAGAAAGGAAGAGGTCATGAAATGAAACCATGTCAAGAGGCAGTTATCATCCAGAGACTAAGAAGCTTCATCCACCAAGAATCTTCTTCAACTGTAATCCTTCCCTGATGGCTCACAAACATACTGAAGGATTCATCTTCTTCATTAGGAACAACAACTGTATCTTGGTGGATGAACTCAAAATCAATAACATAGTCGTGCTGAGCTGCAACATGTAGTTCCCATGTGAGGGTACTAATGGTCTCTGAATAATTCTTGTCTAGCATCCAACAAGCTCTGGGCATATATCTGAACAGAAATAACTTGAACCATGGACTCCGCCAATTAATGGCACTATCTACATTAATGGCATACACAATAACTCTAATATGGCCATGAATCCTAGCCCTTTGATGAATGGTGAAATAATCATTCCATGTCCAATCAGTATTCTGAATGAATGCAAAATATACAAGAACTAATGTTCTAGACAATGAATAATATACACGCCATGGCCTATTCCTATATGGCAACTCTCTAAGATATGACTGCATACCTTCTTCTGAATCAAACCATTTTTGCAAGATGATTTTTTGTAGACATAAAGGTAAAGACTTGACTCTTTTTACAAAACATTCCCAACAAAACTTATATTCACACAGACTGCAAACTATGACTTGACAAACATTAGACTGAAAAACACTAGACTAGACTGGACTTTTACTTGAAGAACTCTCTTCTTTGTACAAAGGTCTGAACATATTAATATCTTTGATCTCTGTGCTTCCTTCTCTAGTCAACATATCTGCAAGATAATTCTCAGCTCCTGATTTATAGACTATATCAAAGTCATAGCCTTCCAGCCAAAGTGCCCACCTGAGAACTCTTGTGCTCCCTTGTTCTAACAATCTCTTGTTTGCAAGAATTCCTTTCATATGTTTTAAATCTGTTCTGACAAAAAATCTGACACTTTTTAAGAACAATCTGAATCTATGTATACCTCTCTTGACTGCAAGTATCTCCTTATGTGAAGAGGGATACTTAGCTTCTATGTCATCAAATGATCCAGAGGCATATGCACAAACAAGCTCTTTTCTGCCATATTTTTGTAATAATACTGCAGCCCATGTGTGGTCTGAGGCATCAGTCTCAAGGATAAATGGCAGACTGGTATCTGGAAGCTTCAAATTTGGCAGTTCTCTGATTTTACCTTTTATATTCCTGATTGCTTCTATCATCTCATCATTCCAACTGGTTTTCTCCTTTTTAATCTTTTCTGCAAAATCTTTGTGTCATTGGACTGGTTCTCATAAAATTGTCTGATGTAATTCAAACATCCCAAAAATCTCTGCAACATTTTTATGTCAGGAATTATATCAGGAAACTTCAAAAGATGAATCAAAACATGATCTTGGAGTTCTACATGACCTTGCTCTATATGGAGACCCAAATAATCAATTCTGACTTTACCAATCTGAAATTTTTCATCAGAATCTGATAATACCAATCCATGCTTAAAAACCATGTCATAAAACTGTTCTAAATGCTTTTTATGACTATTTACATCCTTACTGAAAACAAGCAAATCATCAATATATACAATGATGAACTCTACCCCTCCGAAAATATCTTCCATCCTTTTATGAAACTCAGAAGGAGCATTCTTCAAACCAAACAGCATGACAGTCCACTGATACTGTCCATGCGGCAGGGTGAAAGCAGTTTTGTACCTATCTTCTGGAATAATGCTTGTTTGCCAAAAACCACTCTTAAGATCAAATTTGCTAAAAGCATTGGCATTAGCAATTTTGGCAAGTAAAAGCTCTTTGTTAGGAAGAGGGTACTTGATAGGCAGTAAAGCTTCATTCAAAGCTTTTTAATTGATGACTAACCTCTTCTTGCCTCTTTTCTGCTCACTGTGCTTGTTGACATAAAAAGCAGGACATGCCCATGGAATTTTGCAGGGCTCAATAAGTTTTTGATCCAATAGCTGTTTGATCTCCTGTTTACACAATTCTTGTTCATTAGGAGACATATGGTTGGCACTGGCTTTCTGTGGCTTGGAGATGTAACCTTCTTTGTATGGCAAAGCCACAAAGTACTTTTCTCGGGTCCAGAAAGCATCTGGTATATTTGCAGTGCAATCAGATCTGAGCTTATTGGAAATAGCTTGTAAAGTCGAATGCCCATGCAATTCCGCATTTTTGATAATCTTCTGAATTTTTGACAAGTCCTGTAAGCTATCTTGTATCTTATCTTCATCAATGGGTTTGACTTTAATCTGAAAGTCATTCTTGGCTTGAACTTGAACTGGACCTTCCATAGTGGTGAAGGTGACTGAATTCTTTTCAAATGTAACCGGAAGAAATCTCTTCAGGAAATCTTGTCCTAAAAGAACATCTGATCCTGTTTCAAAACTATACAAAGTGACATATGTCTGTACATCATTTAAGAAAACTGGAAAATCAGGAGATATATGATTGATCTCCATTAACTCTTTGTTAGCAGCTCTAAAAGAAAGCGTAGTCGGCTGCCAATAATAAGAAGGAATGACACCATACTTACAACAGGTGCACATTGCACCAGAATCAATCTGTGCATCAAGAGTATATTCCTTTATGTTGGGAAGCTTGATTTTCAAAGGAATTACAACTCTATCACCTATCCCCATGATATTTACCAGATCAACTTCCTTTGATTTCAAAGGCAATTCCTCAGGGATATCTTTCATTAATAAGCTAGTTAATTTTTAATTTGCATTATCATAATCATAAATCAATATTTGAAGCTTAGCTGACAACTGAATCATTTCTGATCTTGTATGCTTTATTGAGGATTCCAAATTACTAATCTTCTTTTTAAGAGAATCGATTGTGTCCATACCTGAACTTTGTGAAGCTTCTGTGATCTGTAAAGGTTTGAACATTGAATCAAATTCTCTTTCAATAAAATCTTCATCCTTAAATTCTCTAACTTTCTTGGATGAAGGCTTTTGTTTTTCCAAGCTTTCTAGTTTTTCTCTGAGTCTTCTTCTTGCTGTTAGCTATGACGGCTCAAGCTGACTGAGCTCTGCTTTCACTGCATAAATCTGAGTCTGCAAAATATCTGATTTGGGAAAATAGAACATTTTGATATCAGCAATAAATGTTTCATCTGAATCAGATGAATCAGAATTCAAGTTTATTTTACTGATATTTGGCAGACTATCTGTTTCTTCTTCTTCAGAAGAGTCGGAATTACTAGAAATTTCAAAATATTCCCCATCTGAATGGGAAATGAGATCCCAATCTTTAGGATCATGGACATGAGAGAAGACATCCATGCTTTTTACCTGTTTCTTATTCTTCTTCTCTTTACAAGTGTTAGCATAATGGCCTTCTTTCCCACAAATAAAACAAGTTACCTTTTTAGTAGGCTTTGTTCTTTTCCTGAATACTATTCTCCTTTTCTTTGAAAACTTGGAAGGGTAATACTTCTTCTTAGGAGAATACTTACTTGCTTTGCAAGAACATGAAGACTTTGAGACTTTTTTCTTTGAACTGCTGCTGCATCCAAAATCATAAGTTTCTGCAAAATTATTACAGATTTTATTACTGAATTTCATCTGCTTCTTAAAATTCTTTTTTTTCCTTTTCTGCTGTACATTCTCTTTGTAAGACAGAAACTATCATTTGATGAACTGCAGCAAATGAAGAATTTTCTATCTTGACCTTATTGCTCTCAATATGCTCATTTATTAAGTCTGGAATTTTTCCTGGCATTGATGCAATATAATATCTTAAATATGCAACATTATGGGGATCTGGAGCTTGATAAAGAAGCTTTTGCATAACACAGTAATAGTCATGAAGATGATCAATATTGCATAATATTTGTGCTAAAAATAACTGAGCATGATGTGTTGAATCTTCAGGCACCAATCCTACAAATTCATGTTTCAAAGCATCAAAGATTGCTTTCAAAGGATCAGTAGGATGCTCAATTATATTATTCATTTCAGCTTCTGATAATTTATCCCACCATTTTTTCAGAATACCAGTGAATTACCAGACAATTTGAGTAACAATGTCAGACCAAGAGGCTTTAGTTTCAGCTTTTTTCTGCAAATCCCAAGCATGTACATTATGCAGAACTGTTATGACTTCTTCACTTTCCATGCAATCAATATTCATCAAAATTTTATTACCATATCCTTTTTTTGACATTAATTTAATCCCTAATGTATGCGAGCAAGGAAAAATGGCGGAGATCATCCCCACCCAGATCAATGGCAGAGGATGAAGTTCAGAACCCCCCCCCCCCTCCGCACTGCAAAAGATTAACGAGTGGGGGGGGTCCGAAAATATGATTTATATTTTACTGCCCCCTCTTAAATGGCAATCCCACAGCAATTTTGGGACCCCCTCTCTAAAACCACAAACTAACCCCCCCCCCCCCAAAAAAAAACTTATATTCACTCTCCCCGCCACTCTTACACCCGCTCCCCTCCCGTGCCCATTCACACCCTCCATATGTCCTCATCCTATTTGCCCACGTTGGTTAATAGTTACATCAATAAATTCCTCTCGCAAAACGTTTATATAACCATTCCCTAATTAATTTTTTGCGCCAACATCTAGTGAATTAGCTAGACCCACCTAAAAAGGTTAATTAATTGAAAACCCATTTAAATAATTCTGACACCCTCTATGTTCCATTTCTCTATTCCACCTCTCAGTAATATCAATGGGACTCCAAATTCTACCAATCGTGCAACCATTGATTTTAATATACCAATAATCAACAATTCTTTGGTAATTCAATAATCTCAACCTATAATTTTTTGTTACTATGTCATCGTCTAAAGAAAAGTAAAAACTAGTTGTAGAAAGCCCAATGCTGCCTCCTGTAATTAATGTAGACGAAATTTCCCTGGTGAATAAATAGTATAAAATCTCTGAAACCCAGTGTGAGTTTGATCTTTATGAAATCCACAGCTGGGAAAACCAAAAGTTTTTAGATGTCAGCGATGAATTGAACATGTAGGAGAACACATTGTAGGAGGCAGAGGAACAAATCGTTACCCAAACAGCTTCACGGACTCCAATTCCTTAAGAAAAAGAGACGAAGAGGTCAAGAGAAAGTTTGTCTCCTACAGTTTCAGAAATTCAAGAGAGATAATTCATAGATTTTAAGAGAAGGAAGAAAACCAATACTCATGAAGAGACATTAGAAGGAGAAAGTTCACAGGATCAGGCAACAATGGTGTTGACATGGTTTCATACTTCTACCTTTCCAAGGATTGAGGAGATCACTACAAATTCTCCAATGTCATTTGTTTCTCAAGGAACAATGCAACAAAACATTTTTTCTAGGTTAAAAGAGATTAAAGGAAATAATGAAGCATTGAAGGCCACCACATATTCAGAATTCTAGAAACATTCATATACTACCCAACACAGTCTTCTTTCTGCACCTGATACTGAAAAGGAACAGTTTTAACTAGCTTTTTGGAACCCAAAGCTCTAGTCCCTAAAAGTGTAGAAGACAAAAAAACGTCTATTTTTTCTTTTGACACCAAACAAATACATGCCATTGATCAAATTGACTTGCATAAACAGGCTAGAGAAATGATATACTGAAAAATAAAAATAAAAAGGGATAAAATAAAAAACAAATTAATCCCTAATGTATGCGAGCAAGAAAAAATGCCACAATTTGTTTATTTATGTTTGAATTTGTAAATAAAATATGATTTGATGTTTTTCCGTGTTGCAATAACGTCTGATTGATAATCTACGGAGGAGATCATCCCCACCCAGATCAATGGCGGAGGATGAAGTTCAGAAACCCCCCCCCACCCGCACTGTCGAAGTTTAATGAGTGGTTGGGTCTGAAAATATTATTTATATTTTACTGCCCCCTCTTAAATGGAACTTCGACATCCATTTCGGGACCCACTCTCCAAAACTACAAACTACCCCCCCCCCCTCGAAAACTGATCTTCACTCTCGCCGCCACTCTTACATCCGCTCCACTCCCGTGCCCATTCACACCCTCCATATGTCCTCATCCTATTTTCCCACGTTGTTAATTGTTACATCAATAAATTCCTCCCGCAAAATGTTTATATAACCATTCCCTCATTAATTTTTCGTGCCAACGTCTAGTGAATTAACTAGACCCACATAAAAAGGTTAATTAATTGAAAACCCCTTTAAATCATTCTGACATTCTCCATGTTCCCTTTATCCATTCCACCTCTCAATAATATCAATGGGACTCCAAATTTTACCAATCGTGCAACCATTGATTTTCATATACCAATAATCGACAATTCTTTGGTAATTCAATAATCTCAACCTGTAATTTTCTGTTACTATGTCATCGTCTAAAGGAAAGTAAAAACTAGTTGCAGAAAGCCCAATGTTGCCCCCTGTAATTAATTTAGATGAACTTTCCCTGGTGAATAAACAGTATAAAATCTCTGAAACCCAGTGTGAGTTCGATATTTATGAACTCCACAGCTGTGAAAACCAAAAGTTTTTAGATGTCAATGATGAATTGAACATGCAGGAGAACACATTGTAGAAGGCGGAGGAACAAATTGTTACCCAAACAACTTCACAGACTCCAATTCCTCAAGAAAAAGAGACTAAGAGGTCAAGAGAAAGTTTTTCTCCTATAGTTTTAGAAATTTAAGAGAGAAAATTCATAGTTTTTAAGAGAAGGAAGAAAACCAATGCTCATGAAGAGACATTAGAAAGAGAAAGTTCACAGGAGCAGGCAACAATGGTGTTGACAGGTTTTCATACTTATACCTTTCCAAGGATTGAGGAGGTCACTATAGTTTCTCCAATGTCATTTGTTTCTCAGGTAACAATGCAACAAAAAAAAATTTCTAGGTACAAAGAGCTTAAAATAAATAATGAAGCAACGAAGGCTACCACATATTCAAAATTCTAGAAACATTCATATACTACCCAACACAGTCTTCTTTCTGCACTTGATACTAAAACGGGACAGTTTCAGTTAGCTTTTTAGAACCCAAATCTCCAGTCCCTAAAAGTGAAAAAGACAATAAAACATCTATTTTCTCTTTTGACACCAAACAAATACATGCCATTGATCAAATTGACCTACATAAACAGGCTGGAGAAATGATATATTCCACTCTGACTAGTTCAGCTATGGCATCCTCCAAACTGCAAGCTTCACTGAATAATATTCATTCAAAATTGGAAATGGATAAAATGCCATCCTTAGCCAAAGATACCAAAATTAAATCATTGGAATATCTGGTAATAAAATTAAGATATGGTCCTAATGATGTTAAAGCAACTGAAGAAATGATCAAGAACAAGAATGTTGATATTCAAGCATTAAGGAAGAAGCTAAAACTTCCCACTACATAACATCCACAAGCTAAAGAAGTTGAATAATTGGAGAAAGAAAAAGAGAATATGTTCAAATTGATAATTGAACAAAAGATTCAGATTCAAAAAATGGAAGCTGATATGGACATACTTTTAAAGGAAAAAGAATAACAACTTGGTGTTTCAGTTGTCATTCCTGTAGCAACACCATCTACTATAAGTAATTCTACCATAGGGACATCTACAACAACAACTATTACAATGAATACACAGTCCAATGATGCAGCAACAAATTTATCAAAATCAATGGGAGAATTATCTTTAAATGACCAAGAAATTGAAAAACTCAATACACAATTACATATGCTACAAGAGCATAAACTTAAAACTGATAATGCTTATTTAGTCGAAATTCAGAAGAATTAAAAGGTAACTAAACAATTAGAGATTTATGAGAATGAATCTTTAATAGCTCATACTATTGCTCAAGCTAAAGATAATATATGGATTGATATAAATGCATCAGTAACTAAATTATGGCCTTCAATTGAGATTATTTTTCAAGAAGAGTTGTTACAGATATCAAAAGAAGCAGTGGCAAAGATAAAGAAAGACCTTGACCACAAACCAGGAGATGCCACAAGAATAATCAAAGTTGTGAATTCAAAAACAAAAGAAGAGCTTGAAGAGTATGGTATTGAAGACAAAACCAAAGTTTTCCTAGAGGTAAGAAAGGTGCTCACTAAAAGGAATTTAATGCTACAACTTGAAAATAAATGTCACAATTTAGAAGTTAATATTAAAAAGTTCCATGGGAAATTCAATACATTACATCAAAAAGGACTTCCAGGTCTGCAGGGTATAGGTGATAAACTAATTCCACTAGAAGATTATCATCATAGTTTACATGAGATAGCAGTAGATAAAACTAAGTTTGCTCAAATAAGAGGAATTATCACTAGAAATGATTTCATTGAAGGTGTTGTCGCTCCTAGAGACAGCCTAGAGTTGTGATAGACCAGTGCCTAGGACATCTTAGCATAGCAAGGAGCGTATAATATAATGTATGAAGTTGTCAACTTCAGCTCACATGCTATCTCTTGTAAACAGGGAAATAAACTAGAATGGGACCAAGACCCTCAGAAATTGACACAGAGAAAGGGATACTACAGAGGCAAAGTGCATAAATCTAATATGAAAGCAACAGACAATTCAGAGACAGTTTACTGCGAAGCGGGCCAATTCAAGTAATATGTCACAGATATCAATTATCAGAAGGTGTATGTAATGAAAGAAATGTTGAAAAGATACTAGTCAACATTGAGCTGATACCCAGATATACAATACCAACATGCATGGGCTTACCAATCTAAGAATCCATACATGACAATAGCATTTTAAAAGCACCCTCCCAAAGCAACTAATATAGCAGAAATACAGTTTAGATGAATAGTGGAACATAATATCATGCATGAGCCACATTTAAAGTGCTTGACTAATCCAAGCATGGGTATCAACTAGGATAAATCCATACCAAAAATTAGTGAGCCACTCGCATTCCAAAACATGATACAAGACAGATGGATGAAATGAAATGATATATTAAAATAACACAATAAAGAAAGTTACAGACTGTGAAATACCAAAGACCAGAATCCTCTTTAACAGATGGAACTCCTCCTCACTGAGACCCTATGGACTCTGAGCCTTCATACAAAATTTATACAAAATGTATACAAAAAGCCTTTCACTGCATAATTTTCTGATAAAATCTGGAACCCCAAACTATCTGTTCTTCGTGAGCTTTATAGGAGAACCAGAGAGCTCAAAAAGGGAGTAGGTGGTAAACATTTAACTGTCTCATTAAAGAAAAATGGTGAAAAAGTGCCCGCCCATACTGCTTAATGGCTCTGTGGGGCTGTATGTACTCTGCTGCCTACTTTCTGGAGTAAATGCACTGGGTAAAAATATCTTCAGGAGCACAGTATAGAATTAAGATCACATGGACATCCCGTCCTTTCTTGGAGAGAAAACTCCTGCTGAAATAAAACTTGGAGGGTATTGTTTCTTGTGCAAAAATCTTTGGAGTGGTTTGTAAGATCTTCAATCTAGTACTGCACCTTCAAAAGGTTAGATCAAAGCCCTAAAATCTTTAGTTATATGTTTTCAATTCCCTATCTTTCACTGATATTCTCTACCTGCTCCATTAATGTTTCCATCTACAAAATCTGTGTATTTTAATAACTCTGGGGGGTTTGACAGATTTTCACCCCTGCTCCTTTAATGAGAGCCGTGTCATAACAGCTTCCCGGATTTCCCTCATAGATTTTGCCTCTAAAAGATGGTCCTTTTCTGCGTTCTCGACTTTTGAAACGGAAGCTGTGAATCATGGCAATTTATCGTCGCTCGTACCCCTGCAAAATCCACAAACTTGTTAAAGAAAAACATGCATAGGAAGATGAATGCGATGGGAAATAATGAGGAATGATAGCACTGCATGGTGGACTGGTGGAAAAACGTAGGGCGATGGTAGGAAGTGAAGCGTAACAGCGTGGGATGGCCATGGATAAAAATAGTGGAATGCGAAAATGATCGTGAAAATACGAAAGAAATGAAGGAATGAACCAAATATAGGTTTGGGGTGATGGAGAGTACGTGGAGAGCAACTTGAGGACAGGTGGCACGATACTAAGGCAATGGGACATGGATGACGTGGAATGCTGAAGGTGGAACCAGTCAAAGGCGGGGGCGATCAAATCGGGACCGTCCGATCTCGGGAGGAGATCGACGGTTGAAAAGGAATTAGAGGCGATAGACAATGGGCCAGGGGTGCATTTTCCGTAGGTTAAAACTCGTGCAGCTTCAATGCGTGATGACCGTTCGATGAAGGTCTCCAAATCCGGCGGCTGACAGCGATATCGCTACGTATCTTGTGCCGAACAATAGCGTGTGATGAACGGCGGTTTTGGAACCGTACGCTGGGACGCGTGGCAGACAGTGTATGGAATCGCTGGCCCAACGAGAATTACCGCCCACCGCCGAAAGGTAGTGCAATACATACCACCCGGTTTTTGCAATGGGAGCGGGCGTGGGGACCACCAGGACAGGCGGGATGTGGACCGTTGATTTCGCAGTTTGATTGGATGACTGAGATGTGGTTTGGGCGATGAATGGAGGATTGCAAATGACGTTTGATCTGTACAGATCAACGGCCGAGGGCGCGCCCGATATTCATATGCGATGAGCACCTAGTGTTTTTGTGCCTGGTTCCAGCACTGGGTTACGTGGAGGAAAAGAGCGGAGGCTGGGCCAAAGGGGCTAGGCCTGATAGATTTTCGGATTTAAGATCTGTGGCCTTTTATAATGTAATTTGGGAGTGGGAAAAGGGAAACAATAGGCAGAAAAAGGATTACTTAGGCTATCAAAGGAATTTTGAAGGGTTAAAATGGAATGGCTTGCCAAAATTTCAATAGGGGTTTGACATGATCAACAGAAGGTTTCGGTTATGATTTATTAATTCGGCATGAAATCAAGCATATTTTCACAACTAAGCCTACTTTTGAGAAATTTACCGAAGTGGATGAATCATACATAAAATTATTAAAATTTTATATCCCTGATGAAAAGAGAGGGGAAAAAATGTGTGAGCTCATCGAATGAGAGACAACATATTTTCAACAGTAAAATGCTAGGTTTTCATGTACAAATAGCATATTTCCAGGAACAATAAATAGAACAGAAGATTTACAAATCCATTCATCAGAAACAACCCTCAAAATTTGTGCAAGATGTCAAATCAATTTATATTTCCTCTTTTCAGTTCTATTTTTGTAAAAATCCAAATTAGTTTGGATGATATATTTTGTAATAAATTTGTTATTCAAAGTCTAGATATAAGTTAAATGAAACTCTATAAGTACTTTGTAAATTGAAGGATAAAGGGTTGAACCCTTGTGATGAACCTTGATATGATTGTAAACTTCTATTTTTTTTAAGATAATAGAATTATTTTGGATTTGTTCTAAAACAACTTGTGTATCTCTTTAAGTTATTCGACTTATTCAATTTTGTTTTTCTGCACATATTTAAAGTAACATGGGAGATTCTGGGTAAGAATAGATTGAGTTTCAATCTCTCTGAAATCCCTTGCAAAGTTATAATCATATACAGAGACTTGTTTATTGTATAGTTTGTCTAAGATAGCTCCTCTACATATTTTAATTGTTTCCTTATGTCATCTATGAATGTGTTTTATTTGGCTGCATAATTTTTCTGCATGCATTTGTTCAATATATGATGAATTAAATGTTCAGTTTAAATGTTTAATAATTATATATATTATTAAATTATTCCTTTCAAATCAATTGAAGCTTAATTCTATTAAGGATGAAGAATCAACCCTTCAATTCTCTCTTTAATACTTAAAGTTTAAATCTATTTCGAGTTCAAAACATTGGTAATCCAATTAAAATCAAAACCAAAAATTTAACTTAGATGTTTTGGCTAGTTCCTTAGCCTATAATTGTCTACAAAGGAACAAAAATCCATTTCAAAATTTTTACCCCAAGTAATTGTCGAGTGAGAATATATTGCATGCATTGCGATCAGAAATCATGATGGTTTTGTGTAACAAAATGTATTGACAGAAACGTTGAACAACTTGAACAACTTCTAAGGCCAATTTTTCCACATGTGAGTACTTGATTTCAGAAGTGGTAATATTCCTACTAAGATAGTACATAGTAGTGTGATGAACTAGGATAATCACAATTCCTAAACAGACATAGTGTGATGTTGATGCACTATCTCTCAATAGTAGGGTGCGACGAGCGCAAAACTCAAGAAATTTTTAAAAACTTTCAAAATATCTAATGGATATAGGTTTTCAGAATCAAATAGGGTTCACCAAAAGACTCAGGAAAGGTTTGAATTTTTAGAAAACAAGGAAAACTGAAGAATAACTCATTCCATAGTGGAGTTGCCAATTTGTTTTGGTGAACTAATCACTCTTGCGGATAAGAGCGATCTCCCTAGGTTTGAAAACCAAACACTAGAACAAACCAATCAAATCCATAGAAACATTCCCTAGATTCATTACTGTTAAATCATAGATGTAGGGTTGGAAGAATGGTTCATACCTTTTACAAAATAATTTTTCTTGCTACAGTTTGTTATAATTTTAATCTCGTTCTCGATGCTCCAAGAAAATATCTACAAAGACAAAAACATACAAATGATCAAGGCAAGTGATACATATATGGTTTACTATAATATATACAAGTGATCAAGGAATCTGATAGAAATCATCATAATAATGAGTGTGGGGAAGAAAATTGAATTTGTATAAAAAATGAATAAAAGGAGAGATTTGTAACCAAGCCTTGATGTTGATAGCTTTCCCAATAGTCCTAAATTCTAACCTTACATTCAAAATGGTCCAATGGATACTTTAACAATATAAAAGTATAGTTCAAGAGTAAAAAAACCAACCCATTTTCCTTTGAGTGCATTGTGTTTGTAGGACAAGGATGGAAGTTTTAGATCCACTTAGGTAGGAGTTAGATCCACAATGGAGGGTATGGGATCCACTATGGTAGGGATGAGAACCACTTGAGTAGGTATTAGAGCTCATATCCTCATTGATTGGAAATATACCTCAGTGAGGCTTATCGAATGGAAGATTCATAAGCTTTTTATTTTTATTTTTTACCCATGTTAAAAGAATGTCACACCTTTTTTGGAGGAAATTTGCAATGACATCGCAAGACGTTAACTATGCAAGGTCGCAAGATGTTAACTATGCAAGGTGCGATGTCGCAGGTTGTAATAGAGGAACCTTTGACAATATCCATAAATAGGGTTTTTTAAGAATGTAATCCATGATTCTTATATTTTATGGGGAGGTGTTTCTTCCATATTTCTCATGGATTGATGAAAATAGTTATTCGAATGGTGAAATATTTGGACTTGGTGTCATTTTCCTGGATGCAAAAAAATAATTTGTAACACACAAACCAAATTGCACATAAAACATTGCCTTTATTTTTTACCAGATGGAAATCTTCTCCATGGTATGAACAATTGTCAAATCTTCCCCACCACAACTTCGTTTTCCCTATGAGATACATTGTTAAAAATTCACCTTAACTTCATATGAGAACATGTTCATTTGATCTAAGTACTACTCCACATCCCAAATAAAATTACCCAACACCTTGGCACTTCTAATTCCATCATATAGTTCATGATGCTTGATATTTACTCTCAATGAAGTACTAGATGATCCCTGTCCTATTTCATTCCTTAGCACTAAAATCATGTCTACCTTCTCTCGGTTTAGGGTTGCAAGAGAAACCACTTCATTTTCTAAGTTCTTCAAATGACCATCATGAGCTTTTTCCAATGTCTTTGTCATTTCTTCAAGTTCAGTAATGTCGTGAATAAATTCACCCTTCGTGGATGCCATATCCATTATTATCTCTCCAAACTCAACCCTTTATGCATGCATAGAATCGATCATATGGACCATTCTTTCTTCCATAGAAATGACCTTCTCGATCAACCTAGAGCCTTCCTGGATTCCATCTGCTCTAGAGTTATCTATATCACTCTTTGTTGTGGTAACATGTACTTGCTTAGATTACCTTATTTAACATTTCTTGATATGCCTTATGCTTTGGAACCACCTATCTCAGATAGTGGTGAAGAGCACCATACCATCATCTTACTTCACCCTAGTGGAGATCTACTTTGATCTAGGATCTTTACTTAATCGATGTATTCATAATTGCATGTAAAATAGCATGAAAAAACACATATGCATGCACTTTAAAGAAGAGGAAAAATAAAGGCAACCATAAAAAAAAAGAACACAAAGAGATTGATAATGGATTTTGTCGAGTCTGGACTACGTCTCTGAGCCCTACTTCAATAGCGAGGGGGGGCCTCTTCATTAATATTAGAAAAAGTCAAATGATTACATGGAAAAATACGTATTATACCTCCAAATATTGGGATGGCCTAAAAATGGGTTGCTCATATCATAAAACTAACTAAACCATCATATTCTTGGGGAAAGAGTGTGAAATTTGAGTATAAATTTGACCATTTTATGTCATTGTGACCCTTGGGCCTTTTGGGAACCTAAAATTGCAGATTCTTTGTGGAATATTTTGTTTGGATATCCCCCGGTATATATTTTGAAACTCACACCTAGTCAGGGTTCCTCATGGTGCAGTTTCGACAGCACGGTTCCATAGGCTAGCTCTGAGTGCACCCGCTCCATGCATCCCCTTGTTGACATCGAATGATGGGTTTGTATATGCTTTTTTTCGGTATTAAAAATAAAGTTTTGATTGACACTCCTTGTTAACATGGGAAAGTTGGTTCATTGGTCTTGTTATATCCAGTTTTCATTTTGTTTCAAATATATATATATGTGTGTGTGTGTGTGTGTGTGCAAAAAAAAATGAAAAAAAAAATGAAAATGCAAAGAGATACCAAAATAAGGCCATTGAGATTTCATATGTAATAGTTTTAAACTCTAATATTTTGATCAAAGGTGGCGCAGGTCCACAACACGGGGTTATTTTAATATTTTTAATAGTTGTGGGTTAGATCCATGGGCGGAAAATACAAGTTAAAGAATGTGAAACTATAATGGAGCGTGATGTAATCAATTGCATCGGGACCTCACATTTAGGGAACTCAACATCACAAAATAAACAAAGGTTATGGAGTTAGGTGCTCTCGTAGGTGGTCTAGCGGGAAACCGTTGTCGGGAGATCTAAGGTCGATATCATCCTTGATAACACTGTTAGGTGCTAAGTAGTTTATCTTGTAGCATGTGGCAAGTGAGTGGGATTATCAAGTGAGCGAGAACAATCAGCATATCCACATCACCTAGCACGTCACCCCTCCATCCTACCTCCTCATTCATTTTTTCACGTCACCCGCCACATCATCCACCATGTCACCTATCAGTATTATTTTGTCTACATTCATTTAATTTAATTTTTCCTTCATTTATCCAATAAAACCCTATTTTCTTCTTAAATCACTCATTTTCATTGTATTTTTTGGCGACTACAACTCCCTCCAACAATATAAAAACTTCCATCTTAACACTTCAATTGTACTAGGTATTTATTCACATTCACCAGTCTTTGAATTTTTAAAGGGGATTTTAGAATGTCAAATAAAAACATCCTTTCGAGCTCTTCCACTCACATTCCCCTCATGGATACCAAGCATGACATTTTTTATTTAATTTGTCCTGTAATTTAATGGAATTTTGTCAAAACATCCTCATTAACCAATAACAGTCAGAGATTTATGCTACATTGGTCAAATATAGTATGTTTTTTGCAGAGTTCCCACAAACTTATCATTTCCTAGAACTTGTCACTTGGTTAACCTCATCTTTATACCCCTAGGGATGTTTTATCATGAATTCCCTAAGGGATAAAATTTTCAGATCTCTTCATTGTTAACCCAATAGGCCTTTTTTTTCCACTATCTGACCAATATTTTCCATTTCCTGATGAAACCCTTCTGTCAACTTTTCGAAACTTGTAAACATATGATTCTAAGAAATTGTATGCCTGCATTTTACTTCCAAACATTGTTTTACCTTTAGATTCTATCCAGTTTCTTGTATCTTTCTTTTTTTAACGTGTTAGGTCCATTTTGCAAGTAATTATGTTGATTCAATATGTTGCATCGTTGATAGTTTTTCAAGCCATAGGGTTATTTCATTTGATGATGCAGCCAAATGTGGTGCTATATATTCCTACATTTTGGGAGAAAACCATTAATTCTTGGCTCCTTAACTTCATTATAACTAGTTGTTTCATATTTCACTCTCTATTAGTGTATCTCTTCTTATATGTACATGTTGAGTAGTTTATGGACCTAGGATTGAATATTTCATATCTTAATAAAAATAAGGAAACAATTGTGAATTGGACCGATCTTGTCAGAGTGCAACTTGACAATGAAGAATTTTCCTATTATCTCTCTTCCTTCATGTCAATTGTTTACAGAATTCTCAACAATTTTTCCCCTCCTAAAATTTTTCCAAAGGCCCAGTCTTTGCTGCAAATGAGTAGAGATCTGAAGGCTAGAGATTGGTTTCCATTTTAAGATTACACGGAGATCAGATTATATGGTGTAGAGGTTCCTCTGTATAGGCTCCTATTTTTCGTGCATATGACAGTATTGCACTAGAATTCATTAGGTAGGGCCTAAACGTTGATTAGATACATTTTTCCCCATCCAAGAAAGGATATGTGTTCAAATTTCCCAGGACTGTTGGTTCATTCATTGTCAAAAAAAATGCAAGCAACTCAGGAGCTAGAAAATTTGTTACACGCTATGAATTTACAGATGGGAGAAAGGTGGTATTATGATCCTCATCATATCATTTCCAATATGGGAGTAGAAAATTCTTATTCTCCTTATTTGCATGAACCAAAGCCTGACTTGGAGAAATTAGCAAATTGAGGTTCAATTCAAGCTTCAAGAAATATGGAAGTTGAAACCCCTATTTCTTCTGAAAAACGGTTGAAAAGAGTGCTATATGTCATTGGTTTGGACGGAGAAATCTCAAAGAGGAGCAAAATGCAGAAAGTAAAAAAAGGAGGAACAAAGTCTGAAGATTTCAGGGAGAACCCTTCTACTGAAATTGGGTTTCAATTGCAGATAGGAGGAGAAAAATGTGCACCCTCATCTCCCATTCCTAGAGAAGAAGAAAATGTGTGTTTAAATGTTTTGAAAGATTCATATGAACACATTGAAGGAAGGAACAAGAAGATCAAAGAAAATGTTGCTACTTAGTTAGAGGCACAATATGTTCCTAGTTATCAAACTATACTCCTTTCAACCATGGATTTATAGAGGAGTCAGTTGAAACTCTCATTTACACACCTTGTTTCATAGTCAATTTCTTTTGGAAATGATTTCAGGACAGTTAGATTATTAGTGAATACAAAATATATTCCTTTTCCTGACAAGATACATCTACATAGGCAAACTGGAGAGTTAATTTATAATGATCTCAATAAAACTTCATTAGCAGCAAGTAAGAAAAAGGCCTTGTTGGGGAAAGTGATTGGTTAGTTGAAATTAGAAATGGCTAATTACCAAGCTCTTCACACTCAAAATTAATAATTCAAGAAGTTATTCATTAAGCTTGGGATGAATCTAAAGGACAAAACAATTTTCCAAAAACTAATACAAAGTACAGAATCTGAGATCCAATTATGAAGAAGAAAAGTGAAATTTCTTGCTACTGAACATGTCTTGGCTCCAGAAGTAGTTCAAATTCAAAAAGAGAAAGAAATTATGACTCATGAATTGCTGGAGAGGAACAAGGAAGTGGCAATTTTGAAGGAACTCAATGTAGGACTATAGCAGAAGATAGATGCAAATGTATGCAAAAATGTGGTATAGCCAAAATTTGAGACCCCACTGACAAACTAACTAGGGTTATGTATGAGTTAAATATTTCAGAAGATGAGTTGAAGAAGATACAAAAAAATATAGATGATACTTAGGAAAAATTGAAACCTAAGGAGAGGCAACTGAATATGGCTAGGTAAAATACATTACGGCACCTTAAGAATGATCAATCAGCTTGTGATGAAATTAAGGAATTAAAAGAGAAACTGGAGGGAAATATGTCTCTTATCCGAGAAAAAGAAATCATTTGGAAGGATATTATCCAACACGTAAAGGCAATCTGGGATCATATGTTGGCAATGGCAGAGGATAAAATAATGGTCAAAGATATGGAAATGATTATTTACTCCAACAAAGACAAGTCACAACAGAGTGCAAAAATAGAAAATAGGATTATTGATTTTATGAATTCTAAGTCTTCTCTCGAGCAAGAAATGGATATTTAGAAAGAACATCCATTGTTTCAGAAATAAAAAAGATGGTGTAGAAAATTATCTATAAGAAGAATGCAAATACTGTGCTAGGAGAGATCAAAGATTTAGTATTGGAATTCAATTCTAATTTTGACAAGAGAGTCCAAGTAGGACTACCTTCATGTTGGGAACAGTAAGGAAATCTTCTTCCCCGAGGAAACATATGAAACTTAAGTTAGTGGAGGCAAAGAGTAGGATGAATGCTTCCCATGAAAGGACAATTATTTTAAAGGGGTCAACGATTGTAAATCACTTGCAGATGGATTTTCAATTATTATGGTTGATTAAGACTCTCTTAACTGAAAAGCCAACATATAGCATAATTACAAATTTTAAGATGGCCTATGATAGATTGATGAAATTTCCAGCTCCTGAATTAGCAACGTGGAAGAAATGTTGATATTTAATATCACCAACAAAAGGGGTGGAACCTGGAGCCTCCTCAAGTGAGGTACACAAATCCCAAGTGATCGAATGATGAAAAAGCATATGTTTTATCATGAAAGAGATGTTATATTTTTTAATTCCAAAGTTAAAGTATTTTAATTTCTAGGTTTAGTCTTTGAGTCTTCATAAGGACCAAATAAAGTCAAAAAAAAAATTGAAAGTAGTTTGAAATCAGTCCTTGATAGTTAACAATTTTTGTAACTATCTTCAATGTAAAGTTTCCTTTAAAAAGACATGAGCTAACCAGTTTTGGGGTTCTGAATTTTGGCCTCAGAGAGAAATACTTGTGTAATGTACCAACATTTTCTTGGATATTTAATAAAATTTATGGATGATTCCAACTGCCTTTTGAACATGATATGTGTTTCTTTTTCTATTGTAAGTCGTTATCTGTTTTTCTTCTCTTGAAAATGTGTAAAAAAGTTGTTGGTTATTTTCATTAAAACATATTTACTTTGCTTGAAAAATCTTACGGTACCTATAGATTTGTAATTAAAATAACCTGCAACTGAGCTCCATAGTTTCATATTTTTTATCTCCTTAGTCTTTCAAATTTTCTACTAAGATTTATTATAGAGGATTCTGTTACTGCAAACTTATATTTTGAATCTTCCACTTTTTCATTTTGTTCCATTCAAAAAGGTGTCCTTTTCTCCAAGAGGCCCCCTATATTACTTATTTATAAAATATATATGAGTAACCATGTATGGGATAGCAACACAAGTTTTCATATTTTTTTACAGATGTCCTAGGCACTAACCTCTTCTTAGACAGAGTTTGTCTCTAGGGTTACAACGGGTCTACCATAATTCACGGGGTAAGCCTCTGGTAACCCTCCGACATTGTTATGCTTTGAATACAAACAAAATCCAGCCCCTGAAAAACGTTTTCGACAACCTAATTTTGTCACCATTTTTTGTTTATTCTGTTGAATTTATCACAAGGTTTGGCGGGTTTGCTGATCCAACAGTCCACCAACCCATCCCCAAAATTAATCTTCCAACGCCACATGTCTACTAGTTTAACTTTCAAATTTAGTGAAATCGCCAAACAACCCTCAACCAAGTCACATACTAAATGCTCTTCCATAGCTGGCCTAGTCCAGACCCACTTGGCCAATTGTGGGTGCCATGTGGCACATTGTGATTGGGCCTAGTGGTGCCCCTAGATTGGGATTTATCTAGATAACCTGAGCCTAACACGTGTCAACTCCATATTGGCCTGGAATATTCCCCAAATTCGACTGACCATACTGCCATGTGGTGACCTATGTGGCTGCCATGTGGAAATCTACCTGCAAAACATTTATTGCTTGGTGAAATCTTCTTTCACATATGGTTTCAGATTGAAGTTTCATTCATGTTGTTGGATTCATATCGATGATCTCTTTGATTTGAGATAGGTTTTGCTAAGTTTTGAGGACTTCAAAAATTTGGCCTTTTGGGATCCTCCTAGATCATTCTTCCCCATTGAGGAGCTTTTGGTCCTCCAAAAGCATAAACATGACTGTAATATCGATCTACATAACATATGCCTCTGACAAGCAATCTTCCCTTTCCTTCACCTTTGTACTCCAGAAATTGGAATGATGAAATTGACACTTGTATCCATATTCAAACATGTAGTTGTTAATACATGTCCAATTACAAGAAAAAAAACAAGACCCAAGAAAATCCCATGCTTGCCAATAGTTTTTAACAAACTCATGGTCAATTTTGCATAAGAAACCAAACCCCTTTCTATCCAACTAAAAGGAAAAAATGTCACCATGTTGCATTCATAAGTGATGGCAAACACTTCACCACTTTTACAAACATTTTCACAACATGAGATTTACAAATGTAGCCATGCTCAACTACTTAAAAATATTCTGATACCACCATCTCTCAACCAACCAAGTTAATGAATCTTCTTCATGAAGTTGATTCTCTTGTTGAACAACTTTGTCGATTAGTTACTTCGAAGGCGCTTTCTAGTCCTTCTTGAGACGTAACTCTAGATGAAGCCCCCAAATGCTGGCTCTTTGATGTCCACTCTTATTGCAATGGTTGCAATGGTTATTCCTCCTCTAGAATTTTCGGACCTTCTTTTAACGGTTGTCTCTAGTGTGGCTCTGATGAGGAGAGTTTTCCTTATCTCTTCCTTTGGAATTCTCATTATCACTAGAATGTTGTGATGTGTTCTCAACACGTGTCGCTCATCGATCGCTAGTTTCCTTGGAAAATTATCCAACCTCGAACTGACACAACCAAGCCCTTCATAATGAGGTAATTCCTCCATCTGTATGGGATTCACAATGTCCTAACCATTAACGCTGAAGCATTTTCCTTGTTACCCCATTTTCTTCATCAATTTCGAACCAATTCCTAAAGTGTGTTTCTCAAAAGCAGCGAATTAATAATCATAGCATGAGACTGGAGAAATAATTTTTACCTCATGTGTTGAATCTGATGTGGGTGATGATGCCTTTTCACATTGCAACTTTTCCAAGGCTTCTTTCGTGGTTTGTAACTGATGCTACAAAACTTGTTTCTCCTCCTCTACTTCTTGTATAAGTCTCCTAAGTTAAACATTATCTGCTTGAATGCTTTAGTTTATCTCCTCAATTTCTTGGAGCCATGTAGTCTTTGATGCTCTTCTCATCTTTGGCACAACATCTGTTAAAATCTTTGTCTCTCAAAACCTTAGTTAATAGGTTCATCACCTGCAATCCAAAGAGTTTTGATCTTCATTTCATTTCCCGAATCATATCCCATGACAATTGGTCCAACACGTACAAACCCAAAAACTATGACCTTCACCTTATCATCTAAATCAAATCCATGGTCTTGTTGCATGGTGGCTACCACCTTCTGCTTCACTTATCTTCCATTCCTCTTTGCCTTTAATTCTGGATGCATTTTCCAACAATGCTCCTCATCATGCCCTTATTTCTCACAATGAGTGCAAGAGGGATTTGCTTCCTTTTTCCTCGTTGTGGTTTCATTCTTAGCATAGTTTTCATGTTCATACTTTCCCCTGCTTTCAAGGTGAATGGATTTCACACTAGCTGAATCAAGAGTAGTGTGTTCAAAAAACAACAAAGAATGTCAGAGATAATCATGTAAAGAACCAATATAATTCATCTAAGTATCAAGTGAATCTAAAGTAATTCCTAATGCCAAATCATTTTTCCTAAATTCCTCTGTGAAAAATTGAGCATATGTACCTTTGCCTCATTTCAAATGTTTCCATCATTATCATGGCTTTCTAACGCTATACCAATGGATAAAATTGACCTTTTAAAACAAAAACAAATTCAAACCAAGAAGAAAGGAGTTTACCCACATTCTTGCTACCTTTCTGGAGTTTTTTCTCCCACCATATGAGAGCAGTGCCTCCCAGTTGAAGAGATTCTAACTGGATCTTGGCATCATCTTCTTCAATTTTTTGAATCTAGCAATACACTTCAATCTATTGAATCTTACAATACACTTCAATTTGTCTGGTCCATTTATTTAGATTTTCTGCATTAGAATATTTGTTAAATATAAGCAAATCAAACTTTACATCCAAATTTAAAAAGGATTTTTAGAAGCATGAGGTTAAACTTTATATGTTGTTTGTTAGAATAATGAGAACGAGATGAAGAAGAAGAAGTAATTTCACTAGAAGATAGAGATGGAGGTTTAGGAACACTACAAGCAAAAGACCTTCTGGTGGAGGTTTTTGCGGAGGCCCCAATAAAAATAGCCCAAAAAATTGTTTGTAGCAAAGGTCACTAACAGAGGTGGGCGGGCGGATGTTTTAGCAAATGTTTCTTTAATTGTGCGTCTAAATTATTCAAGCACACCTATGCTTTACCATCCATACATGCACCATAGCTGCATATAACATGGTGCACCATGGAGTTTTGTTTTTGAAAAATAAAAAACCACGGTGCGCTAAATACCAAAACGCACCGGTGCTTGAATATTCGCTAGCACTAAAATCCTTCATATAGTAAAATTTCCTAGTGTTATTCGACAATGACGTCCCTTTGCAGTAAATGTATAACAACGCCCCGAGGCATCTAATAAAGCGCACCGATTGATGATTTTTAAATTCTAAAAAAATACCAATGCTATTGTAAAACCACAACAACGTTGCATTACCAGTAATGTAAAGCCCCAGGGCATCTCGATAAAGCACTGCGATAATTTTAAATTAAAACACACACACACGGACACACACAGTGCTTTTAGATATATCTTGCCCTGGTGCACTTCGCGAAACACACCATAGGAAGGTTAAATAAAAAAATCCTCTCGGCTGTAATTTTCATTTTTTACCATCTACAGTGCAGGAGAGCTTTGAAGCACCAGTGCCAGTCTTGCCACATGCCAGTGCCTTGACATCAGTGCTTATCTTGCTCACCACCTTTCAGTACCGTGCTCACTGTTTGAGTTTCCATTTTTTCCAAACAGTGTGAAAATTTGTTTTTTCTCCATTACGTGTCCAAAATGCCTCCCTGATGACCAAATGTGTCCAGGTAA
Source organism: Pinus albicaulis (assembly GCA_034641835.2). Taxonomy (NCBI): domain Eukaryota; kingdom Viridiplantae; phylum Streptophyta; class Pinopsida; order Pinales; family Pinaceae; genus Pinus; species Pinus albicaulis. Next base: position 1,477,289,671 of record CM076577.1, read on the forward strand.
TGTCTATGTTTCTTTCTAATTTAAGTATTTAGTGGATTAGAATTGTAAATTAGGTTAAATTTCTCATTATTTTTGCCAAAAAAAATAATCAACGGGTGGTGCACTCGATATGTTTGGCTCAAACTGAGAGCGGTGCGCCCTATCAATTTACAGGGTGCACCTCGTTTCGGTGCGTAAAAAAAACACACCGTCATTGTGGCAGATCATTTTTGTTAAAATTTGGTTACCAGAGGACAGGTGGTTCCCTAAGGCTTTGATCTTGGGCCTAGGGAAAAGTGTCTAAAAGAATTTAATTTTTCTCCTAAAGTGACTTTATAAAGTTATAAAGTCAAATCTAATTTAAAAGTGACTTTAAGTGATAAAGTTACTAAAGTCTAATTTTAAAGTGACTTTAATAAATTCAATGTGAAATTAGAAAGGAAAAGTGACTTTGGAAATAAATGACTAAGTGGGTCTTTATTAAAGTGGGTCAGCCCTAGATCTAAAGCTATCTCATCCATTAGATTTAGGGATTCCCCAAAAGTCTCTTAGGGTTAGGTTAAAGGAGGAAAAGGAGGGAAAAGGTCATTCATTCTTTCATGAGCAGATTGAGAGAGGAGGAGGAAGAGAGTTGGAGATATTTTTCTGGTTTGAGCTTGAGAAGGTGAAGGAGAGGCAAATTCAACAGTCCATATAGCAGCAAGGGGCTGCACGTTTTTCGAGGCAGCAAGAGGCTGCACGAATTTCGAAGCAGCAAGGCCATACAACAGCACAGATTTCGAGGCAGTGGTTCGTACAACAGCTTGAGGCATGTTTTTTCAAGGAGAGGGACAGCACAAAAATCAAGGCAAAGGTACAGCAGCTAAAGGCACAGATTCCAAGGTGGCTGTGCATGGTTTTCGAGGCAACTAGCATGGATTTCGAGGAGGCAGCTTGCTGTATTTTTTCCATACAGTCTGTACAGTCTGTACGGTCATATAGCTAAGTACTGGGCACAATTTCCAAGACTGTCATTTGCTGTAATAAATTTATGTTTTGAGTTTTTTTCTGTTTTGGCACGTTTTCCAAGGTGGAGGCAAGCACGAAAAACAAGATAAGTCTGTACTTTGTTCGCTGGAATTTTTCTTGTACATTTTACTTCTCTGTAAAAGAATTTTCCAGAAATAAGAAGAAGCTTTCGAACTGGTTTTCCCCAAGAGTTGTAGAGGGTTTTTCCAGGGTCAAATTGACCAAAAATCAGCATGTCAAAATTTTGTGTGTGGCTGATTTAATTTTCTGAGCTTTTATTTCTGCATTTCAGCATTGTGAAATTTCCAGAATTAGTGTTTTCAGAATTTTTTATTTTCCAGCTTGTTGAATGTATGGCTATGGGAATGGGCATTTAACTATATGGGATAAATAAGGAGAAACTGAAAACCGAAGTGGTTATCAAATTTCTACAATTTTGTAAATATAAATGCATTGAGAAATATGTGACAGATTGTACAATGTGTCACTTCCAGTGCATTTATATTTACCAAACGCACCACAAATAAATATTTTAAAATTCATATAGCTCAGTGCATTCGATAACCTGAGTGTACCGTAATGGTGCAAACATGTTATACGTGTGCACTGGCGCACAAGTATGCCACACCGCTATGAAAAGTTAAATTCTTGAAACACTTGCAATGCATCATACTTATGTGTGCACCATTACTGGTGCGGTTATAGTTGAAGCGCACTATCTCTAGCGTATGACTGTGTTTTGAGCGCACTAGTAATTATTTTTTTTAAATTGAAAGTTATGTTTCCATAGTTATAAATACAACTTTCAATTAATAAAAAAAAATTGTATTTTATGTATGAGGTTGATGTATTTTATAAATCAATCATGTATCAGAGATGTCAACAGAGGGAGCAGGAGCAACAAGCGGACCCATACAATATTGTATGACCATGGCAGACCAGAGAGAGGGAGAAGGATTTATACCCTCTCCCAATTACTGTAGTGACCTAAGCACTCTTGAGTAATGTAGGTCTCCTCAAGTAATATGAGGAGGGTATACCCTTGAAGGAAAATGTTTTCTTATTGGAACATCTGATTTGTTGATGGAATGTCGAGGACCATTATTTCTGTGTCGGTCTTGATTTATGGTATAGGCCCATTAAGGAGGACATATACTTTATCACTAGCCTATCTAGGAGAGGGGATGATTTTCCCCAATTCCCTGATGTCCCCCATGGTGTTGTAACTGAGATTCAACTTGCATACACTTAGAGATATGTCAGGTCTCATGTGTTTCGTCCATCATATTTTCAGGTCCATGGTGAATTCCTACAAATTTCTTCTTTTGCTACAGAGGAGGATACGTGTATCTCATTATTAATGAGCACCATTTCACATTATTTTGGTGATGGGAATCGCATTACTTTCCCTCTTTTATATTACGTTGATTCTTTTATTTAGATGTCACATTGCATCATATGGTTTTCCCTTTTTTTGACGCAGTTTTGCACTACTTTAGATAGATGTCATGTGTTATCGAGAAAAGGGAGCGAGATATTCCCTTTTGCTTTTGAGTTTTTTCGTTTATTTTTTTAGAGGTTTCCGAAGACGAGACCTACATTTGAACATTGTCCTCCTAGGATGATCATCGAGGCCCGAATGCGCATGTTGGGGTTTTTGGCTAGGATTTCGAACAAGGAACTAGCGCTACTGGACAATGTGGATGACCATCCGTTTGTCATGTAAACATATCTGTACATGGGGATTGATTTATATCAAACTTTTATATATGAAATTGCATGTAAAACAACTTACTTTAAAAAAAATGCAAAGATATTTATAAATTACAAAATTTAGTATGGTTGAAATTGTAAAATTCAATCTATTGTTAAATTTAAAAAACTTAAGTCATGCTTTTTTTACAACCTGCAGCCTAGATCCATCTTAACTCTAGATCTACCAAGCGTCGAGAGGGATCAAATATCTTGAGATGCAAACATATTTTTGAGTGAAAAGAGATTGATCCCTCTAGCTGCTTGGTGGATCTAGAGAACTGGTATATTAATATATATGTAGTTGAAATTGAAATATTTTATTTATAATTCACTTTTCCTGTATTAAAATGTTAAAATATACCCCCTCATATTTTTTTCTTGTATGTATGCATTTAATTATTTTTCTTATTAATATTTTCTAAAATATTACACATCAAATCCATATTAGACATTGAAAATTTTATGAATATCCCTCTTACATTGAATTAGAAAGAAACTATTAATGGAATAAGAATTCTCTCAATCTTTCTCACTAAAGTGAAAATATAAGAAAATTTTCACAATTTAAATTACTTTATTCTTCTCTATATAAATTATCTATAAAATTATGTTATTTAATATGGATATTGAAATATTTTACTTATGGTTGTCATTAAAATATTTTTTGTTATAAATTATTATTTTTTAAATATCATATGTAAGATGTGAAAAAATTGAATTTTTTCCTTGTAGTAAAAAGTAAATTATATTTTTTTACTCATTACATTTATTCCTCATAGTAAAAGCTTATTTTTTTTCTTCTTTTTTCTTCTTTTTTCTTTTTTTCTTTTTTTACTTCAGTTACATTATATCTCTATATAAAGTTAAATAGAAGTATTGTAATTATGGCCAACATTAATTACTTTTCTTATTATTATTTTTAATTTGTTAATTTCAATTATTATTTTACTATTTTTAAATGCAACGTTATGTGACAACATCTCTCCCATACTAAGTTGTAGAGTGCCTATTGGCGCAATTAATTTAGATTTAATACAGCTTTAAAATATATATATATATATATATATATATATATATTTATAAAATTTATTTTATTACTAAAGTTATGATATTTTCAAACAATTTAAATTTAATCTTTATAGAAATTCTTACCAATTTAAATTAAAAAAATTCTCTCTAAATATAGAATAAGGAAATGTAAAATAAGGCTTGTGATCAAGTTACTTGTAGTTGGAGATTTTCTTTTTTGGAGGTTCTCCCTTAAAGAGGCAAGTGAATTTTTTACTAGTAATAAAGATATAGCATTTTGATGTTATTTTGATTCTTTATTTGTTGGAAACAATGTTAATACTGAGAGCGGTGGTGAATCATTATTAAGACTAATTTTAACTTGTATGCCAATTTATTTTTCATTCAAACTTGGCATCCATTACATGAGAGAAACCTTTAAAAACCCATAACAACAACCATATAAATCAACACAAGCATACACATCACGAGCAAAAACAAATGAGGCATGGAAGTTTTACGGGGAAACCCTTCTGGGAAAAAAACACCAAAGCTTGTTGTTGTTATTGATTTAAAATAAGAGCACCTACTCTATTACATCAATCTGTTTGTGAGCCACCACTCATAGGCACCACTAAATCCCTTTGTTTTCTAACACCCACTGGGAGGAAGCACAAACACCCTCCTTTTGCAAAAAACTGGTCGGGTTACCAAAAGCACCATGTGAAACACCAACTTCATGGATTTGTTGCAAGCATGAACTTGAAACTCCTTGGATTTATGCAAGCACAAACTTTCAGGCAAAACCAACCCCCAACCCTTCTCAAGCACCCACTAGAGATGGAAGCACTAACTTCTTGTATGCAGGTTCCAAGCCACACTCAATAAGGAATCTAATGTTTCACTGTATTTTGCAGCCACTCTGCCAGATATTAGCTTTATTCACCATAGCCCTCGGCTCACACGACACCTTTTCCTCTACAAAAACTCGTTGTTTCCCTCAACAACATTCTCTGGCACACACCCCACACATCAACCTACACTCAACTCTTGACCTTATATTCAATAAGCTCTCTCGACCTCTCACACCAAAACACCACACTTCTTTCGGACCTCTGCTCTCAACAACATACCTTCACCACTTAGCCCCTTCTATCCATAGGCTCTCTTTGCCTGTCACTGCAGCACAAGATCTCACGGCCTCTTACACAACAACGTGCACACCCAAAAATCTCTTGACTCAACTCACTCAAGAATGTTGTTTTTCCCCCACGTTTCTCAACTGTGCTCTTATTTTTTATTCCTCTACTGCACACTAGTCAATGATGCCTCTGTTTTCCATCACTCTGTCATTCACACTGCTCGAGTGTACTCCCAACATGGCTTTGCTATTCTACTGTTGCGTCTGACTTGAATTTAGTTGTTGCAGCTTCAATAAACATTGGCAATGGGCACCTAAGATATCTCCATACTGAGAATTAGTTCTCAGTTAAACTACACTCCAACCAAGTATTGTCCTTTTTGTGAACAAATATCATGTCCTAGAGACTCTCCATGCTTATTCATGACTCACAGAGCTTGATTGTACTTCAGGATGGCTTCTATGCACTTCATTTAATTCAATGAGGTGTGCACGGGAAGATCATAGATGGCTTTCTTTCAGCTTCGAGACAGGCCCAGTCACTCTTCTCTGTCTCTGTCTCCTACATACGACAGTCGTTGCTAACTTCATTAAATCATTTGTGCAATCATGGTCCTTGTAGAAATTTGAATAACTGATATGTTATCCACCGAGATTCTCCTGATCACACACTATTTTAGCTTCATGCATAATACAGAATCTCTTCTACCATTGATCAGCACATGCGGAAATAAAATCAATTGCATGCACACATTAAAGCCATAAAAATTCACACATATGAACACAGTATTTCATGGGAAAGCTTAAAGTTGAAAACCCCCAACTATCTGTATATTATACATGCCATGGAGATCATGTAACAATCATAGTACAAAGCTCTTTGCAAGCTCTCATGCACTACCTCCCTTGCTACACATTATCAAGCTAGATCTAGCAAAACTCATGCTCCAACCTTTAGCCACTTGATAGCCAACCTGAATTGCGTGTTTCAATGCTATGGGATGGCCTCTTTATATAGATAAACCACCTGGATTGAACTGCACAATCCTCATTGATTACTCCACCTATCCGTGTGTTGCAAATAGCAACAGTATAGTCACAACTGATAGTTAACCTGCTCTTTCACCTATTTCTGCACTGGTCTCCACTGAAACTGTCCATGCACTGAAGTTAACTGATGTATTTTTTAGTTGATTTATGAGTTTATAATTAGTGAATTAATTAATAATTAATTCACACCACTCTCACTAATTGTATCTATTAGTTAACTTGGATACAAAAAGCTCAACTATGTTTAGATTAGTTAAACTGAATACAACTCCACTAACTTCCTCAATCAACTCCACCAAACTCTCTCACATGAGTTCTAATTGAAGTCTTCATGCAATAGCTTCACTTAAACCCTAGGAAAAGTGTATTTCCTTCTGTCAGTTGCATGTGCCACATCCAGGCATCAAACTGAAGTGCTTCAAGAGAATAAGATAATGTTTATAGTCCAAATATTATTAAGAGCTAATAATATTCGACATATCTATTTTTAGCCTGGCAGTCTAAAAATAGAAACCACCCATATGTCTAAAAATAGAGGTCCATCTATTTTTACCAACATGACCAACCATCCATAAATAGCATCTCGCAACTTATAGATCATGATCCATATGTCTAAAAATAGACTTTGCGACAAAAAAATCACCTGTGTGGTCCCCCACCTAGTTTAGGTGATCACTTTCCAACTAGGATCAGGAAAGATGTTTCAGGATGCCTCCTTCACTGTTTCTTGTTGCCATCTTCAACACTCCCTCTCAACAAGAAAGTACTGTCTTTGCATGCGATATGCAACTCCATGCATTCGCCCTGCAACCTTCACAAGCACCATGCAACTCCATGCATGCGACATGCAACTCCAATCATTCGCCATGCACCCTTTGCATGCGCCACGCAAACTCATGCATGCACCATGCAACTCCATGCATGTGCCATGCACCCTTTGCAAGCGCCATGCAACTCCATGCATCTGCTCTGCAACTCCTCTGAAACTGAATAGGCTCCAAACAACTCAATCAATCTGATGCATCTATCATCAAAGTCTTCAACTTCTGCTTGGCCAATTTCACATGTCATCAGGAACCACTGTGCTGTTGATCTCTTGCACCCATGCACTCTGAACTTGCTTTAAAATCTGATCTGTGCTCCAGTATCCGACACTATCACTTTCATCTGCCTGCATCAATCCAACTGATCATGCTACTACTGCGCTGTGGGCACCTCATAGCCAGGTTCAATTCATGAGATCCACACCATCTCATGAATCCTGCCCAGAAATCTCCTCTTGGGATCAATCATGCATGTCGCCCCACCTCTCACCTGGTGGTATAGCTGCATGCACTCCCTCTGCCCATCTGGCACGAAGTTTCTCTGCATGAGTGGTCTCTCCCACTCCATGATCCTCTTGTGGCTGCTCCACACCCCGAGGTTCACTTTCACCTGCATGCAAAACTTGCTCCCTCTCAAGCTTCAGTTGCATGTCTTTCTCCCGCTTCCCAATAGTAGGAAGCTCTGTAGAAATCCCATCTACATCAAATCTATAAAGATTCTTCTGCATCTCCAGTTGTGGCTGCTCCACAACCTTCTGAGACTGCTTCTCACGCTGCATGTTGAGAGGCTCCCTCTCAACCACCAAGTCACTAACCTCTGCTTTGCTCCTCAAAGCTTTTCATGCATCTTGTACCTCAGTGCATGTAGATTCTTGGCTCGCGCACATTGCAATTGTCCCGCCATCGCAAAATTTTCTAAGAAAAGAGCTGATTTTAAATCGATGATATCTCCCTCATCCGAGCTCCGATTCGACCGATTTTTTTTTTCAATTTGGGTGTTTTTTCGCAAGGAATCCAAATATGCTATTTGTTTCTGAAAATATTTCACCAAAAATTTTCAGATATTCCCTACAAACTCGCGCACCCAAAAATTCTCGCTCTCATTCCATGTAGAAAATTATATACAATATGCATGTATATTTTCGGCTTTCTCCATCTTTATGTTTCTTGAGTTTATCCTAAAACTCAACCGCTTCAATGCTTTGCAATTGCTCCAATGATCAATATCGCTCCGATACCATGTAAAAATTTGAATAACTGATATGTTATCCACCGAGATTCTCCTGATCACACACTATTTTAGCTTCATGCATAATACAAAATCTCTTCTACCATTGATCATCACATGCGGAAATAAAATCAATTGCATGCACACATTAAAGCCATAAAAATTCACACATATGAACACAGTATTTCATGGGAAAGCTTAAAGTTGAAAACCCCCAACTATCTGTATATTATACATGTCATGGAGATCATGTAACAATCATAGTACAAAGCTCTTTGCAAGCTCTCATGCACTACCTCCCTTGCTACACACTATCAAGCTAGATCTAGCAAAACTCATGCTCCAAACTTTAGCCACTTGATAGCCAACCTAAATTGTGTTTTCAAGCTATGGGATGGCCTCTTTATATAGATAAACCACCCATCTTGAACTGCGCAATCCTCATGGGTTACTCCACCCATCCGTGTGTTGCAAATAGCAATAGTATAGTCACAACCGATAGTTAACCTGCTCTTTCACCTATTTCTGCACTGGTCTCCACTGAAACTGTCCATGCACTGAAGTTAACTGATGTATTCTTTAGTTGATTTATGAGTTTATAATTAGTGAATTAATTAATAATTAATTCACACCACTCTCACTAATTGTATCTATTAGTTAACTTGGATAAAAAAAGCTCAACTATGTTTAGATTAGTTAAACTGAATACAACTCCACTAACTTCCTCAATCAACTCCACCAAACTCTCTCACATGAGTTCTAACTGAAGTCATCATGCAATAGCTTCACTTAAACCCTAGGAAAAGCGTATTTCCTTCTGTCAGCTGCATGTGCCACATCTAGGCATCAAACTGAAGTGCTCCAAGAGAATAAGATAATGTTTAGAGTCCAAATATTATTAAGAGCTAATAATATTTGACATATCTATTTTTAGCCTGGCAGTCTAAAAATAGAAACCACCCATATGTCTAAAAATAGAGGTCCATCTATTTTTACCAACATGACCAACCATCCATAAATAGCATCTCGCAACTTATAGATCATGATCCATATGTCTAAAAATAGACATAGTCTAAAAATAGACTTTGCGACAAAAATCACCTGTGTGGTCCCCACCTAGTTTAGGTGATCACTTTCCAACTAGGATCAGGAAACATGTTTCAAGATGCCTCCTTCACTGTTTCTTGTTGCAATCTTCAACATTCCTCTCTTTTCTTCGAGTCAAAAGTCTCTATTGTTTCCATAATTCCAACGACCAATCACTCTTTAACTCTCTTAGTTGTCGACTCAACCATCCTCAATACCTTCGTACTACACTATTAGAGCCCTTTCACTTCATAAATTTTATTAAAGGAAATGTTACAAAAACACGAGATTGTGAGGTTCATATCCCTTTTTTCTTTGCCCCCTTCTTTTTTTTTTTCCATATGACCACTATCTGTGACCACTGGTATATTAATTAAGTGTTGCAATATTAGATCCTTCATCTATCGTAACTTTTATTAAAACAACTGCAACAAAACTACAAGGTCGCGATATTTTGAGCCCCTTCGGTGCTTACACCCATTTTGTTTTACACCATGGGATTGGGTGTTGATACCATCGGCTTAGCACTTAGGTGCTATGTCCTTTAGGCTCCTATCGGAGACCTATCTCCCTATGTATTTTCTCTCCGCTCTTAGTTCTTTTGGATTCCTCAAACAAGAGCCAATACATTGGGAGCTCCACTTTTCATTCCTTTTCTCAAATTTCAATTATAGCAGAGTTACGAGAACTTAAATATTCAATATGCTCCATAGAACTTAGGTGCTAGGCCTTCTCTCCGCCCTTGGTTCTTTGGGTCTCCCGCAACCATGTGCCACTCAACATTGAAAGCTCCATGTATCGTAACTTTTTCAAAAAGGAATTACATAGGATTTATGAGAACTCTAACTTCTAATATACGACCTCCGAGATGACATCATGGTGATGTCTTCAATCCCACGCAGTGTCTCCTTAGTGGTGACACGTGTCACATATATTTTCCCCACTAGGCCACCCAATATTGTCAAATCTGATTATGACATGTCCTCCATACTACGACATCATGCTGGCATCATATGCCTCATCAAATCCTGAGAACCAATCATTTGTTTCCTGGTGTCCTATCTGAGGAGAGAGAAAGGGTCTGACCTCCAATGTTCCAAGCTCCTAAGGTCCCTTCCTGCTCTGAGGTTCTTATATGACATATTGGGTCTTGTTTAAATAAACCATCGAGGTTCCTATGTTCTGACCTTCCAAGGTCCCGAGGCTCCGACCTTTGATATTCACTTACTTTGATGTTATGATATGCCTCCTAGTTCCAATATTTTGATATGACATCTCAGATCCCTTTTAAATAAACCTTTGAGGAAATAAACCGCTGAGGTCTAATATTCTAGCCTTTCAGAAATTGGGTTCTGATAATCTGAGCCTTCTGAGGTTCCAAAATTCGTCCTATTGAGGACTGTCTTCGGTAGTCAATAACTTTTGATCCTGATGGCCATTCATGGACTTCCACATACCATTGGAAATATTTTTCAGATCACTTTCCAGTTGAGAAGGTATAGTGTAGTATTTGAGCCCATTTTCTACCTGAAAATGTATGCAAACTCTCTTCCATTCTTTCCACCTTGGCTCTTCTTCTTCTTAAGAGGTATTTTGCAAGATTGCACATACGATTGGAGAGATATTTCATAGAACTAACCAACTATGCCATATCCAAGAGTATATGAGTTGATCTCTTGAGGCAGAACCTCCTCCAAATTCTGGGACTCCCAACCACCATATTCATCATTTTATGGCTTCTATAATAATCCAACTACTATGGTGATTCTCTATCGAAGACTGTAGCAACCATAGGACTCCCCCTAAGCTTGGCACATCAAACTAGCCCAACTACCATAACAACTAGGCCAAGAGAAATAAAATGCAATATCTTCACAACTAGGCCAGGGGGCATCAAAGGCAACATCTTCACAGCTAGGCCAGGGGACAACAAAGCCAACATTTTTTGCCACAAACATCCATGCTAGTCTAGCTAGCATCAATGCCAACACTCTTACCAACAGTCAAACAATCCCAATTTCTCAACACATCTCCCAACATGATTATTGACAATAATGCCAACACACTTGAAGCCACTAGCCATCCAGACGATTCCAACTGTCCAACATTATTTGTTATTGTATTGGTTTAAATTTAAATCTTTTTAATAATAAATATGAGTTAAATAATACAAATTAAATTATCACCAGATATTCACTAAAATTCATGTTTTTCACATTTATCCTAGCTAATATTACATCATGTTCATAATGATAAAGACATGTTTACTTTAAATAATTTAGTTACAAACACATTAAAAATATATATTTATTATACATAATCAAAACAGGAAACAAAAATGCATCAACAAGTCTATTTGAAACTTCAACAAATGACCCTTAATCACCATCACAAATGCGGTGCACTTGGCATGTTATGCTCACACCAATGTTATCATATTTACCCAACACATCGCCTAAATAATATTTAAAAAAATAGTTATATATCAGTGTGTTAGATAACATGAACGTTCCATCAAGATGTGAAAATGTTATATGTGTGCACTAGTGTATATGTCTGACGCGTTGCTATGAAAATTTAAATTTGTGAACCAACAATGGTGCGTCATAAGTATGTGTGCACCGTCTATAGTGTGGTTGTGGTATAAAGATCACTGAAGTCGGTTTATAACTATGTTCTTGGCGTACCAATAAATTTTTTTTAAATTGAAAGTTATGTTTCCATATTAATAAATACATTATTCATTTTGTAAAAAAAATTGTATTTTATGTATGAGTCTGATGTATTTTATATGTCAATCATGTAGCAGACACATCGGCAGAGGGAGCATAAACAATTGGAAATTCTTAGTGAAGTAATGAAAACAAAAACATTCAACAATAGTATAAATGATGAAATAACACAATTATGTATCACTCTCCATTGTCATCACCTTGATTATTTTTCTCTATGCTTGGTGTTGGAGCGCGGCCCCCTGTGGTACTTTTTTGGGTTAATTTTGTCTAATCTTTTGTTGTATGCGCTACGCGCAAATGGTCAATGGGGCTTTGGGGTGGGTCAAAGTCCCTTAAATATTGTAATGGGCTAAAGGGAAAAACCATGAGTCTCAAACCATGGTTTGAGACCATGGTATGTGTGCATCTATGATAATATAAATACATAAGAGCAAGTCGAGCAAAGAGATAGATATGTATGGATGTTTGATTAATGTTTTGATCTAACCCTGGGTTTGTCTAGGTAGAAAGGCTCCTGCTGGATGTGTGCACGGAGACCTATGTCTTGATATGTGTGCAGACTCTGTTGCTGTGTGTGCAGAAAGATTGGATGTACTAAATTGCATATCTCTTAATAAAGAAGACATTTTTGGTGAACCTAGATTCTTATGTGGTTGATAGTCTTGATTATCTATTATTTTTTCTAGATCTAAATCCATTCTATGTTGTGTATTTACTTATGTGATTGATTAACTGCACCTCTACATGAATATTAATTGATGTTATATGAGTAGATCTGAATGAAGTATACTTAATTACTATGCAAAAAATATATTCAAGTATTCTTGGATAATCTACAGAATTGATGCGCAAATTTGTAGATTATCTGCATTAAGACTGACTAGGTCCACCACATAAAAACCTCCCTCATGGTGTGGAAACCTGGTTCTAACACCCCCCCATATTTTTTCAGGTGAGACTTTGGTTTGCGCAAGCAGATCACTATCGAAAGGGCCAGTAGTTGGAGGGTTTTGTTGGTTGCGTGATAACTCTGAACCTGGGTCAGGACCCCTCAAGCCAACAAATGGTTCTATTGTCGAGACCAGCATCATTTTGAGGGATATTTGATGTTGTGGCATCCGACGCATAACGAACTGTAATATTTTCTCGATAAGAATATACTTGAACTTGCGATCCAAGAAAATAGAAGCTCTAAATTGTTTGCTGAAGATTGGGCACAAAGATATATCTACATAGAGGTCCACGAAATTTTCTTTGATTCCTTTTCCACCGAGATGCATGAGTGGTTGTATTGTATTACTACATTCCAGGCCTACACAAAGGATGACAAATCACTCAGTGGACCCCAGAGCTGGTACAACAATTAGAGAAAACTAGAAACAAGATCACCCACATGGTGGATCAATGGATCGATAGTGCTCTCAGAGGATTTTTGTTTGAATTCGCTATTGATCAATTTGTATTGTATTATGAAGCTTAACAGAGTTTTTTCAAGGGCCCTAGAGGTAATTTCTTGTGCTCTTTGAATTTTTGCATTAAAATTCTATTGTGTGAACAGGGTACTTTGTGCAGTCATATTGAGTGAATGTCCCATAGAGGCCCAACTACGCGAAGTGGAAGAAATTATAGAGTAGATCTAGAAGAAGGTTTTGTTTATAGCCCTCTCAAAGGTAAATTTGACAGTGACAAAGAAGTTGAAAGCAGTAACTCTGGTGAATCTGTGCACTCAGAAGAAGAACAATTGCAAGATCGAGATAGTCTTGGGTCATTGGCCATAGTGCAGATCCCATCCATTCCACTCCCAAACTCATGTCACTCGAACCAACCATCCACTCCACCTCCACCTCCACCACCAGATGTTGAGATAGCCACCTCCATGAAGTTACCTACTTTTTGTGGTATTGGGAACAAATACATAGACCAATTATGGTTTGTTACTAACGTTGTATGGAAAATGTAGTAGGTTAATAATGTGGATGTTAAGAAAGCATAGTTGGCCACTTATTTTAAAGACCGCGCGTTGGATTGGTACATAAGGTATGTGGTGACAAACCCTAATTCAACTATTGATAATTTGAAGGGCACATGAAAGGAATAATTCTAAATTCTAAATTTTTTGTGCAATGTGTAACTGAGTTGAAGGAGATTCACCAAGAATTGAACGAATCTGTGTGGGATGCAGATCAATGACTGTTACACAGTATTTTTTCACCATCCCTGCAATCCCCATACTGAAAATTGGAGGACCATTTCAGTGACTTCTGTGTACTATCATACCTTGCTATAAGTGTCATTACATTCCTTGGCATGTCAAGAACATATTCTCTGTTGATCATTCCTCAAGTAGACCTTCAAAAACATGTGATTTTGGGTTGTCATTGGTAGGAAGTTATGGCCTCGTGCCCATTGAGAAATAAACATTGGGCCCCATGCCCTTCAGTGCTCTGCCTCATAAGGGCACCTGGTCAAGTTGTTTTTGGAATTTTTTTTAAAATAGAAATGAAGTTTCCATGCTTAACAACTTCGTGAGCGGAGTCATCATGGTTTTTTCGACTGAATAAAGTCAAGCTCCTACCTTTGGCTTGTTGGTTCCTACAATTGTGCAACTCCCCAAAGGAATATACCTATCCTCCACCTTATGAGGTATCCCAAACCACCCCCTCGTCTCCTATATATTCTTCCTCCTCACATTGATTCAGCTAGCTGAACATTCGTTACTATAGCTGGTGTGTAGAAGGCAAAGAAGAATCCATTATTGAGAGAGAGTTTAGGCCCATTGCCTCATCGAGTCCAATCCTGAAAAAATTCTTGAGATGCACCCCGACTGAACCCATCGAAGGAGATCCGCAATTTCAAGGCATAAGGTTGTAAATTTCTTTTTCTATTTCATTAATACAAGACTGGTTTCTGGTTCCAACTTTGTTTCCATTTATATGCAAAGTGTATAGCTCTCCTTGACTAGTTGAATAGTTGTAGATGATTTTATATGCTTGTAAGTTGTCATCGTTTGTTTGATCTTTGTGCAGACACATGAAAATCACCACCAATACGAAGTGCAAGGCATGAAGATGAAGATTGAAGGATCGTTTCCACGTGCCACGAAAAAAGCATTGAACCGAGGTAGGTTATCTGTTCCAATTCATATTTCATTTATAAGCTATGAGTTCAGGAGTCCAGCATGTTCCCTTATTGCTAGACCCACTCCATGGCTAGAGGGATTGCCTCTGTCCGTAGAGGGGATTTTCCTACTCAACAAGTTGGTGACCATACTGGGGATCAGTGTGTCTATCGTTTCTTGTTGATTCGTTTAGAGTTTTTCTTGTATGTCCGACTTTGGTCGTATTTCCATTTCTCTAATTTTTTTTGCTTCTCTGATTGTTTCAAGCCATCTTACCTATTCTCATAGTTTCAAGCCTGGCTTTTCCTCAGCTGCATTTTCCCCTTTCGTTGGTTTTCTAGCTCAGCGTTGTTGTTTCCTTGACAGTCGCGCCGATTGGTGCAGGTTTCTTGTTTTACTTGTGTGATTTCCCCTATTCAGTGCATATTCAGTGCAGATTACAGCTGAACAATGGCGTTGAATCATGTAAGTTTGGATTTGGGCCTCTTTCCTAAGTATTTCCAGTACATCCTGCCTCTGGATTGGTTTCTCCCTCCTGGATTAGTCCACTTGGATTGCTTTTGACTTCCCTATTTTGTTCTTTTCAGCTGATTGTCTCTCATCTGATCGGTGTGGTTTCTCATCCTAGGGTTTCTAGGAGTCTTCCATTACTTGTTCGGCCACCTCTTCACTGAGCTTCTTACTTGTGTATGAGTCAGTCTAGTCTCTTTTATTTTCATCTTGTGGACTTATTGTTTGGTATTTTCTCTCGATTCTATGTGTTTTTGGGTCGTTGAACTGTCATCTTGGTGTCCGTTTGACCTTCCATCTATCACCTTGAGCATAGATCACATTTCTCACTGAGTCGATTTGAAAGTCCTCTTTTTGTGTGAAGGAATGCATGTACGTTTTGAGTGTGTTTTACATTCGTGTTGAATTGGTCTCTTTGTTTTTTATCATTTCATTTGAGTTGCCCAAAACTAGTATTCATTTCATCCTTTTAGTTTAACAGTGCATTATTGCTTCTCATTCATCTAAAAGAACAAAATTTGCATGTTTTCCTCTTGATTTGAAAATGGAAAGTAATCTTTTGCATTAGTATCTTTCTCATTAAAAAGCGAACAATAAGAGAAAATATTTTCGTTTTCTAGTTTGGTTGTGTTAGGAGCATTAGGAAAAGTTATTCTTGCATTCGATTGCTTGTTTCTTCGTTGTGAACTTCTATCCCTCTCTTAGCTAGTTGTTCATCGAATTGGAATGATTTTCTTTCGCATGTAGTTGTGCATTATATATTTGAGATTACATTTGATAAGGCTTTGAAATTGAAACAAAATTTCAAGATAAACTTTAAAATGAACTCAATCAATCTAAGGAAGCACTGAAACTTAACGCTCATATTTAGAGGTCTAGGCTAGTGACGTGTTCCGGCATCGTTAAACCTAGTAGCTGTCGTTCGCCATCTGGCATTAGACAGTGCTAGCATGGACTTGTGCTCCCTGTACCTTCGAGTATATAAAGGAGACCCTCATAGGTTGCAATCCTTTATCCATAGGAGGCTGAGCCTGCCGCCCTGTAACCGTGATACACCAAACACAACATTTGGGGAGACTGCCTGCACGTACGTTAAGTCCTTAGTCATTTATCTTTCATTTGATCACCAAGGTGTATATTGCAATTCACGGGAGCTTGGTACACCCTCTTGCTTAGATTTTCGGGGTAGTCATTTTGATCTTTCTGTGACTCTCTAAAGTTTGAAAAGATCATCGAGAACTTGTCCTTTCAAGCTTGTCCAACCTGAAAGTGACTAGGGCCATATTTTTCCCTTTTCTCGACTCTTAAAATATGAAAAGGCAGAGTTTTGTTTCAGTGTCATAAAATTGATGACCTACAATTCAAACGCCCATTAAAGTTATTTTCTTGGCTTGTTCATAAGTAATTCCTTAGTGATTGGTCTTGAAGCCTCAAATTGATCATCTCTTTTCTCTCCTATTTTTTAGACAAAGTCACGGTGGCGGAACCACCAGTTTTGTCGTCCCCTTCAATACCTCATAGTGAAGATCCTTCTCTCGAAGTTTCTTCGGAGACATCTCAGTGTGTTAGGACTCTGGGCTACTGGCGTTCTATTATTCCGAGTATCCAACCTCTTGCCTCCCAATCTCCTCCTAAGGAAGCATTTTATATCAATTGGAAACATCCGAATGTTTGGGCCTCTTTTAGGGAAGATCCCCCTTTACCCTTGGAACGGCTTGCATCGCCATTAATATGTGCTTTACTCGCCACTGCTCGTCGCCTTTTCACCGATAGTATGTCTTCATCCGACATGGGTTCCATGAGTCCTATTAGTAGTGAAGATACTTATCTTTATATGGGAGAATATCAGTTCCCTCCAGAGAAGTTTCCTTATGTCTCGGGTCAACCTTCCTCACTTCCTTCATCTCTCCTGGCTGGTTAATGTTCGTTGAGTCAAATCATTTCTAGTGCTACCTCTTTGTATCATAATACAATATGGTCTGGTACATCATCTCCTTCAGAGGGTTGGTTTGTATCAAGTCCATCCCCTTCAACTCCTATCGCGCGACAGTTTTTACATATGTCCCAACCCAGGCCACTATTTTTGTGGCTTCATACGCACTGTCAGTTAGTGTGATCATGTCATTACCGTTGGTGCCTTTTCTAAGTGGAGCATCATTTTTATGACATGTAAACCTCACTCGGCTGGGGGGCATGCTTATATTATCATGGCCATGGAATACTTCACTAAATGGGCCGAAGCAATGCCTACACTCACAACTGACGGTAAGATGACTGCACAATTTCTGTTCAATCGGGTGATTGTTAGGTTTGGTGTCCCTCAAGCCATTGTCACCGATCATGGCACTCATTTTCGCCATTACATGATGTTTGAGTTGATTTCTAAGTTGGGTCTGCATCATGATAGCTCAACGTCATACTAACCTCGGGCCAATGGCCAGGTTGAAGCCATGAAAAAAGTTCTAGTCACTATGCTTCAACGTACGATTGAGATGCACAAGTCCAACTGGCATATCATGTTGTGTTTAGCTCTCCGGGCTTAACGAAACTCAGTGAATGATGAAATTGGATTCACTCCATTCCATATTGTTTATGGTCAGAAAGCTACCCTTCCGGTAGAATGCGAAGTCCCTTCTCTCAAAATAGTTGTTGAATTTCTTCCTAATACCTCACCGGAGGAAGAGCATCTTCTATATTTGGAGAAGTTAGATGAAACTCGCCGCTTTGCTGCTCTAGTCATAGAAGCACAGAAAAAGAGAGTCAAAGCTCATTTTGATCAGACATTTTCCCCCCGTACCTTTTGTAGAAGGAGACCTAGTCCTCTTGTATGACTAAGCTCATGATAAGCTGGGGGCAGGAAAATTCGAACCAATGTGGCATGGGCCCTAAATTGTTAAGTGTGTTTTGAAAAACAGGGATTATGAGCTAATTGACTATGAAGGCTATCCTTTGAATCAGCCCAGAAATGGGTTGTACCTCAAAAAATACTATGCATGAGTTTCTCGTGCATGTCCTTTTGTACATAAGTGTGTTTTTCATTTTTGTACATTTTTTGGCTTGGTGTGCTTTGCAAGTAGTTTTTCCTGCTTATTATGTCGTTGCTTACTGTGCATATGTTTTTCACTCCTTATGTTGGTTTCACGAATGGTTTCTCCCACAGTACCTGAAATATGTTTCTCCAGCTTGGGTGATTTATAATCCTAATGGTGAGTTGATAGACCTTCAAGGTATTTGTCTAGGAAGAACAACCAACAATGTCATTGAATACAGTGCAGTGTTTGAACTCTTAACCGAGGCCATTTCTGTCAATATTTGTGAATTAATTGTGAACCTAGACTCTCAACTTATTGTTCTCCAACTTAATGGGCATTACTCTGTTAGAAATCCTTAGATTTTAAGGTTGTATTTGTGTGTTTGTTTATTAGAAGGGAATTTTGATTATATCACATATCAACATATTCATAGATGAATGAATGCGTTAACTGATGCAGTAGCCAATATTGTATTAGATAGAAATTTGTGTAATTTGTAAAAAAATCATCATCACATAATAAGATTTAGACGGGAAAATAAGCAATATATATATATATATATATATATATATATATATATATATATATATATATATATATATATATATATTGATTGTTTGCATCCATGTGCATCATAAGTTCAAAAAATATGTGTGTTTTGGTTACATCCTGAGACATCATGTCTCTCAAAAATATGCAGAAATAAATCCTAGGTGTCTAATCAGCATGATGCTCATGTTAGCATGTCACTACACGCACAAGTTGCCTCAGTGAACGATGAAGGCGGTTAGACACCCCTGCAGTGTGCCTCTGATACGCACGAGGAACATCCTTGAATCTCACGTAATATGGAATCCCGCTTGTGAGTCCATCCAAGTTGTGCGCGATCTCCTCTTCCTCACTTCCCTCACCTTGAGGGGCCGCCTCGAAATCGTGTGGGACCCTCCGTGCTATGGGGGACATTCCTTCAAGTCTCTCTGGGCCAACATTTGCAATGCATGGATAAATAATCAGAACATATATAAACAAAAAAAATCATAATACTCATCAAAATCAAAAAATGAGTTTTTACCCAATGACTCATCCCAATCCTCTCCTTTCGGGAGTGGAAGGTCTAGATCACCGATGAAGTTGGTGCTGGTATACGTCCAGTCCTCTATGACGATGAGTTGTCGGTGGAGCTAGTCAAAGAATTCTGGCTTCCATGACATATGTTGACCACCTCCCAATCAAGGCATCAACTCTACCCAACAAACCATCTGTGGCTCTCATGTTGGTGGTGCAGGTACTACCACCTCCTGGGGTTGAAATATTGGAAATCGTTCTAGGATGAACGGTATCAAAATGGACCCATATCCAAATTGTTTTAGCTTATCATTCTTGCACCTTGTTAACTGGTGCTTCAGGTTGATTGTTACGGCTTCCACCCAGTTGAAAATGGTTGGAGTCATACAATCTACGAAAAGTTGAATCTGTGTCTTTGTAGCTTCGTGAGGGGCCTAAGATCCAGCAGCTCGTGTTATAGTGTGCAGCACTACCATTAATGCCAAATCGAGTATTGTTTGAATATCTATTTTCCCACTCTTTGATCCTTTCTTTGCTCCTGGGAAAAATTTGTCTATTAGCATGCCCATGCTCTCACCCATGGGCCAAGAACCTATCATGATTATTTTTTCTCCCCTCCGTAACAATCTAGTGATGAAATATATGTCAAAGACTTCTATCTCCAACTCTTAATCATGAATCATAAATATTTCTCTATCGGTGTCCCACACACTGATCAGATACTGTAGTAATTCTAGCTGAGCTCGTAGACACGGTGATAGGAATACTTACAGAACCCACAGTCTCTCAGGGCATCCATGCATCTCACATTTCCCATGGCTTGTTCATATTCATCCCCATGTTCTCATTATTTCCACTCAATAACCATTTTGGCTTTTGATTACCTGCAAAACCATCATTGGGGCTTCCATTAGTCAAATAATTAACTTTTGAACCATTCAAATCGGACTATTTAGGATAATTTTCATTCAATTGTGTTTGTGGCGATTGGCACTGCTATTTTACAAACAGTGGCACTGATTGGCACCTCCCCTTTAAAATTTTAGGTGGGTTAGTGCGACTCCATTCCTAGAACCCACACCGACCGTCACGCCCAATCTTTGACAAAATCCCCCCAAATTCATAAAAAATTAAGAATGCAGGACATAAAACATAGTTTAAAATGCAAGGAAAGTTCAAAGCTCTTACCTGGAGAAATGAGATTTGTGGATGGCCTCCTAGATTGCCTGCTATGAGCTCCACAATATCACAATTAAAAATGGTAAAATGCTCACAAGAAGGTGAAAAGGTGAAAAGTAATTTTTTTTTACTATTTCTGTCATTTTATAACCTTTTCAAAACCCTAATTAGGTTTTTAAGCTTATTTTTCGATTATTTTAATGTTTTATCTCAAAAAATGGGTTTTGCGTGCGTTTCTTGTGCAACAACAGGTCCTAAACATGATGATGATGAAGTGACGAGTTGTATTTTATTACTTTTTTGGACTCGGTAAAAACACAAAAAAGTCACTCCCTGGAGTCATCTTTCAGCTCTTTTCTCACTCTCAAAAATTGAAAATATTGGCGAGACTCTTGTCGTTTTGAACTTGTTAAAGGCTGTGAAATGTCATCTGCCCAGTATACGTTTACCCCTTTTTCGGGCTAGGACAGATTATTTATGAAAAATGAATACCTTAGCCAATTGTGACTAAGAGGTTCTCCCAAATATTGTTTTCTACCTTTTCAGCTCTGTGAGACTACCTACGAAAAGGGACCTACTAGATTTTTATTTTCTACTTCTTTTCAAACTCTCTAAACATGAAAAGATGCAAAGCTCTTCCTTTGTCAGACTCATTAAACCTAAATGACATCGAAATCCGTCACAATGACGTTATCGAGTTCCTCCTTCCTAAGGCTCGTAAAATGTACTAGGATGGATATTTTCGAAGGAAAAACTTATATGACAAGCATATCCTATCCCCTTCAAGCTTGTTCCAAAAATAATTGGGATAATCGCTAGAAATGGTGGGGGAAAATGGAACCAGTTCTCAGTCGTGTCGAAAGTTTGTCACTCCTGAACAGGACACTTGTCTGCAGTTTGTGTTGGGTTGGGGACATCCCACATTCTTAATTTTTCCTCCATGGGTTTGGGTTATCTGTTTTGACCTCTCATATTCTCTTTGCCACGTCATCATGAGCTCAAATCCCTTGATGTCAAATACTGCCAAGTTCCGGAGTCATGTCGCCAATATGTTCAATAGAAGTTTCCTTATGCAGTTTTCAACCCTGATCCTATGTTTGGTCCTGATTCACTATCATCTTATTCCTCTATCTCGTGTCGATGATGTGGGAAAAATTATGGCCCTCCTTCGATCGGTCACTTCCTGTCGACTTCAGCTCGTTATCTTGGAAGTTGATCTAGAGACTCCCTTCTAGTACCCTAGAGCTTGCATTCCTCAATGGCAAGTTCTTCGCATTCGACGATAGGCCCTCATCATTGCCCTTCGATCGAGTGATTTCACGGGTGTTTGACTTTAGCTCACTGTTCACATACCGTGGATTGTACTAGTGATACCCTGAGGAGCATTGTCATTATTGGTGATTTCTCTCACACCTATTAACAACTTTCATCATTGGCTAGTAATCAGGTGATTTTCTTGCATGTTCGACTTCAGCTCATTCATTCGCATGCTTGAATTTGTACTTGGTCGGATTAGTATGGAGTGAAAGACCTTGGGTTTTTTCTGATGAAATCCAGGCTGCGAGACGATTTGGTTTATCATGACTATATGCATGACTCTTCTAATTGGATGGTTGTGACCATACCTGAGTCTATTTGATGATCCTTCTTACTGGATGGTTGCGTCCATACCTCGGATATTATTTTATATATACTCTACTATGGATGGTTGCACCCATGCCACATATTCATGTATCAGAGATATCATTTGTACTTGTTCTTGCATCCGACGATGACGTTTTGGTTTGGGCATGTTCTCATAAAACATTTCACCCCTCTCTCTCTCTCGGACCTCATGCTTTAGGGGTCATTCGTTACACAGTATTTTGTAACTGTCCCTACAATCCCCATCCTGAACATTGTAGGACCATTTCAGTGACTTCTGTGTACTATCATACCTTGCTATAACTGTCATTGCATCCCTTGGCATGTCAAGAACATATTCTCTATTGATCAGTCCTCAAGAAAACCTTCGAAAACATGTGATTTTGGGTCAGCGCTGGTAGTTAGTTATGGCCTCATGCCCATGGAGACATTAACATTGGGCCCCGCACCCTTCGGCACTCTCTCTCAGAAGGGCACCTGCGCCAAGATATTTTTGGAAAGTTTATTAAAATAGAAACTAAGTTTCCATGCTTAACAACTTCGTGAGCAGAGTCATCATGGTTTAATGTTCGACTGAATAACATCGATTTCCTCCCTTTGGCTTGTTGGTTCCTACAATTGTGTAACTCCCCAAAGGGATAGACCTCTCCTACACCTTATGAGGGATCCCAAAATACCTCTTCCTCTTTTATATATTCTCCTCCTCACATTGATTCATCTAGATGAACAGTCCTTACTATAGCTAGTGTGTAGAAGAAGGCAGAGAAGAATCCATTATTGAGAGAGAGTATAGGCCCATTGCCTCATAGAGTCAAATCCAGAACTAATGCTTGAGACACACCCCGACTGAACTCATCGAAGGAGATCCGCAACGCCAAGGCATAAGGTTGTAAACTTCTTTTTCTCTATCATTAATACATGATTGGTTTCTAGTTCCAACTTTGTTTCCATTTATATGAAAAATGTTTAGATATCCTTAATTATCTGAATATTTGTAGATGCATGTATATGCATGTATGTTGTCATCGTTTCTTTGATCTTTGTGCAGACGCGTGAACATCGCCACCAATATGGAGCGCAAGGCATGAAGATGAAGATCGAAGGATCATTGCCACGTGCCACAACAAAAGCATTGGACCATGGTAGGATATCTGTTTTAGTTCATATTTCATTTATAAGCTAGGAATTTAGGAGTCCAACATGTTCCCTTGTTGTTAGACCCACTCTAGGCTAGAGGGATCACCTCTATTCACAGAGGGGATTTTCCTGCTCAACAATGGCTAAAGCGCAGATTTAGAGGTGGAGGATTTAATATTGATGATACACAACACAAAGAGTGATTTATTGCCATGTTGTTACCACATCTGCCCCAGCCCCTAAGTCAGCAGAATATTTACACGTGAGTCGAAGTTGTAAAGATTGCAATGAAGCTAGAAGCTTCACTGGTGCCAACTGCGCAGATTGGGACCCAACAGATCCAAAGCCAGTTAGAGGCAATACACTTATAAATACAAGGTCTACGCAAGGATAAGCAAAAGGACTCATGCATAGATGTATGGTGTACCCACTGAAAATTTTTCGGGCATCACAAGGATCAGTGCCATGTATTCAATAACTATCTATCAACTGGAGGACCAAACCCGCTGAAGGACACGGTCAGACCAAGTGGGACTCCCACGTTATGGTACATGATTTGTCAATAAATGGGTATGCACACGACATTTTTTTTCTCGAGGATTGGTAAATATGTCCCTGAGCTTAAGCATCCTTTTTGCCAATTTTTTTCATTGATGGGACATGACGAACAACATTGTCGCAGTTTCGATTTGATAATTGACTGAGCTGACTTATATAGAATGTACGTTGAACCTACCTCTCCATCATCCCCATCTAGGTGTGTTGGATTCCAAAATAGAGGACGAGGAAGAGGAGTAGTTGGTCGAGGAAGGGGGCAACTCATCTACTACAATTATGGATATGTAGGTCATTATGCGCGCAACTGTCCAAACCCAACACGAAAATCTTGCAAGCACTTTAGAAAATTTGATCATGCTATTGAATATTGCCCTATTTTGATTGCAAAAATGCACGAAAATAAAACACATAATCCCACTCAAAATTCTCAGATGGTAAGAGTTAAGCTATGCAAAGAAGAACCAAGTGTGAATGTCGTCACTAGGAGTGGTGCATCCACTGGTGAAGACAAAGGGACAAAGCCTGAGACTGATCTCTGGATCCGTGAAGCACGTGAGAATAAGGAAGGATTCAACTTACAATGAGAAAAAGAAACCTTTGTAGAAGAAAAAGAGGGTTTCGCAGAAGCGGGTAACTCAACATCGAGCAAACCTATGGACGTGGTCAGGGTAGACAAAGAGATAAAGCCCTTCCTACAGGCTTGTATCAAACTGTTGCGCAATAAGAAGGTAGTTGATAAACTCCAAGCATTGATAGACAATTTCACAGAGAAAGCAGAACCACGGATGGAGAAGAAGGATGTTAATAGGATATATAAGAATAAAAGAAGAACTAGATGGGAAATATGCTTGACTAATCAGATTGGTGCATATGATATGGATCATTTCATTCCGGATCTGGGATCTGATGCAAATTTTTACCAAAGCAGACTTGGCAACAAATGGGTGAATCTAATTTGGAATGGTCTGCTATCCAGTTGCATATTGGAAAACCAGCAAAATACTATCCCATTAAGAAGTATCTTGCAAGTAGTAGTATATATTTCAAGATTAAGGGTGTTCACATATTTTGAAGTTATACAAATTGTTGATGTTATTGATCCCTATCCTACGTCGTTGGGTTTAGATTGGGCTATCAATATGGAATGCATCATCAATCTTAAGCGCAAAAGTATGGTATTTTGGAATAATGGGACCAGGGTTGTGGTCCCCCTAGATCCTATAGAAGGAGAAAGATATACAGAGCTGGTGCGTGCAGATGATGATGTCAACCATATCTATAAGTTGATTACACGAGATGAAGATTGGATCAACTCGACAGTTGATGGAAGAATCAACTGGGAAAAGGCTAGATCATGTTCTTCAGATTTAGATGAGGAACTAGAAAACTGGTAGAACCGGTTGCATGAAGTATTTGTATTGCATTGTAATTGTGTGACAACATCTCTTCGGTGCATATCCTCAGAGGTATGACAATTTCCTTATTATAATGGTCTAACTATTGTTAACGTATTTTTAGAAGAACTTGAAAAATTTGTTCTAGAAGCACAAAGGTTCCAGGTACTTGATATAGGATTTTTCTCAACCTCAACACACTAGAAAATTTGGTGGAAATTCCGACGGCCAATTCGTTGCTATTCCGACACATAGTCCTCGCAAGAGTGACAGTTCGAGGGTGGGAAAAACGTGGTTTACCATACCGTCGCAGTTCCGACGCACTTAAAAAGTGTCGCACTATCGACACTATTTCCGTCGCTTCCAAACAAGCGTCACTCTTCCAACGTTTCCCAATCCGTCGCACTTCCGACCTTTGTAAACTGTCGCACTTCCGACGAAATGTGGTCCGACGTTTTGAACTTCACTCTTTTGACGTTTGTAAACTGTCACAATTATGACGAAATGTGGTCTGACGTTTTGAACGTCGCTCTTCTGACGTTTGTAAACTGTCGCAATTCCGACGCAATGTGGTCCGACGTTTTGGACTTCGCTCTTTCGACGGTTGTAAACTGTCGCAATTTCGACGAAATGTGGTCCGATGTTTTGAACGTCGCTCGTCCGACGTTTTTATACTGTCGCTCTTCCGACGTTTTTAAGCTGTCGCAATTCTGATGCTTACAAGGCGTCAGTATAGCGACGGCGGGTTCAATTTAAAAAAAAAAATGAAACTTTAAAAGAGGAAAAACGTTGTTTTGAATATATTATATGAAGTAAAATAGTCCATGAAGTCATTACATTTTCACATCTGAAGATTGGAACCCAAATATCCATCCAGAAAAGTGGAAGTCCCACCCCAGGCAATGATAGAAAAATACCCCATGTCACATACAGGGACATGATATAAAACCCAGTAACGGTCCACATGGAGATTATCGACAATCTGAGAAAGCATCCAAATATGCCGAGGCATCTATAAGAAAGTGAAATAGCAGTATGTAGAATAGTAAAGCAATAGATAGAGTACCAACATCCATTGTTCCAAATACAAATTAAAGTACCCAAAATCCTTGAACAGAGAAAAACGCTAATCATGTGAGGAGTGTGATATGTCCAAAATATAAAAAGACCATCAGACCATATCAATAAACCAGCAACATAGACCGGCATCGCTAGTTTTGAAGGCAGAGTGATAAACATTAATCATTTTTTTTTCACAAGAGAAAAAACGTTGTTTTGAATATATTATATGAAGTAAAGCAGTCCATGAAGTCATTACATTTTCACATCTGAAGATTGGAACCCAAATATCCATCCAGAAAAGTGGAAGTCCCACCCCAGACAGTGATAGAAAAATACCCCATGTCACATACGGGGACTTGATATAAAACCCAGTAACGGTCCACATGGAGATTATCGACAAATCTGAGAAAGCATCCAAATATGCCCGAGGCATCTATAAGAAAGTGAAATAGCAGTATGTAGAATAGTAAAACAACAAATAGAGTACCGACGTCCATTGTTCCAAATACAAATTAAAGTACCCAAAATCCTTGAACAAAGAAAAACGCTAATCATGTGAGGAGTGTGATATGTCCAAAATATAAAAAGACCATCAGACCATATCAATAAACCGACATCGCTAGTTTTGAAGGCAGAGTGATAAACATTAATCATTTTTTTTTCACAAGAGAAAAAATGTTGTTTTGAATATATTATATGAAGTAAAACAGTCCATGAAGTCATTACATTTTCACATCTGAAGATTGGAACCCAAATATCCATCTAGAAAATTGGAAGTCCCACCCCAGACAATGATAGAAAAATACCCCATGTCACATACAGGGACTTGATATAAAACCCAGTAACGGTCCACATGGAGATTATCGACAATCTGAGAAAGCATCCAAATATGCCCGAGGCATCTATAAAAAAGTGAAATAGCAGTATGTAGAATAGTAAAGCAACAGATAGAGTACCGACGTCCATTGTTCCAAATACAAATTAAAGTACCCAAAATCCTTAAACAGAGAAAAACGCTAATCATGTGAGGAGTGTGATATGTCAAAAATATAAAAAGACCATCAGACCATATCAATAAACCAGCAACATAGACTAGCATCGCTAGTTTTGAAGGCAGAGTGATAAACATTAATCATTTTTTTTCACAAGAGAAAAAACGTTGTTTTGAATATATTATATGAAGTAAAACAGTCCATGAAGTCATTACATTTTCACATCTGAAGATTGGAACCCAAATATCCATCCGGAAAAGTGGAAGTCCCACCCCAGACAGTGATAGAAAAATACCCCATGTCACATACAGGGACTTGATATAAAACCCAGTAACGGTCCACATGGAGATTATCGACAATCTGAAAAAGCATCCAAATATGCCCGAGGCATCTATAAGAAAGTGAAATAGCAGTATGTAGAATAGTAAAGCAACAGATAGAGTACCGACGTCCATTGTTCCAAAGACAAATTAAAGTACCCAAAATCCTTGAACAGAGAAAAACGCTAATCATGTGAGGAGTGTGATAACCATCTGCAGAAACCCAGGCTCGCTTGTAAGATCAGGCTCGCTTGATTCCAAAATTGGTAGCCATATGTTGCATCTGAGATGTAAGGTTCAGGCTCGCTTGTTTCCATTATTAGCCCACTATAGCATCGACCCTATTCATAGCAAAAAGGTTCCTGTACTAGATATACAGAGAAAAAGTATAATACGTAGACCATATAAACATGGCTCTGTATTTCAAAAAATAGGTTTAAAATAGAAACAGGGCAACATTTTTTTTTCTAAGTAAATTTAATCTATTAACAGTGGGAATAAAATTACACCAAAGTCAAAATAATTGCCCAGACTCATGGCAAATTTTTCATCAAAAAATCAAAAAAATTAAGAAGACTGCCCTCATATGAGGAAACCAATCTTGAACATTTAATTTACAAAATTCAAAAATATTACAGAGGTCCAGCACAGTAAAATAATCTAACATCAGCCCAATTAAGTGGGCCGCGAAGCAAGAAAAACAAATTAACCAAACTACTCCTCCGACTCCTCGACGATTCGGCACCATCCTTCGGAAGGTCCAGGATCACTAGGTGCTACCTCCACATTCATGCCACGGCTCCCCTCCTGAAGGCCCGAATGCTAGCCGGCTTTTTCTGAGCTCAGACCCGCCTGACGGGTGCATTCTTCCTCCGTTTGGGCCTCCTCGCGGAAAACCACAGTGACTAAAGATGTAATTCATGGGTGGTTGAGAGAGAAATTAAAGGAAAATTATGCAGTGCGCATCGTGGGAGAAGGTGAACTAGCGGTGAGGAAACGAGGAGCAGGGGAATCCATACGGTGGCCATATCCTACAACCTGACCCCGCCCACTCCTAGTATTTGGATAGCGACCTGTGTAATAATCACTGGACTGGCCGGAAGACAACTCGGTTGAGGGGCTGGAGGGAGTGCGCATGAGTTGACGTCTAATGCTCCCCCTGCGGCAACGCATCCTTTGACGCACGCGAGGCATGGGTGTAGTCTCACTAGAAATGGGCACAAGAGGAGACGGAGAAGCAGAATTCCAAGAAACAGAGGAAGACAGACAAGGACCAGACCGAGAGAAATGCAGATATGCAGCAAGGTCTACGCAGCAATTCAGCTGGCCACTTCTCCTTCTCATCACAGTGAGCAGGCAGTGTAACCCAGCAACCGGCTCGTTTGAAAAACCATATTGAAATGCCATTTTATCGACCCGACTGCAATGCAATCGAAGGATGCCCGTCATAATTAATCTTTGATCATTAATGAGAGCCGAAGGCCGGATCATATTGGAGCATGCGGAATCGCTAACAGTAGTGGAGGTCTGATCTTGAACAGTGTTAAAACTTAATGCGATTAGATGTGAAAACCTTGGAACTTAATTGAACAGCGTTAAAACTTAATGCGATTGATATGAAATCACCACATCCATGTCCCATCGCCTTAAACGCCATCGAATGCACCCACAGCCGGGAGCAGGGCAAGTTCTGATTAAGGACACGTGGCAGAAATTGATTGGAGCGGATCTTTGTTTGGGCCGCTCGTGCAGTGGAAATCCAGACCCAAAAAAGATTAGGGTGAATTTGATAATAAATTCGCGTCACAACTCTCCCTCCGTACGTCAGCCCAACTTCGGACCTGAAAAATATTAGGGCAGAATTCATTTGGTTTTCGCGTCACAAAATTGGCCGACGTCAGCAGGCTATTTTGGAACACGAATTTGGTTTGAATTATGGTTTATCGCCGTTTGAAGTTCGGCGGGCTCGACTTAAGAAAAATTTTGTTTGATCCCATCTTATAAAATTTGTGTTGGTTTTCTTTGATAATACACATATTTATAATAAATCATGGGAATACCACACTAAACATGTGGAAAAGTTATACAAATTATTGAGAACAATCATTTTTATGTAAAAATATCGAAATGTGCTTTTGGGAAATAAGAATTCAAGTATTTGGTTCATATTGTTTTAAAGGAAGGAGTGAAGTTGGAGCCTCAAAAGATGCAAGCTATTACAAAATGACCTATTCCTAAGAAAATCAAGGTTCTTAGAAGATTTTTTAGACTTACATGATCAGTATGATGATAATTATGATAATTTCACAAAACAATCACTAGCTATTTTGGGGATGAGATATTAGAACTTCAGCTTGATGAGAATTTTTTAAGAGCTTTATTTCTTCTTTTGAAATCAAGAAAATATTCTCCCAAACTAAAAATATGTGTTCTTGAGATAATTTCTGAAAATTATGAAAATGAAATTAAAGTTTTGCATTCTCAAATTCAGTCATACAATTTCCGAAATCCTAAAGAATTCTTTGAAAATCTTCCTTCTCCTAAGCAAGAGGAAATTGTACTATCTTTTGACTTGCATATTGAGGATGATTATTCTTTCAAACACAAGACAGAAGAAATATTTTCAAGGCTTAATATTCAGAATACAACTGAGCAACCAGTCATTGAAGGCCTAGAAGTAAATAACATACATCATACTTTTATTGATCCTATATCAGATTATATGGAGAATATTTTTAGCCCAAATCTGCAAACATGTTTTATCTATAAGGATCAAATACATCAAAAGTGGCCTTTACACATCATATCATTTATTATAAAGGCACATGATCATAATATACTTCCAATTTTGATCACAAGCAATCAAGTTATCCATTTATTGTTACAGCTACTTGATTGGTTTCATTGGAATTTTTGTATTACCTGATTCAATAAGATTTTTAGTAGATTGAGTAGGTAGATGAGTGCCAATAAGCTCAGAATTTTGAGCATTTTTTTTTTTAGTTTTCAATTTTCAGCTAGTTTTTCATTAAGTTGGTTTGAAAAATTGTGTGTTGTTTTAGTTTCAGATCAGATTTCAGTTTGCAGAAGACATAAGACATTTACAGGTTCACCAAGGTCAATGGATGAGGACAACTGACCTACTGTTCTTTACTTTTCACCAGGAAAAGCCATCCCCAAGTGGAGCCAGTGTTAGACTCCTATTCCAATAGGTGTCATATTTCATGATTGACTTGATGGGCTATGTAATATGTTCATACCTTTTCTTGTTGCAAATGTTTTCCATATTATCAAAAAATCAAAAAAAATTAAAAAATGTAAAGAGGGTATACCCTAAAAGAAAAAATCAAAGGGTAAAAAGAATAAAAATGGCCAAAAAAGTAAAAGAAAATGAACCCCACCAAAAGAAAGGCCAAGGAAAGTGTGCAAGTCTAAATGCCACTACTTTTTGCTCTTATGTAATAAATAAAATTGTGTGCAACTTATATCCTATGCCACAATTTATGAATAGTCAAACAGTTTAAGCTTGGCTATTTCATCTTTCAATTTCATGTTTTAAAGATAGAGAATAAAATCTGACCAAACTGTTTAATCTTGGCAGATAAGTAGATAGGTAGAGTAAATAAAAGGAGCTCAATAGCTTAATCTGAGCCCTTGGATGTAATAAGATTAGACTTAGATAGATTTCTGCATGTAAAAGAAATTAAAGTGTGATAAGGGTTTGCCAGTCTAAGTGCACCCTAATAAAGAAGAAAAAATGGTAGAGTAAAGTAGGTAGAGTAGGTAGATGATGTTGCAGAATTGCATGTGATGGACAATGACTCTAAATGTGTTAATATTTACTTTCGTCACAAAGTGCAAAGGCAGACACTATACTGGAAGAAATTCAAAGCAAAGTCAAAGTTATTAACTTCCCTTCTCATCTTCCCCTAAAGATTTCACTAATTTCCCCTAAGTACTAAGGTATTTGAAAATTAGAGGGGCTCAAGGCACTTCCTTGAATTTTGGAGGGATCGGACCCTTGGTCCAATAATTGAAAAAGCCTAAGTACTTGAAGTCATTCTTCATAACATTCACTCATTTCTAAACATCTTTTCAAATTATGCATTATTTCATAAAAAACCCTCAAAATCACATTTTATTCCAAGTCTAAGTGATGAAGTGATTATAATGCAATTTGCTTTTAAATCTTCACTTTCTTAGTTATATTAATGTATTTTGAGTTTACATTGTCCCCTTGTCATATTAACATTGATTTTATGTATTAAATCCTTACAAAAATAACCTTCTCCTATTATATATAACTCCTTTTTATATAATATCCCCAAAAACCCATTAATAAATTTTAGCCAAAGTTATTTATTCCCACATGTTTAAATAAAAAACTCACTTTATGCCCCCTTTGGCTAAATATATCGTAATATTAAATTCTGCCCCCTATGGGAATTAGATTAATCTGATTTAATTATCATATAATAAAAGTATATTGAAAAAATAATTAAAACATGTTTTATTACGTGTTTTAATACAAAAATAATGCTTCCCCTGTGTATTTTAATCCTCTGACTCCCTTTCCTAAGGTTAAAACTATAAACCCTTTGTAAAATCCCCAATACGTCCCTTAACCGCTAACCTTGGTTAAATCATTTCCCGATCACTTACCTACATTTTTATAAACAAATTGATTAATCCTCACGATTAATTAACTCCGCCAATCAGATTCCCCCCGATGAGATTAATTAACGTTTAATTGCGTCGGGCCCTCCATATTAAATCCCCGTCACTTCCATGTCCCCATCGCCGTTCGATCAACCCATCTAAGGTCAACGGTTATTAATGATATCGCTAGCCATCCGCGTCTAAACAATAACGCGCGATGGCCCAGCAGTTTTCAAACAGTGCCATGCCACGCGTCAATCATTCTATGGAATCGCTCGCCCTCCGCCCAAAACCACTTTTCCCCAAAAGCGGTGCGATGGAAACCGCTTACCGCTTGCCTCCCGTGACTCATCCTCCGTACCTGTTGACGTCATCCATTAAATAAATAAATAAAAACCCCGTCACCCTTTGGACTTTGTGAATAAAAAAAAATTTCCCACGTCATTTTCATTATTCTGTGAACGACCAAATTCTCATGCAGAGAATTTCAAAAAAAAACTATTAAGCGCCATCAACTGTATTTTGCTGAAGAAAATTGCATACCAGTAATCCAGAGTTCGTACGCCATAGCCTGTACCTGTTGAATCATTGTTCATCTCCCAAAAAACAGGTATTTACCCCAATTCCCGTTAAAACTCTGTGAAATCCTAGCTTTTGTTTTAAATTCCGCACGAAAGACAGAAACAGAGTTCAATTTGGTCTTGTTCAATCCCCAGAATTTTAAATTGCATTCCCAAAACTTGTAATTGTGTTTGTTCTTCACAAAAACCCGAAATTCATTTCTGAATCTGCAAGAACCAGAAATGGAGGTTCCAGTGGCTCTGAACGTCGCACCTTTGAATGCCCCTCATAGATATTTAGACTATCAGCCCCTAGCAGATAGAGATTTTCAAATTAAAGACCTCGTTCTTAGTGATAATCCTCTTCGAAACTTTTTCCGCTGCAGAGATAACTTTATAAACGGTTCTGATATTATTGGATTATGGGAATCCAATCTCCCCATGTATATTCTCCCCTCAGTCCATATTTTTCCTGAGTTAATTCATTACTGCCATGCAAACTATGACCCCAATCAAAGAGCATTTTTGTCCCTAAGTCAGAACATCCTTTTCTCAATCACTACTCAGTCGATAAATGAAATGCTGCAATTTCAACCTGGTCAAGCCCTCACTCCCCTGTCCATGTGAGAATTACTTGAAAAGTCTGCCAATTTGTCCCATGAAGAGTTAAATCGCATTTGTCAAACCTTCATGTTACCAGAGCATCAGCCCAAAGGCCCTCCCCCCTATGGTTATACTTTTTTCACTAATGTGGGAAAGCTTATTCTAAATATGATATCCTTTATCATGGGTTTCAATACTAGTGAATATGTTGATCAATTAACCCTAGTATTTTTGTCTATATTTACCCCTGGACAGTCCCCTACTGTCAAGTATGATTTTGCATCCTACATTGTTGATAAAATCCATGATCATTTCATGATATTTGAGAATGAAAAAGTGTTCAAATATTCTTCTGTTATATGTCATCTCATGATTTATTACCAATCAGAAAGTTTCCCTTTCCATGTTCAAAAACTTGATGCCAAAGGAAATCCTAGGTCTGTGATATTTTGGTCTGCCATCACCCATAATTCCTCTGATTCTCCTTACTCCTATAATGATTTTATTGACCTATTTGTACACCCTGCAACCACTTTGTTAATAGGATTTTCCCCTCCTAGATTCAATAACAAAATCAAGAAAATTCTACAGCTTTCAAAACAATATAGGGTAGGTGACTAGTACTTGTATCAAAATCACACTGAGATCAGAATATATGGATGTGAATTGTGCCCATTCAACTTGCCCAAATATGTCCCCATGAGACTCTTTGCACTAGAGTATTTCAGGCAGATGATTAACTCAGATATAGTTCATTTCTGCAATGCAAAGAAAAAGGCTCAACTCAGGATCAAAAGTCAATTAGGTCCCTTTGTTTGTAACTCTAGAGATGCTGGAAAGGAAGCAGAAAGAATCTTAGAAGAATATCTCAGATTACAAAAAAGTTTTTACTAGGTGCCTTATGACCCAAATAGCTTTATCTATGATAGAAGAATGAAAAATAAACTATCACCATACACTCATCACAAAATTCCAGAAATTGAACAATATGCCAATATGGATGAATGGATGGAAGGAACATTGGTAGAACAGGATAGTGAGCAGGTCAATGTTGAAAATGTAATGAAATACCTTGAGAAAATACTTGACCTAGACTCTTTTGGATAGGTGCAGATACCAGGTATTGGTCCTTCTTCTGCAGGGACTTCTCAGCAAAATTTACAGGAGATCAGTGCATTGGCCACAGTACAATCTAAAGGAAAAGAAAATGAGCCTGACATACAAGTATTTGAAAAATTCACAATGACAGAGCAACCTAAGACTTCTAAAGAACAGGGTCAAGTAAAAATTCCTCCTATTCAGATCAATGAGCCAGAAATTTCAATTTTACAAACTCCTATCAATATAGAAAAAGGCAAGAAGAGAGATGCTGAAGTTGCTACCCCTGTTGGTGGATCTTCATAACAGCCTCATGCTAAAAGACAAAAATTAAATCCTCTTCCAGAAGTAGATTTTGTTCAGGAAATTCCTGATAGCCAGAGAGAATATTTGGATAGTCAACAAACAGGTACATTTAGTGGGGCATCCACTACTTTACAGAGAAAAGAGCTACAAAAGCAACAGAGTGTTGAAATATCTACTTTCAAACCACCAGTTAAATATGCAGGAGATATAAAGAAAACCTTTATCAATATAAAAGCCAGGAATGATCCACTAAGACTCCAGGTTTACAATCAGTATTTGAAGATGGCTCCTAAGAATAAAGAAAGATTGATGTCAGCTTATGACATTCAGCAAGGCAAAATGATAATGAGTCACTTCAAACCAAAAGTGCAGCAACCTCAAACAACTGCAGATTATATTAGAACAAATTTTGAAGTCTTAGCAAAGGATATTCATCCTTTAGATCAGATTGAGTTACATAAGCAGACTGGTGAAATGATCTATTCTACTCTGACCGATAAAGCAATGGCAACTCAGAAGTTGCAGGATTCTTTGGAGAACACTAGTGCACAATTGCAGCTTGAAAAAGCCTCTTCTCAGGCCAAAGACAACAGGATAAAGACATTGGAGGAAATAATCATTGGATTGGGTCGCAATCCTAAAGATGTCAAAGGTATAGAGGCCCTAATCAAGAAAAAAGATGATGATATTGCAGCTTTGAGAAAGCAGTTGAAATTTCCAGCTTCAAGACATCCACAAACTGAAGAGATGATAAAGAAAAATTCTGAAGAATAAATGATGGAATTTCTTTTGAAACTGAATGAGCAACTAAATGACACAGAAAAAGAGCTTGAACGGGCATTAAAGAACAAGCAGTCTACTATTCCAACATCAACAACAGAGGCAATTACAGGTACAGGTACATCCACAACAGGTCAGCCAACAGAGCTATCATAGGTAAATACTTCCAATTTGAGTTTTGAAGAATTAATAAAGTCAATGAATGAATTGAAACTTCAAGTAACAGAACTCCAGCACACAAAGTTACAGCTTATTAATTTATAAAAAAGATATGATCTCTCAAAAATGAGTGTTGCTGAAAAAACAAGAGAGGTCAAAAGATTAGAAAATTTGGTTAAAGCATTGGAAAAGGATCTCACATTGGAGAAACCTTTAAAGGAAATAAATGAAATTCAATCAATAAAGGATGTCTGGTATTCAATTTAGATTATGTATGAACAAAATGATTTAGTCAAATTGGCTATAGAAGAAGTTCAAAGTACAAGAGAAGAATTGGGAAATAGGCCTGAGGAAGCCAATCAACTCATACAGTTTTTAAGCACTCACACTAGACACCAACTTGCAGAACTTGGTATTCAGGACAGGACCGAAACATTTTTGGAAATAAAAAGAGTTTTTACTAAGAGAACCCTTATGCAAAATCTAGAACGAAGGTGCTCAGATATGCAAGAACAAATCATTGCCTTCAGAGAAAGATTTGATATTT
Organism: Pinus albicaulis; assembly: GCA_034641835.2. Lineage (NCBI taxonomy): Eukaryota > Viridiplantae > Streptophyta > Pinopsida > Pinales > Pinaceae > Pinus > Pinus albicaulis. Next base: position 1,477,326,208 of record CM076577.1, read on the forward strand.
TGTTGAAAAAAGGATTGCTCAGTCCTATAGTTTCAGAGGATAAACTAATGGACCTTGAAAGCTATGTTGAAAAATTGGACAAGTATGCTGACAATCAGGCCAATTCTTCAACCAGTACATCAGAAGCAACATTGACAATAGGAAAAAATCTTCATGACAGATTGGAAAATTTATTTTATCTTGAGCATGAAGTAAAGCATTTGTTTCCAATTCAGCCTACCTTTTTCAGATATACTGAGACTGATGAAACATTGAGAAAACTTCAACGGACCATAATACTAGAAGATAAATGGTGGGAAGAACTGTTGGAACTTTTGTAAAATTTATCCTTATATGAAATTTTTCCTATTTACTTTGATTTTATTACATCCTGCCACAAGCCTAAATGTTTTATGATTCTCCAAAGACTCTTGGAAAATAATGTTTTCCAAAAATGATGAATATTCTTTAGTATCCAACGAATCATGTGATTTTTGGCTTGGAAATCCATTTCCATTTTACTATAGGGATGCCTCCTTTGCTTTTCCTTTCCTTCTAGATAAAATGAAAGCATTTTTTTCTAATATTTCCCAAGATACCAACAAGAATACAAGCTAGGGAATGCCAATATCCTGGTATGGACACTACCAAGGTTAATGTGCCACCCAAGGATAACCATATTGTGATTATTTTTCCCACTTTTTGATATGGAAAGAACCAATCTCCATACCTATAGTTATTAAATCTTAACATAAATCCCAAGTATTTGAAATGGGTGCACTTGGTTGATGGTTTTTTCTAACATATCTTCCAACTCATTGAAAGTGATGGTAGACTTGAGTAGGTTTACTTATATTCCAAATGAAACCCAAAATGATTTTAGAGCTCTAATGAGTCTTAAAATACTAGTCCTATCTACTATATCCTGCAATAAATAGGATAACATCGTCCACCAATAGAAGGGGTGTAGACAATAGCATATGTAAATGTGTGAGTGATCAAAATAGTAGCATTTCTTAATTTGTTTAGGCATGTATCTCTTGTTTTTCATCTTCCATATTCAAAAACTAATCACGGATTTGGGTGTTGATGCCATGTATATTCTAAATGGATTGGTATCCATACCTTTCCGGATGCCCCCACACTTGCGGCGGCAAGATGCAATTTTATTTTAACATACTAGTTAAATATATACTGTTGTAATATATTTTCTAATCTCTCTCTCTCTCTCTCTCTCTCTCTCTCTTTATATATATATATATATATATATATATATATATATATATATATTATTTTATATATAATTTGTTTTATTCTAAGTCATAGGCATAGCTACTGTAACTTTAACGCCCAATTACTATAACTAGATACAAGCAATAGTTTTATGTAACCATTGTTGCAACCTTAAGTTACTATTGTTGTTCCATTACTCAAATAAAATAATTCTCGTATAAAGGTTGTTGTCGTGTCTCTATCCGTAAACTTCAATATTTACAAGGACTTGTTACGTATAATGATCTCTTAATATATATACTTTCTTTCATATATAATATTTTTTATTCTAAGTCGCGTATATCGTATCGCCAAGCCACAACTCCTACAACCTCAAGCCATAGTTGGCGCAACTTTAACGCATAGTTACTACAAATAGATACAAGCAAATGTTCTATGGAACCGTTGTTACAACCTTAAGTTACAACTATTTTTCCCTTATTCAAATAAAATAATTCCCGTATAAAGATTGTTACCGTGTATCGATGCCGCAACTTCAATATTGACAAGTATTTTTCAGGTATAATAATCTCTTAATATATATATATATATATAATGTGTCTTATTCTAAGTCGCAAATGTTGCATCCCCAAGTCACAACTTCTGCAACCTCAAGCCACAGTTGTTGCAACTTTAATCCATAGTTACTGCAGTCAGATACAAGTAATTGTTTTATGGAACCATTGTTACAACCTTAAGTTACAACTACTATTCCCTTACTCAAATAAAATAATTCTCGTATAAAGGTTGTTGTCATGTATTTGTGCCTCGGCTTCAATATTTATAAGGACTTGTTAGGTATAATGGTCTCTTAATTCCCGATTGTTTTCAAAGTGAATATGGTTGATTGTAAATCCCACCATTTTCCTCTCACCATAATTTCCACTATCTTATAAATTAGTTGCGGGGAAGGGATTGTGTCACTCTTTGAACTTCCACATAATCCAAAAATTTAATTCAACATTTAAAATTCCTGTAAGTTTTTTTTGTAGACGGCTGCAGCCATATTTATGTACAGGATTGTATTTAAACACAACAACCAACATTAATGAAATTCACCAACCAGAAATTAAACAAACTTAAATTTACCCCCCAGTTTTGTAAATTCAAAAGGAGGACACGTGGAGCATTAATATTGGATCACATGAAAGGTGAGAGATACGAAAACTTGAAAACAGGACTCGAATTTTTTATAAGGCACATTGGATTGAGAATTCGTGTTACAAATTGAAATAGGATGTCGGCGTCCCATTTTTGGAACGCAAATTTGGTTTGAAATTCAATCTATTCGGACTTTTGAAGTCCAATGGAAAGGGTTCTTTAATGTTTTGATAATTTAATTTTATGTATGCTTTAATATATACATATGTTTTAAACATATGTTATATATATATCATATGTGAAATGAAAGGTGGGCCATATAATTTAGTTTTAATGTTATTTTAAAAAAAATAGGGTTTATTATAATATGTTTTATATGTTACGGCATATAAAAATAAAAAGGTCGAAAAAGATTGGTATTTTTTTTATAGACAATACGTAAATTTTTTATTACACAGCAGTGTGTAAAAAGTGAAAGACTGAGTGTAACTTTTTAAGTGTGTATGCTGTGATGCGAAAGTAGAAAAACACGGTGGAGTGTCTTAGAGACGAGTATGTTTGTTTTGAACGGACGGTGAGTTGGTTTTAGGTGCAGGTTGCATTTTTAGCAGTCATAATTTTCACTTAATCCCTCTCGGTGAGGAAGAAGTGTAACAGTTTTTTTTTGAGTTATTGAAGGGAATAGAAGTTTGTTTTCAAAGTATTCAAACTCTGTCTCCTGCCAAAGAAATTTTTATTTTCTGTGTGTTAGAGTAAGGGAGATTTATTCTCCATACATTGTTCTGGAATTTTTCAATATTCCAACATGTGCAGGAACAACAGATGTTGTGGTTCCATCCCTAGCTAAATCATTTGTCTTTGTCCCAGCTTGCCTTACCAACTTGGCCCCAATATTTTCAACTGGTTCCTCTAATTCAACCAATAAAAAGTCCAAAACCATAGCATTGAGATACATTTCATTACACTGTCAATAACAATAAAATTTGACTCGGCCATAACCCTTTCCTTTTATTGTTGTGAAAAGCTTTATGCATTACTCTAATATGGCTAGTCCATAGGCCAAGTAGACCACTCGGTAACAAATATGTTTCCTTTCACCTTTGAGTTTTCAAATTATGCCTACCAAATATAAGACATTTAAGAGGGGGAACTAATACAACGTTAAAAATAAAACTAGAGCACACATCTACAAATTACCTCCTTAGCTACTATCACACCATCATTAACTATTTTTTGAGAACCATGCTTGCTCTCCAAGACAAAAATTTTCCCTTCGCCCCAAGGGTGACTCCAACAAGATCAACAATTTTGTTCACACCGCTTGCAAGACAAATTGACAATGCTTTCAGTAAGTGTGCAATTTAATGCCAGACCATATGCCAAAAAAACCCTCCATGAAAAATTAAAATAACACGTTAAAATCGAATATAAGTGGACAAAGAAAGATCCACCGTAGTGAAGTTTCACGTGCAGGTGACCTTCCTTTAAACATACTTTTTTCTCTGACCTGCAATTTTTTTTTCACTGAGACATCCTTGTTGAAGTACAACTCCTTTTCCATAGCTCTTGTATTAACTACCTTCTCTCTGTCGCGTAATCTCAGAGTCCCTCTTCTGCTTGAGCGATTGATGCAGGAGCATTAGCTTGGAAAAATACCTTGTATTTTTATTAAACCTAGGGGTCTCATGTTTTTGAGAAATTATTAAATTCATGTAAATATTAATATTATTTTTGAGTGATTAATTATATTTTTAATTAATTATTTGTGAGATTTTGTAAATGTTTCCAAACAACTGGAAAACATGAGAGAAATTAGATGAGAGATATCTAAGAGATAATTGGGAGCCTAAGTTAGAATTAGTTTCAAGGTTTTAGGGATAAAAATCTATCTTTTAGGGGTGTTGAGAGATTTGGGGATTTGTTGAGATATTAAAGGGATTGAACTTAAATTAGTGCATTTTTAATTTGTATAAATTGATAGGCCTCAAAGGCAAATAGAGAGGTGAGATTAGAGTGATTGAGAGTAGGTTTGGACAACAAAGGTTGTAAGCCTCCGGGCAATTGGAAGGGCCATGAATGTTGAATATCTGGCCAAAGACAAAGTTTGTAAGTATTTTTCATTGTTAATATGAAAAGTGTGTTTTTAAGAACTACATTGGTTGATTAGAAATTGTGTGTTTAATTTCTATAATTGGGAGTTGAATTGAAAAGGTATATATGAATTGAGAACGCATCTTAAACACAGAACTGGAATAATAATGGTTGGCGCATGGATCGATTGTAATATTTGAAAATGGAAACATTGAAAGCGTAAGTCCCACATAGGAACAGAGGTTTGCAAATATTAGTCAATGTTGAAATAATTAATATTGAGCTTTCAAGGCCAACATCGAGATCGACTTTCAGTTCAAAATAGATATTGGATATCTGGGTACCACTAGACCAAGCCTACAGTACAATGAAGGCGGGTTCATAAGCGAAAATTTATTAATAAGGCCAGAAACTACGTTTGCGAATGTTAAAATCGATTTATATGCTGGTTTTGGTTTGGATTTGAATGGGTTGTGAGGCAGTGAAGTCTCCTGGTGTAATTACATGAAAGGAATGGACTTTTATGAATCGATTTTAAAAGCCAAGAAACGCAGCATTGGGCGGTATACAATCAAATGGAAATCAACTGGCAGGATTTGAAATTGTATATTTTGGTTAATAAAATCTGTTTATAAATGACAGATCGAATTGTAAACGATTCCCATGTTTTATTGTATATGGACAGATTTTTATTAGCGTTGAAGAATTTGTATTAAGTGAAAATTGTAGGTGGAGCCGTGAATGAAACTGACTTGTTTAGGTAAGTCGACTTAGCAATGGGGACGAGACATGTTTTGAATAGAAACTGAATGAACTGTTGGAAGGTTAAATTGCAGAATTGTGAGCAGAATCCACATGCAGTGGCAGAAGCGTTAATTAAATGATGGTTGTGTTGTAATTTGACCATACAGAAAAGAACGCAGGTCCAGAGAAGAAAATTAGTCAGTTTTAACTTGTCTGTTGTTCAAAAATTTGTGTCAGTTCAGATACTCGTGGAAGTGGACGCGTTGGATCTGCGATCTATTTATACCAAGGCTATATATTGGAGAAATTGGAATCCAGAAAACGCAGCAGAAGCCGTATGAAGAATGGAGTAGTCAAAACGATGGAAATGGAAAAGCGCGTGAGGTAAACCTGACTTGGAAATTGTTTATATTTGTCACTTTGGAGTCAGCGAAAGTAAAGTCATGAGTTGAGTTTGCATTGTGAATCTGTGAGTTGAAATGTGAAGATGCTGACTGTGATGCAATTCATTAAAACCACATTGTATAATTGAATGCATGAAGGTGTAGTCCACAAATTGATACATTGCGGGAGATCGAAACGGATTAAGGTTGAGCTTTTAACGCATGGCGCAGGGGTGGGGTATTGATTTTAAAATCCGGTATTTAAAGCCATGTGTGAATGTTAGAATAAATGGAAAGTTTGATTGTGGAGTGTATGGTTTCGTATCATTGTTTGAAGAAGTTTCCATTCATGAGGGAACCTTTGTGTGAAGATTGTTGGGTTATGTTTTTGAACCATATGTTTAAATGCTTCCACATGTAAAAGTGTGTGTGAGATTGCCAGAAAGGGAAGTTTTCGTGCTTAATTGTTGATAGTGTTTGTAATTTTCTTAGACATTGGAGTCTTATGCGGGCAGGTCGGAGATGCATTTGTATATGCATAGAAGGAGAGATTAAGGTTTGTAGGAATTATTTTGCATCAACTTTTGGTATCGGAAATTTGGAATGGCTACGTAGTGAAGGTTAGTTTAAATTGAATTGAGTTAATTGCATGCTATGAATGAATATCTGATTTTGAAGCTAATGAAGATTGCAGCACAGATATGCATGTTCAGTTGAAAGAGTGAAGCGAGATCTACAGGATCTTGAAGGTGAGTCTGCAGTTGATATTGAACTCTGGTTTGAAAGTTATGCTTGAATAAATTGATTGCAGGCATATTGAGAAAGTCTCATTGGGAAGAAGAAAATCACAGCTAGAGAGCAGTGATGAAGGAGTCCAGCAAGGGATTCTAGGTGAGTGTGGTAGAACCTGAAGATTCAACAGAGGTTGAATGAAAGGAACAAGTGTGTTCTTGAAAGTTGCAGATGAGTGAAGCCTGAAGGAGCAGTGGAGAAATGCTCGAAGGGTTCTAGGAGAGGACCAGTGATTACCAAAAGACCAGATCTAGAGGAAGGGATTGGTGAGGTAAGTGGCAGCAGGAGAGTTTACTGTTGTAGAGGCTTGATGCAACTCATGGGTGAGAAACTCATGGCGAAGAAGATGACTACTAAAAGTCATAAAGGAGAGAACAGAGGTTCAGAAGGAAGGCCACAGTAGAAAGAGGGAGAAAGATGCCAAGGCAAATGGCATAAGACAACAGTTGACTGATGAAGAGTATGAGAAAGAGAAAGCTGAGATAGCAGTTCATATTGAGTTATTGATGAAATTGTTACAGGAAAATGTGAGAGACCAGAGACGTGGTTGGACCATGAGGAAGAGAGTGAAATGGCAGAGGCTACAACAGAAAAGAGATCAACAGATAAACATTCAGTTAATAGAAGAGCTGAGGAAGCTCAAGCAGATGATGGATGTACAGTTGGGGTGTACGCAACTCAGAGCAACTGAGTTGAAAGTTGAGGTTTCCATTGATGAAACAGAAGAAGAGATCATTGATGATTTCCTGAACTATTGGGCAGATCCAGATCAGCTGGATAATGTAGAACCGTGTATTTTTATAGCTGACAATTGTGATGTGATTACAGGTTTTACTGAAGAGGATGCGCAATCTTGTGAAGATGTCACAAGTTTGGAAAAGAGTCTTTCAGGAGATAAGTACTCGGAAGAAGGAAGCAGTGATGCATTTGTATTTGAAGCTGTTATAGTACAAGAGGAATTTCTTGTGAATGAAGAAGAGGATGAGCTTGAAGAGTTGGTATATGAACCAATAGTTGAGGCTGTTGAAACTTATAGTTTTCAAACTGACAAGTTGTGTATGAATGTAGGGACTGTAAGTGATGATGATATGCTTCAGCAATGCCACAGAGAAATTGCATTTTTGGAATACTTGTTGGTGAATTTAGAGTATGAAAAAGAGATTGCAGCAGAAGAAAGAGTTCATCATAGTGAACGAGAGCAGAAAGACATCATGGAGACAGATGATGTACGAGAAAGACTGGTTGATAGTCTTGAGAGTTCTACAGAGAATTCTTTGAAAATTTTGGATCAGCATACTGATGTGCTGATAGTGGAGGAAAACTTAGAACAGCAAACTGAGGTGCTGGCAGAGGGAAGTAGGGCACTAATGCCTCATGATTTTTATTTTAACAAGTGTTTTGTGAATGCAAGTATTATTACAGGTGCTGAGGAACATTTGACTCAGTTGAGAAGTCAAATGAAGGAAGAAGAAAATTATGTGGAAATTTCTAATCCATGGAATGAAGAAGTTATGTTGCTGGAAATGATGCTGAATAGTCAAAATTCAGTGCAGGAAGAATCTCAATTTCAGAATTGGGAATTACAGAGGCAAAGAGATGAAGACAGCAGAAGAGAGTACACAATGTACCAGTCCAGTAAGTTGCTGATAGAAGAAGGCAGAGAAGAAGTTTTCCATCGTAGAAAACAAGAGGGCATGGATGATTGGGTGGCAGCGAGAAGTCAGCAAGTGACAGTAACAATTGAACGAGTAAGAACTGCAAGCTGTCTTAGCTCAGCAGGCAGCAAGAAATCAGCAGCCTGAAGATTTATTGGACAAAGAAATTGAATTAATCAGAAGAATCATGATGAAAGTATCTCAGAGGAAGATATCAGTAGGAAAGAGGAAGAGAAGCAGTAGCAACAAAATGAAGACGGAGACAGATTGTGAAAGTTTAGCGAGTGGAGCAAGACATCATAAGATATGGAGACCTGGAGAAAAGCAGAAAATAGCAGATGTCGATGATAACTTGCAAAACAAAGCGTGGGATCCAGGCGGACAACGACTTAAAACGCATGATCTGGAGATCATGATCATTTTCAACCTTGGGAGTCTGATGCAGGAGCATTAGCTCAGAAAAATACCTTGTATTTTTATTGAACCTAGGGGTCTCATGTTTTTGAGAATTTATTAATTTCATGTAAATATTAATATTATTTTTGAGTGATTAATTATATTTTTAAGTAATTATTTGTGAGAATTTGTAAATGTTTCCAAACAGTTGGAAAACATGAGAGAAATTAGATGAGAGATATATAAGAGATAATTAGGGAGCCTAAGCTAGAATTATTTTCAAGGTTTTAGGGATAAAAACCTATGTTTTAGGGGTGTTGAGAGATTTGGGGATTTGTTGAGATATTAAAGGGATTGAACTCAAATTAGTGCATTTTTAATTTGTATAAATTGATAGGCCTCAAAGGAAAATAGGGAGGTGAGATTAGAGTGATTGAGAGCAGGTTTGGACAGCCAAGGTTGTAAGCCTCCGGGCAATTGGAAGGGTCATGAATGTTGAATATCTGGCCAGAGACCAAGTTTGTAAGTATTTTTCATTGTTAATATGAAAAGTGTGTTTTTAAGAACTACATTAGTTGATTAGAAATTGTGTGTTTAATTTCTGTAATTGGGAGTTGAATTGAAAATGTATATATGAATTGAGAACGCATCTTAAACACAAAACTAGAATAATAATGGTTGGCACATGGATCAATTGTAACATTTGAAAATGGAAACATTGAAAGCGTAAGTCCCACATAGGAACAGAGGTTCGTGAATATTAATCAATGTTGAAATAATTAATATTGAGCTTTCAAGGCCAACACTGACATCTACTTTCAGTTCAAAATAGATATTGGATATCTAGGTATAACAGCTGGAAACCCATACAATACAGTGAACTGGGTTAATAGACCAAAGATTTAATTAATAGAGACTAAAACTTTGTTTGCCAGAATGTTAAATCGATTTATATGCTAGTTTTGGGTTTGGATTTGAAGGGATTGTGGGGCGGTGAAGTCTCATGTCGTAATTACATGGAAGGCGCAGACTTTTCTATTGTGAATCCATTTTAAAAGCCCAACACAGCGTTGAAGATTGGTTGGGTACAATCGAATGAAATTCGATTGGGAAGACTTTGAAATTGCATATTATGGTTAATAAAATATGTTTATAAGTGCCAGATCGAATTGTAAACGATTTCCATGTTTTATTGTATATGGATGGATTTTTATTACCGTTGAAGAATTTGTATTAAGTGCAAATTTCAGGTGGAGCCGTGAATGAAACCGACTTGTTGAGGTAAGTCGACTTAGCAATGGGGATGAGACATATTTTGAATAGAAACTGAATGAACTGTTGGAAAGTTAAATTGCAGAATTGTGAGCAGAATCCACACGCAGTGGCAAAAGCGTTAATTCAACGATGGTTGTGTTGTAATTTGACCATACAGAAAAGAACGCAGGTCCGGAGAAGAAAATTATTCAGTTTTAACTTGTCTGTTGTTCAAAAATTTGTGTCAGTTCAGATACTCGTGGAAGTGGACGCATTGGATCTGCGATCTATTTATACCGAGGCTATATATTGGAGAAATTGGAATCCAAAAAACGCAGCAGAAGCCGTATGAAGAATGGAGTAGTCAAAACAATGGAAATGGAAAAGCGCATGAGGTAAACCTGACTTGGCAATTGTTTATATTTGTCACTTTGGAGTCAGCAAAAGTAAATTCATGAGTTGAGTTTGCGTTGTGAATCTATGAGTTGAAATGGAGGTGCACATTGCTGATGCAATTCATTAAAACCACATTGTATAATTGAATGCATGAAGGTGCAGTCCACAAATTGATACATTGCAGGAGATCGAACGGATTAAGGTTGAGCTTTTAACGCATGGGCGCACTTGTTTTAATGACATTGATTTTAAAATCCGGTATTTAAAAGCCATGTGCGAATGTTGGGAATAAATGAAAATTTGGATTGAGGAGTGTATGGTTTCGTATCATTGTTTGAAGAAGTTTCCATTCATGAGGGAACCTTTGTGTGAATATTGTTGGGTTATGGTTTTGAAACATATGTTTAAATGCTTCCGCATGTAAAAGTGTGTGTGAGATTTCCAGAATGGGAAGTTTTGGAGCTTAATTGTTGATGATGTTTGTAAATTGCTTAGACATTGGAGTCTTATCTGGGCAAAGATTCGGAGATGCATTTGTATATGCATAGAGAAGGAGATATTCTGGGTTTGCAGGGTCAGCCTGCATCAACGATTAAAGGAAATGGGTGAAAAAACTGAAAGAGAAGACAATTGTCTGCCATAATTATCAAACATTGCACCCAACTTCTTCCCCTTTCCATTGTTACCCAATGAGGTAGATGTGGAAATTGTTGTCATACTGCCCAAAGCAGAGGCCATCTTCTCTTATCCTAAATATATAATTACAAGATCTTCATATTAGTATGAACCTTAAAAAACATGACTCCCATTGCTAAAAACCACTTTTAAGTTGTAACGGGCAAACTAAACAACTATCACAACTTTTGGCAACTTCTGGAGCATTAAGAGAGAAACAACCAAAGAGAAATACAACCACAATCCTCATTTAAATGAGACCGGACTATATATTTGCATTAAGATAATAGAAAGAAATCACGACTATATTAAGGCCAGCACAAAACAATCTTTAACCAGTGTCTCTCGCGGTCTTCAGGTTGCCATGCTAGAGGTTGCATATTTTTAATTTAAATTCTTCACCTCTCGTGCCCATCTATGAATGCATCCAATGGGATATCTACATAAAATTCTCCTTTATATCCCCAAAAACAAATTCCCTACTACAAGAGCACCAGTATTGATGGATCACCCCACACCATCCCACCCACTAGAAACGGTGAAAAAGGAAACCCGAGAAAACTTCTGAAATATCTGAAGATGACTATATGGGTGGTTCTTATGAATCAACCAACCATTCAGAACATGCTCATCAATCCAAACCATGAGTATTATGTGACAATATTCAAGCAGGCACTGAATCGGATTTCTGAAGCTATGTTAGAGAAACCATAAACTCTCACTGAAAATAGGTGAAATGTGGCACCACTCAGATATTCGCATGTGCCAATTGGTACAAGTGGTAGACAATTGGCATGCTCAAACAACGAGGTGATGCAGGAATGACATGAGGGAGAAAATATCATAAAAGCCCCAAATATGGAGAACTAAAGCTCATCACCAACCTGAGATTGACAACTTTACATGATGTAACCTATGAAATCGTAAATGGATAAATCATAGTAACAATAAAGTAACCTATGTAACAATAAAGTCGGATTCATCCTGGGAGTGGTAATGGGAGAAATCATAGTGAACAACAGGAAACATGCAGAGTTTCTTACAATCAAATAGATGAAAAAACACATACAAAAAACCTAGATAATAATCGTGAGCAAGCTTAATATTGAATTATGAACTATAAAGGAACTTACAAAATGTGACATTACGAACCTGGTCAAGCGCACAAGAAAAAATATCCTGTACATGACCCTGGTTAACAAGTTGTATTGCTCATGATGCAAGAGGATTTGTACCTGCACTGCCAAGTCAATCAAAATCCATCATTATCTATACAATAAATACAAGTAATTGATGTAGTATTTTTTACTCTAAGATGCATTCTTATGATAATGTTATAACATATGTTGAAAATGTCAAAACATACCTGAATAAGCTCCTCTTCATTTCAAGAACAATTCAACAAAAATTACGCAAGGAAACATTGCAATTAATGCTTGACATAAAAATAGTATGATAAATGAGTTTTTTATATAACGCAAAAAACGTTCCAAGTATAGTAACGTTTGTCTTATAATAATACAATATTTTACATTATCGAATTTTCTTTTTCTTCTTCCTATTTCTAAAGCTCCTAATTACATCATCAATATCATCATGCTCTGCTCCTGTTTCATGCCTTTCGACCCGCACTGCTGACCTAGTTGCGTAGTCATGATGTCTGGTCTCATCTAGTGACGGGGCATCGCCTACAAAAACAGATAATATTAAATTTTAATTGTCAGTTTTTAAATATCATTGAACTAGTTCGGTAATATTAATAATAAAAAAATTGCAATGAGATTATTTACCTGGTGCACTAGTTTTCGTCGCTAACCTAGTTGCGTTGTCACGATGTCTGGTCTCATCCAATGACGGGGCATCGCCTACAAAAACAGATAATATTAAATTTTAATTGTCAGTTTTTAAATATCATTGAACTAGTTTGGTAATATTAATAAAAAAAATTGCAATGAGATTATTTACCTGGTGCACCAATTGTCGTCGCTGACCTAGTTGCGTAGTCACGATGTCTGGTCTCATCCAGTGACGGGGCATCGCCTACAAAAAAAGATAATATTAAATTTTAATTATCAGTTTTTAAATATCATTGAACTATTTTGGTAATATTAATAAAAAAAATTACAATGAGATTATTTACCTGGTGCACCAGTTGTCGTCGTTGGGACTGTTGCCCTGTCTTCCTCTCTGCTGGTAAGATCCTCAAGGGAAACATTCTCTGTCATTTAAACAAAAAACGTTATAAGGAAAACCATCAAGGTATAATTAGAAAAAATTATAAGTGGAAATTAATTACCGTCACGGCCCTCACTGATAGTAGCATTGTCGGCCTGGTCCCCACTACAATGATTAGGTTGCACGTGAGGATCATCTACATCTGGCTCTAAAACTGGGTTATTTGCCTCGTCGGTAGTGTTGTTCCCCTGATTTAAACAAATTTGTTAGACATTAAATTTACGGACGAAAAAAAACATATTGAAAGGTTAATGTTTTACCTTATCAGGCATTTTGGATCTTGGGACCTGCCCCAAGCTTCTGTGACATTCAACTACAGCTTGATAGCCAAAATGGAAAGCGATATTTTTATCTTCCTCTGTAGTTTCTGTTCCGAAGTAATCACCCTACATTACATATGATTGTGTATTTTTAATCATATTTGATAGAATTACAAAAACATTGGAAGGCAATACAATTAATTATAAGATGTTTAGCTACTTAATTACAATTCTTGCAGCTAATTTCAAGTAGCCACCCTGGCCTAGCTTGTGATGGCCCTTTTTTTCAATCCTAGCTTTGGTTGCCTTTGAGGTGTCAGGCAACCTAGCATCAAAAGATTGAAGTCAGATATGATGTAGCACACTTTTATTTTAGACATAGAGAAAATTAAAGCTATTGAATTAAAGTTGTAATTTACCTTGCGGGTCCAGTTGGCATTTTTCCTTCCTTCTTTGCCCTTTTCTCTTTTCCGTCATGGATGAGTGCTCTCCACTCACTCTCTGGAACTGTGAGAGGACGCTCATATCTAGGGTTAAATTTCAATTGCGTCCTATAGGTGTCCCTGGTATATTTCAAATATTTACCGGCTACCCGAGCCACCGCTGTTCTGTCAAATGTGCCGACCCCAAAAAGGGCTTCTAGATAATCTAGAAGTTCTTTTTTCAGGTTGGAATTCTAGGAATTCCACCCTGTGCGTATGGTTGGGCCAAAAATTACCAACGCATGGCTCTCCAAAAACCTGTAGAACTCATTGTTTCCTACACAGAAAAAAAAAAAAAAGATATTATCATTAATTTAAAAATAAAAATCATGATAAATATGTTTTAGATAAAGTACATGAAATAGTTAAAATATTAAAATTTACCTGGGAGTTGTACATGCTTTATAGGGACACCTTCATCGTTCACCAACAACGTGCCATTAATGGTCCCTGTGGAGCTGACACGTGTAGCTCCAGGAAACGCAATAATTTAGTTGGCCATATCAGCCTCATCAGTGCCAACACGTTCAGCAGTTGGCTGGGTGTCTGCTTGGGCAGGGTGTGTTTCTTGGCTGGAACCTAAAGGAGTAGAAGGTGTACGAGAGGGTTGTTGGGTAATCTCTTGCCCTTGTGTCCCACTACCACCAACACCGGGTTCAGCAAGTGCCAGAAAACGGTACATACAAAAGATCTTTTTGTTAGTTTATTCAATGTAAAAATTAAAAATCAAACTATCACAATTCATCTCATGCAGAACAAAAAAAATATCCTTTTGACTTTTTATTATTACCTGATATCTTTCTAGCTGGCTCATAAGATGTTTTATCCTCTCTTCTATTTCAGGTGTTTGAGGCGCGTCTATCAAAGTATTAAATTACGACCTTGCATCTCGTGCCTTTTTTTGCAACAAGAACACTGGAGATAGGGATGAAGAAAGCTCTTCCTCAAAGAGGGAATCATCAGGCGTACCATGGCTAGGTGTCTTCATATTTGAACAAAATTAATATTATTTCAATTATGTAAATAACTAAAATACCTGAAGATAGAGCAATGCTGGCACTTTACATGTTCTTCCGCTGGCCTCTTTCCACGATCATCCCGTCTCGGGGTTGTTCCTGCACTGCTCTGATCAGTCTGCCACATTGCAATAAAATTATAAATGTAAAAACTTGAAAACAATATCTAACTTGAAAACACAAAATGAAACAGAAATAATTTCTAATAAGACACCGGAAGACAGAGTTAGAGTTTCAAATATGCCTTGCATTGAATTCAGTCCTGGAAACATGTCATTGCACATTAAGGCACCCAAACAAGAGACGAGTTGACAATGAAGACCTTATTGAATATATTGTTGGAGCAACTTCTAGTAAACTTGTTGTGAATACCTTGAGGACATTTTTGGAGCAACATTTTTGAAGCTGATGGTATAGCATTGTTGGAGACGATCTTGAAGGGCCTTGAAGTGAAGCTTTTGGAGCAACTATTGAAAAATCCTTAGAAACAAGAAATGACCTAAGAAACTATCGTGATGTAATATAAGAAACAACACGGTGCAATGGCCATTTTCAAAGCCAAATGATGTCCATTGAGGACATGGCCTTTATTTGGTCCCTGTTTCATAGGAGTTTCGAGTAGAAATGGAACTTTGTTGTACCATTTCCAATAGTAAAAAGGGAAAACCTTCTTTTTCCATGGGAAATAATTTACCTTTCCTTTTTCAAGATAATCTAAATCACAAAAAATATGAACTATACCGCACACATTCTTGGATAATGTGAAAGTGGAAAAGGAATACCCTACACAAGTGATGCACACATGTACATTTGAACACTAATATATTTTTGTAGTTGAAATGCAATGCTTGTTTTCATTTAAATGTAGGGTTTTTAAAGCAGGGAGAAATAATGGCCGCCAAATTAATAAGCGTTTCTTTGGGAAAAATTTAAATCTTGTATTGGGTGATGAAGATAATAGAGGGTATTGAATCTTGATTCTTGACATCTAGATAGAACCCTACAGCCTAACACAATCTAATGGAATTGACCAAAAAAACCCAAATAGAGTCAACCCTACTATAGGAGGAAGGGCCTGCAGTAAGAACTTACCATTTTGCAAGAGCTGAGGGCGAATGCTGTTCTACAAGAGCTGAGGGCCAATGCTGTTCTACAAGAGCTGAGGGTGAATGCAAGGCGAATGTTGTTCTATAAGAGCTGAGGGTGAATGCAGGGCAAATGTTGTTCTGCAAGAGCTCATGGCGAATGTTGAGGGCAAATGTTGTTCTGCAAGAGCTGAGGGCAAATGCTGAGGGCAAATGTTGTTCTGCAAGAGTGGAGGGCAAATGCGCGCGTGATATCAGACGTTAATGTAGCACACATGTACATTTGAACACTAATAGATTTTTGTAGTTGAAATGCAATGCTTGTTTTCATTTAAATGTAGGGTTTTTAAAGCAGGGAGAAATAATGGCTGCTAAATTAATAAGCGTTTCTTTGGGAAAAATTTAAATCTTGTATTGGGTGATGAAGATAATAGAGGGTATTGAATCTTGACTCTTGACATCTACAGAGAACCCTACAGCCTAACACAATCCAATGGAATTGACCAAAAAAACCCAAATAGATTCAACCCTACTATAGGAGGAAGGGCCTGCAGTAAGAACTTACCATTTTGCAAGAGCTGAGGGAAAATGTTGTTCTGCAAGAGCTGAGGGCCACCGTTGTCTCAAGGAAGACATTTGGGGCAAATGCAGTGGTGAAGGATGTTCGTGAAGAGCCGAGGGCGAATGTTGTCTGGCAATATTCGGTAATAATGTTGAGGGCAACGCTCAGAGCTCAGGGCGAATGCTGTTCTGCAAGAGCTCAGGGCGAATGCTGAGGGCAAATGTTGTTCTGCAAGAGCTGAGGGCGAATGCTGTTCTGCAAGAGCGGAGGGCGAATGCGCGCATGATATCAGACGTTAATGTAGCACACATGTACATTTGAACACTAATAGATTTTTGTAGTTGAAATGCAATGCTTGTTTTCATTTAAATGTAGGGTTTTTAAAGCAGGGAGAAATAATGGCTGTCAAATTAATAAGCGTTTCTTTGGGAAAAATTTAAATCTTGTATTGGGTGATGAAGATAATAGAGGGTATTGAATCTTGACTCTTGACATCTACAGAGAACCCTACAGCCTAACACAATCCAATGGAATTGACCAAAAAACCCAAATAGAGTTAACCCTACTATAGGAGGAAGGGCCTGCAGTAAGAACTTACCATTTTGCAAGAGCTGAGGGCGAATGTTGTTCTGCAAGAGCTGAGGGCGAACACTGAGGGGGAATTTTAAGGAAAAATGTTGTTCTACAAGAGCTGAGGGCGAGTGTTGTTTTGCAAGAGCGGAGGGTGAATGTGCGCGTGATATCAGACGTTAATGTAGCTATTGCGACGGATACGAAACAATAAAATCATTTTTATGTAGCGCACATATAAGTTTCGTATTTTTAGCGGAAAAAGTGTCGCTATTGCGACGGGTGCCTCCAAACATCGCAATTGCGACACTTAGACATTCTGTCGCACTTGCGACATTTGGAGGCAGTCGTCGCAACAGTGACGCTTTGGGCCATAGTGTCACAATTGCGACGTCTTCCTCCAAACGTCGCAATTGCAACACTTTTCTAAGTGTCAGTATTGCGACACTTTTCTATAAACGTCGGTATAGCGACGGTTTCGGGCGAAATGGAAAAAATTTGGGGAAATTTCCGACATTTGGTCAAAAGCGTCGGAACCAAGTGTCGGAATTTCCACCAAATGTAGTAGTGACACGCTGGTGGGAGACACACAAGGTAAAATTGGTTAACTAGGAAGAATGCAGCCCGCATGATGCGTCTCCGATTTGAGCCTCCAAATAACAGAATGGGAGATGGACTAAAGCATGGGGCATAGAGCCGAGGCCAGAATGGGTGCATATATTCATCCACACTTTGGGGAAGGTGCTCACGGACTAGTACTTAGAAACTGAGTTGTGATGAGGAACCACTGAGTGCAATGCATTGACATACAGCTTTATCCTAACCTTTAGCTTTGAAAGTGGGTTCGAATTCCTGGATGAGGCATTGCAGGATATTCAGGGAGTCATCTTTGACTCAACAAAATTTACAATGGAGTGTGCCTTGCTAGCTTGGGATGCACAGTTGAAGGACATCGTTAATTGTCGAAATTTGTTAGTTGAAAACAACGAGGAAGACTCAAGGAACATTGCAATCCTTGAATCTGAAGGACAGCGCATAGTTTTTGGGCCTACAATTGAATCAATAGATGTAACTAAGCCTCTAAAGATTCATAAAATCAATATTAGCTCAGAGGAACAACCGAAACTGGCAAAGATAGGGGATTATTGGGATGATGATACGTTGGGAAAGGTCGGCGAGCTATTGACCGAATATCAAGACTTGTTTCCTATGAAATTTTCTGAGTTGAAGGGGATAGTAGGAGATCTTGGGGTAATGAAGATCACTTTGAAACCAGATGTGCAACCTGTGAAGCAGCGCCTATATAGGCTGAATCCCAAATATAAGAAGAAAGTCAAAGAGGAACTAGAGAAAATGGTTGCTGTAGGGATCATAGAACCAGTGGAAGAATCAGATTGGGTAAGCCCTATTATGATGTAGGAAAAAAAAAACCAAGGGAAAAATAAGGATTTGCTTGGATATGCACAAATTGAATGATGCTTGTGTACATGATACATTCCTGACCCCATTCTCTGATGAAATCCTAAAAAATGTAGGAGGACAGGAGGCCTATTCATTCACAGATGGTTTCTCAGGATACCACTAGATAAGGACTGTGTCGAAATATAGAAGCAAGACAACCTTTGTGACAGAATGGGGGTCCTTCTAGTACATAGTCATGCCATTCAGTATGAAGAATGCACAAGATATCTTCTCGCACATGGTAGTATTTGCGTTCAAAGAATACATCCATAAATTATTAGAAGTATACTTTGATGACTGGATTGTATTTGGGTTACTGAATAAACATGTATCGAGCCTGTACCTAATGTTGGATACTTGCCAAAAGTATCATATCTCGCTCAATATGAAAAAATCTATATTTTGCGTCCCATTCGGGATCTTTCTAGGTCATATTGTGTTTCAGCAAGGATTGGTGGTGGATCTCGCAAATATCATTGTTTTTTTAAACCTGGAAGTTCCTGCAAATGTGAAATAGTTGCGCTCAATTTTGGGGCATATAGGGTATTACCAAAAGTTCATTCAAGGCTACGCACTAATCACTGCGCCAATCGAGAAGTTTCTAAAGAAGGATGCCACATTTTGCTGGGATGCAGACTACCAGTAGAGCTTTGAATTGCTTAAGGATAAGATGGTCACTCTGCCCATATTGGTCTTTCTATACTGGACGAAGGTATTCCATGTACACGTTGATGTCTCCTGCATCGCGCTCGGAGCTATTTTAGCGAAGCCAGGAGCCAGGGAGATTGACCACCCTATTTCATTTGCAAGTAGTAAATTGTCAAGTGCGGAGCGTAACTACTCGACCATGGAGAGGGAAGGACTAGATATGGTATATGCACTGCAGAAGTTCTACCACTACCTATTTGGAGGCCACTTTAAGATATTTACTTACCACTTTTCTCTGAAGTACCTGGTCAACAATCTTGTGTTGGGGGGGGATATTTGTAGATGGTTTCTATTATTTTAGGAGTATGGCTTTGAAGTAAGTGTGAAACCTGGGAGACTGAATGTTGGGCCACACCATCTGTTGTGCATCGAAAGTGGAGAAGATCCAACTAGCTTGGAACATGGCTTACCAGATGCACAGCTATTTTCCATTAAAGTAGTTGATGATCATTTTGCAGATATTATTCACTTTTTGACCACTCGAAGTGCGCCCAGGGAATATACGTTGCAACAGAAGAAAGTGTTGGTTGCACGCGCAACTGAATTTACTCTAATTTTTGGTTAGCTGTACAAAATGGGTGCAGATGAAGTCCTACTAAGGTATATGTTGGAATTTGAAAGAATGGATATATTAGTTAAGGCTCGTGGCGGGGTTACAGGAGGTCATTATGCAGGGAAATAAACTGCGCCAAAAATTTTACGAGCTGATTTATGTTGGCCCACGGTGCACAGTGAAGCACATGCATATTGTTGCGCTTGTGATGTATTTCAAAGGATGAGGAAATTGTTGTGCAAAGATGAGATTCCCTTGAATCCAAAAATGAATTTTCAAGCTTTTGAAAAATGGGCCATTGATTTTGTCGGACCCATTGACCCTCCAAGAAAGAAAATAGGTGCGCGCCACATAATCATTGCAACAAACTATGTGCCCAGATGGGCTGAAGATAAGCCTGTGAAGGATTGTAGTGTAGATATAACTACACACTTAATTTTTTAGAACATCTTGACTCGGCTTGGGTGCCCTAAGATTTTTATGAGTGATCAAGGTACACACTTTGTAAATGAAACTATTGAATCTTTGACAGAAGAATTCCTGATTCATCATCAGAAGAGTAATTTGTATCACCCACAGGCGAATGGTGTAGTGGAAGCTTTAAATAAAATATTGGAGACCGCGCTCACCGAGATATGCAATGCTAATTGAAATGATTGGGATGTGAGCATGTCTGCAGTTCTTTGGGCATACAGAACCACGTGCAAGAAGCTCACAGGAAAGACACCATTCAAAATGATGTATGGGCAAGAAGTTGTTATGCCTATGGAGTATATTGTCCCAAGTTTGAGCATTGCAGCATTCACTAAAATGGCAAATCAAGATATTATGGAAGAACTATTTTCATAGTTGGTCGTGCTGGAAGAAGATCAGTTCATTGCAGGCTTCCATCAACATGTGAAAAAGGCGTGCGAAAAGGCTTAGCATGATAGGCACATTAGATAGAAGATATTTCAATATCTGGTTTTATTATATGACAGCAAGTTTGCGCGCCACCCGACGAAGTTCAAAATGCATTGGCTAAGACCATATATTGTCAAGGAAATCACAAACAGAGGTGTGGTATGCCTAGCCACATTAAGAGGAGAATACCTTCCTGGGTATATCAATGGAAGTCGATTTAAACCATATATGGATAACCCTCTCCATGCACGAATCAAATGACGATATGGTCGGAAGCATGGGTCTGTGCAACAGGGATGGTGTATGTGGAAACAGGTGCGACGTGCGCATAGTAGCTGCTCGAGAATGTTGAATGGGTCATGGAGGTGCTAGAATATAGCCTTTGGAACAGTAAATTTGGACAAGACCGCGTTCTTACCATTTGTAGGAGTGGCTGAATTGCATTTAATGAGGATATTATGCCATATTTGGAGTTGTTTTAGCATTAATGCGACTACATTAATGAGCAAAAGATTGTTTATGACGCGTCTATGAAATAAATATGACCAGAGGGGTCGCATTAGTTCCCATTTCTTTCTAACCTATCTCTGTGAACTTTATCCTCTTCCCTCTGAGTATTCTTTGAAGCTTATGCCTGGCCTTGATCCTATATTTGACGAGGAGCTATGCCACCAGGGTTTGAGTCATCTTATTCTGCCCAGCATGACTGCCACTAGCCCACCCCTTCTGCAACGCTGGCTGAAGAGAACCTTGTACAGGCTGTTGAGACCCCTGTGTCAGTCTAACCTAAGCAGGGACAGTCCTTGGCATCCTAGAAGTCACCTTGTCAAAAGACCCCAAAGTCGTGTTCAACTATTGCAGAGCGCTAGAAGAGACCTATGGCATAGTTTCCGAAAACCATCATGTCCGAGGAGGATTTTGTAGAAGTCGGCGATCCTATCTCATGGTTTCCTACATATGTTGTGTTGCGCAAAGCCTCAATAAAATTCCCAAAGGATTTATATAAGGTGTGATCATATATCAACATGTCGCTTCTCCTAGAAAATGTGTCTATTGAAGGGGATATGTTTGCCAAAATCCCGCTATTAAAGATGGAAAATGTTGGAAATACTGAGAGGGGGGGTGAATCAGTATTCATTTCAATTAGTATTATTATTAATATTTTAGAGCATTAGTTAATATTCTATTATTATCAGTGTTTGTACAATGATAGCAGTAAACAAAAGGAACACAAATGAAGACATTTTTTAAGGTGGAAACCCCATCCGGGACAAAAACCACTTGAATGGTTTTCTAATAGTTCGTTAATCTTCAACTCTAACTAAAAATAAAGCTCCAACTTCCTAGAATATATAAAAGCATTCTTCTCCAGCTCCCATTGGATGGACGCTCCAACGCCTGAGATCCTTTAGTAGTCAACTGAATCGATGCCCCAATACCCAATGAACTACAACTCACCCTAGCACCACCCTACCACCCTGAATTTTTCATAGGCTTGAACCTATTGGTGACTTCATGCAACAACCTAGCACCACCCTACCACCCTATATAATATTAAAATAATAATGGACACACGTACCAGGGAAAATGGTCCACTTTGCAATTATATAGAATGATGTAGAAGAAGAAGACACACTAGACTATTACCCCAACTATGACACAACCACCTAACGAGGATCCTAGAACTCCCAACACTACCTCTTCAATTCTTGGCATATAGACACTCGTAAAACTTTTACAATGATGCTTTTACAATGACTGTATGCAGTGTTGCCCACTTGAAGAATTCATGTGGTGAACTTCTTGTTTTTGTTCTACACCTTGATTGTTACTCTTGTCATGCTACCCTTTCTCACTCTTCAGAACATTAGACCATGCATTGATTCTTATCTTGTTTAATATATAATACTTGCAAAAAGTCTTCAAGGAAATACCCATGACATGATAATAACAAAACTTACCTCATCCTGCAGAGCATATGTCATTTCTAAACAAAAACAACAAATTAGAATACAAAGAACCTAATGCAATTAAGAGATGAACATGCATATACAGAATATACTTACCTGGATCTTACCTCTACTGCATCATTTTTCTGCACCTTGCTTTGCTTTGTTGCCCTAGAAAGTCTGGTCCTTTGGAACCCTTGACAGCACATGATCTAGCTTTTTCTTGCCTTCTAGGCACTCGATATTGAATCTGATGTATCTCTGTGATTTCATATCCCCATTGTGTGATCTTAAATCATTTATTAGCCCTCTGAGACTTGTTTCCAATACCATAGGTCTTACCTGATTTGGATTCTTCAAGACAAAGTTATGCCCAATCACTCACAATGAACTAATTACGAACTAGTTCAGTAGAGTGAACTTGTACGGCATGCCACATGTCACTATTTCCTCCTTCGGCTCTGAAATTGACACATGGAAAAATAAAGTCCGTGCACTATCCGCCACCTTTTACAGAATTCCAATCCCCTTCTCAGAGAGTGAGTTATGATGATTTTCCCAAGGTCACCTCTTTGAGACGAAATTCAGAAGCCTACAAAAACCCTGACTTCCATAGATCATATCTCCGACAATGTAGTGAAAAAAGATCTGAAATTCTAACTTGAGCTTCATCATGATTTCGCCCAAGTGGGTTTTTAATTTCAGCATCTAAGACTTCGTAGAAATAAAGTTATAGTGAAAATTCCACGATCGCTACTTTTGGAGGATATATGAAATTTCTTTTTACAGAGTTGAGAGGGGCTTCTATAGAGAATGTTGGAGAGATTTTAGGAGCTTAAAAAATTATTAATTATTTGCTATTCAATGACCACAACCAATGATTATTTTCATGCCACAACCCCATGGGATTTTAGCCCACTAACTAGGGTTACTAACTTCAAACATGAATATCTCTCAAACCGTGAAGAATTACGTGGTGTGCCATATATCAACGGAAACATCTCGACAAGTAGAAACCATTCAAAATATCCTTGACTCGGAATATAGTAATTTTGTAGGTCAAAATTCTCATGCAAGATCGGGGTAGCCCATGGTGTTGCTTGGGTTGACATCAATGACAACCATTGATCAACAATCTCCCCCTTTGGCATTGATGGCAGCACAAGTACTCCTCCTGTGATCATGAAACCTCTTCCTACAACATTCTCTCCCCCTTTGAAATCAATGGAAAAGGGTAACTCCCCCTGACATACAACCATCCTACGGACCTGTACACACTCCCACTCTCCCTTTATTTTCTGAATAAGGAAAATCTAATGAGAACTTGGGAGAAACCCAAGCTTTTGGTGAAGATATTCAAATGCTTCACGAGGTAAAGGTTTAGTGAAGATATCAATGATTTGTTCTTTTGTACCAACATATTCAAGCTTGATATTCTTTTTAGCGACTTGTTCTCTAACAAAATGATATTTGATCAGAATGTGTTTTTTTGTTAATGCATGCCAGGATTATTGGAGATGCTCATGACACTGGTGTTATCATAGAAGATGGGAATAGGCTCATTGAATTGTACTTGAATATCTTACAAATTTTGTTTCATCTAAAGGTCTTTAGTATAACAAGCTGTTGCTGCAATGTATTCTACTTCCATTGTAGATAATGAGATTGAGGTTTGCTTTTTGCTCAACCATGATACGAAACAACCACCTAGATAGAATGATGCTCCACTAGTAATCTTACGATCATCAACGCTTAATGCCCAATCTCCATCTGTAAAGGCTTGAATAATGAGATTTTTACCCTTGGGATGCCAAAAGCCATATTCTGGTGTGTCCTTTAGATATTGAAGAATTATTTTGATGGCAATAATATGTGATTCTTTTGGTGTTTCTTGGAATATTGCTACTTGTCCAACTTCTTACATAACATCCAGTCAGGAGGTTGTTACATATAGAGGAATACCAATCATAGATTTGTACAACCTCTGATCCACATCCTTATATGATTCGTCTATGCTCAATTTGCAACCTATTACCATCGGAGTAGGGACGGGTTTGAAATCTTCCATTTTGAATTTCTTGATCATTTCCTTGATGTACTTGGCTTGACATATAATATTCCTTTCTCTTGCTAAGATATTTGAAGCCCTAAGAAGTATGTCAGCTCACCAAGTAAGGACATCTCGAACTCACTTTGCATCTTTGTAGCAAATTTCTTACTTAGTCGATCATCATTGCTACCAAAGATTATATCATCCACATATACCTCAACGATTGTTAAATTATATTTATCTATTTGAACATAAATATTGTTATCAGTAATACCTTTCTTGAACCCTTGTTGATGTAGATATGCATCAAGATGAGCATATCATGCTTTGGGAGCCTACTTGAGACCATATAGAGCCTTCTTTAACCTGCAAACATAGTCTCATTTTTCTGATAGTAGAAAATCTTCAGGTTGTTCGATGTAAACTTCTTATTCTAATTCGCCATTCAGAAATGTTGGCTTAACATCCATTTGGTAGAATTTGATTTTTCTTGAACATGCATATGCTAGAAACATCTGGATGGCTTCCATTCTAGAAACTGGTGTGAATGTTTCATCGAAATAAATTCCTTCCACTTGTGCATAGCCTTTGCAAACCAATATTGCATTATTTTTGGTAACCTGTCCATATTCATTCAATTTGTTCCTGAACAGCCATTTAGTCCCACTGAAATTTTTATCTTTTGGTCATGGAGCTAATTCCCAGGTGTTATTCTTCTCGATTTGATCCAATTCTTCATTCATAGCTGCTACCCAATGTTCATTCTCACTGGCTTCCTCAAAACTACTAGGTTCAAAGGTTGCTATAAAAGTAATGTGAGCCTGTTGTGATGAACGAAGTTGTCAACCTTCATTTATGACACCAATGATTTGATTTTATGGATGGTTCTTTTGAATTCATTTTTTTGTTCTCTTTGGAGGAGCTTCTTGTTGTTGTTCCTGTATATCTTGATGATCATTATTTACTTCTTCCTGGTTGACATTTGCTTCTTGTTCTAGAATTTTCTCTGTGTCTTTTTCAAACATTTATCTCAAGTTTTAAACATTTTATATCCTCATCATTATTCGTTAGAACACCATATTTGTTGTTTTGAGCCATGAGAGTGAGAGCACAATTATCAGTCTTCTTCTTCTTCCATGTTCGTTCATTCTGTGGCTTCGAAAATTATTCTGGAGGATTTTCCAGTATGCAATCTCTGGCTATGTGTCCAAAGTTTCGACATTTGTAACATTCAATATTATTTCTTAAATGTTAAAATCTACTAATGTTTCGTTGAGCCCTAGGAGGTTCATATTTTACAGATCTCCTGGAATTATATTGGTTCCTAGGGTACTTGTGACATTCTATAGCTTTATGACCAAATTTTCCACATGAATAACAATAGCCATGAAAAATATGTTGGTACCTAGATGGAAATATTCATCAGGGAATTGTCTTCCAAGGCTATTCTTGTGAATCTTGTCCAATGAAGTCTACATGCATGTCAGATCTCATAGGTTCATTGTATTTTGTTGTAGAGGGTCTTGGTTCTTGTTCTTTGTAACTGAGGCCAATTCTGTCGTTGTAAGATCATTAATTGTTGATGAGTTCTTCCAATACCCTTGAGCTGTTGACATAGTTTTGGACAGTTTTTCCCTTATTCACTTCCTTACGTAGCGAGACTACTTCGGCTTCTAATGCTTCCCTTTCTTGGTTGCTTTCTTCCAACTTCTTTTGAAGTGACCCTTCAATACATTTGTATTATTCAACTTCAATTTTGAGACCTTGAACTTGTTCTTCAAGAGTATTGGTACGGATATTCTCAACCTTGAGCTCTTTTATTAGCCTGATTGACTCCTTAGAAAATTCTTCTATGGTCAACCATTCTTCTTCATTGTTTGATACCTCTTGTTTATTGTGCTTGGCCATAAACAATACTTTCTCATTGGCTTCTTCTTCACTGTCACTATCTTCATCAGATGATGAGCTATCTTCTTTAGAGAGAAATTTCATTTTTAATTTTCCCTTACCAACTTTTAGTTTTCTCGTAAAGTAAGCATATTCTCCATATGAAAGACCTTCATCATATTCATTTTCTTCACACTTGCAGGTGCAGGTATTTTCCGTTGAAGGTTGTTTGTCCTTATTGGTTTTGTTAGATGCAGCGAACATAATTTCTAGATGTGAAGTACCCTCTTCTTCATCAAGTCTCATTTCATATTCTATGAGAACTCCATGCAATTCCTCTTTCCTTATTTTGTCCATATTTGCACTGTATTCTAAGACCGATACCTTTGGGTTGAATATTCTCGGTAACGTTCTAAGAATATTTCGTATAATAGTATTCTCGTGAACAAGCTCTCCTAATCCTTCTAGAGTGTTGGTTATTTCATCAACGTGTTAGAAGTATGCAAAAATGTTGTCATCTTCTTTCATTCTGAGTTGCTCAAATTTTGTTCTGTAGATTTGAAGCTTTGCCTCTTTGACATTTGAGTCACCTGCATGTATATTCTCAAGCTTGTCCCATACATTTTTGGGGTTTTACAACCCAACACCTTATGATAAGTAGATTCAATAAGTTCATTGATAATAATATTCTTTACTTTTGCATCATTTACCAAATTCTTCTTACCTTGTTCATCCTCGGTTGGTGTAAAGCCATTTTGAACAGTGTCCCAACTCTGTAACCTTTCGCCAAGAGATATACCTCCATTCTTCCTTTCCAGAGTGCATAATTATTTTCATTGAATAGAGGTACACCATTCTTGGTATGCTCCATGACCTCCTTCTAGTTGTTAAATTGCTATTGAAGGAACCAAGCTCTGATACCAATTGTTGGAAATATTAAGACAAGGTGGGGGGAATGGGAGGGGGGGGTCAATCAGTATTCCTTTCAATTAGTATTGTTATTAATATTTCATAGCACTAGTTAATATTCAATTATTATCAGTGTTTGTACAATCATATCAGTAAATAAAAGGAACACAAATGCACACAGTTTTTAAGGTGAAAACCCCCTCCGGGACAAAAACCACCTGAATGCTTTTCTAATAATTATTTAATCTTCAAATCCAATTGAAAAGAAAGCCCAAAATTCCTAGAGTCTAGAAAATCATTCTTCTCCAGCTCCCATTGGATGGACACTCCAACGCCCGAGATTCTTCAGTAGTGAATTGAACGGATGCCCCAACAACCAATGAGCTACAACTCACCCTAGCACCACCCTACCACACTAAATTTTTCACAGGATTAAACCTGTTGGTGACTTCATGCACCAGCCTAGTACCACCCTACCACCCTATAAAAGAATAAAAGAATAATTGACTCCTATACCAGGGAAAATGGTCCACTTTACAATGATATAGAATGATGTATAATAAGAAGACACACTAGACCATAACCTCAACTATGAGACAACCACCTAATGATGATCCTAGACCTCCCGACACTACCTCTTAAATTCTTGGCAGATAGACACTTGAACAACTTTTACAATGATTATTTTACAATGACTCTGTACAATGCTACCTTTACAATGATTGTATGCAGTGTTGCCCAATTGAAGACTTCATCTGGTGAACTTCTTATTGTTGTTCTGCCCCTTGATTGTTTCTCTTGTCATGCTACCCTTTCTCACTCTTCAGAACATTATATCATGCATTAAGTCTTATCTTGATGAATATATAATACCTGCAAAAATTCTTCAAGGAAATACCCATGACATGATAATAGCAAAACTTACCTCATCCTGTAGAGCATATGTCAATGTTAAACAAAAACAACAAATTAGAATACAAAGAACCTAATGCAATTAAGAGATGAAAATTCTTATACAGAATATACTTACCTGGATCTTACCTCTACTGCATCATTGTGTTGCACCTTGCTTTGCTTTTCTTCCCTATAAAGTCTGGTCCTTTGCAGCCCTTGACAGCACATGATCTAGCTTTTTCTTGCCTTCTAGGAGCTCGAAATTTAATCTTATGTATCTCTGTGATTTCATATTCCCAATATGTGATCTTCGGTCCTATAGTAGCCCTCTGATTCTTATTTCCAATGCCATAGGTCTAACCCGATTTGGATTCTTCAAGGAAAAGTTATGCCCAATCTCTCACAATGACCTAATTATGGAATAGTTAAGTAGATCGAACTTTTACGGTGTGCCATGTGTCACTGTTTCCTCCTTAAGCTCTGAAATTGATATAAATGAAACTAATGTCCGTTCACTATCCTCCACCTTTTACATAAGTCCAATCCGCTTCTCAGAGAGAGAGTTATGACGATTTTCCCAAGGTCACCTATTTGAGATGAAATTCGAAAGCCTGCAAAAACCCTAACTTGCATAGATCATATCTCTAAAAATATAGAGAAAAAAGATCTGAAATTTAGACATTATTTTCATCAGGATTTTTCCCAAGTGGGTTTTTAATTTCATCTTCTAATACTTCACGGAAGTAAATTTATAACAAACATACCACGATCGCTACTTTTGGAGGATATATGAAATTGTTTTTTATAGAGTTGGGAGGGGCTTCTATAGAGAATGTTGGAGGGAATTTAGGAGCGTAAAAAAATATTAATTTTTGAATATTCAATGAGCACAACCAATTATTAGAGTCATTCCACAACCCCATGGGGTTTTAGCCCACTAGCTGGGGTTACTAACTTCAAACATGAATATCTCTCAAACCGTGAAGAATTACATGGCGTGCCATATATCAACGGAAACATCTCAACAAGTAGAAACCATAAAAAATATCCTTGACTCATAATATAGTAATTTGGTAGGTAAAAATTCCCATGCAATATCGGGGTAGCCCTTGGTGTTTCTTGGGTTGACATCAATGACAACCACTGATCAACATGGGATATGGCAGATTAAGATAAATTTCCAGAGTTCGCGCCCACCATGTACCTGGAAAAGATCCCATATGAAGGTGGGGTAGTAAGAGTTGAGCCAAAGTCCTGGGTGCTAGGCCCAAAAAAATTTGGGTTTCTCAACCTCCTGCATATTCCGCACTTCGAGCACAACTCAAAAAATGGCATATGTGTGTGTCATTTTCTCGCCCTCATTCATGATGACTGTTTGTGGCTAGGAGGGTCGATTTTGATCGATGCTGCATTGATCCATCAGATCACCAACTTCCCTGACCAGGGGGATGACCCTCCGATGGCTTTTGGAGGGCAGTTCCACGATTGCAAAGTGGCCAAGGATGTCAAATAAAATTACAAGGTCTTGCACAATACCCGTGGTTTCTTGGTGCATGAAATAAATGATCCCGCAGTCCAAATGGGAACATTGATCCTCGCGTGCAAATTGATGAGAAATTGTTGGCCGAATGAAGTTCCAACCCATGTCATTGTGCTAGCAGGGCTATGCGAGAAGGGCATAAAATTTAATTGGCCCCAATACCTTTGTATTGAATTCTTGGCCAATGTGTGCGAATTCCAAGAAGAAAGGAATCACTTCTATTATACTTGGTTGTCACTCCTTATTAGCCTCATCAGATGGAAGACGTCATAGGATACCCATTTCCCCAACATTGAGCCAAAATTTTGCAAAGCCGACTGCTGCACAACCTTATGGAACTCAAAGATCCCATCCAAATTCATGAAGAACAAGATGTTTTTGTTGTTGTTCGACTGTATGCTCTTCCAGGCCATTCAGTCAAAGCCAAGGTTATCGTCGACCCTTTACAAGAAATATAAACCGATTACAGACTTTAACCCACATTTCACAACATGCATATCCACGGGAAGGGCGTCATGGAAGGCATTTGGTATGAATTACCATACCTTGTCACAAAGGATGACTTGGTGCGCGTCACAACAGAATGGGCACCTGCCTGGTTAGAGCCGCGCAACACTGGGGGTGCCTCATCGTCAGTCCTAAAGACTCCCACCAAGCCGTAAACAACCAAAAATACTTAAAAAAAAGGCAAGGACACTAAGGCATAGCCTGAGCCTACTACTATGGGAGAAATTATAGATTGGGAGAAGGAATCCGAAGAGCAAGATGGTGAAGGCCCTGAGGGCCCTGCGATGTGTTATCTCTCCGCAGATTTATAAAGCTGAAAAATAAATCCTAACAGAGGTAACCATAGATCAATCTTTTGGCTTGGTATCTAGCCCTACCAAACCGTAGAGGGCTCTCTCCGCAAATCACAACCAAGAGGGTTGGATGAATTAGGCTTTTAGGCTAGGTATGAATTTAGGGGTTTTGATTTGATTTGATTGGGTTGTTGGATGAGGATATTAGGTCAAAGAGGCTAGGTCAAGGCAAATAGGATTAGGGTTGCCGAGATTCAATGGGGCAAGGTAGGTAGAAAGTCTAGCACATTAGGGTTCTTGGGATGGAATGATTCAGACAGGTGAGGAGCTAGGAAGAGCATGAAAGATGAATTCTTCCTAAACTGAAAGAAAATGGATAAACTATGAAAACTTTCCCAAAACAGATCATGTGAGATTAATTTTGTTTATCTAGCTTGAAAGTGATCATACAATAGACATGAAATGGAAACTGGACCAACAATGCATTTATACAAATGAAACAAGAGAAGAACAATGCTAGACAACCATACCACATGAATCCCAAAGAAATAGTTGCAACACTTTTATTAAGTTCCTACCAAAATTATTACAATAGAGTCTTTGATCAATATGCCAACATCCAATTGATTCTCCAGTGAAATGACTGAAAAAATACATGATATAGGCCTAAAAAAAACTCCTCCTAGCCTTAGGGGTCGAATCCATGAGAGGAGGAGCAGTTCCACCAAAACTGAGTTGAATACCTAGAGTGTAGGGTGGTCAAATTGATTCATCCCTAACTTTTTGCAAATTGATTCATTACACCTCATCATGAGTTTTAAGCTAATGTATTTACCCTAGGTAACAGTAAAAACATGATAATTACATTTACTTCCATAAATTACATAATTAAAATCATCATTTGCCAAAGTAAAAATCAAAATTGCAGTAAAAACTGAGAAAAATCAGACATTTGTCAAGGGCACAGCGCCATCTTGCAGGTCACTTTTGGAGGCCTTCCCAGTGTCCAAATTGGGCTTAGGATGGCTTGTTGGAAAGCCTATAATATCTACTTTCGAGATCTACATTTATTTTTCTAAATGGAATTTATTTTCCCTGTAAAAAAAAGTGATTCTCTCATAGCTGGTCAAGGGTGCAGCGCCAAGGCAAAAAAGGAGGCAGAACATTGATTTTTTGTGTGTTTTTTCACCTTTTCAGCTGCTAGTTGTCCAAAAAAATATTAAAAACATTGTTTTTTGGAATTTATTTGTAATTTTTCATCTGTTGGTAGTCTTATTTTGGAAAAAAAGTGGCTCAAACAAGGGCACAATGCCTAGGACGATGTGCCCTTGACAGTGCAGCTGTCATAAGACTGTCTAGGTTTGCAGAAACACACAAAAAATTCAAAAATTGACCCAAAAAATTCTCAAAATTTGGTAATTGGTTGTCGATGATGTGGTTAGGCATGGAGTGAGGCTTCAGCTAATATTTCAAGCCTCCTTTCCTCTTCTTGCATGGTCAAGGCTTCAATTTTTGCATTGTCTATTTTAAGCTCGGCCCTTGCAATTTTGTCTTTGGGCATAATGCTTGGCCCTCTTTCTCTGAATATAATTTTACTTCTTGACCTTTTTCAACAGATTCTCAAGGTTTTTAATTCTTCCTCCCTTATGTGGCCTTCTCTCTTCCCTCTCTTCTTTCTACATGAATTCTCTTTTCTCCTCCTCCATGGTGCTTTGGCCTAGAAATCCTAGGGATGAGGAAATGGGTCTGGGAAATGGGGTAGGAAAAATTAGGGTGATGAGGGAAGGGTTATTGAACTAAGGGTGGTGATAGGAGTTCAAATTTTTTTGGTATTTTGGAATGGTAATCTCATTACAGGTTTGGAGATTTGGGTGCCTAGGAAATTGATATGCCTAGGTCTTAGGGTTTAGGGGATAAAGGGCTTTGGGGTAATGGAATGGAAGTGTAAGGGTAGGGATAGGGTTTTTAGATATGTAGGAAGGGTATTGGAAGTCTTAGGAAGTGTTTTTAAAAATTAGGAATGGAACTAGGGTTTTTAGCAAGGAAGACACTAAATTTTTATAGAAGATTCCAACACTACTAAAATTGGCCTTGAAGAATGATAAGAGGATGTATTTGAGTGTTACTTGCTAGAGGATGAAGAAAAATAATTCTGAATTTTTTAGAGCAATGGAACTTTGTTTGGAGCTTCCTGAATTTTTTCGGGCAAGGGCACGGCGTACAACACAAGGGCGCAACGCACAACACAGGGGTGTAGCACCATCTTCAAACCAATGTTCCAGTGCCTTCCCGGAATCCAAATTGAGCCCATGATATATCGTTGGAAATATATTTCTCTTTGATACACAATGGACCTCTCAAGAACTGAAAATGATCAAGTATAGCCCCTCAAAAATCAATTCTCCCAAGGCTGGTCAAAAAGTACAGAATGAGGGTGAAAAAATGCAATGTGATTTTGCAGGAAACTTTTGGAGACCTTCCTCAACTCAAAATTGTGCTCAAGATAGCTCTTTGGAAATCTCGCTCTGTCTAGTTATCATTTTACTTATCAAACAAGTCATTTGGATACTCTATCTAGGATAAATATTGATTTTCCTAAGGTCACTCTAGAAGTGCAGAAAACCTCTTGTAGCAACTGTATTTTTGATATTTCTCCAAAACCATGACACCTGTGTAAAACCTGAAGGAGGTTTGTCTTCCCTGGCCTGTGATGAACAAAATCCTCTCGCACTTTTGTAAAATTTATCTCATTTTGGTTAGAAACACAGTTTGAAGAAAAATTGGCCCTATGTGTGGCAAATGATTTGTCCCTTGGAATGACTTCTTGAAAATGATGGAGACATGATGTTTATGAGTTGGAATAGCCTCATACTTGTTGAAATGACCTCCCTTATTCCTCCTCTTCTTATATTTATCTGATTTAATTGCAAACCCTAGCCAGTAGGAGAGGAAATTAGGGTTTGGTGTAGGCAAAATAACGGATTTAGGACTACCTTGTAGAGGGAGGGGAATCAGGTCTTGGCTATGCAGGTGAATCCTCAAGCAAGAATGATAATGCTTAAAACAAAAAATATGTGAGGAACCTAGAAATAAATTTTGATTCTCCCAATTCCAGCAAAGGCAAGGAGAAGAATCAAGACAACAACAGAAGAAATTCGACTCCAAGGAGACTTGCAGATGGTGTCAAGAATACAAAAGGCAATGAATATCATCAAAGAATACCAAGGCAAAAAGACTTTAGAAGTACATCAAGGAAAACTTAATCTCCAAGGTACCAAAGTATATTTCTTGGTTATTGTTATTCTTGTACAAACTTTGGGCACATGGAAAAAGACTGTAGGGCATATCACAAAGACAAATATAATGGTACCCGTCAATCTCCTAGAAGCAATTTTGCAAGAAGAAGTCATGATTTCTTATTCATGAACAAGATAGAGTGCTTCAATTTCCATAACATTGGACATATGGCACATGATTGTAACTTGACTTGGGCCTCTACACAAGCTAGAACCATGCCAAAGGAAAAAGTTACACAAGTATGGAGAAGGAAGCAAGTTGAATCCAAAATTCTCTTGAACACTTAAACCAACAACACATCTTGTTGACTTGATAAATTCATCCTTGATATTTCAAGTATTTGATGCTAAAACCCTGCCAAAAGGAGACCATGCATATAGTTAGGGGGAGTTTGTGATTCTTGAGTATTCTTGCAGAAAGTGATCCGTGAAGTGGGCCCTATGAAATCCTTGATGAGTTACACATGGAAAATCTTGATAAATCATC
Source organism: Pinus albicaulis (assembly GCA_034641835.2). Classification (NCBI taxonomy): domain Eukaryota; kingdom Viridiplantae; phylum Streptophyta; class Pinopsida; order Pinales; family Pinaceae; genus Pinus; species Pinus albicaulis. The sequence goes on from CM076577.1 coordinate 1,477,360,593, forward strand.
TCTCGAAAGTAACTCCATTGAATAAAAGCATGATTTTATGATGATGCCTTCTACTTGATCACACAAGGTGGGCAATTCTTCATGAGCTAAAGGAATTTGTCTAGACAGGGGTGTTGGAAATACTAAGAGGGGGGTGAATCAGTATTTCTTTTCAATTGTTAATTTTACCAGTTAGATCACTTATATTTAGAACGCAAAATGAAAAATGATGGAATATATACTTTTATTAATTTCTTATTTACAATAAGTAAAGTACAATAATGATATAGGGCTCCAACCCTAGATGAAGACTCCAATCTTCCAGGCTCCAACCTATATTCTGCCAAGCACCGACTTGGTCTTTCCAAGGCTCCAACCTTATCAATTTGAGGCACCAACCTCTAGGTCTCCAACCCTATCTCTGGTACAGGCTCCAACCTGGTCTCTTGAAGACTCCTATCCTCTCGGGCTCCAACCCTATCTTCCAAGGCACCAACCTTGTCTCTATGAGGCTCCAACCTCCTGCTTCATTTCTTCAAGATGTATTTGGTTATACTTCATGGATCCCAAAGTCTTCTTCAATGAACCCTAACAATCTTCAGCTATCCCCTCACTTAGTCTCCGCGTCACTTCATCAATGACAACCTTGTTCTTCACATGAAAGTGTCTCCACTGTTCTTCATGTCACCCAAACACTTTCTCCAAGGTTACATCATGATGGCTAATGCATCATGTTATCCAATGATATCTCCAAGACCAGATTCCAGCTTCTACAAGTCTTCCAAATATCTTCAAGTATCCTTCAAGGTGTTTGCACCAAGCAGCCCAAGTTCTACACCTGCTCTAAGCCTCTTCAAGGGCTTCTTCAAAAACTCTCCAAGGGAGTCTTCAACAATGCCTCAAGATTTCTTGAATAAATGTCTCAAAAATATTCTCCAATGGCCTTAGTGGTGTTCCAAGGTTTGCTGCTTGAAGTCAGCACAATCTTCTTCAAATATACTAGATGATCTTCAAAGATTCTCAAGAGGACTTCAATAGATCTTCAATACTGCTTCTACAAGGCTTCGAATCTTCTCAACTAGTCTGCTCCAACAAGGGGTCACTAGGCTGCTTCAATAGACCTTGTCATGTTTAAAAGTAAGCCTAAACTACCCTCTTAACTTTCAATTCAATACATGCTCTAGATTTTCAAGGCTACAAGTCCCTTTTTATACTCCTGTATTCTGCTTCAATGGTGTCACAAAGTAGTTCAATGGTCTGCCTTGATGCTAAAGTATTTTCCTCCAATCAATGCCCAAAGGAATGCTTCAAACTGCCTTCCAATTTTCTCTATGATATCCTTCAACACTTTTCAAAGTATTGTTCAAGCCTCCACCACTTCAAGCCTTACTTACTGAGATCTTTTATAGGTGTCAGATCTCAATTTTAAAATAATTCAATGGACCTTCCACCACGATCCAAGTTTTCCATACTTTCTCCAACATTCAAGCCACAAAAGGTTAACCACAGTCCTTAAGTCTTCAACCGAGTTTGTTGTCCAAGGCACTGATATATTACTGAAATCCGAACTATAGTATATTAATACAACTAAGCTTAAAGAAGTCTAAATATTTGATATAACGGCAAACAATAAGTCCGAACTAAGTTCTAAAATTGTCGATTGTCCTGAAATTGGTCTGTGGTAAGGTCTGGGTTACTTTAAGAAGTCTGTTCACAACTGTGTTCAAGGGAGTTGTCCGAATATGACAAGGTTGTGTGTATGAGGAGCTAGCCACTAATCTGAGCCACCAGAGGTGTAGATATACACCCACAAAACTAAGTACGAACTATAGAAGGTCACAAAACCCAAATTTGAAGTGCTGTCAAAAAAATTATATATATATGCAGTTATTCCTTGTTGAAATATAGCCTAAGCAGTGCTTAAAACATTATCCTCAACCTCCTAGCTATTATGTATCTTCTTTCTGAGAAATCATCGAATTTTAATGCTAAAATGAAGTGTTTTAACATCAATTTATACTAGATTTAGACCTTTAATAAAGAGACACATCTCTTGGTGGAAGGCCGACATGAGAGACTGAGTATCGGTTAGCTAGGGAGAAAAATATATGATATGTCAACCTAAAATTTTGATTTCTCTTGGACTATTGGGAGTTAGGAGGCAAGTGAGAGCTCATTAGAAATAGGAAAGAGTCCTCTACAATATAGTCAAGGAGCCATTAAAAATTGATGTCTTCAAGATGTCAAAAAATAATTTTCTTTATGACTATTTGGAATTTGTTAGTGCAGACCTTGGGTTTATTTGGATTTTTTATGTATAAGGTCAATGGGACTAGAATGAGGGTTAGGGTAATTTTATTAGGACTTCAAGAGTGGTCTCCAACCATCATTCATATCATAAATAGTGACATCATTCATGTTATTATCAAGTGTGTCATCATATGGTCTTCAACAATGATTCATCATAAAGAGTAAGGACAGCATCACGCATCACAAGAATTTTCCATCACAAACAATGCCATATTGAAATCAATGACAACCTTGACTAAAGTCTCCCCCTTTGTCATTGATGGAAATATTCTTGCCTTTCCAACAATTTCTCCCCCTTTGACATCAATGGAAAATGGGGTGCCCAATAACTCCCCCTATCAAGTTGCTTCTTGATATGCTTCTCCCATAAAATTTTCTTCATCAATGATAGTTATTCATGATAGATATATTGTGTCCCTTGTCATGGTGGTCTTCCTTCTGGAAATGTGGTCCATGATAAATGTGTTTGCATTTCTTCATGTGATGAACCAACTCCCCCTGCATGCGTAAACTCCTCTAGCTCAAGAAAGATTGCTTGCCTTATGATCAAGTGGAAGACATCTTTAGCAATGGTCCATCGGATGAGTAAGGGATTACGTTCTTCAATGGTGTTGCTCCTGAGAGATGATCTATCAAAAAATGATTGTCCATGTATAGCTCATCAAGGATTTCATAGGGCCTTTCACGGATAGCTTCTGCAAGAATGGTCAAGATTCATGAGCTCCCCCTAACAATATGCATGGTCTCCATTTTGGTAGAGTCTCACCATCAAGTACTTGGAATATCAAGGATGACTTCATCTATTCAAAAACATGTGTTGTTGGCTGGAGTGTTCAAGAGACTTTCAGATTCAACTTTCTTCCTTATCCATACTTGTGTAACTTTCTTCTTTGGGTTGGTTGTCATGATTTTAGCTTCTTTAGGAACCCAAGTCAAGTTACAATCACATGCCATATGTCCAATGCTATGGCAACTGAAACACTCTATCTTATTCATGAATGAGATATCATGACTTCTTCTTGCAAATTTTCTTTTAGGAAACTGATGGGGACCATTATATTTGTCCTTGTGGTATCCCCTACAGTCTTTTTCCATGTGCCCAAAGTTTGTACAAGAATAGAAATAACCAAGAAATATACTTTGGTACCTCGAAGATGGAGTTTTCCTTGATGTACTTCTGAAGTATTTTTTCCTTGGGGTTCTTTGATGATATTCATTGCCTTTTGTATTCTTGACACCATCTACAAGTCTCCTTGGAGTAGAATTTCTTTCGTTGTTGTCTTGATTCTTCTCCTTGCCTTTGCTGGAACTGTGAGCATCAACATTTCTTTCAAGGTTCCTCACATCTTTGTTGTTTGAACTTTTAACTTTTCACAATCTTCATCTTCATAACTAGTTGCTTCTTCATTTCTTCCATCATTCTTGTTGCTTCATATGCTTTGATTTTAAGGTAGATGATATTTGATTTCATTATGAAGACATCTTCATTCTCCTTTGCTAGATTGCCCTCCATTTCTTATTTTATTCTTGTAGCTTCACATGTTTTGGCCTTGAGAAGATTGATGTCTAATTTTAGTTTCAAGATTTCTTCATCATTTTCTTCTAGTTGGAATATCATGGTGTTTCTCTCCTTTTCTGCTTCATTAACTTGTCCTTCTATGAGTTCCAAAGGTTCCATCACCTTCTCGGCTCCTTGCGCTTGTTTCCTTGCTTCTTCTAGTTGAGATCTAAGAGAGGAGACCTCTTCCTTGTATTGACCAATCTCTGCTTTAAGATTATTCAAGCTCTTAATTCTTTGTTCAAGGTGGCTTGAAAAAGTTTCTTCCCTTTTCTTTGCCTTATCCAATTGATTTGTCATAGATATGACTCCTTCATGGTGCCTTCTTTTGTTTTGATGAAATTCCTCTTTAAGTTTGACGAGCTCCTCATCTCTTTCTTGTACTTGAAGCTTGACAAAGTCAACTTCCCTCCTTGTCTTGTCTTGGTTACCATCTTGTGCTTTCTTCTTAAGTTCCTCATTTTCCTTTTTCAAACCGTTAATCTCTTCCATGGAAGCCATAATTTTATTCAAAAGATCTTCTTCAAAGTCTTCTTTGTTCTCTTCATCTTCGAGGTCTTCTTTAGCCTTGTTGTCATCTCTCTTATCTTCAGCTTCCTTGATGGATTCTGGACTTCTTTCTTGTTTTCCATCATCTTCTTGACTAGAGATCATTTTCAACACTCCTTTGGAGTGAAGATCATGAAGTTTGTCCCACATGATTTTTGTTGACGAACATTCTTCAAAATTGGCCTTCACAGAATTTGGTAACCCATTCAAAATTGTCTTCATTGATTTTGTATTGTACTCCTTGGATTCTTCGTCCATCGTGTCATTAGTAATCACTAATTTCCAAACCTCAATTCCTTGAGTCTTCAAGAAATTCCTCATCCTTGCCTCCCATATATCAAAATTTCCATTGAACAATGGAGCCTTCGCAAATTGATTGACTTCAATTTCGATGGTTGAAGACACATCTTTATGAGGATTGGAGACTTTATTCCTTTGTTTTGTCATTTGTGTTCTAATGATCAACCTTCAAGCTGTTAGGCTTTGAGTGAAGGTACTGGCTCTGAAACCAATTGTTGGAAATACTGAGAGGGGGTGAATCAGTATTTCTTTTCAATTTTTAATTTTACCAGTTAGATCATTTATATTTAGAACACAAAAAGAAAAATGATGGAATAGATACTTTTATTAATTTATTCTTTACAATAAGTAAAGTACAATAATGATATAGGGCTCCAACCCTAGATGAAGACTCCAATCTTCCAGGCTCCAACCTGTATTGTGCCTGTTAGCAACCTATAATATAGGGGTCATAATTTTGACGTGTAGTCCATGATGAGTTAAATAGTTTAATCTTAACTTGTCATTTTTCAATTTCACTTGTTGTAGATAGAGAATAATGAGTTTCCATACTGTTTAATCATGACAATTCAGTAGTTAGGTAGAGAAATAAAGTGAATCCAACAGTTTAATCTGGATTCATGGATAAAATAAGTGTAGAATTAGATAGTTTTACTTGCTTTCAAAAAGAATAAATGTTGTGAAGGTTGCTAGCTTAAATTCACCTTACTACAAAGGAAGAAAAAATGTTAGCATGGTAAGTTGGGTAGGTAGAAGAAGGTGAAAAATCTCAATGTAAATATCATTCATCATGGGTTGCAAAATAACTAACTTCCCCTTCCCATAGTCATGAAACATTCTAAACTATCAGTCAGAAAGGCTCAAGGCATTTCCTTGACTTTTGTTGGGACCGGACCCAAGGCTCTATGAATGAACAGTTGAAAGTATAAAATGTCTGTATTAATCCCTATAAATCACATCATTTACCATTCATGCATTCATTCCCTTGAATAATCCTAAGTAAAACTCCATTTTTACTTGAAGGCATTTTAAGTCCCATTTGATTAACTTCCTACACCATTTGAAAACATTAAGCCCTCAAAATAACATTATATCATAAGTTAAGTGATAAGATCAATGCAAATTATCTTTTGAAATTCACTTTACTTGTTACGTTTATGTGTTTTGAGTATACCTTGTCCTATTTTCATATTAACCTTAACTTATGTGTTAATTCCCTACAAAAAATAACCTTCTCATATTATATATAACTCCTTTTTATATAATAAACCCAAAAACCCACTTATTATAATTTTAGGTGAAGTTTATAATTCCCACATGTTTAATAAAAACCCACATTATAACCCCCTTTGGCTAAAATATATATTTATATAGTGTCTCGCCCCTATGGTAATTAAATCACCTTGGTTTAATTTACTATATCATAAAAAATATATGAAAAAACCTTTAAACATGTTTATATATGTTTAAAATCAAAATTTTCTAAAGTTTCATTTAAACTAAACTTCAAAAGAAATAAAACCCATTTCCTTTTATATTTTCCCCTTTCCTGACTCCCTAACCTAAGGTTAAAACCTTAATTTGAGTTAAAATCCGCAATGCTTACCCCTTATTCCCCTAACTGTCAGTCCTAACCTCAGTTAAATCCCCGTTAAAAACCCCTCCCGATCGTTTTTTCATTGAAAAATTCGATTTTCTATGTAATGTTTAGCCAAATCCCTTTATATCATCGGGATTAATGTTAGCCCTCCAATCCCATCTATCCATTTGATCTAACGATTAAAAAGTCAGCACGACAGATTAATACAATTCCATCCCTCCCCCATTGCGTGAATTATAACCGTAGATCTTTTATTTATTTCCAAGATCCTGTGGCTCAAAATTAACCCGATGACTTACCTTTCCCTGCACCTTTCCTTTTGATCGTGACCATTCGCTTTCCAAAGCTAGATCTGATGGCTGATACCTCAGATCACGCCCATAAAGTAATCGACCAAAGTTTTGGAAAAGTTGCGCGATATAGGTTGTTTTCCGAAGCCACCCTATGTTGACGTGTCCTGATATAATTGGATCACGTTCGAAAAGCGATTTACCGCTTACCACTTTGGAGCTGCGCGAATACCACCTAGTGGTATTTCGAAACCACTTCTGCCCAACCTATGGTTTAATTATAATTTGACTATGGTTTAAACTATGTTTAATTCATACAAACTTATAATTTTCAATGAATTTTCACCTATTCGTGCTTTAAACCTATGAAACCTTCGCAGAGCTTATTTTCGTCGAATTTTCACCATTGTGCGCCATTTCACCTTTGAGAGCCTGTGCAGAGCCCGTTTCACCATTTTCAAACCTACCAGCACTATTTTCAAGCCATTTTCCTCATAATTCAACCACAAAGAGCCTAAGTACCCTCTGATAGACCAGTTCAGCAGAATTGAAGACTGCGCGCAACTGTGAAACGTCTTCGACCACAATTATACCTTTTAAAGGTATTTTTCGTCAAACTTAACCATAAAAGCTTCAATTTCCAACATAAAAAGCACCAATTTTCAATTATTTCCTGTAATTATCTCAAATTCCCACATAGAAATTGCAAAAAACATCCAAAGTACAGGGGAAACTCTGTCAAATTTTCCCCAGAATCCCTCATTTCTGTTTTTGCAAGTTTTATCCATACCCTGGTCATTTTCACTGTTGGAATTGATCATAACCTTTCTTTTGAGCATTAAAACCCTCTTTTCATCTAAAACTTTGCTCAGAACCCTATTTCACCAGAGATATTCTCCAAAAATCCCTTGTTTCCAACAGAAGAACTCAGCAAACATTCTATGCTTGCTCTGTTCAATTAAAGAATGACAAAGAAACAAGTAACCCCCAAATCAAAAGGTCCAAAGCCTCAAAAGAAAGCCTTTGCTAAAATCCCTCAGCTTGAATCTTCTAAAATTAATAAACCCACCCCTGCACTCACTGTTGATTCCATAGAAGTTGTCAGGCCTATCCAACCTCCAGTTATTTCACAAGAAAATAGTCCTCTAGTGACCTTGATTACAGAATATTGGACCCTTCAGTAGAATTCAATTTACTTGATGTCTATAACTGGTGTTTTGACAACTCTGTAGAAAAAGATGATAAAGATATACCAGTCTGGGATTCCAATCTGCCAAATTACATTGTCCCCCTTACTCATTCAGCCCCATATTTTGTCATATTGTGTCAGTCCTATTACCTTCCAGACCCAAGTTGCATTGTCAATAAATACAAAGAGATCTTATTTTACATCAATGCAGAATCCATAAACTATATGCTGCAACTGAACCCTGACCCTAATGCTGCTTCATTGTCAATAGAGGATTTAACTCAGCTTTACTTAGACCTTGATTTTGCTTCTAAGTTCAAAGTCTTCCAGACTTTTTGTCCCAAACAAGTTGATATCCCTAAGCTCAATCCTCCATTTGATACTTTTTATTTTCCAAATGAAACTAGACAGATTGTCTCCATGCTATCATTCATACTAGGATATAACAGTGATGAATTCACTGATGTTGCTATCCTAGGTTTTCTGTCTACTCTGAGTCATGGCTAGTCTCAATCCATTGTGTACAAGTTTGCTAAGTTCATTGCAGAAAACATGCACTATCAATTGTCCAGATTGTTAGAAGAAGGAGTCTTTAGATATACCTCATATCTACTTCATCTCTTTTTATATTATCAAGCAGACAAGTTTCCTATTGAGTTTCAGAAGATAGATCTAGAAGGAAATGTACTTTCAGTTGTGTTTTGGTCATCAATTCTGAGAAAATGGAACAGGGAATACAACTATGTAGATTTCAATGACTTGTTTTTAGTGCCTGCTATGAATTTATTGAATAAAGAACAGACCCCTAGAATTAATGAAGAAACAAAGAGGATCTTACAGCTATCTGAGAGCTGTAAAACAGGGGATTGGTACTTATACAAGAGTTACACAGAGATCAGAGTATATGGTGCACTCTTGGCCCCATATAAATTGCCAAGATTCACTACAACAAGGATATTTGCTTTAGAATATTTAAGGCAGTTGTTGAATGCAGATGAAGTCAATTTCATAGCTTCTAGGAAAAATACTCAGTTCAAACTGAAAAACCAAATTGGGCCATTCATTGTAAACAACAAAGAAGCAGCAAATGAAATTACTGTCAAGTTGAAAGAGTATAAATTCCCATATATTTTTATGTGGAATTATGATCCTCAGGGTACTTTAAGCATGATAAGATTGAAATGCAAGTTTTCTGTCTTCTTGCATGATAGTAACTGAAACACTCAAAGATCTTCAAAATGTCCAACTTGGAGCATAGCAGAAAGATACAGTCATGGTGGATAAACAAACAAAGGTTGATATGCCCTCTTCTTCTAAAGAACCTGATAACACAGAGTCAGATATTCAAATCAGGTTCAGACAAATCAAAGAAAAGAATGAAGAAATCAAAAGTGAAGCATATTCCAAATTCCTTAAAGAAAAGCCTAGGAATAAAGATAGACTCCTTTCAGCTTTTGATTATTCTTCTAACAAATTGGTAATGTCATTTTTGAAACCTACAGTGGATGATCCAAAGTCAGTAGCATATTATTCAAAGACTGATTTGGAAGTAGATGCAGATGTTGTCCATGAATTGGACCAAATAGAATTCCACAGAAGCAATACAGAGATGTTGTATTCTAAAATAGTCAATAAGACTATGAATTCTATCAGGCTTGAGAAAACATTGATAAACCTCCAAACTCAAATGAAATTGGATAAAGCCTCGTTATATGCCAATAACTTGAAGATCAAAGCATTAGAAGACTTGGTGATTGAAGCAGGAGTTGATCCAGCTAACATTGAAGTTGCAAAAGCTTTAATGAAACAGAAAAATGAAGATACAGTTGCCCTCAGAAAACAGCTAAAATTGCCTCAAAGTGAAAATCCTCAGGCAAAAGAAATCCTTCAGCATAAGACAGAAAATGATGAACTAAAACAACTTTTTCTTAAAATGACAACGCAGATAAAAGAAATGGAAAGCCAAATAGAAGCTTTCATGCAAGAAAATGAAAATCTGAAGAAAGCTCAACAGTTTTTCATTCCTACGGTGATCCCAACTATAAGTACAGTTGTTCCATCTACATTGGCAGAACACTTAGCACCACAAGGAGCATTGGCAACTGCATTGCCAATCACTTCTCATGACATCTCTGCCTCTTCTTCATCAACCTCACAGATAAACACAGTAGATGACAAAGCTGCAATAATCAGAGCCATGGAAGATGTGTCTTTGAAAGATAAATAAATACTCAGTTTGAAAGGCACCATTAAAAATCTGGAAACTTCTAAAAGAGATGCCTTAATTACTTCCAAAGGGCATGAACAGAGGGTTGATAGATTACAATAACAAGTTAAAATTCTTCAACAACAGGTGAATCTTACAGATCAGGTTGCATACATAAAAAATCATTTATGGACAAAAATCATTAAAGGCATTCACTCACAATGGCCTTCCATTCAGATAATATATGAGCAGAAAGAGTTGCTACAGGCTGAAAATGCAGAAATTGATAAAACCAAGAAAGAAATTGAAAATAAACCACCACAAGCAGTTCAACTCGTAGCATTTTTGAACAGCAAAAACAGGGAAGAATTAGAAGAGTTGAAAATTGCTGACAGAACAGAAGACATCCTTCAAATTAAGAAAGTCCTGAATAAGAGAAACATGATGAATAATTTGGAAGACAAGTGTAAAGATATGAACTTGGCCATCACAAGATTTTGGGCCAAATACAAAGTATTATCAGAAGCAGGTTTACCAAACATTCATGCATTAAATGACAAATTAATGCCACAAAAATATTATGATCAGAAAATCAGAGCTCATGCTAAAGAGCAAGCTAAACAGCCTTTTCCACAAGGATCTCCAAGTGGCAAAGTACTAATTCAATATTTTGAAAATATATTCTTTTTGGAACATGAAAACAAGCATATGTTTACATTAAAGCCAAACTTTGTCAAATATACAGAGGTTGTTGAAAGTTACAGGAAATTGAAGAATATGAAGATCCCCACTGTTGAACAGTGGCAAGAATTCACAGATCTAATGTGAATTTGACAAGTAAAGGACAGGAAAATCACATGAGAAATCATATTTTACTTTTACCTTATGGTGAAAAAATCAGTGCCAAAGTGTATCAGGGTCAAAGTGTATCAGTAAAATCAAATTGTTACTGCTGGTCATTTTTTAATTACAGCAGTGAAACAGTGAAAAGCAGAGATAAAGAGTATCAGAACAGAAGGTGAAAAGGAAGAGTATTTTACAATTCACCATCCACGAGAAGATGTACCTAATGCCAGCTATACTCATAGCACATCAAAAATCAGTTTAGATAAGATAAACAGTTCTATTTTTCCTTGTAAAAGAGGACAGCTTGCAAACTATTTTGTTGTTGTCCCTCTTCTTATGTTCTCTTTCCAATTTTTCCTTAAAACATTATCTCAATTTCTGAGATATTTTGTAAACAATTTTTGTGTATAAATACTTCATAATTCTAAGTATTCAGTGTGGAATAAAATTTCTCAAGACTACTATAGTCATTTTGCTGGACATATTGAAGTTGGTGTGAGTCAATTAGCGAAGAAGCAATCTGAAAACAAGATTAGAGACATCATAACTAAGGATTCTCGTGGTGACAAGATAAGTCTCATATTTTTTCCTGTTTTCAGTGTTATTCTTTAAAGTTTACATACATTCATTTGATGTGTCTCTATTATGTAATGATCAACTAAGGAGAAATTAAACAGGATTAGTGATAATAAGCTATTTGTTTTAAACTAGTTGGCATTTTTATGTTTTCTGCTTGATAACCGGACCAAAGAATTCTTAACTGCTCTAGGTCCCAGTTTTATCCCCTTCTTCAATCCTCTTTTCTGTAACTTAAGGATTCTTAAGTGCCCTTTTGTTCAGATTTCACCCATTCTATCAACAAAACCTATTCAAAGCCTTAGAAGGTCATATATCCTGCCCTTAGTACATTTTCATCTTTAAGTCTTATTTCCTAGCTGTGCTTGCCTAGAGAGTTGACTCCATTTCCCAATGTTCTGGTAGATCCCTCTGGTTTACCTTGAAATAATTTTTATTCCTACCACACTTCTAAAATCATTCCTATTGCTCACTCATAGCTAGCCTAAAACCCTTTACCAAAACAAAGCTAAATCTTTAGGAGAGATCCATCTCTGGAGCTCAGGAAGGATAGATCCTAAATTCCCAAAGCAGTTCTTGGTTACCCCTGGTGTTCTTAACTACAAAAATCCCCATCCCACAACCTGAGAATTACTAGGGTGATAACATACTAGTGACCATATTGGGGGACTAACCACTCTCCAGTTTTAAGTTTAATCTTGAAGGAAGATATTTAATTATATCTTTTCTACTTTAAGATTGAGTTTAAAGGTTGTGGGTATTTTACCCAATAAACATTATGGCTCCCAAAAAAGTCTACTACACTAGATCCAACCCTGATCCTAATCCTCTAGAGATAGTAGACAATCTGGACCAGATAGGAAAAAAGAATAAAAAACAAACTGATAGTTCTGAAATTGAGATACCTCTGAGAAGAGCTGATTCTTTACCCAAAGAATTGGTAAGCTTATCAGACATTGATTTTGACTTAAAGTTTGAAAAATATTTATTTAGAAAAAAATCTGAATCGGATTTAAAAGAAATTATTTTAGATCCAGTTTTTACTTCTTATGTGAGTGAAAAACACAAAATTATTTCTGTTCCTAATAAATTAGATCAAACTGAAAGTAAAATTCCAGTAAAAAGGGTAAGTGTCACAAAAATTAAAGACATTGAAGAAGCTGTTAAGTTAGCAAAATTTTTGTCTAAATTTAAACCCCCAGTTTCTGAGCTATATACAACAGTATTTCCAACAACAGATTCTACTCTGTTTGCTGCCACATCATTTACTGATTCTGCTGTCAGTTCACCTCAAGAGCCCATAAGCCCTGAGTTGCCTCTGACCCATAGAATCATATACTCATCATATCCACAATCCACTTATATTTCATCAACCGATCCATTCATCCCTGATCTACCCTTGCAGCCCAAAGTAGTATATCCATCATTTACCCAACCCATTACAACTACCATTAGCCATAATGATTCTTTTTCATCCCCATTACCAAGCTCTTCAATTACATCTATTGCAGTAACCAGCACTATCCCTAACACTACAACTGTACCTCCCAGTTCAGCTAAAATCCAAGCCATGGCAGCCCGATATGCTCCCTTGGTCTTACCTCAGAATCTCCATGACATGCCCCAGAACTACCAAAAAGATATTCCACTATTTGATAATCTTTCACAGATTACTGCACAACAACATATTACTAGAATGAATGATTTCTGGGAAGTCTATGATATAGATGAATCTGATGTCCAAATGAGGTTATTTGCTCATAGCTTAATTGGAGAAGTAAAAACCTGGTTTAAAAGTTTAGGAGCTGGTAGTATAGCAGACCTAGCTGCATTCCATAGAGCCTTCCTAAATAAATGGCAGAAAAAGAAGAATCCTATGCAAATACTATCTGAGTTTGATGCTGTCAAGAAAGCCCCAAATGAGTCTGTCCAAGAATTCTGCACAATATATAACAGTGTTTACAATGCCATTCCTGCAGACCTTAAACCTACCCCGTATTCCGTGCTACTCAAATTCCCTAATTGCTTTGACGTAGACATGGCTTACCAACTTAGGGAAAGGGATGCAAATACTTTAGAACAAAGGCAACAAAACTCTGTAGGTGTAGAAATCAACATACTTGCAAAGAAGGCCAGACTGAGAAACAAAATAATGGTTACTATTAAAGAAGAAGCATCTCACTTAGATGGTAAGTTTGATTTCATTAATAAAGCACTAGAAAAATTAGTTGATAGACTAGATCAAATTGAAAAGAAACCATAATGGGACAATCAATCCCAGATCCAGAATCCCAATTACAGAAAAAACAGCAATCCCGAGAAAGGTAAGGAACCTTCCCCTGATCAAAATATAAGAACCCCATTCCAAGAAAACTTTGCAGAAAGTTCACAAAACAGTGTTGATGAGGAGGAATACATCAACATTGTTATGGGGATTGATGAAAACAATACCATTTTCCTCACCCAGGAGGACCAGGAACTCTTTGAACTTCAACAACTCAAAGTAGAATCTGGAGAATCCTATGATTATAAACAAGGTTATGATTTTGCAATAAACGAAATTCGCAGTCAATACAACCTTAGGAGCAAGAAAACCAATGAATCTGTCATAAAGAATAATGCTCCAAACCAACAAGAACAAAAAAAAAGAAGATTGATACTTCTAAATCAAAATTCTTGCAGATTCTTCCTAGAGATAGTAAACAGAGTTCAAATCCGACCAGTCCTAAAAAGCAGCAACGCCCAAAGATTGTAGATATTACTGACGAGGTGGCACAATCTTCCAAAGATGTTTCAAAAGCTAATTCTCCCAAAGCCACCAATTCAACAATATTCATTTAGCCAAAAAAGAATCCTACTAACTTTAAAATATCAGATCCTAAACCTTCTGTTGAGAATCCTAAAACTCATAAGACTTCTGCTAACCCCCAAAATATTCCTAAAAAAATAGTTAAGGATAGCAGAAACCAAGAAACTCAGACAGAAGACAAGGGAAGAGCTCAAAAATAAGGAAAAACAGTAGAAACTCAAGAAAAGTCATCACAAACCACAGTTCCCAAAGAAGAAGTGATTCAAACCATTAGATCTCAGCCAACATTTAATATGTAGTCTGAAATATCCAAGTTAAAAATAGTTGTTCCCTTAGTAGAACTAGCTAAAAATGATTTGTATAGATCTATGATTTTTGATGCATTAAATGTGAATGAGAGTGAAGATACAATTAACATGAATGAAGAGAGGCCTGAATTGATTTTCGGTCCCAATGTAGATGGAAAGCATTCAGATGGGTCAGTACCCTCGTTTTATTTAAGTCTTACTGTACATGACCAAATATTACACAATACTATGCTAGATACTGGAGCTTCCCACAATTTAATGACCAAATCTATAATGGAAACTCTTAATCTAGACATAACCAGACCCTATAAGGACTTGTTCTCATTTGATTCATCCAAATTCCAATGTATAGGTTTGATTAAATATCTGTGTGTTAACCTAGTCCAATATCCTGGTAAGAGTATGATCATGGATGTTGTAGTAGCTGACATCCCGCCAAAGTATGGTATGCTTCTTTCTCGCTCATGGGGAGCAAAGTTGCAGCGATCTCTACAACTGGACATGAGTTATGCTACTATCTCGGTATTTGGACAGCCTAAAAAGCTTTATAGAATAACCTTGATGAAGTACATGATCAGTAGTGCAGACAAACCTACAAATTATCCAATTTATGCTACTCCCACTGATCTTGATTATTTTATTCTCAGTAACTCTAATCAAAATGAAAATCCAACTGAACTTACTGATAAAAAACTTGAAATCATGGATGACTATATTGGTCATGAACCTTTGTGGCATCTAGATTTGGATGGATCTGTTAATAAATTTGGAGCTAGAGCTGGTGTTTGGATTACAAGCATTGAAACAAGCGATTCTGAAGAACATGCCTTTAGATTAAACTTAAAATGCACCAATAACATGGTTGAATACGAAGCTTTAATCTTAGGCATACAAATTATTAGAAAAAAGGGAGGAAAAAGAATAATGGTCACGGGTGATTCTGAACTAGTTATAAAACAAATAAACGCAGATTATTCAGTTCACAACCCCGGACTTGCAAGATACAGAGAAAAAATATTGGAATTGCTTGAGGAATTGTTAGAAGGTAATTTTGCTATCATCCCTCGAGATCAGAACATACAGGCCCATTGCTTAGCAACTTTTTCCAGTACTTGTAAATTTCCTTTTTCACCATTGCAAAAATACACTGCTAAGATTAAACATATGCCTATTGTCCTGATAATATGAAATATTGGCAAAAATTTTCAAAGGATCAGCAAATTTATCACTTTTTGAATAATGAGCATGAATTTCAAAATTGTCAAATCGATAATGACTATAACATAGATTCACCCTGTGATATAGATTTAAATTTCTGTCAAATAGATGATTTAGATAATTTAGATGTACATAATTTTGAAAAGCCTACTATTTTTACTCAAAGTGACATTGATGAAATGGAAAAAGTAGACATAGAGGAATTGATTGAAGATGAAATAGATTTGATTGATTTAAAGAGTAACATTCTAGCCAGAGGTTTAACTCCTCTAGAAGATTTATTTGACTCCAATGATGTGCCCATAAGGCCAAAAATGGAGCCAGTTAAGTCTAACATAGAAGAGTATAACTTAGGGACAGATGAAAAACCAAGAATAATCAAACTATCCAAATCCTTATCATCAAATGAAAGGGCTAAATACATTGAACTTTTAAAAGAATTTCAAGATGTCTTTGCATGGAGCTATGAAGACTTAAAAACTTACAACACAGACATTATCCAACATAAAATTCCTTTAAAAGAAAATCAAAAACCTTTTCAACAGAAACTCAGAAGGATTAATCCAGTTTTGTTACCCTTAATTGAAAAATAAGTCAAAAGAATGTTTGATGCTCAGATAATTGCACTAGTCAGATTTTTTGACTGGGTATCTAGTTTAGTGCTAACCAGAAAAAAGACAAGAGAAATTAGACTATGCATAGAATTTAGGAATCTTAATAAAGCATCCTTGAAGGATAACTACCCCTTGCCAAAAATGGACCATATTTTACAGAGGGTAGCCGGTTCTTCCATAATCTCTTTATTAGATGGTTTCTCTGGTTACAATCAGATTCTAGTTCACAAAGATGATCAAACCAAAACTGCATTTACTACTCCATGGGGCACTTTCATGTATGTGAAAATTCCTTTTGGGTTAAAAAATTCAGGAGCTACATTTCAAACGGCCATGGATATTGCCTTTGCCAAGGAAATCCATGAGTTTTTAGTCATTTATTTGGATGATATTACTGTTTTTTCTAAAACAAATGATGATCACTTGGATCATCTGAGACAGCTTTTTATTAAATGCATAAAATATGGTATATCTCTTAATCCTAAAAGACTCTTTTTAAGCTAGAAGAAGGCAAATTGCTAGGTCACTTCTTTTCAAAAGAGGGCATTAGAATAGACCCTGCAAGAATTGAAGCAATCCTAAACATTCAACCACCAAGGAACATTAAAGAACTCCAAGCATTCTTGGGAAAGATCAATTTTCTAAAAATATTCATATCAAATCTGGCTGAGATTATAAAAGATCTTAATAACATGCTTAAAAAGGACTCCTCAATTAAATGGACAATAAAGGCCAAACAATCTTTTGAATCTATCAAACAGGCCTTAACTAAAGCACCCATCCTTATCAGTCCAGATTACACAAAATATTTTATAATCTTTTCCTTTGCATCCGAACACACCATAGTTGCAGTTCTTCTGCAGAAAAACGATCAAGGCTTTGAACAGCCCATTGCATTTTTTAGTAAAGCTCTCAGAGATGCACCACTGAAATACAACATAATAGAAAAACAGGCTTTGGCTCTGGTTAAAGCTATCAAAGATTTCAGAGTGTATATACTTCATTCACACATCATTGCATATGTCCCTAATGCAGTAGTTAAAGACATTTTGACTCAAGATGGACCAGACAGCAGGAGAGGAAAGTGGATAGCCACAATCCTTAAATATGATTTGGAAATTAAACCAACTAAACTCATTAAAGGACAGGGTTTAGCCAGATTGATGGCTGAATAAAATTGCAATGCCTTAGATATTAATTTCATTGCACAAGTAGATGAACAGGAAGATATGGCGACTCCATCGATCAGTGAGGCCTATCAAGACTCACCATGGTACTCTGATATAATCTTTGTACTAACAAACTTACAAGCTCCTCCTGGACTGACCAAAACCAAGGCAAGATTCATCAAGCAAAAAGCAATGAGGTTTTGTATCTTAAATAATGCACTGTATTGGAGAGAAAGTACTAGAATTTTACTTAATTGTTTATTGCAATCTGAAGCTGACAAGATCCTTGAAGAATTTCATGCAGGTGACTGTGGAGGCCATCTATACTGGAAGAGCGCAGCTAATAAAATACTCAGAGCTGGTTTTTACTAGCCATCTTTATTTTCAGATGTTAAAAATTTTGTTACCTCTTGCCATCAATGCAAAATTTTCGAAGGTAAAAAGAAACTATTACCATTACCTCTGAAACCAATATCCACTGAAAAACCATTTCAACTATAGGGGTTAGACTTCATAGGTGAAATTCATCCTCCATCTTCAGGTCAACACAAATGGATTCTAACTGTTGTTGATTACTTTACTAAGTGGATAGAAGCAATTCCCACTAGACAAGCTACAGACTCAATTATTATCTCATTCATAGAAAGTGATATTTTGTCTAGATTTGGATGCCCACACAAAATTATCACAGATAATGCTGCTGCTTTAAAATCTAGGAAGGTGATTGCTTTCTACCATAAATACCATATTACCTTAGGTCATTCCACATCATACTATCCTCAAGGTAATGGTCTGGCCGAATCCTCAAATAAAAATTTAGTCAACATCACCAAAAAACTACTCCAAGACAATAAAAATACATGGAATAAGAAGTTGGTCTATGCCCTTTGGGCTGACAGACTTACTACAAAAAAATTCCATAGCAACTTCACCATATCAGATTGTTTATGGTACAGATGCAGTTTTTCCTTCTTCCTTGGGTGTCCCAGTCATGAAGATTATCCAGGAATCACAGGTAGAAACTAATGATATTCAAAGAAGAATCAATGAAACCATACACCTTCAACAAACCAGAGATGAAGTTTATGAAAAGTCACAAGTTTTACAGGACAAGATTAAAAAAAATTTTGATTAAAGAGTTAAGGAAGATGACTTTTTCATAGGAGATCAAGTTTTAAGATGGGATGCAAGAAGAGAGGATAAAGGTAAACATGGGAAGTTTGACTTTCTATGGCAGGGACCTTATGTAATATATGGTTACAAAGGTAATAATTCCTTTTTCATCAGGAATTTGGATGGAACCGAGCTTCAAGAAGGACCAGTAAATGGAAGGATGTTGAAACATTACTATTCCTCACAAGTCACTTAACAGTTAGATCTATTTACTTCATCATTGTAAATATTCATATTCAGAGTGTAGATTGGATTGGATACATTATCTACAAATTTGAAGCCCGAAGAGAAGGCCCTGAGCTTTGCAGTATAAGATATCATAAATATGATTGTTGCATAAAAAAGAAGACATTTACAGGATCACCAAGGTCAATGGATAAGGCTACTGATCTCAGAGTTCTTGGCATTTCACAAGGAAATGCCATCCCCAAGTGAAGCTGATGTTAGCAACCTATAATATAGGGGTCATAATTTTGACTTGACTGTTGGTAATTTTGTAAATCTATACATACTTTGCCTTCTACAAGTTGTATTCACATATTTTGTAAAAAAAATATCAAAAAAATCAAAAAACCAAAAAGAGGGTAAAAAAGTCCTAAAAGAATAATAAAATGACTTAGAAAAAATAAAAGACCCCAAAAGAAAAATAAATAAAACATGAAAGTGTGCAAGCATAAATGCCACTACTTTTTACTTTTTGACTATGGCAGAGTGTCAATAAATGCCATAGTCCATGATGAGTTAAACAGTTTAATCTTAACTTGTCTTTTTTCAATTTCACTTGTTGTAGATAGAGAATAATGAGTTGTCATACTGTTTAATCATGACAATTCAGTAGTTAGGTAGAGAAATAAAGTGAATCCAACAGTTTAATCTAGATTCATGGATGAAATAAGTGTATAATTAGATAGTTTTACTTGCTTTCAGAAAGAATAAATGTTGTGAAGGTTGCTAGCTTAAATGCACCTTACTACAAAGGAAGAAAATATGTTAGCATGGTAAGCTGGGTAGGTAGAAGAAGGTGAAAAATCTCAATGTAAAAATCATTCATCATGGGCTGCAAAATAACTAACTTCCCCTTCCCATAGTCATGAAACATTCTAAACTATCAGTCAGAAAGGCTCAAGGCATTTCCTTGACTTTTGTTGGAACCGGGCCCAAGGCTCTATGACTGACTAGTTGAAAGTATAAAATGTCTATATTAATCCCTATAAATCACATCATTTACCATTCATGCATTCATTCCCCTGAATAATCCTAAGTAAAACTCCCTTTTACTTGAAGGCATTTTAAGTCCCATTTGATTAACTTCCTACATCATTTGAAAACATTAAGCCCTCAAAATAGCATTATATCATAAGTTAAGTGATAAGATCAATGCAAATTATCTTTCGAAATTCACTTTACTTGTTATGTTTATGTGTTTTGAGTATACCTTGTCCTATTTTCATATTAACCTTAACTTATGTATTAATTCCCTACAAAAAATAACATTTTCCTATTATATATAACTCATTTTTATATAATAAACCCAAAAACCCACTTATTATAATTTTAGCCGAAATTTATAATTCCCACATGTTTAATAAAAACCCACATTATAACCCCCTTTGGCTAAAATATATCTTTATATAGTGTCCCACCCCTATGGTAATTAAATCACCTTGGTTTAATTTACTATATCATAAAAAATATATGAAAAAACCTTTAAACATGTTTATATATGTTTAAAATCAAAATTTCTCGAAGTTTCATTTAAACTAAACTTCAAAAGAAATAAAACCCATTTCCTTTTATATTTTCCCCTTGACCGACTCCCTAACCTAAGTTTAAAACCTTAATTTGAGTTAAAATCCGCAATGCATACCCCTTATTCCCCTAACTGTCAGTCCTAACCTCGGTTAAATCCCCGTTGAAAACCCCTCCCTATCGTTTTTTCATTGAAAAAGTTGATTTTCTATGTAATGTTTAGCCAAATCCCTTTATATCATCGGGATTAATGTCAGCCCTCATTTCCCATCTATCCATTTAATCCAACAATTAAAAAGTCAACGCGACAGATTAATACAATTCCATCCCTCCCCCATCGCGTTGAATTATAACCGTATATCTTTTATTTATTTCCAAGATCCTGTGGCTCAAAATTAACCCGATGACTTACCTTTCCCCGCACCTTTCCTTTTGATCGTGAATGTTCGCTTTCCAAACCTAGATCCGACGGCCGATACCTCAGATCTCACCCATAAAGTAATCGACCAAATTTTTGGAAAAGTTGCGCGATATAGGTTGTTTTCTGAAACCACCCTGTGTCGACGTGTCCTGATATAATTGGATCGTGTTCGAAAAGCGATTTACCGCTTACCACTCTGTCGCTGCGCGAATACCACCCAGTGGTATTCCGAAACCACTTCCGCCCAACCTATGGTTTATTTATAATTTGACTATGGTTTAAACTATGGTTCATTCATAAAAACTTATAATTTTCAATGAATTTTCACCTATTCGCGCTTTAAACCTGTGAAACTTCCACAGAGCCTATTTTCGTCGAATTTTCACCATTATGCACCATTTCACCTTTGAGAGCCTGTGCAGAGCCCTTTTCACCATTTTCAAACCTACCAGTGCCATTTTCAAGCCATTTTCCTTGCAATTCAACCACGAAGAGCCTAAGTACCCTCTGATAGACCAATTCAGCAGAATTGAAGACTGCACGCAACCGTGAAACATCTTCGACCACAATTATACCTTTTAAAGGTATTTTTCGTCAAACTTAACTAGAAAAGCTTCAATTTCCAAAAGAAAAAGCACCAATTTTCAATTATTTCCTATAATTATCTCAAATTCCCACACAGAAATTGCAAAAAACATCCAAAGTACAGGGGAAACTGTGTCAAATTTTTCCCAGAATCCCTCATTTCCTTTTTTGCAAGTTTTATCCATACCCTGGTCATTTTCACTGTTGGAATTGATCATAACCTTTATTTTGAGCATTAAAACCCTCTTTTCATCTGAAACTTTGCTCAGAACCCTATTTGACCAGAGATATTCTCCAAAAATCCCTTGTTTCCAACAGAAGAACTCAGCAAACAGTCTAAGCTTGCTCTGTTCAATTAAAGAATGACAAAGAAACAAGTAACCCCCAAATCAGGAGGTCCAAAGCCTCAAAAGAAAGCCTTTGCTAAAATCCCTCAGCCTGAATCTTCTAAAATTGATAAACCCACCCCTGCACTCATTGTTGATTCCACAAAATTTGTCAGGCCTATCCAACCTCTAGTTATTTCAAAAGAAAATAGTCCTCTAGTTGACCATGATTACAGAATATTGGACCCTTCAGTAGAATTCAATTTACTTGATGTCTATAACTGGTGTTTTGACAACTCTGTAGAAAAAGATGATAAAGATATACCAGTCTGGGATTCCGATCTGCCAAAGTACATTGTCCCTCTTACTCATTCAGCCCCAGATTTTGTCAGATTGTGTCAGTCCTATTATCTTCCAGACCCAAGGTGCATTGTCAATAAAGATAGAGAGATCTTATTTTACATCAATCCAGAATCCATAAACTCTATGCTGCAACTGAACCCTGACCCTAATGTTGCTTCATTGTCAATAGAGGATTTAACTCAGCTTTACTTAGACCTTGATTTTGCTTCTAAGTTCAAAGTCTTCCAGACTTTTTGTCCCAAACAAGTTGATATCCCTAAGCTCAATCCTCCATTTGATACTTTTGATTTTCCAAATGAAACCAAAAATATTGTCTCCATGCTATCATTCATACTAGGATATAATAGTGATGAATTCACTGATGTTGCTATCCTAGGTTTTCTCTCTACTCTGAGTCCTGGCCAGTCTCCATCCATTGTGTACAATTTTGCTAAGTTCATTGCAGAAAAAATGCACTATCAATTGTCCAGATTGTCAGAAGAAGGAGTCTTTAGATATACCTCATATCTACTTCATCTCTTTTTATATTATCAAGCAGACAATTTTCCTATTGAGTTTCAGAAGATAGATCTAGAAGGAAATGTACTTTCAGTTGTGTTTTAGTCATCAATTCTGAGAAAATGGAACAGGGAATACAATTATGTATATTTCAATGACTTGTTTTTAGTGCCTGCTATGAATTTATTGAATAAAGAACAAACCCCTAGAATTAATGAAGAAACAAAGAGGATCTTACAGCTATCTGAGAGCTGTAAAACAGGGGATTGGTACTTATACAAGAGTTACACAGAGATCAGAGTATATGGTGCACTCTTGGCCCCATATAAATTGCCAAGATTTGTTACAACAAGGATATTTGCTTTAGAATATTTAAGGCAGCTATTGAATGCAGATGAAGTCAATTTCATAGCTTCTAGGAAAAATACTTAGTTCAAACTAAAAAACCAAATTGGGCCATTCATTGTAAACAACAGAGAAGCAGCAAATGAAATTAATGTCAAGATGAAAGAGTATAAATTCCCATATAGTTTTATGTGGAATTATGATCATCAGGGTACTTTAAGCATGATAAAATTGAAATGAAAGTTGTCTATCTTCTTGCATGATCCCAAGCCCCAAATTGAAAAATATGCCAATAAACTTGAATGGGAGCCAAATAATTTATTTGATGATGACTCACAGGGCATGCAGAAAAAAAGTGGAAAATAAAAACAGGTTGATCAAACACAGGTGGTTACAGTGAACAAAGAAGCTGAAATTATTCATAAAAGAAGCAGAAAGGAAGATAGTTTCACTGCTGAAACTATTCAAGATAAAAGATTCAGAATTCCCTACAATAAGAAAAGTAAATTGACTAATTAAGAAAGGGATAAAGCTATCAATGTTGAAGATAACAATGGTCATGAAACTGATGATGAAGCAACAAGGATAGTAACTGAAACACTCAAAGAGCTTTAAAATGTCCAACTTGGAGCACAGCAGAAAGATACAGTCATGGTGGATAAACAAACAAAGGTTGATATGCCCTCTTCTTCTAAAGAACCTGATAACACAGAGTCAGATATTCAAATCAGGTTTAGAAAAATCAAAGAAAAGAATGAAGAAATCAAAAGTGAAGCATATTCCAAATTCCTTAAAGAAAATCCTAGGAATAAAGATAGACTCCTTTCAGCTTTCGATTATTCTTCTAACAAATTGGTAATGTCATTTTTGAAACCTACAGTGGCTGATCCAAAGTCAGTAGCAGATTATTCAAAGACTGATTTGGAAGTAGATGCAGATGCTGTCCATGAATTGGACCAAATAGAATTCCACAGAAGCAATACAGAGATGTTGTATTCTAAAATAGTCAATAAGAATATGAATTCTATCAGTCTTGAGAAAACATTGATAACCCTCCAAAATCAAATGAAATTGGATAAAGCCTCATTATATGCCAATAACTTGAAGATCAAAGCATTAGAAGACTTGGTGATTGAAGCAGGAGCTGATCCACCTAACATTGAAGTTGCAAAAGCTTTAATCAAACAGAAAAATGAAGATATAGCTGCCCTCAGAAAACAACTAAAATTGCCTCAAATTGAAAATCCTCAGGAAAAAGAAATCCTTCAATAGAAGACAGAAAATGATGAACTAAAACAACTTGTTCTTAAAATGACAGCCCAGATAAAAGAAATGGAAAGCAAAATAGAAGCTTTCATGCAAGAAAATGAAAATCTGAAGAAAGCTCAACAAGTTTTCATTCCTACAGTGATCCCAACTATAAGTACAGTTGTTCCATCTACATTGGCAGAACACTTAGCACCACAAGGAGCATTAGCAACTGCAGTGCCAATCACTTCTCATGACATCTCTGCCTCTTCTTCATCAACCTCACAGATAAACACAGTAGAGGACAAAGCTGCAATAATCAGAGCCATGGAAGATATGTCTTTGAAAGATCAAGAAATTCTAAGTTTGAAAGGCACCATTAAAAATCTGGGAACTTCTAAAAGAGATGCCTTAATTACTTCCAAAGGGCATGAACAGAGGGCTGATAGATTACAAGAACAAGTTAAAATTCTTCAACAACAGGTGAATCTTACAGATCAGGTTGCATACATAAAAAACCATTTATGGAAAAAAATCATTGAAGGCATTCACTCACAATGGCCTTCCATTCAGATAATATATGAGCAGAAAGAGTTGCTACAGGCTGCAAATGCAGAAATTGATAAAACCAAGAAAGAAATTGAAAATAAACCACCACAAGCAGTTCAACTCATAGCATTTTTTAACAGCAAAAACAAGGAAGAATTAGAAGAGTTGAAAATTATAGACAGAATAGAGGCCATCCCTCAAATTAAGAAAGTCCTGAATAAGAGAAACATGATGAATAATTTGGAAGACAGGTGTAAAGATATGAACTTGGCCATCACAAGATTTTGGGCCAAATACAAAGTATTATCAGAAGAAAGTTTACCAGACATTCATGCATTAAATGACAAATTAATGCCACAAAAAGATTATGATCAGAAAATCAAAGCTCATGCTAAAGAGCAAGCTAAACAGCCTTTGCCACAAGGATCTCCAAGTGGCAAAATACTACTTCAATATTTTGAAAACCTATTCTTTTTGGAAAATGAAATCAAGCATATGTTTACAGTAAAGCCAAACTTTGTCAAATATACAGAGGCTAATGAAATTTACAGGAAATTAAAGAATATGAAGATCCCCACTGCTAAACAGTGGCAAGAATTCACAGATCTAATGTGAATTTGACAAGTAAAGGACAGGAAAATCACATGAGAAATCATATTTTACTTTTACCTTATGGTGAAAAAATCAGTGCCAAAGTGTATCAGGGTCAAAGTGTATCAGTAAAATCAAATTGTTACTGCTGGTCATTTTTCAATTATAGTAGTGAAACAGTGAAAAGAAGAGATAAACAGTATCAGAACAGAAGGTGAAAAGGAAGAGTATTCTACAATTCACCATCCACGAGAAGATGTACCTAATGCCAGCTATGCTTACAGCACATCAAAAATTTGTTTAGATAAGATAATCAGTTCTATTTTTCCTTGTAAAGAGGACATCTTGCAAACTATTTTGTTGTTGTCCCTCTTCTTATGTTCTCTTTCCTATTTTTCCTTAAAACATTATCTCAATTTCTGAGATATTTTTTAAACAATTTTTGTGTATAAATACTTCATAATTCGAAGTATTCAGTGTGGAATAAAATTTCTCAAGACTACTATAGTCATTTTGCTAGACATATTGAATTTGGTGTGAGTTAATTAGAGAAGCAGCAGTCTGGAAACAAGATTAGAGAGATCATAACTAAGGATTCTCGTGGTGACAAGATAAGTCTCGTATTTTTTCCTGTTTTTAGTGTTATTCTTTAAAGTTTACATACATTCATTTGATGTGTTTCTATTCTGTAATGATCAACTAAGGAGAAATTAAACAGGATTAGTGATAATAAGCTCTTTGTTTTAAACTACTTGGCATTTTTATGTTTTCTGCTTGATAATTGGACCAAAGAATTCTTAATTGCTCTAGGTCCCAGTTTGATCCCCTCCTTCAATCCTCTTTTTTGTAACTTAAGGATTCTTAAGTTCCCTTTTGTTCAGATTTCACCCATTCCATCGAAAAAACCTATTCAAAGCCTTAGAAGGTCATCTATCCTTCCCTTAGTACATTTGCATCTTTAAGTCTTATTTCCTAGCTCTGCTTTCCTAGGGAGTTGACTCTGTTGCCCAATGTTCTGGTAGATCCCTCTGGTTTACCTTGAAATATTTTTTATTCCTACCACACTTCTAAAATCAGTCCTATTGCTCACTCATAGCTAGCCTAAAACCCTTTACCAAAACAAAGCTAAATCTTTAGGAGAGATCCCTCTCCGGAGCTCAGGAAGGCTAGATCCTAAATTCCCAAAGTGATTCTTGGTTACCCCTGGTGTTCTTAACTACAAAAATCCCCATCCCACAACTTTAGAATTACTAGGGTGATAACAGTGCCAAGCACCGACTTGGTCTTTCCAAGGCTCCAACCTCGTCTCTATGAGGCTCCAACTTCCTGCTTCATTTCATCAAGATATATTTGGTTATACTTCATGGCTCCCAAAGTCTTCTTCAATGAACCCTGACAATCTTCAGTTATCCCCTCACTTAGTCTTTGCGTCACTTCATCAATGACAACATTGTTCTTCACATGAAGGTGTCTCCATTGTTCTTCATGTCACCCAAACACTTTCTCCAAGGTTACATCATGATGGCTAATGCATCATGTTCTCCAATGATATCTCCAAGACCAACTTCTAGCTTCTACAACTCTTCCAAATATCTTCAAGTATCCTTCAAGGTGTTTGCACCAAGAAGCCCAAGTTTTGCACCTGCTCTAAGCCTCTTCAAAGGCTTCTTCAAAAACTCTCCAAGGGAGTCTTCAAAAATGCTTCAAGATATCTTGAATAACTGTCTCAAAAATATTCTCCAATGGCCTTAGTGGTGTTCCAAATTTTGCTGCTTGAAGTCAGCACAATATTCTTCAAATATACTAGATGATCTTCAAAGATTCTCAAGAGGACTTCAATAGATCTTCAATACTGCTTCTACAAGGCTTCGAATCTTCTCAACAAGTCTGCTCCAACAAGGGGTCACTACGCTACTTCAATAGACCTTTTCATGTTTAAAAGTAAGCCCAAACTACCCTCTTAACTTTCAATTCAATACATGCTCCAGATTTGCAAGGCTACAAGTCCCTTTTTTATACTCATGTATTCTACTTCAATGGTGTCACGAAGTAGTTCAATGGTCTACCTTGATGCTAAAGTATTGTCCTCCAATCGATGCCCAAAGGAATGCTTCAAACTACCTTCCAATTTGATCTATGATATCCTTCAACACTTTTCAAAGTATTGTTCAAGCCTCCACCACTTCAAGCCTTAATTATTGAGCTCTTTTATAGGTGTCAGATCTCAATTTTAAAAGACTTCAATGGACCTTCCACCATGATCCAAGTTTTCCACACTTTCTCCAACAGTCAAGCCACAAAAGGTTAACCACAGTCCTTAAGTCTTCAACCAAGTTTGTTGTCCAAGGCACTGATATATTACTTCAATCCGAACTATAGTATATTAATACAACTAAGCTTAAAGAAGTATGAATCTTTGATATAACAGCAAACAATAAGTCTGAACTAAGTTCTGAAATTGCTGATTGTCCTGAAATTGGTCTGTGGTAAGGTCTGAGTTACTTTAAGAAGTTTGTTCACACCTGTGTTCAAGGGAGTTGTCTGAATATGACAAGGTTGTGTGTATGAGGAG
The DNA here is from genome assembly GCA_034641835.2 of Pinus albicaulis. NCBI lineage: Eukaryota > Viridiplantae > Streptophyta > Pinopsida > Pinales > Pinaceae > Pinus > Pinus albicaulis. The sequence continues at coordinate 1,477,388,534 of CM076577.1, forward strand.
CTAGCCACTGATATGAGCCACCAGAGGTGTAGATATACACCTACAAAACTAAGTACGAACTGTAGAAGGTCACAAAACCCAAATCGGAAGTGCTGTCAAAAAAACTATATCTATATACAGCTGTTCCTTGTTGAAATCTAGCCCAAACAGTGCTTAAAACATTATCCTCAACCTCCTAGCTGTTCAGTATCTTATCTCTGAGAAATCACCGAAATTTTTATGCTAAAATGAAGTGTTTTAATGTCAGTTTATACTATATTTCGACCTTTAATAAAGAGACACGTCTCTTGGTGGGATGCCGACATGAGAGACTGAGTATGGGTTGGCTGGGGAGAAAAATATATGATATGTCAACTTAAAAATTCGATTTCTCTTATACTATTGGGAGTTAGGAGGCAAGTGAGGGCTCATTAGAAAGAGGAAAGAGTCCTCTACAAGATAGTCAAGGAGCCATTAAAAAATGATGTCTTCAAGATGTCAAAAAATAATATTCTTTATGACTGTTTGGAATTTGTTAGTGTAGACCTTAGGTTTATTTGGATTTTTTATGTATAAGGTCGATGGGACTAGAATGAGCCTTAGGGTAATTTTATTAGGACTTCAAGGGTGGTCTCCAACCATCATTCATATCATCAAGATTGTCATCATTCATTTTCTTATCAAGTGTGTCATCATATGGTCTTCAACAATGATTCATCATCAAGATTAAGGACATCATCACGCATCACAAGAATTTTCCATCACAAACAATGACATATTGACATCAATGACAACATTGACTAAAAAGGGGGAGATGGTACAACACATGAATAAATACAAACACATCTATCATGGACCATACTTCCAGAAGAAAGAGCACCATGACCTGGGGAGTAACATACCTATGAAGGACTACAATTCATGAAGAAAAGAAGCAGCTTGACAGGGGGAGTATTCAGGCACCCCATTTTCCATTGAAGTCAAAGGGGGAGAAAATATTTAAAGGGCAAGAATATTTCCATCAATGACAAAGGGGGAGATTGTTAATCTTGGTTGTCATTGATGATGTCAGTGACCGGGATGGAAAATATTCTTGAAGATTCTAGAGGATGATCACAAGTGATTAAAACTCTTGTATAAGATGTCAAGACACAAATGAAGTGTCAATCATGTATCTTGATGATCATAAAGGAAGAATACCATATCTCTGCACTATCTTAAGGACTGCTGACCTAATGACCCTATGTTGAAGAAGGCAAGGACATGTTGATGGTGACCCTATGTTGAAGAAGGCTAAGGCATGATTATGAAGACAACCAATGAACAAATCAAACCATGAGGCTCTACACTCAAAGGCATTCTTCCCTGCCTCCATTTTTGCACTCATAAATAATTAGTCACATTAAAAAAAAAATATTCTGCTACCTTAGAGGTAAAATTCCTTAATGAAACATAGACCATCTTGAAGAGCATAATTTTTCCTTTCCAACGAGCTATTACTCAGCCCGAAACTCTAAGAGGTTTGAAAGTTATTGATTTTTCAAGTTTAAGATAAATTTTTGTCAAGTGAGCCGACCTAAGCCGACTTGTGTAGGCTCATGCCTCATGACCAAGAGATGTGTCTCTTCATTAAAGGTCGAAACCTAGTATATATTGACGTCTAACCTTATCATTTTAGGCATCAATTCGGTGAAGATAATTCAGAGCAAAATGTAGCAAGTGTAGTTCACACCTTGTGAACTAAAGGATGTCGAGGAAGGATTGTTTAAGGGATAAAACTGTTTGATCATCCTGAAAACTGCAGAACTGAAGGTGTCATGCACAAAAATCAGTGAAGGAAACTCATTCATGTGTTTGTAGCCCTGAAATAAGGCTCGGATCAGCTGAACCAAGACTCAGACAACAACACCTTGAAGGCTCACTTTTGGAGGCTCGAATCAAGGTTATAGCAGCCCAGACTATTGACTGTGATCAGCTTTCTGGTGAACATTCACTCTAAGTCTATAGCTTGGACTCCACCTTTGATAAGACTCAAACTTGTGGTAGGCAAGCTACACACCTCGTCTAACAGACAACCTCCATTACAAGGACAAAGAACAGTGATTTAAATATATTACAAGCTCGGTGCTGCAATATCCTTGAAGGACAGTTATCACTACACCTTGAAACTGTATAGACTTGAGGTTCAGATCTGTGGGTTAAACGTTTTAGACTTTGGATCTGTGATAGGAGGCTTAGGATTGGCATTAAGGAATTGTGGAATTGTCAAAGAGCTCGGACTTGCTACCTAAACTTTAACCTGTGATACTACATAGTCTCAGTCCTGTAGCTTATTACAGTGACTCGGAATTACAAGCAACTCAAATTTTTGAAAGCTGGAAAGTCCACCTCTGGCAACTACCTGTTGAAACAGATTTGTGAAAATCTGAAGCTTAGAATCATTAGCCTCAGAATTGTGGAAAACCAGACCTATGGACAAGGGCTTACAATTGCAAAATCTGTGGTGGAGACCTTATTCTAGACCTTCAGGTTATGTGGATAAGTTGAAGAACAATTATTTCTAGGGCTCATCAAAGGTCACCCGTGACCTGTGGAACCATGGGACTTACATAAACACGGAACTGTGACTTGATCAGTGGAGTGAAGAATTGAAGGCTCATAATTGTTGGCACTTCTACATTGTAACTTCAGACTTTGAATATCAGTCTTGAAGACACTATGATTACTTGTGAAGTGACCTTGAAGACTTGTTTGTGAAGACATCTTGAGAAAGAATTATTGAAGACTTAAGTTGATCTCGAAGTCACCCATGGAGATTATGATGCACCATTGAGGTCCTCATGGAGTGACCTTGAAGGAATTTGTTTGGGTAACATGAAGAGCTGCGGAGACACCTTCATGGGAAAACAAAGTTGTCATTTATGAGCTAAGTGCCTTGGATATCGTTTGAGGGCAGTACTGAAGGTGAATATATTGTCAAGGATCGTTGCAAAAAATTTTGGGAGCCGTGAAGAACTGTTGAATCTATCTTGAAGAATTGAAGCCATGGGTTGGAGCCCTAGAGGATAGGAGTCCTCATAGAGACAAGGATGGTGCCTTGGAAGATAGGGTTGGAGCCCTAGAGGATAGGAGTCCTCAATAGACCAGGTTGGAGCCTGTACTAGATATAGGGTTGGAGCCCTTGAGGTTAGTGGCTCAGAATTGACAAGGTTGGAGCCTTGGAAGTCCATGTCGGTGCTTAGAAAATGCAGGTTGGAGCCTGGGAGATTGAAGGTTGGTGTCTTCATCTAGGGTTGAAGCCCTGCACATATTGTACTTGATTTATTGTAAAGAAGAAATTAATAAAATCATTTATTCTTATTGTTAATTTTGTGTCCTAAATATAGGTGATCTAACTGCTAAAATTAGCAACTGAAAAGAAATATTGATTCACCCCCCTCTCGGTATTTCTAACAATTGGTATCAAAGCCAGTACCTTCACTTAAAGCCTAACAGCTTGAAGGTTGATCATTAGAACACAAATGGAAAATCCAAGAAAGAAAGTCTCCAATCCTTCTAAAGACATGTCTTACTCAACCATTGAAATTGAAGTAAATCAATTTGCGAAGGCTCCATTGTTCAATGGAAAATTTTATATATTGGTGACAAGAATGAGGAATTTCTTGAAGACTCAAGGAATTGAAGTTTGGAAATCAATGATTACAGATATCATGTTGGAAGGAGAATCCAAGGAGTATAATACCAGAGCAATGAAAGCAATCTTGAATGGGCTACCTGATTCTATGAAGGCCAATTTGGAAAAATGTTCGTCAGCAAAAGGCATATGGGACAAACTTCATGATCTTCACTCAAAAGGAGCATTGACCATGACCTCTAGTTAAGAAGATGATGGAAAGCAAGAAGGAAAACCAAAACCCATCAAGGAAGCTGAAGATAAGAGAGATGGCAACAAGGCTAAAGAAGACCTAGAAGATGAAGAGAACAAAGAAGACTTTGAAGAAGATCTCCTGAATAAACTTATGGCTTCCATGGAAGAGATTAACCGTTTGAAAAAGGAAAATGAGGAACTTAAGAAGAAAGCGCAAGATGGTAACCAAGAAAAGACAAGGAAGGAAGTTGACTCTGTCAAGCTTCAAGTACAAGAAAGAGATGAGGAGCTCACCAAACATAAATAGGAATTTCATCAAAACAAAAGAAAGCATCATGAAGAAGTCATATTTATGACAAATCAATTGGATAAGGCAAAGAAAAGGGAAGAAACTTTGTCAAGCCACCTTGAACAAAGACTTAAGATTTTAAACAATCTAGAAGCAGAGATTGGTCAATACAAGGAAGAGGTCTCTTCTCTTAGATCTCAACTAGAAGAATCAAAGAAACAAGCACAAGGAGCCAAGAAGGTGATGGAAACTTTGGCATTCATAGAAGGACAAGTTAATGAAGCAGAAAATGAGAGAAACACCATGATATGCCAACTAGAAGAAAAGGATGAAGAAATATTGAAACTAAGATTAGACATCAATCTTCTCAAGGCCGAAACATGTGAAGCTACAAGAATAAAAGAAGAAATGGAGAGAAATATAGCAAAGCAGAATGAAGAAGTCTTCATAATGAAATCAAATGTCATCTCCCTTAAAATTGAAGCACATGAAGCAACAATAATGATGGAAGAAATGAAGAAGAAACTACTTATGAAAGATGAAGATTGTGAAAAGTTGAAAGGAGAAATTGTATTTCTTAAAAAGGAAGTTGACTTGCTGAATAGGAACTTGAAAAGCTCTCAAACCCTAGATGACATCCTAAGTCATCAAAGGTCTCCCCTTGATAAATCAATTCTTGGCTATGCAGGTGAATCTTCAAGCAAGAATGATAATGCTTCAAACAACAAAGATGTGGGGAACCTAGAAATAAATGTTGGTGCTCCTGGTTCCAGCAAAGGCAAGGAGAAGAATCAAGACAAAAACATAAGAAATTATACTCCAAGGAGACTTGCATATGGTGTCAAGAATACAAAAGGAAATGAATATCATCAAAGAATCGCAAGGCAAAAATACTTTAGAAGTAAATCAAGGAAAACTCGATCTCTGAGGTGCCAAAGTATATTTCTTGGTTATTGCTATTCTTGTACAAACTTTGGGCACATGGAAAAAGACTGTAGGGCATATCACAAAGACAAATATAATGGTACTCATCAATATCCTAGAAGCAATTTTGCAAGAATAAGTCATGATTTCTTAGTCATGAACAAGATAGAGTGCTTCAATTGCCATAATGTTGGACATATGGCACATGATTGTAACTTGACTTGGGCCTCTACACAAGCTAGAACCATGCCAAAGAAAAAAGTTACACAAGTATGGAGAAGGAAGTAAGTTGAATCTGGAAGTCTCTTGAACACTTCAGCCAACAACGCATGTTGTTGACTTGATAAATTCATCCTTGATATTCCAATTATTTGATGGTGAAACCCTGCCAAAAGGAGACCATGCATATAGTTAGGGGGAGTTTGTGATTCTTGAGTATTCTTGCAGAAAGTGATCCGTGAAGTGGGCCCTATGAAATCCTTGATGAGTTACACATGGACAGTCTTGATAAATCATCTCTCAAAAGTAACTCCATTGAAGAAAAACATGATTTTATGATGATGCCTTCTACTTGATCACACAAGGTGGGAAATTCTTCATGAGCTAAAGGAATTTGTCTAGACAGGGGGAGATGGTACAACACATGAAGAAATACAAACACATATATCATGGACCATACTGCCAGAAGAAAGAGCACCATGGCATGGGGAGTAACATACCTATGAAGGACTACAATTCATGAAGAAAAGAAGCAGCTTGACATGGGGAGTATTCGGGCACCCCATTTTCCATTGATGTCAAAGGGGGAGAGAATGTTGAAAGGGAAAGAATATTTCCATCAATGACAAAAGGGGAGATTTTTAATCTAGGTTGTCATTGATGATGTTAGTGACCGGGATGGCAAATATTCTTGAAGATGCCAGATGATGATTATAAGTGATTACAACTCTTGTCTAAGATGTCAAAACACAAACGATAGTGTCAATCATGTATCTTGATGATCATAATGGAAGACTACCATATCTTTGCACTATCTTAAGGATTGCTGACCTAATGACCCTATGTTGAAGAAGGAAAGGACATGATGATGGTGAACCTATGTTGAAGAAGGCTAAGGCATGATTATGAAGACAACCAACGAAGAAATCAAACCATAAGGCTCTACACTCAAAGGCATTCTTCCCTGCCTCCATTTCTGCACTCATAAATAATCAGTCACATTAAAAAAAAAAAAAATTGCTAACTTAGAGGCAAAATTCCTTAATGAAACCTATACCATCTTGAAGAGCATTATTTTTCCTTTCCAACGAGCTATTACTCAGCCCGAAACTCCAAGAGGTTTGAAAGTTATTGATTTGTCAAGTTTAAGGTAAATTTCTGTCAAGTGAGCCGACCTAAGCCGACTTGTGTAGGCTCATGCCTCATGACCAAGAGACGTGTCTCTTCATTAAAGGTCGAAACCTAGTATATATTGACATCTAAACTTATCATTTTAGGCATCAATTCGGTGAAGATAATTCAGAGAAAAACACAGTAAGCGTAGTTCACACCTTGTGAACTAAAGGATGCCAAGGAAGGATTGTTTAAGGGATAAAACTATTTGATCATCCTGAAAACTGCAGAATTGAAGGTGTCATGCATAGAACTCATTGAAGGAAACTCATTCATGTGTTTGTAGCCCTGAAATAAGACTTAAATCAGCTGAACCAAGACTCAGAAAACAACACCTTGAAGGCTCACTTTTGGAGGCTCAGATCAGGGTTATAGCAGCCCAGACTATTGACTATGGTCAGCTTTTTGGTGAACATTCACTCTAAGTCTGTAGCTCAGACTCCACCTTTGAGAAGACTCAAACTTGTGGTAGGAAAGATACACACCTCATATAATAGACAACCTCCATTACAGGGGCAAAGAACAGTGATTTAAATATCTTACAAGCTCGATGTTGCAATATCCTTGAAGGACAGTTATCACTACACCTTGAAACTGTATAGAATTGAGGTTCATATCTATGGGTTAAATGTTTCAGACTTTGGATCTATGATAGGAGGCTTAGGATTGGCATTAAGGAATTGCAGAATTTTCAAAGACTCGGATTTGACCACCAATTATAGCTCGGACTTGCTACCTAAATTGTAACCTATGATACTACATAGTCTCAGTCCTGTAGCTTATTACAGTGACTCAGAATTACAAGCAACTCGGATTTTTGAGAGCTCGAAAGTCCACCTGTGGCAACTACCTGTTGAAACATATTTGTGGAAATATGAAGCTTAGAATCATTAGCCTCAAAATTTTGGAATACTAGACCTATGGACAAGGGCTTACAATTGCATAATCTGTGGTGGAGACCTTATTCTAGACCTTCAGGACATGTGGACAAGTTGAAGAACAATTATTTCTAGGGCTCATAAAAATTCACCTGTGACCTGTGGAACCATGGGACTTACATAAACACGGAACTGTGACTTGATTAGTGGAGTGAATAATTGGAGGCTCAGAATTGTTGGCACTTCTACCTTGTAACTTCAGACTTTGAATATCAGTATTGAAGACACAAGGATTACTTGTGAAGTGACCTTGAAGACTTGTTTTTGAAGACATATTGAGAAATAATTATTGAAGACTTAAGTTGATCTTGAAGTCACCCTTGAAGATTATGATGCACCGTTGAGGTCCTCATGGAGTGACCTTGAAGGAATTTTTTGGGTAACATGAAGAGCTGCGGAGACACCTTCATGAGAAAACAAAGTTGTCATTGATGAGCTAAGTGCCTTGGAGATCGTTTGAGGGCAGTGCTAAAGGTGAAGATATTGTCAAGGCTCGTTGCAGAAGATATTGGGAGCCATGAAGAACCGTTGAATCTATCTTGAAGAATTGAAGCCATGGGTTGGAGCCCTAGAGGATAGGAGTCCTCATAGAGACAAGGTTGGTTCCTTAGAAGATAGGGTTGGAGCCCTAGAGGATAGGAGTCCTCAATAGACGAGGTTGGAGCCTGTACCAGATATAAGGTTGGAGCACTTGAGGTTGGTGCCTCAGAATTGACAAGGTTGGAGCCTTGGAAGTCCAAGTCAGTGCTTGGATAATACAGGTTGGAGCCTGGGAGATTGAAGATTGGTGTCTTCATCTAGGGTTGGAGCCCTACATATATTGTACTTGATTTATTGTAAAGAAGAAATTAATAAAAGCATTTATTCTTATTGTTCATTTTGTGTTCTAAATATAGGTGATCTAACTGGTAAACTTAACAATTGAAAAGAAATATTGATTCACCCCCCTCTCAATATTTCCAACAACTATGCCAGCAAGCAATCAAATTTGAGGAAGAGTGGTGTTTTTGGACTAGGGCTACCATCAATGACTAAATTTTTGCATGGTCTAGTGGAATGATAAAAAATTTCTGAGTGGGACACCTAAAATGATATGAAAAGAGGATTTTGATCACTGATGGCAGGATGAAAATACTGACACTAACACCGCGCAGACAATTAAAGGAACCAAGAGAAGTTCTTAGGCCACTGTGGGTCCGTGCAAGAAGAGGAAGGATTCCAAGCCGGCTAGAAGAGAGGACCTCACCCTCACTGAAGATGACTTTACTAAAATTGATAATACTGTAAATTTGGCCACAAATGATCTATGGAATGACATTGAAGCGCAGTACAATTCCATTCTTGAGGGAGTACAGTCGGGCACTCGGGAGATCAAAATGCAAGCGAGCACGATTCAAGCGAGTGTGAAGTAAGAAAGCCTACAACAAGTGAGTGTTGCAACATCTAGCCTCAGATAGACAAGCATGTGACCCATCAACACTGTGCTGCCACCCCCCTTGGACATTCAAATGATTCAGGTTTTGGGACTAACCATTACAGTCAAGTTGCTTGTCTTGTGCACTAATGTGCACGCCTGTGTAGAGGATAGCATCAATCTAGCGATGCTTCCTAGAGGAAATCTCCACGCTATCCACACCATGATCATGGATGAGTTACAATATCGAGAGGCCCATGCTTTCCAAGCTGCCAATGAGTCCCAGCATCAAGCAGCAATGTTGCAGAATAAGTATCAGGATGCAAAGGAGGCATGTCGCGCAGCTGAGGATCGACACGCCACATTAGACGCCTTGATTGATCGATTGTGTGGTGACCTCCTATAGGTCACTTTCCCTACCTCATTCATGCCAATATCAAATCTGGAAATCCTATTCGCTACGCTAAAAGCCTTGCGCACAGAGATCCAGACCGTCCGTGCATAGTTTGAACAGTAGATATCCGAGCTACAAATGAAGCTCTAGCCAGAGACACTGTCGGAGGTCTAAGCCCAATGCACAATTGAAGTCAAGGCAGCCACTAATAGTATAAAAGCAGCTGTGGCAGAATATGGTACGCTTCTGGATGAGGCCAAGGGTGTTTGGACGTCTGTTCAAAATGGCCCAATGGTCCAGTAGCTAAGAAACAACTAAGAATTAAAGAGCAACAGTTTACATAAATCATATTGGCGGCGCCAACCTTGGTGACAACGCAGAGGCTTGCCAGACTTCATGAAGGCAGAGAAATTTAGACAAAAATTGAGGATGTGCCACCAAGAGTAGCTACTAAAGACACAGATGTAGCCCTAGGCCAAGGAATCTTTGCAGCTATCGCAGAACCTTGACAACACCCTCGAAAGCCTGCAAAAAACACAACGTAGCATCAGTTTGGCAGCTGAGCGGCCAACAGCAGCTAAGTTGTTCAATGAATGACAGGGTGTCGCTACGCAAAGAAGTGAATTCATAGTGCCACTTAAGAGATCTATGGAAGCACTTAAAGCGAAGATGAAGGAGACCGCCCCACAGTGACTCAGGACGAGTCACGAGATTGTGTTGGGGGCCCGTTGGAGCGCGGCCCCCTGGGATACTTTTTTGGGTTAATATCGTCTAAGTTTATGTTATACGCACTATGCGCAAATGGTCAAAGGGGATTTGGGGCGGGTCAAAGTCCCTTAATTATTGTAATGGGAAAAAGGGAAAAACCATGGTTTGAGACCATTGTATGTGCACGTCTATAATAGTATAAATATGTAAGATAGATTCAAGTAAAGAGATAGATCTGTATGGATATTTGATTAATGTTTTGATCTAATTCTGGGTTTTTCTGGGTAGAAAGGCTCCTGATGGCTATGTGCGTGGAGACCTAAGTCCTGAGTTGTGTGCAGACTTTGTTGTTCTGTGTGCAGGAATATTGGATGTACTGATGTTATAGCATCATTTATCACCTCTATATACTTGATGACTTATGCATTAGCCTTGGGCAGCCCTTCCGTTCAGACATAATCACACTTCTTAGAAAAAAGTACTTTAAAATCCATACACGACTCTGCCCAATTTTTTCTGCGTGCAGACGCATGTCCATCCATAGTTGACCCACTTATGCTATTTAAAATATGAAAAAATATAAATTCCCTATTAAAGAGGTGGGGTTTATTGTTTTTTTTGTAACTTAACTACCCAACCCGTCGCCTAATTGTTCCCCAACTAAAAAAACTAATTTGAGGAAGTATAAATACACCTCAAGGGAATGGCCTAAGGGAGGAGAGAGAGAATGTTATTGATATTATAGCTTGCTCGAGCCCTTATCAAGTCTGATATTTCCCTGTGCCTCCTGCACTTCCCAGGTCCAGGAAACCCCCGTTTCCTTGTGATGATCACTTCCCACTTTATGTGACATCGTTTGTGCACCCTTTATGGAAGGATTTTTGTGAGGCTAGGGCTAGACGGATTGAGAGGAAGGTTTCACTCAGAAGGCTTGGCAGATTTCAGGTGAATTCTCCACTATTTTTTGTACATGTTATCAATACAAGAAGTTGTGTCTTATTCTTGATATATTTTGTGTTATATGTCTCTTATACATGTTGAATAAACTTGTTTATTTCATGTCATCTTCATGAGATTATATATGCTAACATGCTGACATATAGGATATATATGTTGTGCACCTAGTTTTTGTGCTATGTTTGGATTGATTTGTAGGTTCTGGGGCATGAGTAGTAGCAGAGGGTTTGCACCCTGCGGGATCAACATCAAATGAAATAATTTCAGGTAAGTTTCTCTATCCTCCTTTTTCTAGTTCAAGCATTAAAACTTATAATTATAGTTCTTCTTGTGGTTACATGCCCTCAGCTCTGTTAGGTCTTTCAACCTAGGCCTTAGGGTAGCTTTTCCCGTAACAGAATTGGCGACTCCGTTGGGGATTAAATCCATGTAATTCCTAGTTTGGGTTGTTTTTCTCTGTTTTTTGGGTTTCCTAGCAGTTTGGTCATTTTTTTAGTCTAGTAGGTTCATTTCCCAGCCAGCCAGAGGTCCTGATCTTCTGGATCAGACCTAGGTTTTTTTTTCTTATTTCATTTTCTATACACTACTTCGTTTGTACACAGTCACGTATGCCTACTGTTTTCTCCAAAATAACCCACGTATATGTGTGTTTCTTTGGATACAGTTGCGTACACACGCATGTTGCACCCATCGAACCTGCATATGCCCAGCAAATTTTAAAAATTTGAATTTTGAGGCCCTATATACCTTTCCTGACTGTGGTTGGTCATCCCTGTGGAACCTATTAGGTGTTTTGATTGTGATTCTTTTGGTTGTATGTCAGTTCCTCTCTTTTTCTTGTGAAAACCTAGCCATTATAGGGTTTTTCCTATTTAGTGAAGTCTCAGTTGCGGTTGTAGCACCAAGACCTTTTTCAAGAGTTCTTGGTTGTTCTGACCCTTTAGAATAGTGAGCTTTTGCTTATTCGCTCATTTTTGTCCTATGCACTACTTCATTTCTTGGTTTTTTCCTTTTTGACTTACTTGTTTTCTTATTTCTTGGGATTAGCTTTCTAGTGAATCTTGAAGTTGCCTTTCTTTGGTTTCTTGAAGTTTTTGTTTGCTGGGAGTTTGTGCTACTGTTCTGAATTAGTTTCTTGAGTCGGTTACTTCATCTTGTTCATTTTAGCCTGCTACGAAAGTGGCATAGTTGGCTTGTGCATTTTGAAGTCCCCTTGTTGGCTCATTTTCGTGATTTTGGACCTTTGGTAGTGTTGTGCTTGTCTCATTGAATTTTTTTCTCGTTTCCTTAAAAGTGAAAAGCCAAAAACATTTTTATTTTTCCTTTTCTTTTTCTTTGGTTTCCTTTTCATGTTTTTCATTCATTTTGAGGCAATTTTCTATTTTCTCGTTTTCGGTTCATTTTTCTTGGTTTCGAAAGAAGTCTTTGTTTGGATTTCCTTCTCTTTTGTATCAAGATTGTTTTGGCATCATTGTATGCAAAGGAGTTCTTGCTTGGACTTGCCTTGCTTTTCTGTAAAAGTCACCCGACCAATCTTGTTTAAAAACTCTTTTTTCTTCCTTAGTGAGCAGTCCTAGGATTTGCATATCATTGGTAATTTTTGCAATAGCTGCACTGAAGCATTTTAGTCTTATTTGGTAGTTTTCTGAAGTGTGTGAAGAGTGATAATTTGAAAAGAAAAAACAAGTTTTTTTTATTAATATTTTCATAGAACCCATTTAGAAATCTCTTTTCATTGAAAGAAAATATTGCATCTTCAAGTAGTAGGTTTTCATTGATTTATTTTGTGTCGAAAAAACATCATCAATTTCATCTCCATCTGCCTATGACTTAAGTAACAACTATTTAAAATCAAGCAATAATTAAAATGAACTAGAAATTTTGGTATTTTCATTAATTATACACCAACTATTCTAGGTTTTAGGGACTTGGATTAGTCGAGTGGAGAGTTAACTCTCCAAGGCCACTCAAAATTGTCAAACATAGAAAGTTAATTAATGAGTGAAATCCAATTTCGTTAAGTGGATCGAGAAATATCTCCTCCAGAGAGTTAAGCATGAGGGATGGTGAAGGTAGAGAAGAGAGATACCCCCTCCTATTTGCTAAATCTTGACATAAGACCATTCCGCCCGGCTGCCAATACAGATTGATGCCCTTAGTTTCCTTTCCTAGGGACCACATAGGTTACTATGGGGGGGAATACCCATGGTACCTGAGACATACGTTGTATCACTTTCATTAGTACTTCTGGAGGGTACCCTTGCGAAGCTCGGGTACTTGCACCAGCAAAGGCTTTTGTCAGGAGGTCAGCATAATTGTTTATGTTACATTCGCAGTATTCCTAGGGTGTAATTACCCTATAATATTTTTGGAAGGTCCTCTTATTCACTTTATTGTATTTTGGTGCCCGATCCTCATCACCCAGAGCGAAAATACCTGAAGGCTGCTTGATTGTTGCACCTTAGGAACTTTTGATACAGTGTGCTCTTTTCTCCTAGATTTCCTTAGCTTCTTAATTTTTTGAGTCTAATTAATCACATAATTATTAAAATTCGTTGACCGATCGCCTCGTCGATCAAGGAGGCTTCCTGGGCTTTCTCCTACGAGTGTCGAACCTTCTCCAAGAAGGCGTAGGAGCTATTCAGTGGTTGATTTTCATCTGATAGTTTCGAACGCAATGGAGATCTATCCTCCATATGGGTTTGTTGTTCCTGAGGGTGGTCCTAGTACTAGTGGTATTATAGAGAGGAGTACTCGACTCATCTCTAGAGTGTTGTTTCTAGCAGAAGAAGCTAAAGTCGAAGAGGTTCGTCAACCTCCTAGTACTCCTTCATCTTCTCTTCATGCCAGTTTTCCGGAAATTCTTTTGTAAGTTGGGCCTGCGTCTTAGAGACCAGCTAGCCCCTATCCTCATCCCTTTCTTTCGATGGCCACAGCTGGGAACACAGCTTCGGCTATGATCACTGCAAGTCTGCATACTCTTCTTTCAGTCGAAGGAGGAGGTACTATTTCCATCTCGACTATCACTTATAGTGTTGTTATGTTTAGCTCTGCCTCTATTCCATCTACGAGTGGGGGCACCCAAGCATTTGCTTCTCATTCTCGCCCCTTTTCTTTTGGAATACCATCTAGTGCGATTCCTTCTATCTCCTTTATTGTTGATTCTGTTGTCTCCACGCACATGCCTTCAATGGCTAGTGGGTCAGCTTCATTTTAGGGATTCCCCTTCAGGAGTGGGCATATTCCTCATTCAAACCCTTCCTTAGGATATTTTCCTTTTACCTCTTGAAATCAAGGATTCAATCCTTTTATCGGAGGTCAGAGCTCTAATTTTTTTTCAGGCTGGAACCCTGCTTTCATAAGGTTAGGAGCTGGGAGTCATTTTTTCTCTGGTCAGTAAGGGAAGAATGTTCCTTTCCCTTTTGTAGGTGCTTCTCAGGATTTTTCTCCATTCACTAATGCTTGGAACCCTTACCAAGGGCTTTCTTCTTCATTTAATAAGTCGATTGGAGGGAATAACCCTATTTATAGTAACTTTATGATGGGAGGGGTTCCTTCTCCGAATGTTGGGTCACAAGGTTTCTCTTATGGCTCAGCATTTTATACGAACAATATCTGGAAACTTGGTGCCTCAAAAAATCCAGGGAATTATTTTCAAAATATTTGGAATCCTTCCCATGGGGGATGGAATTCTCAAGCTCCTCCACGCTTACCTTTCCTGGTAACTTTAAACTTTCCAGATCTATCGAAATCGACAGATGATCCTATTCGAAATAGTCTACGTTGGCCTTCGGTCCCTACTAAACTTCCCTCAGACATTCCAAAGTTTTAAGGGAAGACCGGTGAGGATCCGACTAACCATGTTACCACATTCCACTTATGGTGTTCATCGAACTCCCTTATCGACGATTCGATTAGGTTGAGGCTATTTCAACGAAACCTAACTGAGAATGCCACAAAGTGGTACATAGAGCTGACAGGGGACATTTTTGCTACTTTTGGTGAGTTGGCTACTATGTTCCTGAACCATTTCTAGTTGCATGTACGTTATGACGTCGGGACTGATCTCTTGGCCAATTTTCAGCAGGACAAGGCAACTCAAAGTTTAGATCATATCTAGGAAAGGAGGAGAAGGAATAGGCTCATAAAAGCCCATATTCCGAATGATTTCCTTCTCGAATGGTTTCTTAAGTCATTGCAGCCCAAAATATCGAAGGATGTATCCCTTTCAGGGGTATTTTCTGAGGAGCAAGCTATTTTTCGGGCTCAGCAGTTAGAACTGATCTATTCTCAGTCTAGGATCCTTAATAAGACTTTTCGAGATGCTCCTCATTCCAAGCTAGATTTAGCCAAAACGAAGCTAGTTCCTCATGCTGACAGACTTATCGGTACGATTGATAGTGGTACAGATAACCTGCTTAATCAACTGCAGCAGTTGTCTATACAATCTTCTCCTTCTGTTCAGGCTACGTCGTCAGTGTCAACTCCTTAGCCCTTGACTATTAATGTTGTTCAAGCTTCTAACCCCAAAGGAAATCAACAATCCATTGGGAAGAAGAAGGGACGTAATAATAAGAAGAGAGACAAGGATGGGAAGGGAAATGTGAACAGGTC
The DNA here is from genome assembly GCA_034641835.2 of Pinus albicaulis. Taxonomy (NCBI): domain Eukaryota; kingdom Viridiplantae; phylum Streptophyta; class Pinopsida; order Pinales; family Pinaceae; genus Pinus; species Pinus albicaulis. The sequence continues at coordinate 1,477,404,011 of CM076577.1, forward strand.
CAATGATCATGTGGAGAGGGAAAGAGGGACAATAAGAAAAAGGTTAAGTTTCCATGCAAGTTATGCACTAGAGACAATCTTATTCACCTCTGCCCGAAAATTCAGGATGCTCAGTGCTTGTTAGCTCAGCAAGGTTATTCTAGTTCCCAGGCTATACTGACAAACCCTTTTCCCCAAGTGCAGCAACTCGTTGCTAGCATGAATTCTAATGCTGGTGCTCCCATAGAGGGCAACCAGGAAGGGGAAAATCCTTCAAATGTATATGTGATGAGTGCTCACACTGATATCGCTACAAGATCTCGTGACTATGGCGAAGCTAAGTCTTCAAAAGTTAAAGGTGTTCCTAATTCTGAGCCACTCCATATCGAGAGGCTTGCATTTGAGCCTATACCTCAGATGCCAAAAGGGTCTACAAGGTGTACGACGATTAATCCTAATGCCAAGGCTGCCCAGAACTACTCTATTGTATAATATCTGGTTCAAATTCCTTGTGCCATGTCTGAATTAGAGGTACTCCAGTCGTGCCCTGCAAAAAGGAGTCAATTTCTCTCTGCCATTAGGGTTTTTGATCCAAAAATATCTCTTATGATCACATTTTACATGTCTACTTTTAAAAAGAGACTTCCTCATCATATGGATTTTCAGATTAATTCTACATATCGGAAGATCAATATCTTTCGAACAGTATTTGATGAGGGTGCTTCCACATCTGTGATGTCTATCTCATGTTGGAAGGCTATTGGATCTCCCTCAGCTACTCTTCTGACTGCGTTTGATGGTCATTCTCACATGCCACATGGTATTGTTCCAGCTTTACCCGTTTGTGTTAGGGGTAAAACTGTAAATATCGAGGTCGAGATAGTTGATGAAAATTTAGGCTACAACATTTTCTTGGGGCGGAATTAGATTTACAAGATGGATGCTATTTCTTCCTCATTATTTTGCATCTTGTGTTGATCAGAACAAGATCAAGGACCTAAGCATTAGCTCAAAATTCAAATTTACAGGATTGGGTTGAAACTAATATGGTTGCATATGTCTTGTCTTCCTGATTCCGACATCGCAAGCAGTTCGAAAAATGGACACCGTATGAATAATTTATTGCACTTTGAATGCCAAGTGGGTCCGACAAAGCACAAAGGGGCCAGCCCTCCTCCCATTGAACCTCATCATATGACAAGTGTGGGAGCTTAATGTTAAGGGCGCTTAAGGAGCCTAATCTCATGTTTAATATTTAATTAAGCTTCAATTAAGTGGAGTTTAATATGGCAGAGATTCTGGAGGCGCTCCCAAATTTAGGCGGAAATTCTGGAAGCACTCCAAAATTTAGGCGGACTTCCACTTTTAGTGGAGTTAACTGGCAATTGCCCCACATTTAGTGGAGGAAATTGGGGCAAATTGGTTTTGGTCATAACTCTCTCATTATTGAACCAAACTGGATGAAATTTTGGTCAATTTTGGGTCTCTTCGACCTTCTGAAGACTTTGGAATAGGTTTCAAGTCGAATGGAGGTGATATTCAGCATATTTTTCTTCAGGGAATATGAAGGAGCCATTAGGGCCACCATGAGACAAATTCAGTTTGAGGCCTAACCAAGGGAGTTAGAGTCCTTTTCTAGAGTTACAATAGGATAAATTGGATAATTCAGATGTTTTGAATCTGATGAAATGGTTTTCAGAGCCTTTAGAGAGCATTAGAAAGCCGAAAATCTTCATTTAATTTCCAGAGGCCATTTTTGCCTACTTTTGCCAGCAGCAGTGTAGGGCCTAGTCAGGGGAGCTAGAGACCATTTGCAGCGAACCAGTGGTCATTATTGACTAAAAATTTGATTCTAAATCTAATGAAATAGGTTTAAGAAAGTTTGGATAACTTATAGAGGTCAAAAACTTAGCAGAGAGGTTTTCTTTGACCCAGTGCTAGGGGGTGCCGACAGTTTATGGAGGCGAAACCGGAGCAGCCGGAGGCCGTTTCTGATGAAAAAATAGTCGAACTTAGCTATTTCAGACATTTTGGAACCAATGGAAGTGATTTTAGAACATTTTTAGAACTTCTTAAGCTCAAGAAGTTGATGTGGAGTTTTGGGCAGCCCTGGGCAAACCGTGGAGGATAACCTATTTTGGGCATGTTGTGCTTAATTTAAGAAATTTATAAGTTGAAATTTGGTGTCTAATGTTTTTTGGATATAGTAGTAGTGGTTTCAATGATTTAAATATAATTCTGAGGGATTTTTTGCAATTTAGAAGCTTATAGAAGCTTAGTGCACCGACACAAGGAAATGTGTTAACATGAGCCTAAAGTTGTTTGCAGAATTTGGACAGCCATTAGAGGGATGTTAAATGGTATTATCAGCCCTTTGAATCATTTTTGTATTCATTGGTGTTAAGCATGAAACTTGTAAAAGAACAATTACTATAATCCCAAAGAGTCGAGTCTAGTTGACAAGACTCCAAGGAGACGTAGCCCACGAGATTTCAGGTGAGCTCCTATATTATATTGCGGTTGTGTTTAATGGTTTTATTGATTAATTATGTTGTGTTATACATGTTAAATTACAGCAAGAACAAATAAACTTAAGACACACAAAAATTTTATAAAAAAAACATACACCGCTTTCAAGCCAAAATTCCGCAAAACGTCAAGTCCAAGCTAGATCATTTTAATTAAAACTGAGTGGTAGGTTCTTGAACTCCATAAAATTTATCCACACCCTTTTCAGATCATGTGTTTTCCCCACAAAGGGAGGATTTTCATTGTTGATCAGATGGACTGTTCTCCTATAGATATGAATGCATCTGTTGACTCGACTGTACCTTTGGCGAATGATGCTAAGCAACCTGTTGAGAATTTGGGGTTGGAATGTATACATAGTTGATCGGTACTTTTGATCTTCTTCCTCCTTCAATCCATATTCATGCTATCTCATCCTCCAAGGTTCCTACTCGAAGACAGTTCTTTTGAACTCATTATTTTTCGGAACCTTGGACCTTGCCTTCTCCTACTTACACATTAGAGGAAGCTCAAGTGGGTGGAATTTCATTTCCTATGTCTGCATCTGAGATTGCTTATAAATATATTGTTGACTCTGCAAACTCAATTCCAAATTATCTTTCACCGAAGGAACTGGATGGAGATGTGGCTCCGACTTGGACTCTTAGTTCATCTTCTACTCAGGATTTCCTTGATACCACTCTTCCATCTGAAGAGGTTATTCTTGAAGCCATGGCTAGTATGGAAAGTGTTAGCACTCCACCAAATTCCCAAGGCTAAAGAAGGAATCCCAACCGAGGTAACCACATACCAAGATTTTGACTTGGTATCTAGCCCTACCAAGTCGAAGAGGTCTCTCTCCACAAAAATCATAGCCAAGAGGGCTGGATTAAAAGGTTTTAGGCTAGATATGAAATGCAGGGGTTTGTTTTGTTTTGATTGGGGTTGGGCTCACTAAATGAGGATTAGGTCAAGAGGACTATTTTGGGAAAATGAGATAGAATTGCAGTCCATTCGATGGGGCAAGGTAGGTAGAAAGATCAACACTTGCTGAAAATAAAATAAAATCAAAATAAAATGATACCACCTACTCTAATCCGTTGTACAATTGTTGATTAGGTGAAATGATCCTTCCAGTGTAACTAATCCAGGAGATGGATACTTACTGAAGTTTTTCTCTCACTTTCCTTGAGCAGGCAGAATGATGTACATGTAGGCAACTCACTATAGAAAGTGAAACCAAGGCTTATGCTGACAAAGAAGACAATATTCATTTTCTCCAATGATTTCAAAAGACTACTGAAGGGATCTTGAAAATCCTGAAGCATTACCTTGTCTTGAGAACAAGCAACAAAAATACAAGTACTCCCTTCATTCTGATCTAAAAGAACACTTGGTTGTTGATTGATAGGAAGGCATAGGGAAGTATAACCTTCTATTATCTGAGTGTTGGCTGTAAATTCCTCAAGCATGGGTAACTCTAATTCTATCTCTGGCGTATTTTCTCTCTTAGGCTCATACTCCTCAAATTTATAGTCTAAATCATCCTTAAACAAGAAACATTCTTCAAGATTAACAAACATGACAGCCCTATCATCTTGATGAAAGAAAACAATATATGTTAGTTGATCTCCTTGCAGGGAATCATCATCATAAATTGGTTTACTCACAAAAATTTCCTGTATAGTTTCATCAAGGTCCTCATCGAAATTATCTTCAGATTTATCATACTTAGGCAAATCAAGTTCAGGAGAAACTTCATCAAATATAAACATTGAAAAAGGAGATTTTCTTTCTTCATGATGATCTATAAATCTAGTTTCAAGATTGTCCTCATTTAAACTTAGATTTTCATTTTCAAAAATGGAAGAAGTTTTACCAACACTTTCTTAACTATGTGAACACTACAAACCCGCATTATCTTGGGTTGTAATATGACTGTTTAGGAGTTGATCTATCTCATCTTCAGACAGTGGAGAAAGTACTTTTTATTTTCTTTTGATAACACAGTAATTGTCTTATTTCTCTCCTAAAGATTCACAAGGATGTTGAATATTTCTTTAACCTTTGGCTGATCAACTTGTTGTACTGCTACAAGAATTTTCTCCTATGGGAAGACTTTTTGAATATCAAGACAATATACAACATCTTTTTCTTCCATGAGGGAAAACACTTACTCTTTTTGGTGATGAAAAGGATTGTCATGAAAAGCCTCCAAGATCTCTTCATCCATGAACTCATTATCATCATAAGAATCCTATAGGTTTTGAATGAAAACCTCAAATTGATCACAAAAATTATTAACCAAAGACAAAGAAGGGTAGGACTCCTTGTATTCTTCATAAAATATTAAATGGAATACTCTAAGAGAATAAATATTGGCAGGTGGCAAACCTTCATACCAATATTGTGCTTTTCCTTCAAGAGAAGCCATAAGCATCTTTAAGAGAAAATCTTAAGGAAACTCAACCTTCAACTTGTGTGTATGCATGTGAAATTTAACCAGACGTAAAGTAGCATCATTCCTATCATCATCTTTAAACATAGGCAAATATCTTTTCCAATCTACCTTAGGCATTTTACTTGGGAAACCTGGAATGGGATCCCGGATCATGGGAGCATACCTTCTTGCAACAGTTTCCATCTTGAAAATTCTTGAAGATATTGATCTTCATGCAGTGGAGTCCCCATGACATGTTGATTTTCTAGATCTTTCAGTCAATGGAGTCGCCAGGTGAATGGTTCAACCTTCATATATGTCCAATTGTTTTTCACCATCAACAATTAGATCTAAATCTTTGTCATTCTTTCCCATGGAAGATTTGTCTTTTCACCTCCCCAAAAACGGTGCCTGAATGTTATCACTCCACCAGATTCCCAAGGCTAAGGAGGAATCCCAATAGAGGTAACCACAAACCAGGATTTTGACATGATAGCTAGCCCTATCAAGCTGGAGAGGGCTCTCTCCAAAAGGGTCATAGCCAGGAGGGCTGGAGAATTTAGGGTTTCAGGCTAGCTATGAAATGCAAGGATTTATTTTGTTTTGATTGGGGTTGGGCTCACTGAATGAGGATTAGGTCAAGGGGACTAGTTAGGGAAAATGAGATGGAAGAGCAGTCCATTTGATGGGGCAAGGTAAGTGGAAGTTTCAACACTTGCTGAAAATAAAATCAAATCAAACTGAAATGATACCAACCTACTCTAATCTGTTGTACAATTGTTGATTAGGTGAAATGATCCTTCCAGTGTAACCAATCCAGGAGATGGCTACTTACTAAAGTTCTGCTCTCACTTTCCTCGAGCAGGCAGAATGATGTACATGTAGGAAACTCACAATAGAAACTGAAACCAAAGCTTATGCTGACAAACAAGACAACATTCATTTTCTCCAATGATTGTAAAATACTATTGAAGGGACCTTGAAAATCGTGAAGCATTACCTTGTCTTGAGATCCAACAACAAAAATACAAGTACTCCCTTCATTCTAATCTAAAAGAACACTTGGTTTTTGATCGATAGGAAGGCATAGGGAATTATAACCTTCTATTGTCTGAGTGTTGGCTGTAAATTCCTCAAGCATGGGTAACTCTGATTCTATCTTCGGCATACTGTCTCTCTTAGGCTTATAGTCCTCAAATTTATAGTCTAAATCATCTTTAAACAAGAAACATTATTCAAGTTTAACAAACATGACAGCCCTATCATCTTGATGAAAGATAACAATATATGTTAGTTGATCTCCTTGCAGGGAATCATCATCATAAACTGGTTTACTCACAAAAATTTCCTGTATAGTTTCATCAAGCTCCTCATCGAAATTATCTTCAGTTTTATCATACTTAGGCAAATCAGGTTCAGGAGAAACTTCTTCAAATATGAACATTGAAAAGGGAGATTGTCTTTCTTCATGATGATCTATAAATCTAGTTTCAAGATTGTCCTCATTTAAACATAGATTTTCATTTTCAAAAATGGAAGAAGTTTTACCAACACTTTCTTGACTATGTGAACACTGCAAACCCGCATTAGCTTGCGTTGTAATATGGTTGTTCAGGAGTTGATCTATCTCATATTCAAACAACGGAGAAATTACTTTTTGTTTTCTTTTGATAACACAGTAATTGTCTTCTTTCTCTCCTAAAGATTCACAAGGATGTTGAATATCTTCTTTAACCTTTGGCTAATCAACTTTTTGTACTGCTACAAGAATTGTCTCCTGTGGGAAGTATTTGTGAATATCAAGACAATATACATCATATTTTTCTTCCATGATGGAAAACACTTTCTCTTTTTGGTGATGAAAATGATTTTCATGCAAAGCCTTCAAGATCTCTTCATCCATGAACTCATTATCATCATAAGAATCCTCTAGGTTTTGAATGAAAACCTCAAATTGATCACAAAAATTATTGACCAAAGACAAAGAAGGGTAGGACTCCTTGTATTCTTCATAAAATATTGAATGGAAAACTCTAAGAGAACAAATATTGGCAGGAGTCAAACCTTCATACCAATATCATGCTTTTCCTTCAAGAGAAGCCATAAACATCTTTAAGAGAAAATCTTCAGGAAATTCAAACTTCAACTTGTGTGTATGCATGTGAAATTCAACCAAGTATAAAGTATCATCATTCCTATCATCATCTTTAAACATAGGCAAATTCCTTTTCCAATCTACCGTAGGCATTTTACTCGGGAAACCCGGAATGTGATCCCAGCTCGTGGGAGAATACCTTCTTGCAACATTTTCCATCTTGAAAATTATTGAAGTTACTGATCTTCATGCAGTGGAGTCACCATGAAGTGTTGATTTTCTGGATCTTTCAGTCAATGGAGTCACCAGGTAAATGGTTCAGCCTTCATATATGTCCAACTATTGTTCACCATTAACAATTAGATCTAAATCTTTGTCATTCTTTCCCAGGGAAGATTTTTCTTTTCGCCTCCCCGTAAATGATGCCAAAATGTTATCACTCCACCAGATTCCCAAGGGTGAAGAAGGAATCCCAACAAAGGTAACCACAGACCAAGCTTTTGACTTGGTATCTAGCCCTACCAACTCATAGAGGGCTCTCTCCACAAAAATCACAGCCAAGAGGGCTGGATGAAAAGGTTTTAGGCTAGCTATGAAATGCAAGGGTTTGTTTTGTTTTGATGGGGTTGGGCTCAATAAATGAGGATTACGTCAAGGGGACAAGTTAGGGAAAATGAGATGGAATTGCAGTCCATTTGATGGGGAAAGGTACGTATAAGGCTCAACACTTGTTGAAAATAAAATAAAATCAAACTGAAATGATACCAACCTACTCTAATCCATTGTAAAATTGTTGATTAGGTGAAATGATCCTTCCAGTGTAACCAATCCAGGAGATGGCTACTTACTAAAGTTTTTCTCTCACTTTCCTCGAGCAGGCAGAATGATGTACATGTAGGCAACTCACAATAGAAACTGAAACCAAGGCTTATGCTGACAAACAAGACAAAATTCATTTTCTCCAATGATTTCAAAAGACTACCGAAGGGATCTTGAAAATCATGAAGCATTACCTTGTCTTGAGATCCAGCAACAAAAATACAAGTACTCCCTTCATTCTGATCTTCTAAAAGTCCAATTTTTTGACCCTGAGATCATTTCTCTTGGAGAGGGATAAAGTTAATAAAAATTTCTTGTGACAAGAGGCATTAAAGGAGAAAAAGTGGCACCTAATAGGTTGGAAACAATTAATTATGCCTAAATTGGAATGAGAAGTAGGGGTAAGAAGACCAGTAAAACAAGATCGATGTTTAATAGTATATTGGTGCTTTAACTCTGACAAAAACAGGTCTCTATGTCAAAATTTTAAGGAAAAAAGATACATGGGGAATAGGGAACATGTCTACCTTGTGGGAGTCCTAATATGATGATGTCCCTAAATGATTAAGCATAAGGAATAATACGATCCAAAAAGATTTAACAGATAGATGGATTTCCCAAGATGTCCAACATGGAGAAAAGGAATACTTTTGTGAGTATGCATGGGTTGGACAACAACCTCTCAGAACCATCCAAGCTTTGGACAGAATCAGAACGGTTATGCTCAATTTGGGGTGAACCAAAACAAAGGATTATTGGATCAATCCCAACAAACTCTTTGGGGTCTATCACTAAAATCAAATGGAAATATCATTTAACATGACCAACAAATGTCTCGACTCTCAACTGATGACGCAAAGGCAATCAAGGAGGCTCTATGATTTAGATTCACTAAATTCCAAAGCGAATAAGAAGTCTTGTGTTGAAATCCCACATCAAGAGGATCCTACTCACTTAAAGAAGGATAAGGCATGGTTCTATTAGAAGAGCAACAGATTCTTAGATTAAAGCCTAGAAGAAAATATGGTACCCAAGAATATGGCCCAAAGTTGTAGCATTTCAGTGGATAGCAGTGAAAGGGAAAAATAATTACAGAAGAAAAATTGAAGAGAAGAAGTGTACAGTGCCCAACCAGGTCTAATGGATGTTAAAGGTATGAAGAAACCTATGATTACATCCTAACACAGTGTTTTTTTGCAAAAGAGGTATGGGCATCATGGATTGAAATATGTAGAACTATTTCCCATTTGAAACAATGAGTTCAAGAGCTAATTTGAAAATGACCAACCCCATAAGGAAATCAGAGGTTATCAGGAAACTATAGAAATGTATTACAGACTTCATATTATATATTGAATTCAAATGTCAATTGGGTTTATTTCGGGTGGTTGGGAGGAATGATTGCTATCCTTCCCGCCCAGGTTCAATTCCCACAAGTGATATGATGAGCTCATATCAAGTGTATTGCTGCAATGGCTTCAAGCCTTCTTGTTGAACAGTCTTGAGCCATGAAGAATATCTTACCCTTTTCTACATGTTGGAGGGTGATATGTTTTGTTATAGGGAAATTTTTTTATGGGAAGTCAAACAAAGAAATAAGGAGCCTTAGCATAAGCCTCCTCAGTTGAGGGGATAACCCTAATCAAATCTTAAGGATTCCAAAGGATTGAAAAATAAGACAAACTCTGAATTTCTAATTAACATATTGAATAGGACAGCCAAACTTAATAACTGGTTCACTGATGGCAACATATGCTGGATTCCGGGGGCTTTACAATGAATATAGATTTCCTTTTAAGTTCCAAGTTCTCACACACAAGGAAGTCACAGAATAAGTTGGTGGATTGGCTAGCCATCCAAGCCATTGTCAGAGAATCAAGCTTTGAGCTTATTAAGATTAACAATGTGATTAAGGAAGTGAAGGGCCTTAAGTACCCCCTCACCTCCTTAATAATGGAATTTCTGGGAATGTGAAACAACTCCCTTACAAAGATGAGATTAATAATAAGGTAGATAAATCCACTGCAACACACAGATTACTCATGTAGGGAGAAGGCTGGGAGAGGTGATAGACACAAATTGGGTAGATGGAATTCATTAATGGCAAGGTAACCAAGACAAAGATTAGAGGCATAAACCTCTGGAATACCTTCATTCAATATCAGTTTGAAGTGGTATGAAAAGCAAAAGAGTGATGGAGTCCTCAACATCATGCCATGGACATCCAATGAAGTTAGAAGGCAACCGCTACAATTTCCAGGATTAAAGCATTTTCATGTTGGGGATTTACAAGCTTGTTTGAAAGTGGTATGCACAATGATAATAAAACTCAGAGCTGAGTTTTGTACATTTTGAGAAACAAATGGATAAACTGGGGTAGGAAAAATAACCTTAGAAAGGAAAATATCTTATCATAGGTGTTGATTCAACTATGCTGACTTTATGGAAATATGCCATAAATATTCATTCTCCAAGCAAAAAAACTGGAGAACCGTTGAGTATAAATATATTATGAAGTGTCCTCGATTCCAGTATGGTAAGGCTAATTGAGACTTTCTCATCAAAACCATTCATCCTTTTGGGTTCAATGAGTATGGTGAATTGGACTTTTGAATGCATCTAAATTGCTTCCTGTGTGCTTCTGGTTAATGAGGAACATTCCAATTTTGACAGAGTGCTAAGAGGATTAAGACATGGTTTCCTTTTGTCCCACTTTCTTATCATTCTAGCAGATACTTTGAGAAAGCTTGTCAAAGAAGCAAGAGAATGAAGTCTCACCTGAGCCTTTTCAATATTTGATCTCTTCAGATTTTGATTCTACCACTCAGCTATAGTTTGGGAATGGGGATGCCATATTCCTATTAGGAGAAGCTAAACAAATTATCAATATCATCCATATTCAAGGATAGTTTGGGCCAGTCTATAAACAAGGAAAAATCTAGTCCTGTTTTATCCTTTAATGTCAGTTTGAGACTAAAAATAATAATCTTGAAGGTTCTAGCATTCAAAGAAGATGTGCCCCCCTTCCTCTCAGTTGTCACAGAAGGAAAAAATTAAAATCATCTGGCATTGCATTAAGAACATCGTGCATGATAGTTGCTCTAAATTTTAACAGTCCCAAATGTGGCCCGAGTGATAATACTCGTGAAATCTAGTTTTTTAGGTCAATTTATCACTCCTCATTTGGCTTCTAGAATTTTGATTTTCTCCATACCTTGCTCAGATGTTTGTCTAAGTTCATCAGATCGATCTATTGTATTACGAAAAAAATCACTCTTCCTTGAAATCGCCTTCTTCCCCGTTATTTCGAATTCATAGGACTTCCCACTGTTGTTAGCAACACCCTTCTCATCTTTCTTTTCGAGGTTTTGAACCCATGTCCTTCTCACCCTCCCTTTTTCTTTGAAACCTTGTCCATTCTGAACGATCGATCCACGCCTTCCTCCTAAATTTTACTGCGGATTCCAATGTATCACTTCCCCCTGAATGTTGTAGTGGAATCCACCGGAATCCAAGAGCATCGAAACTCCTCTTGCAGTTGAACCAAAGAGGAACAAAATCTCTCCCAAACGTCCCAAACGTGAGAACCAAAGGAACGGGAATGTAAATTTGAATAGGCTAATCGAAAATTTTCGAAAATGTCAATTGCAGCGGAATCCAAAGTGAGAACCAAAGGAAAAAAATAGCAGGAAAGTAAATTTTAATAGGCTAATCTGAAAATGTCAATTGCCATGGTAGGTTAGGACGATATTATTGAGGTTAATTTTTTCATGTTATTAATATTATTAATATTTGGGCTAATTTTAATTTACTTTTGTAATTTTAATTTTTTTTTCTTCATGTTATTAATATTATTATTATTTTGGTAAAAATTTTATTTATTTTTGTAATTTTTATTTTTTATTTTTTGTAATTTTTATTTTGATTTTATTTTATTTTTATATTTATTTTTATTTTATTTTGTAATTTTTTATTAAATTTTAATTTTTTTTTTTATTCAAATTTTTTTTTTATGTTTTTTTTAAAAGATATATATCTAATGATTTTGAAAATCTAAATTTATTTTTGTAATTTTAATTTTTACTTTATTTTATTTTTGGGAAAAAAATTATTTATTTTTGTAATTTTTATTTTATTTTGTAATTTTTTATTATATATATATATTATCTTTCTTTATGTTTTTTTAAAAGAGTCTGGGTACATCTATGATTTTGAAAATCTAAATCTACATATTGATTATTAAAGAAAAAAGAGAACTCATATATTAATGACTAAGGAAAAAGGTAGTGAGAAAGTAAATTTTAATATGTTAATTTTAGTTTGGTGAAAATGTCAATTGACGTGGTAGGTTATGTAACTATTATTGAGGTTAATTTTTTATTTGAGTATGTTGTTAATATTGGGATTGATTTTTTTTTTTTTTTTTTTAATTTTTGAGCAAAAAGATGTATGCTATATCTAATGATTTAGAAAAATCATAGAGTGATCATTTTGGCATGAAGGCATCAATAAAAATTATTGAAGAACTCCTTAATATAAGCAAGTATTTATACTCATATAAAGAGGGAAAGGGGACATGAGGTTTACACATAAGGGTAATATCTACTAATCTTTAAGGAGGTGAAAATTATTTCAAATCTATAAATAATGTTATCAATAAACTCAAGCAGTTGTAGGTAGCCCATTGTTTTCGGGGAACTTCACTTAGAGCTCATTAACACACTATTAGAAGCTAGCCATAGTTTAGTTTAAATTAGTCACTCACATTAGTCATTTTTAATTGTATTACTTATTAGCTAGTCGTATATTTTAGCCCAAGACTAAATTAGTCATTTAAGTTAGTCGTTTTTAGTTGGGTCACTTAATTGCTCATTTTTTGTAGTATTTCACTTGGAAAATTTGCAATGACTAACTTTTTTAGTCACTAATTTCTCATTTTCTACTAGTTATACATATCAAGTCAAGACCTAAATATGTCTCGGAATCAATTAAAAATTACTAGCATAAATCTAGAGTGACACAATTAAAAATGACTAGCATAAATTACTAATTCTGAATACTTGTTGCACTAGTTAGTTGGTCATATTTTTTTCTTTGACTATAGTGTTTGTTTTCGTTAATCATTTTTTATTTTGTCACTAATTATCTAGTCATATATTTTAGTCGTGGACTAAATTAGTCATTTAATTTAGTCACTTTTAGTTTAGTCACTTATTATCTAGTCATATATTTTATCTCTAGACTAAATTAGTCATTTATGTTAGTCATTTTTAGTTCGGTCACTCAAAATTGCTCAAATTTAGTAGTAATTCACTTGAAATAATTGCGGTGACTAACTTTTTTAGTCACCTAGTCATTAATTTCATCATTTTTTTACTAGTGGTTGTCACTCGAATTGTGTATTGTACCATTTGTTCCACCACTTATGATTTGGTACTTGGAGATTCAGTTGTGACTTCAGTGATCAGATATCTTTGCAGCATCATTGATCAGTATTTGCATATCTCTTAATAAAGAAGACATATTTGGCGAACCTAGATTCATATGTGGTTCACTGTCTTGATTATATGTTATTTGTTGTAGATCTAAATCTGTTCTGTGTTGCATATTTACTTCTGTGATTGATTACTTGCACCTCTGCATGAATATTAGTTGATGTTATATGAGTAGAATTGAATGAAGTATACTTTATTACCATGCTCAAAATATATTGAAGTATTATAGGATAATCTGCAGAAGGGTTAGATTTGTTGATGCACAAATCTATATATTATTTGCTTTAATACTGATTAGGTCCACCACATCAAAAGCTCCCTCAGGATGCGGAAACCTGGTTCCAACACCCCCCCTCCCCGTACTGCTTCGGGTGAGACTTTGGTCTACACAATCAGATCACTGCCAAAAGGGCCAATAGTAGGAGGGTTTTTTTGGTAGTGCGATACTCCGAACCTGGGTCAGAACCCATCAAGCCAACACTTGGCATGATAACATTGTTGTTCTCAAAAACATGTTTTGATCTAGGGTCGTGTCTTAATACGAACCACCAATCCCTATATAACACATCTAGGTAAAAAAACACTTAGTTGCAGTGTTTTGGGAAAACATAAGGCTCCCTAGCTTCATGCCACATCTTTCTAGATTTTATAGATATCAACCCACTATTGCAATATTTCTTTATGTTATTGCGATGAAAGGTGTCCCACCACTTGCACCTAAAAATGATACATTGGAATGAATAGAAGTCCACTTGAATGATATCTTCTATCTTTCCAACGTAACCTAATGGCCCTTGCATTAGGTGTTGATCATGGTGGATAGCACAACTAGAATGGTCGAACTCGACTTCCACTCCACGTCTTGTGTCATGCATCCATCATCAACATCCTCCATTTGAAAATAATGTCCATATCCCCACATAGATGGGAACAAATTCACCTATAAAAAATTGAAAAAAACACAGTGTCATGTGTCTAATAACCTGAATCCCTATGTTTAGTGCATCCTCTTCAGCACGCTGGTAACAAACATATGCACCGTATTTCTCTCTGACTTGATCAACAACCCAAATCTTAGGGCATGTCTTGGCATGTTTTATTTTAAATGAGTAGGATAAAGCACACTTCTACCATTCAAACATTTGAAATATTTACTGTCACTATCCCATTTCCTCCTCTTCTCCTCGTACAATGCAACCCACAGTTGTGTCACTTCCATATTGTAAAGAATGAATTTGTTGATAACTTCAATTTCTAAATTTGTTGATGAAATCAAGCCAATATATATATATATATATATATATATATATATATATATATATATATATATAATCAAAATATTCATCAATATGAAGTTCATTGTGAATACTTATTGTGTAGTAATTTGAAAAATGATAAACTTGCACTTACTCTTTATCATGCGCCTCTTTCCATTTATTTCGAGAAGCTCCCCTTCTATTTTTTCTTCATCCCTTTCATCGTCCCAAATCATCGCACCTAGTGTGTTGAAGATCTACTTGATTTACTCGTTGGCATAATAGAAAGACTGATATAATATATACCCCTCCGCCATAGACCCCTCGGGTTTTTCCCTTTGTTGAAAAAACCTTTAAATTTCATCATGTACCTCTCTAAGAAGAACATCCAACAACAAGAAACTACCTCAACTAATGCAATCTCATATACTAGGTGAATTAGAAGATGAACCTAGAAGTCCATGAAACTTGACAGCAGTTCCTTCTCAAACATACAAACAATCTTAGCTATATCTTGAGACCACCGTGGAATGCTAACCATATGAATGTCCTTTGATGTGATTCAACGTACAAATGCAAATAATTTAGATATGGTACATCGTAGGTCTTGAGGGAAGTCATGGTTCACACACCCACACACGAGCAGAGGATATTGACACTACACATTAAATAGTACATTATACAAAAATTAAATATAAAATATCTCATTACATAAAGATAAAAAAACAATAATAATAAAATCATATTTTTGAGATATGTACTCTTAGAAGGTTCAAATAGTCATGCGATTTCAACCCCAACAAACAATCAACCACAGTGAAGCAATATCGTAATCATACACCCATATAAATAAGAGACCCTCACACTCATTATAACTTCCTTTGCCAAAGAAATATCATCTTTCATTAAAATCCATGGAACATCACCTTCTTTGAAAGACCAAGAGGGGCCAGCCTCTCCTCTAATTTATTGTCTTGTCCAATGTTTCATTTTAGTTTTTGAAGAAATAATATCTATCCAAATAGATAATGTGTCACTTTATTTTGATGATATGTGCCTCCATAAAGAAGATGTAATTTTTTTAAATGTATGCATGGGATCTAGTAAGTGGGAAATCTTAAGATGCTCCCAATATGGGAGCTCATAAAATACAGATTTCATTTTCATCCCAATGGGAAATTAATAAACATAGGTTTCGAATAAATATGGATCATCGAACATAGGCCCCCCATTTGAATCGAGCATTTCTGAAAATTCCTTCTCTTTTTCTATCTCATATGATTTAAGACATCCAGCTAGTATCATTATTGCAAGCCTTTGGGTTCTCTCTGGTTTACCATTGAAAGAGGATGTTGCTCTTCTGTAAGGGTGTTCTTCTGGGAGGAATACCCTGGAGCAGTCATACACTGGCTTTTGTAGGTGGTTGGACCACCTAGCCTTCAAAGAAGGTCCACGACATTTACATCCATGATACCCTTTTGTTACAAGACCTTCAAAATTATTGTATACAGGTCGACATGTTAGTGACCATGAAGATATGAACAATTGCAAAAAATTAAATTAATATGAAAAACAATATTGTTACTAAACAAATCAATAAGAATGTGATTCACTATAGAAAACACCTAAGCTTGGATAATCATGTATGGTATAAGCACATATGCCGTACAACGTAAAACTCCTCTCTATAGCAATGGGTCTTGATACATCGTACACATGTATCCATTCCCATAATTCCTTAAATTCATCTACCAATGGTTGTAAATAGACCTCCATATTCTTCACTTGTCTTCTACTAGGGACTATGAGAGGCAACATAAGATGTTCATTCTTCACGGAAAACCATGGGGGGGTATTGTTATTTATCACTACTACATGTAAAATAGAATAGTTGGTGTTTTGGAGGGAATATGTGTTGACGCAATCCATGGCTATGTTGAGTCGTAGACTTCATACTTCATCCTTCAATTTTTTAGGCCATGTATCATCTATATGCTTCATGGCTATTAAATATGCTTGGATTCACATAACTCTTGAATCACTTCTGTGTGAGGCATGCCATCCCTGCAACATAATAGTCTTTGTATCCTTGGGATTATATGCATGTGCCTCAATATCTTATGAGGAGGACCATGTGATTTACCCATTTTTTTTTATTACGGTACCTATCATGCCCACATTTCGAACATATCCTTTTTTTGCATATTCTCCTCTATATATAATACAATCATTCGAACATGCATGATATGATATGTACTCAAGACCCAATATTTTCAACAATTGCTTTGCCTCTTCGCAGCTACTTAGTAAGACATTATCACTTGGAAGAACCTTATCTTTGAATATCTTGCAATTGGTGGAGAATATAATTGTATAATGTCAATATTTAACATTTGCAAAATCAACCATTTTAAAATTTGATTCTGTGACAAAATATAAGGAAATAAATCAATCATGCAAGTCAATTACCTCAATATTTCCGAGAAACATGCATTTGACATGCCAAACTTTTCTTTCACATTGTACAGCAACATCGTTTTCCCCAGCTAAGTAGACTTTGACTTGGTGTTAGGTCCAAAGAGAGGGGTGGTGGAAGCTGATTTTAGGCTTTCGAATAAGATATTAGTGATATGAGAATCATCCCCTAGCTCGTTGTTCTAGAATGCATCTAAAAAAGTTACCTCCATGGCAGTTGTATCTCGTAAGTAATTATCCATATCAACCTCCATTTTGTTTCCTCCATTGCTAACTTGTGATGAATAACTACTACTATTGTAGTCATTCCTAATTGATGAATCTGGAAGTAATAGGAATAGAATGGGTGGTTGATTCAACCATTCTTTGTATGCTTCATCTCCGATTCTTGCTCTTAATGCAACCTTCTCTCGATTTGACGTTGTAGTGGGGTGCACCGGAAGATAGTAGGTGGGTCGCTCATCATCACTATAATCATAATTTCAAAAAATATTGAAAGTCAGTAGTACAATATCAATGATATTAGTAAGCATGTCAATGCAATTGGTTTGTTGAAATTTCAGTAAACCAAACAATTATTACCATCACTGATCCAGGATTGCAGCTAAAATATGCCATTTTCCAATTAGCAGGATGAAGAGGTTGTCCATTTTCATCTACCAACTACTTGTGATATGTGCCTCCTAGTAATAACTTCCGACGTTTTTTTAAATAATATGGAGTAATATTTTTTGCATCTGAACTTGATTCTAAATCTGGATCCTACAAATAATTTGCATATATTTTTATTCAAATTGACATGGATTGAGAAAAATAAATTCAATTAGATAATCGAAATATAAATAAAATCTGAACTTACTCGAGATGGAAAGGGAGAACTTTGTGAAGGACTTTGATTAGCAATATGGAATGAGATGTAATTTGAAGAAATGGTCATTTGATATTATTGAGATTTTATCCTTGTATTTGATAAAAACCAGAACTAAAATTTTGTTTGAATATCTAAAATTAATCTCAAGAACCATATAACCATAATTTGAATTTCAATATAATTTTGAAACCATTTTTCAAGAACGAGGCGACTTTAACCGAAAAATGTACACTATGAACTAATGTAATTCATGTGGATGCGTCCTAAAGGATAATTTGAGATTAATATGTCATTTTATGTGAAAATAAAATTCGAGATAGATTTTAAACCCCACTAGTGCACTAATTAGATTATAAATCGCACCGGTCGTTTAAATAATAAGAGCATCAGGACATTTAAATAATTCCTCCACCAGTTTCCGGCATTCCTAAAAAATAAAAAATAAGTTAACATATCAGTGCTCTTTTACATAAAAACACATTGGTACATTTAAATAAAAAACAACACAAGTACGCAATGTTTCCTGAATTTAGAAAATAAAAATGAATTCAATCGTCTCAATGCTCTTTTTAAATAAAGACCGTATCGTTGCATAAAAAAAAAAAATCTCACTGTTTTGGGATTTTGACAATGAAAAATAATTGAATCATGTCAGTGCGTTGAAAAAATATGGCACCTCAGAAATGTTGGTGCGCTTTTTATATAAACGCACTAATGCGCTTGACTATTGAACACACCTATGTGTGAAAAAAAACGATTTTTTTCTTTTATTTTTTAAATTAAAAACTGAGTGACAATTGATTTTTAAAAATCTAATTTCATAAAATATTTTAAATAGTAAAAAATTATTCACCATTTCATTATTTACCCAAAATTTCAAGGCAGTGATTTGCGAGAGAGATATATCAGAAGCATTGTGCAAGAACGACATAATACTTGGGAACAGCAAAACTATTCAAAATATCGTAAGTTAAAACGTATGGTGATTCACCCAAAAACCTGCATAGTAAGTTTTAAACTATATTATTTATTTTACTAATAAAAAAATTACAATTTTTATTAGGGTTTAATTAAAAGAGAGATCATTTGCAAGAGAATATCAAATGAGGGCAACAAATTATTTTGGATCCTCCAAAAGATCAAAATTTGAAAGGTATGGTGATTCACTCAAAACCCTCGATAGAAAGAATATTAAATTTTACTGTTAAAATATTTTACAAATTTTGTTAGATTTATTCACAATTAAGAAAAAATAAAAATAAATAAATTAAAAGCCCTGTAGAATAAAAAAATTACTATAGATTTTACTAATATAAATTTTTGCGATCTCTGTTCCTATTTAAATTTAATAAAATTTAGAAGAAAAAAACAAAAAAATCAATACTTACCTTAAACTCTTGCTACTTCCTGCAAAATTTCACATCTTCCCACAAAATTTCACATTAGGGTTTAACTTTCTCTACCACTTCACATTTAGGGTTTTTCAATTTACATTTAGATTTAATGGGTTTGTGTACTTACTATATATAGGGTGTTTGACATATAAAGTAGGGGTATCACTTATTGAATTAGATTCAAACATTGTAGGCCCTCTCTGTTTGTTTTTAAATGGTTATATGTTGCGAGGTGCACCATCTGTAACATAACACACTCGTGCTACCTAAGTAATACAACACACAGGTAAATTACAACACTTTAGATTCTATCTAGTATGTTCATCATTGCTCCTGGTGAAATATAACACACCGACATGCATATTCCTAATAGCACCATTAAATCATTACGGTGCGTTGAGCCTTACAAATTGCACCGTCAACCCCCTTTGATTTTTTTAAAAATGATTATATGTTTCGCAGTGCGCCTTATTTAATATAACGCACTAGAGCTACCTGAATAACACAATACACCGATATATTATACCACTTTGGATTATGTCTAGTATGTTCATCGTCGCTCCTGGTGTAATATAACACATTGACGCGTTTGTTCCTAATAGCACCGTTAAGTCATTTTGTTGTGTTTAGCCTTAGAAATCACACCATTAGCGCTCTACTTTTAAAAAAAACGATTATATGCTTTGTGGTACACCCTTTGTAATATAATGCACTGGGGTTACCAGAGTGTTGAGGTGAAAACTCAACCTCCCTAGTTTTTACTTATTTATTTCAAATAATGGGGACCCTTTACATAAATTTTGGCTATATTGCCTTTTAATATTTCTTTTCGTTAAGTGTTCTACAATTTTTCCATATTTGCATTTTCTTTGGTCTTCCCTTCTGATTGCTTCATTGAGTTTGAATTTTCACAAGCTTTCGATCAATTCTCATTTCATCTCATTTGGTTGCACGATTTGCAAATGGCGCTTCTCCAAAGTTTGATGATTTTTACCCTCGGGGCTAAAAGATGTACAACATGTATATTATGTTAATTTTTGTAAATTATTTGTAAATATTTATTTTTAGTTAATTTTTACTAATTAGTTCATTTTTCACTAACAGCCCTACAAAATCACCATAGCTAAATTGTAGAACAATTAAAATTATGGAGTTTTCGAATTTCGTAAGTCTATGTTAAATCCCAATTTAAAAGAAATTAAAAGAAATTGCCGAAATCTTGAAATTGCAAAGTGGTTGTAGTTATTTTTGTCATACTTTTAAAAAATCAAGTGGCTATAGTTTTTAATGATGAGACTTTTATTATCCAGTGACCCTTCTCTCCTCCTTCACACTATTTTTCTCCACTCAATTAGAACCCTGAAACTTTATAATATATTAACTCAATTTTAAAAGCACCTTTGATGTTTAAAACCTCTGATACTCCTACGTTCTCTGTCCTCTGATGCTCCTACGTTCTCTCTTCTATGATGCATTCCTTTACCTCGTCATCAAAACCTTGATACATTAATATATCAGAACTCTTTTACAAAACCTCTGATATACTAAAGCCTCTGATGTCCGATATGTTTAAACCTCTGATGTCTTGAGGTCTTCATCCCTGCGATAAAACAAAACCCTGATGGGCTTGTGTAAAGCACGTTTATATTTAAAATTTGTGGTATAAAGGGATTTTCACATAGGGGCTAATATTTCTTGGAGATATAAAATTCTTATTGCTCAATTAAGGACTAATTCTCATCAACTCCGTTCTGAAACAGGGCGCTGGAAAAGGCCAAAAGAAACGTGGGAGGAAAGGGCATGTATTTTTTGCTCTTCTAGAATAGTGGAAACAGAAAAACATTTCATTTTAGAATGTGTGGCCTTCAAAGATAGCAGGGAAAATTATGCAGGTATTCTAGTAGCTAGTTCTTGGGATAATCTATTCAGCGAAGAGTTTGTCGAGAATCTAGGAGCGGTTATTGTAAAACTTCACAGAAAAAGGGTCGAATACAAGAGCCAGGTGGAGAAGCAATATGTCTCATAAGCTATTTTTAGCCTTGTGGACGTTAAAAATATTTTCTTTCTTTCTTTCTTTCATATAAGGTTTGACTAATATAGCCTTCCATTGAAAAAGGCTCGTATGCATGAGCCAAAAGCCACTTAGGCCCATTTGTTGGGACCAACAACCACTTATTACTTGACATGCGTTCCATTGTATTTTAGTATTAATTTATTTTAATTAATTAGTTTAATTTTTATAATTTGTAATTATAATTAATTTAAAATTTAATTTTTCATTAATTTGTAATTAAATAATATATAATCAATAATTGTAATTTATTTGTATTAATATATTAATTAATTTTTAGTTAATTAGAATTAGATTTTTAATTAAATTTCTTAATTTTAGCCTAAGCTGACATTTTTCCAGAACTATGAGAGTTTTGACACTTCAACTTTGGAGTCTCATAAATTGAGTATTACTTGGCCAAATGAGGCTCAGGATGGCTTGTTAGATATATAAAATCATGAAGAATATTTATGAAGTGGTTTCATGACCAGATTCAGACGTTAACTGAGTCTAAATTTAGCAAAAAATTAAGCTCCAAATTTTTAACCAAAACTAATGCTATAAGTTTAGTTTTTACATTTTCATTTGCCCAAAACCTTTGTTAGTTGCAGATCCATTCGATTCTATTCTTTTTTACCAGCAATATTTTTACAAGGATCAATGAGAAGCTTTGATTTCAATTTATTTATTTATTTATTTGAATTTTGATTGAAGATGTTTGTTTTATGAGATTTGGTATTTGTGATTTTGAATTGCATTTTAATTTAATATTGATTGCTTTTTGGCAAGAGAGAAGTTGGAAGGATGAGGAAAAGAAGATTTGAATCAATGGAATTTCTCCATAAAGAGAGGAAAAGGAGTTTTGGCCAATCAAAATTGTTGGAAGAAATATGTTTCTCCCACAGCTCTCTCATTAAATTAGATTTTCATCTTATAATTAAAAATATGGATTTTAGAGAATGTTTTTGGGGGTTCAACTTCTCAGCACCTAAGGAATTCTGAAGCACTATTGTAAGTGATTTTTAGCTGTAGATGGCAGGAGAAAACTCATATATTGGTTACTGATATTTCTCTTTGTCAATTCTATACCTTGTTTTTGGAGCAGAGCTTCCACTATTGCAACTCTTTATTTTAATGATGAGGCTAATGATTTGAGAAACATTGTTGGAGATAAAATAGAGGAACATAATAAGAGACGAGGTTTTAATCAACTTGTACTTTAAATACAATTATTTTTTAATGCAAACTTCATCTTTTTTAATGGAAGATCTTAGAAAAATGTTTTTCATGTTAAGCATTATTGTTTAATGTGAAGATGAAGGTCTTTTGAAATAGCTACCTAGTTCATTAGCTTTGTAGATATGTTGTTACTTTTCTCTTTTTCTCTTATACTCAAATAAGATTTATGAGTAACTATTTACTCAGAAATTTACTATCTCAATTATCTTTAATTATCATTGACATTAAGTGAACTATTTCCTAATATTAATTGTTAATCATTCCCCATTAATAAATCTCTAAACAAAGCATGTTTTGGTAATTACAATATCAACTAGTAGAACTATTTCATTATCCATATATTTACCTAAAAACAGACTTGCTAAAATCTCAATCACTCTATTACTTTGCTCTCGGTTGGGTTAGATCGACATCTTCCTAATCGAGATAGGCTTAGGATTTATTCCCTTTTTCTTGCATTCTAGCATTAGTTTGCATTTAGATTAACCATTACATTTCTATAAGTCATCTTATCAAAGACGAAAACTTTAGTTGTGGCTTGGATGAGCCTTAGATTATCTTAAAGATCACTTCCTTGCCTGAGCTCAGCAACAATGTTGATTTGATGTCTCTTCTCTATTGGTAAGTAAAAGACACACTTTAAGCCAACAGAGATAGAGAGAAGGTAGTTTGGCCTAATTTAACCAGTTGGAACCACCATTCCAAACGGAAAATGAGATGCTTTAAGTTCCCAACCGAGTGGTCTCCCTTATAATGTTGAATGGTAATTTTGAGCCATCAACATTTTTGGCGCTAGAAGAAGGGCCATAGTAAATTATTTTCTTTTAAAATTTAATATTATTACTATGGCTCCACTTAACACTTCCTTTGAGTTGATTTATTGGAACTCATCCAACAACCACTAACATAGAGGAAGTCCAAACCCTGTCTCAGGTAAAATATAACGGTAATATGTCTGATTTTAATCATCTCCTTCAATTTATTTTAAGTTGCAATAATTTCAGTATTAATGAAAATATTATTTGCAGGATCTTCACTCTTACTTTGACAAGAAAAGCCAAATACAGGTGCTTATCACTTCCAGTTGCCTCCGTACATAGTTGAGGTGAGTTTTCAAATATTTTCCTTTGTGCTTTTCAGGAATATGATTAAGAAAATGTGTGTGATCAGTTAGAATAATTATGTAGGATGGAAGGTGAGACTTTGGAAAAGTTTTATATTATATTTAAGTTAATGTTAATGCAATTTCGGTCCAAATATTTACCTCCCGAATTTCAATTAATACGATGGTTCAAACATTTAATATCTATTCCTTTGTATTTCTTATCAAGAATACTAAAATACATGTACTATTGTTGAAAAACTAATTTCTCAAAGTGACAATGATGATCCTCTCTCAAAAACCATGATTTCCAGTGAACAATTTCAGGAAGAAAATAATGTTGCCCAAATAAATAATGTTGCTTCGATTCAAAATAGTTATGTTGCCTCAAATTCTGATTATTATGTAAACAAACAATCTCAACCAGCAATGAGTAGCAATCAACAAATAAATCATCAGATTAAAATGCAAATTGCAGCAGCTAATTCTGGTCTTACTTCTGCTGAAAATAATAATTCACCGCAAGAGTAGTCTAGTAGCAATTTGCAAGAAGGTCAAATACACCTTCCTCCTGATATTCTTCCAAGTGATAGAAAATCTGATTTTTCTATCAAAGAGGGCATGGATCAGCAATTCAAACTCTATAATAATGCAAATCAACAATAATTTGAAATGCACATTATGGGAAATGAGAAAAATTCTTCGAATAGAGAATTTGTAGGTTTGTAACTTCAAATTCCCATTTTTCTCTTTATCCCAATTTGTTTTATAATAATAATTCAGCTAATACTTTTTGCATAGATAATATTTCACAAGATAAAGGATTTATCATTAATCTAGTCAGTAATGAATTATCAGTGAATTCTGATTGGGATAGAGAGGATTTAATTATTCATAATTTCAACAATCCTGGAAATTCTTTGGCACACAATTTTATGACTAATTCAGATTCATATTCTTTAAAGAAAGAAGATACTAATGAAATTATTCATGATGATGAAAAGAAAACTGAAAATAATGAACTTTGTCTTTCTTTTTCTTCAAAAATGGCTTTAACTAACTCCCATTTTCATAATTCTTTAAGTGAATCTATATTTGAAGATGAAATGAATGTTAGTTTAAATATTTCAATTTATTCTCAATCATTCAATCATCATAATGTTTTCAGTGATCATGAATTTATCCCAATCTCTTATTCATATAACGACGTCATGCCTTTTTGGAATCATAATCTTGAAATTTTCTCATCTCCGCAAGTGAATGCAAATAATGATTTTAATTTCATAATTTTTGTTGGCACTTGTGGAAAGGAAATTTTTGTTGATAAATCCCAATTGTGTTGTACTATTATTTGTAATAATAATGTATATTACAATTTGTCTTTTTTTCTCATTTTCCCTTATTTTAGTTTGTTTTTCTTTCGAATTTCATTTTTAAACTTTTCAGCACATTGTGTTGCCACTTTGAGTTTTCAAACTCTAAACACCTGTCAAGTGCATTAATAAGTGCATGTGGAAACCAATGGAAAAATTTTAACCATTTTCAACAACAAGTTCTTATTTCTTATTTTTACTTGTTCATTTTATATCGACGCATGCCATTCCTTAAATTGAATTTTTCACGAAATCTCACACTTGTGAGAGTAACATCACAATCTGGCCAACAATATAATTTTTCCAGAAGTCTTCTAAACTTTCCATTTAATTTCCATGTTAATTCATTTGGGAAAAATATGGGAATTCCATTTTTTAATATTTCTTTTCGTGCACTTTCTTTTCTACATAATACCGCTAGTTTATAACAACCTATTACAATTAGAGACATACCATTCAGTGTTGGTCTGTTGTTTTATCTTCCTTTTAACTTCTTTCAAACATCAATGGAAGTACATCCTAGTTTTTACGATCCTATAGACATTTAGTTAGAAGAGTTTCAAGGTAAGAGTTTTGTAAATGAGTTTGTTTTGCCGAATTTGTTAGTCATACATGAATTTTTATTTTAATAATTTATCTAAAAATTCATTTTTGTTGATTTTTGACCCTTTTCATTAGTGCAGAAATAAAATTGAGAGAGTGGCTCCATTGGAAGTATGAGTATACCTAGTCATATGCTTTCTCGGTCAATTAGATTAGGAATAGAATTAGCTTAGTTATTTTTCTTGTTCTTGTTGTAAATTTAATTTGGTTATTTTTAATAAATAGGTATTGGGCTCAAATTTTTCCTCTGTTATCCATTTCATTCTTTGACAAAAGTGACTTAGAGCGCTTTGGATCATACACATGTGTGATGCTCTTGATTATCCTTCTTTGCAAAATTTCATCATAAGATTGAAATTGCTCCTCTCAAACAAAATCATGAATGATGAAGTTTCAAAAAATTATTACAACTGAGCATACCAATTTCTCCAAGCTCACAAGCATTTCTTTATGGTCACTTTTACCACAAATTCCTCAATTTAAATGCAAAGCGGATTCAAATTGCTCATTACTTAGTTATTAATTTAGACTAAATAATGCTATGACTATGAACTTTAAGAAATATATGGGAGAATGTCAAGACCTATAAGGTACTCTTACAATTTTATTCTTCCAGGTATGCATTGACAGTTCATCTTCTTATGTTGTTTGTTTTCTCTTTTTCATAGTCTATTTCTTATTTCTGTTTTGCTTCTTTTGCAGGTTTGGAGACTTGATTTTTATTAGAAAATTGAATTAGCTTTAGAAATAAGCAAGCGACTAGTCTTTTCTAATATGTAACATGTTCAGGAAAGTATTTATTGTTTCATCAAAATCTGGCTATTCTTTCTTCTCTTCATATTTCCTTTCTTTGCAAAATTTAGCAATATGAGTCAATAATTATATTTTTCCTGTCGTTGATGAAACTGAAATCAATTTCTCGACTCTTTCTACAAGCAAATTAAATTGCAAAAAAATCTTGTAGCCAATTGTAAAAGGTGCTCCTATCCAACTTTGCCTATTCCAAATCCTATATTTTCCCAGCTAATTGTGCCTTTGCACTACACTCATTCATCTTGTATTCAATATAGTCACATTCCTTTCTACCAAAACAACTCAGAGCCTTTAACTGTTAGATCTTGGAATCTCGATCCTCTGTTATTCATTCTTCTGAGATGTCATTTTTCTCTAAGCCTCTTAATTTCTCGTATTAGTGAGATATCATATTATATAATCTTGTTGGCCTCTCGTCAATTCATCCATTACTATATATTTTGATTTGTCACTATATTCACATGGAGTCTTATTTGCTTTTCTATGTATCTTTACGAGAGCTTGGATGCATTTTGAATATAATTTAGTCCAACGTCCAAGTATTCATTTCTCGGGATGACTTTCTAACTTTGGGGACATACATTCTTCAGGGTGTGTATTCATATTTGGATTCTCTTTTGTTTGAATTTTTGATATATCACTTCATATTTAGCATACAAAATCTGAATAATTTTCCTCTATAGATATGTGTCACAAAGATTGGGACCTAGTCTTGATTTTCGACAGTTTATGGAAACCATCGAGTGTATATGAAATCTGGGAAAAAAAAAAAAAGGAGAATAATCATCATTGCAAAATCACATCATCATTCTCATGATGGATTTATATTCCTTGAACATGAGACATTATTTTTCTAGTTTTACTATTTGCTTTAATTTAGACTTAACAAGTTATAAATTTGGGCCAATGAAATTTACATAACTTTTTCATGCTCTTACTTCCAATTAAAAATAATAGGTTATATTTTATTAGAGAAGATGATATCTTTTAGGTAAGATCAAACAAAATTTTCCAATGGTAAGCTTCATATGCCCATTTTCATCCTTTTTATTTTCTTCATTTTTATTTCAGCTTCAAAACTCTGGTTTGCAGGTCTCCATGAGTTGTTTTCACACCTCTACCAACTTAGATTTGGCACTCATTCTCTTTTTTGTTTGCTTCTGAATTTTGGACGAGCAGTTATGATGTTCATCAAATCAGCTAAACTGGGGAGTCCTCAAACCTTTAGTCTGTTTCATAAGCATTGCTTTTATTATGAAAATTGTTAAGATGTCTTATGTAGGTTTTTCTTTGAAACCAGAAGATCTGCAAAAGATAAAGACTTCTCATTTGGGTTTTATTTTGACTAGTGACTGTTATTCACCTTACGGTTCCGAGCCTAATTTCTTATAACTCTACAAGATGTCATTTATCAAATCTCAACATAAGATGAACACACACATGGTTTTCCTATGGTTTTCCTATTTACTCTTTTGTTGATACATCTTGATAGTTAGTCTTGTTATCGTTTATCTTTTAAATTTAGGTTTTTCTTTCAACCTTTCCTTTCCTCATTTTGACATGTTTGGAGTTTTCTGATTTCTTTCATTTCAGTTTCGATTTCTTTTTTACTTTTTTCATTGCTTATGGTTTGATTATTGGTGACTCTTCCAAGATTTATGTGGAAGGCCTTTTCCTCACCCAACAATGGTTGGAATACATGGGAAATCTTTACTTTGTCTATTCAATGAATTTCATTTACTATTAAAGGTATATGTTTATGGAATCCTAAAGCCCTCTTGTTTTAAATCTTTTTCATGGAGGAACACACATCCTTTCTAAGTAATATATCTTGACTTTTCAAAGAAAGAACTGATCTCGAGTTTAACTCAATGGATCACTCACATCCCTCCACTTCATATAAAAGCCTATGAATGAATAGTTGCGGGGAAAGATTTTCAAGTCAACATTATGGAAGTATTATATCCATTAACATAAGTCTTTATTACCATCCCACCTCTTTCACTAAGGTACATCATAAACTAAGCTCGTAAATGCACTTATCAAAAGGGTGATTAAAAGAGGAAGCATGGGAAATAGAAGTAAACTCGTCGAGGGTATTGACGCTCGCTGGCAGCGGGGCCATGCTTGTATGGCATAAAAGACAACTTCATTAGGGTATTGTTCAGTCTCACTAGCAGCGAAGCGATGTCAGAGACCATTCATATCGATGAATATATGCTTTATCAAAAAACTCTTATATATACCTTCTATTCTTCATATGAGCTAATCTTAAAATAAAATTTTCCCAAAATTTGGATTCATGATTTTAGGCTCAGTCTGTTTTGAGTACTAACCTTTTTGAATCTATTTTGCTAAATGTATTTAATATGGGACCCATGCGAACAGTTTTAATTTTTGATGGCTTGATGGAGCCCGTTATTTTAACCTTTGGGTAAAATGAAGTTCATCATCTTTTAACAAGAGATAACAAGTTCTTCCCCGTGTGTCGCCATTGTTGAGGTGAAAACTCAATCCCCCATTTTTAAATTATTTATTTCAAATAATTGGGACCCTTTACATAATTTTTGGCTATATCGCTTTTTAATATTTTCTTTTGGTTAAGTGTTCTACAATTTTATCATTTTTTCATTTTCTTCGGTTTTCTCTTCTGATTGCTTCATTGAGTTCGAATTTTCACAAAATTTCCATCGATTCTCGTTTCATCTCATTTGGTTGCACAGTTTGCAAATGAAACTTCTCTGAAGTTTGATGATTTTTACCACCAAGACTAAAAGATGTACAAAATCTATATTATGTTTATTTTTGTAAATATTGATTTTTAATTAATTTTTACTAATTATTTCATTTTTCGCTATCAATCCTACAAAATCATCACAACCAAATTTTTAAAACAATTAAAATTATAGTATTTTCAGATTTCGTAACTCTATGTTAAATCCCAATTTTAAAAGAAATTATGAAACCTAAAATCTCGAAATTGCAAAGTGATTGTAATTCTTTTTATCGGACTTTTAAAAAATCAATTAATTGTAGTTTTTAGTGACGAGATTTTTATTTTCAAGTGACCCTCCTCTCCTCCTTCACACTATGCTTCTCCACTCAATCAAAACCCCGGAAGTTTATAATATCGTAGCGCAATTTTAAAATATGTTCTCTCTCGTGCCATGCCTTCCTTTCCCTCATCATCGGAACCTAGACACATTAATATATCAGAACTATTTTACAAAACCTCTGATATACTAAACCCTTTGATGTCTGATATGTTTAATCCTACAATGTCTCGAGGTCTTCATCCCTCCGATAAAACAAAACCCCAATGGGCTTGTGTAAAGCACGTTTATATTTAAAATTTGTGGTATAAAGGGGTTTTCACATATAAGGTTTGACTAATATAGTCTTCCATTTACGAAGGCTCATACACGTGAGCCAAAAGCCACTTAGGTCCATTCGTTGGGACCAATAACCACTTATCATTTGACACCTGTTCCATTGTATTTTAATTAATTAGTTTAGTTTTTATAATTTGTAATTATAATTAATTTAATAATTTATTTTTTCATTAATTACTATATAATAAATAACTGTAATTGATTTGTATTAATATACTAATTAATTTTTAGTTAATTAGAATTAGATTTTTAATTAAATTTTCTTAATTTTAGCTTAAGTATATATTTTTTCAGAATTATGATAGTTTTGACATTTCAATTTTGAAAGCTTATAAGTTGAGTTTTACTTAGCCAATTGAGATCCAGGGTGGCTCGTTAAATAAATAAAATTATGGAGAATATTTCTGAAGTGTTTGCAAGACTAGATTCGGTCATTAACCTAGTCTAAAATTTAGTAGAAAATTAAGCTCTGAATTTGTAACCAAAACTAATTTTATGATTAGTTTTTTAATTTTCATTTACCCAAAGCCTCTATTAATTGTAGATCCATTTGGTTGTGTTATATTTTACCAACAAGATCTTTACAAGGATCAATGAGAAGATCTGATTTCTTTTTATTTATTTATTTATTTAATTGAATTTTGATTGGACATGTTTGTTTTCCCAGATTTGGTATTTTTTATTTTGATTTGCATTTTAATTTAATATTGATTTATTTTTGGTAAGAGAGCAGTTGGAAGGATGAGGAAAAGAAGATTTGAAACAATGGAATTGCTACAGCAAGAGAGGAAAAAAAAAATGGTCAATAAAAGTTGTTGGAGAAAATTTATTTATGCCACAACTCTCTCATTTAGATTTTCATCTTGTAATTATCAATATGAATTTTAGAGAATGATTTTGGGATCCTCTTCTCAACACCTAAGGAATTACGAAGCACTATTGTAAGGTATTTTTAGTTGTAGATGAGGGTAGAAAATTCAAATCTGGGCTACTCGGATTTGTCTTTTTCAATTCTAGATTTTGTATTGGGAACAAAGCTTGCACTATTGTAACTTTTTCTTTTAATGGTGAGGCTTATGATTTGAGAAATGTTGTTGGAGATCAAATGAAGGAACAAAGCAGGTGGAAAATGTAGAACAACACTAACTCATGGGAATAATCAGTAACTCAATGCTAAAAGGAAGTCAGAGCATATATGATATGAATTATGAGTAATTTAGCATCAATACTACTGGAAGCAAGATTTAAAAGAGACACATTAACCCATTGAAACACATCAAGAATCTTAGGTGAAGCAAGAAAAGTCATTGTTTGTCTATTACTGATATCAAAAATTATAATAGTAGTTGTATCAAAGGCATTCTCCAAGCCTTTCTAACTCTAAAACTATCTCATTTATAGAGTGAGGACTCATACAAATGATTTTCCACCTTTCTAGCTTCGAATTCCCACCTTATAGACCTATTTCAAACATGATTCTATAACTTGGAGACTTCCTAAGGATATTTCTGTTTTGCAGAGTTTGAATACAAAAAGGACTCTTCTTTCATTAATAGTTCAAAAATCAATTTAATAACCCTTATCAACTGCAACCAACTAATTTTCTGAGTGTACTAGAGTGCTAATGTGTCATTATTCCACGTGGATGTTGAGCTGGACCTCCTCCAAGTCGAATTTTTACAATTTTTTCACAAATCTGGTTAGTGAAAATTCTGAAAAAAAAAATAGGCTTCAAAGATGAGTGTATAATTTCCAAACCCTGATGGATTTGCAGAATCTGAGAGAGGTTTTTGTAGATGGACCTGTGCTGAAGAAAAACCTCTTTCAGATTTCCAAAATACTTTTTCATTTAGTCTGAAATCAAACTTGAATTTTACTGCTAAAATAGTCATGTACAAAAATTTTCATAGCGTAGTATAGTAGCGAGGTTTTTCTTGTCCTTTGTCTTTTCCTTCTACCACCTATGCTACTCAAACAATGTTTGTCAAGTTAAAATGAGTGAATACCATCAACCTCCCTCCTTGGATATTCAAAAAAAATGCTTTTATAGGCAAAAAGGCATCTTCATAAATTTCGTAGCGTTTTTTGGCCTTCAAGCCTGGAGCACGCTACGAAACTACTTGATAATGGAGAAAATTCCAAATTCTTCCTTTTTCTTCCAAATTTCATCTTTAGGTCTGAAAAGTGATATAATGAAATACGATCATGCAAAATTTCCTCTTACCCTATTCAAAAAACATCATTTTCACCTTTAGCAAGTTTATTCATCACTAAAATGACTCTGTTTTTTCTGAAAACATAGGTTTCAGAGATGAGCTCTTATCTCCCTATCCTTGATAGATGTTGCAAAAATGAAGGAGGTATTTCTAAGTCAGTATGTCTTGAAGAAACACCTCTCTTTATTTTTTGAAAACCATCTCCAACTGTCCAGAATATGTATTCTAAAACATGTATAAAATAGGAAAATTATGCATTCTGAAAATAGAGCCAAAATACATCCCTGAATATCCCAATTTGTAGCATCTTTGAGAAAAGTGAAAGAGGTTAATGTTATTTGATATGTTCTTGACAATAACCTCTCTCGGTTGCTTAAAATACTTCTCTGGTTTCCCAGAAACTGCCCTTGAAGTTGACTGCTCAAAAGTCAAAAAATAGAGAAATCCTCATATTCGCTACGAAACTATTAGGTAGTTTCGTAGCGAAATCTACCTATTTTGCACTGAATTCGCTACGAGACTGTGTAAAACAGGCTAGTGGCTCACTTTTGTAATTTTAAGGCATTAGTGTGAAAACAAAAAGACATGGAGTGTAGTTGACTGACATGACATGACTCATGGTGTTTTTTTTTTACATATGATAAACATGATTTGGTAAATTCTTCATCAAAGACTTGACCCAACATGACATAACATGAAACCTATGGTGACTTTATCAAAACAAATTTTGAAAATTTTGAGTGTGATAACAGTGGCTCCACTTGGGATGGTGTGCCCCTATGGCATAACAAAGAACTAGTAGTTCCAGTGCCACCTCCATTGAGCTACTCCCATCTTCAAAATTAAAACTTCCAACATGTTCTGACCTATAACCTTGGCACTGAAAAAATCAGTAACTGCTAAAGAACTGAAAGTACACATGCTGAACTTAAAATTGAAACTGACAAAATGCTTGATCTTCAAGCTTATTTATATACAGATGATCCTACTCTACTTTCTCAACATAAAAACTAAATTAAGTGATCTCACTCTTCCAATGAAGCCAATCAAGAATTTGAGTACTAGATTCGAATAGACATTCCACTTATTTGATCATAAATCCATTCTTAAGAGATGTCAAGTTGTTCCACCATCTTAATTTGTATACATAACTGAAAATCATATTGAAATTCATTCCTATAGAATATTTTGGCAGAGCTGCAAAAGGATCTTTGAGAGTATGCACGAATAATTCTTGTTGATCAACAAAAAAGTGTGAGTAAATATAATCCTTTGATGGTGTTCCTTGTTCATATTCTTCATTATAACCCTTGTGACCTTTCTCAAATAAAAAAGGAAAAATATGTTGATCATTATTTTCATTTGAGAGGAAGAAATACTTGGAGTACTCTTGGACACTTTCAAAAGGAACTGCCTCAACATGTACCACAGACATTTCTAAAGGTAACTCTTCATATGATTCAACAAGCATACCCATCTGATTGTCTAAAATTTTCTTTTCAGAATTTTCTTCATTTCATGTAGGTTGATGCAAGGAATGACATGAAGAATAAATTTCTTCCTTTACCTGAGGATTATAGCAATTATCTTCCAGTATTTCCTCTTGTTGTTTGAAATGATTCTCATATTCCTGATGGTCAAAAGACTGACAAGTCTGCTGCAAATTTTCATCTAACTTAGAGGATGTAACATGATTTTCATAAATAAAATCCTGTTGGGTTTCATTTTCATCCAAGAGAGAGGCTATCCTTTATTGTTGGTGATGAAAGGGATTGTCATGAAGGGCCTCTAAAATTTCCTCATCCATGAGCTCATCATCTTCATAACAATTCTCCAAATATTCAATAAAACTCGCACAATGTTTACAACATTCTTTGACCAGAAATAAGGAAGCATGACATTCTTTATACATCTCATAAAATGCAACATGGAAATTAGCAAGAGAATATAAGGAACTACTTGGCAGGCCTTCGTACCAAGACCATGATTTTCCTTCTAAAGTGACCATAAACATCTTCATGAGACAATCCTCAGGGAACTGAACCTTAAGTCTGTGTACATGCATATGTAATCTAACCAAATGAAGAGTAGAACTGTCTTTGTTTTCATTTTTAATATGGGAAGATCAATTAACCAATCGACCTTTGACATAGGATTTGGAAAACCAGGGATGTGAGACCGATTCATAGGGGCATACCTGGAATTTCTTCTTGCAATGGAACTCATCTTGGAACTTCATCAAGCTACTGAACCTCAAGCAGTGGAGTTACCTTCCAATTTATTATTTGATGTGTGGAGTCGCCAGATCAGAAATACAGCCAATATGTGTCTAAGTGTCTGTTGCTCTCAGACCTTAGAACTGAAACTTTTTCTTTCTTCCTAGGGAAAATTTTACACCTTCGATCCCCGGAAACAATGCCAAAATGTTATCACCAAATTGAATCCTGTTGGGTTGCTGCAACGGTCAACTTGGAGTAACTATTTCAAACCATCTTTTGACTGAAGATTAGCCTCTTCAGCCTGAGAGGGTTCTCTCAACTTATCAAAGGATTTGCAATGAAAAACTCTACTAGATGGCTAACTCTATGACTGTAAATTGATTGTGATTGGTTGCAGGTGGAAAATGTAGAATATTCACTACCATTGGGCTTATGGATTCAGTAAAAGGAAATCAATGACAAGCATTCCTACTTATGGAAGCTGAGGCTTTTTCTGTTTCAATGATAGAACAACACTAACACATGGGGATAATCAGTAACTCAATGATAAAAGGAAGTCAGAGCATATATTATATGAATTCTGAGTAATTTATTATCAATACTACTAGAAGAAAGATATAAAAGAGACACATTAACCCATTGAAACACATCAATAATCTCAGGTGAAGCAAGAAAAGTCACTGTCTGTCTATTACTGATATCAGAAATTACAATAGTAGTTGTATCAAAAGCATTCTCCAACCCTTTCTAACTCTAAAACTATCTCATTTATAGAGTGAGGACTCATACAAATGATTTTTCACCTTGCTAGCTTCGAATTCCCACCTCAGAGACCTATTTCAAACATGATTCTATCACTTGGAGACTTCCTAGGGATGTTTCTGTTTTGCAGAGTTTGAATACAAAAATGACTCTTATTTCACTAATAGTTCAACAAATCAATTTAATAACCCTTATCAACTACAACCAACTAATTTTATGAGTGTACTAGAGTTTTGATGTGTCATTATGCCACGTGGATACTGAGTTGGACCTCCTCCAAGTCGATTTTTTGCAATTTTTTCACAAATCTAGTTAGTGAAAATTCTGAAAAATAGGCTTCAATATGAGTTTATAATTTCCAAACCCTAATGGATTTGTAGAAATTGAGAGAGGTTTTTTTAGATGGACCTGTGCTGAAGAAAACCCTCTTTCAGATTTCCAAAATACTTTTCATTTGTTCTGAAATCAAACTTGAAGTTGACTGCTAAAACAGTCATGTACATAAATTTTCGTAGCGTAGTTTAGTAGCGAGGTTGTTTTTGTCCTTTGTCTTTTTCTTCTACCACCTCTGCTGGTCAAAAAATGTTTTTCAGATCAAAATGAGTGAATACCATCAACCTCCCTCCTTGGATCTTCAAAAAAAATGTTTTTATAGGCAAAAAGGCATCTTCAGAAATTTCGTAGCGTTTTTTAGCCTTCAAGCCTGGAACACGCTACGAAACTACATGATAATGGAGAAAAATCCAAAATATTCCTTTTTCTTCCAAATTTCATCTGTAGATCTGACAAGTGATATAATGAAATATGATCATGCAAACTTGCCTCTTACCCTCTTCAAAAAACGTCATTTTCACCTTTAGCAAGTTTATTCATCACTAAAATGACTTTGTTTTTCTAAAGACATAGGGTTCATAGATGAGATCTTATCTCCCTATCCTTAATAGATATTGTAAACTTGAAGGAGGTTTTTGTAATTCAGTATGTCTTGAAGAAAAACCTCTCTTGGTTTTTTGAAAACCATCTCCAGTTGTCTAAAATCTGTATTCTAAAAACATGTATAAAAATGGAAAATTTTGCATTCTGAAAATAGAGCCGAAATACATCCCTGGATATCCCAATTTGTAGCACCTTTGCGAAAATTGAAAGAGGTTAATGTTATTTGATATTTTCTTGACAATAACCTCTCTAGTTTTCTTAAAATACTTCTCCCGTTTGCCCAGAAACTTCCCTTGAAGTTGACTTCTCAAAAGTAAAAAAATAGAGAAATCCTCATATTCTCTACGAAATTATTAAGCAGTTTCATAGGGAAATCTGCCTATTTTGCACTGAATTCGCTAAGAAACTGTGTAAAACTAGCTAGTGGCTCACTTTTGTAATTTGAAGGCATTGGTGTGAATACAAAGACATGGAGTGTAGTTGACTAACATGCCATGACTCATGGTGGTTTTTTTTACACATGATAAACATGATTTAGTAAATTCTTCATCAAAGACTTGACCCAACATGACATAACATGAAACCTATGGTGACCTTATCAAAACAAATTTTGAAATTTTTGAGTGTGATAACAGAAGATATCAAGTAACAAAATTACTAATCGACACAATGACAACACATCAAACAAAATCAAAGAAGGCAAGTTCTTTGTAAATTCTTTACAAAATTAATATGTTCGAACTATATGTAAGTTTAACTAATATGTATTAGTTAGTGTGTGTTATGCAGATCCACAAAATGGTCAAGGTTGATAATATTATTTCTAATCCAAGTGTAGAAGAAAATAAAATCCTAATAGAAAAATTGTAGAATGATGAATCACGTGAATGAAAAAATATTATTGAATATGAGGGTTTTTTTTTTTTTTTTAATATACTTAAGAATATTAAATAACATGTTTCAAACAATCTATTAATTCATATATGTTTAATGTTTTAAAGGGAGCAACAACGAAGGAAAATATCTATGTCGTCTAAGAAAAGAAAAAGTATCGAACATGTAAATCACAATGAATTGGTCGTTAGTTCATCTCAAGTGGTACTGAAGGTTAATGAAAGGAGAAAACATTTTTACAGGACTGTAAGGGATCAAGTGAAATGAACGTATAGACGTACTTTCAACTTTCAATACGAAAATCAATGCAATGATTCTAAGAACGAAATTATATCTGAACTACATGAAACATTCCAGAGCAATGATCAATGAGACATGTTAGACTTGCAATAGAAAAAACATACAACAACAAAAAATAATCATTCAAAAGGTAATATTCTTAATTTTATAAAATGATTTTCTAGAATTATATTTATATGTAATTACAAACCATTAATTTATTAATATCGATTTTGTTATATTTAGTTTTCATATATCATTATAAAACTAGTTTATTACTTTTTTCAGGAAGATTACAAAAATCCCAAATGATAAATGCATTGATATGCAAAACATGCTAGTACGAATGTCCAAAAAAATGTATAAGGAGATGGTAAAAGAAATGGACATGATTGCATCACGAGAGGCATCTCAACAACAACGTGCTTCAAACCATGATTGACTTTGTACATATAAAAAATATTTATTATTAAATATTAATTTTCAAGTATTTTCTTGCAAAAAAGAAAACAAGATGGAACTCATTCAACACATAAAATAGGATGACAAGGAAGAAAATAGTTGATTTCAAAGTTTGTGAGTAATTGTTAATATTTTCTTATAACAACTCAAGGTTTCATTTTTGTATATTTAAGTTGTTTTATAGCAACCATCCTTCAATTTCTTCAAAAAGGTGATAACATACAAAGAAAATCCATCGAAATAATTGATTGACATTGAGTTAAATAAGTGTTGTGAGTATATGTTGGCATATCACAATTAATTGTGGAATTTGTAAGTATCCAAGTTGTTTTACTTCTATGAGTTTATAATTAATAGAACGAAAATTCATTTATATTAAATCAATGATTTATAATGGGGTTTAAAACATGCACGAAACAAAGTATGGAACTACGACAGCAGAAGACTTGTTGCAACAAAGCATGAGCCTTGGTTTTTATGGCATGTGCAAAGTTTATGAGTCACTTATTGCTTTGGTACATTGATATTCGATTTACATTGATGTATATTATTGATTTCAATTTTCATTATTCTCACCAATGTGGATACACTCATTACACTTTATTTTTATGCTTGCAGATGGAACAAGATCAAGAAGATTAAAACAATCGATGCAATCAAAAAAACTTTCCTCCAAATAATCCAAGTCACGGAAGTAGCTCAAGCACTGACAATAGTTCCAGTGAAGAATGATTATCTATTTGGATATCAATGCAACCTATCTTATTTTTTTAAATAATTGTCTATGAAAATCAGACACTTTGTTTAATGTAATAATCGACATAGCATCCCAATTGAAAGACAAGGGGTTACCAATAACAATCCCATTTTGTATGACAAATAACCTCTTATTTATCTATAATAAAATAGATTTTAATTTATTCTATTTTATTATCCAATGTCATTGTGAAATGTTATACCACTGATTAAATATATGGATGATTAAATGTTATAATGAAGAGATGTGAAATATGATCATATAACAAATTAATCCAAATATCATATACAAATGCACTAATCAAATATTAATTTATATGAATCCTATTATAAGATATATGTTAGCTTTTCAATGAATAAAGAATTTTTTAAATTACATTAATTGCATTGTCACAGGTCGATGTCTCCAAAAAAGAGAAAATCTCATACAAAAACACCAGTGTGTCCATAACATAAAAATGCACTACTGCTTTACTTTAAATAAAAGCATCATGACGTCATTGTTTAGCATAATCAGTTCCTTTTCGAAAAATGACAACACTGGGGCTTTCAGCTCTTCAAGCACCGACATTGTTTTTAATTAATGCCTCGGTGAATTGTAACTCTTAACGCACCAGTGCTTTCATCGAACTAACACCCCCTGGTTCTACAAAATATTATTTTCGTTCTTGGTGCACTATTAAAAATAACAACACTCATACCTCTATATAACAAATACACTGGTGCGTTTATATAAACAAGACATGTCGGTGCTACGTGTTTAAGAGAAAGCATTGGTACTGCAATTATTTTTTATGTGCCCCACATTTGTTCCTTCATCAAAGAACAACTAGGGATTTTTTTATATAGGAACTGACACATTATACGTTTCAAGTTTTGGTGCTCTTTGAGTTGAACGCACTAGGGATTTTTTTATTGTAAGCATAGGGGTGGTATACATTTTAGGTGTCGATGCTATTTGAATTAAATCCCTTGGTGCTTTTATTTATGTATGAATCCCATTGTGTTTATATAAGTAGCGCACCAGGGCCACTCGTTCCATAAAGTGCATCAAAAAAAAAGAAAAAAAAATATCCACTAAAACCTCCAGCTGACCAGATTTTTTAAGTTATGATGAAGTTTCGTTATATGCTCCACTAAAACATCCATTCCCACAAACAAATGTTTTAGCGGATGCTATTTTGAAAAAAAAATCCAATTTTATAACACTAAAACCTCTGTTATAACCTCCACTATAGGGTATTTTCCTTGTATTGGAGGTTCTCCTCCATTTTTGTGATTCACGGAAGCATTGTCCTCTGCTTTCTCTTACTTCTTTTTTTCCTTCTTGATCATTTTCCTCTCGTAATCTGCAAACAATTTTTCTATCTTATTTTCCATGGCATAAAATATTTGCGGAAAGCTTGTTCATTCTTGGTATGAACATCATCATTTTCCATTTTCCTTCTTCGTGTTGCACATCCCGCTTCTGGATCAAAGGACTTATGTGTACCTTCTCCCTTTTGGAGCTTGTTCCTGGTTTTCATTCATACTCGCAATTCACATCAGTAAGAATACCGCTCTGATGCCAAACTTGATCTAGGATTTTTACTTCATCAATGTATCAAAATTGCATGTAAAAGAGCATGAAAAACCACATATGCATACACTTTAAAGAAGAGGAAAAATAAAGGTGACCATTAAAACAAATAAAATGAAGAGCTTGATAACAAATTTTGTCCAGTGTGGACTAAGTCTCCAGGCCCTGCTTCAATAGTGGGGAGGCCTATTCATTAATATTAGAAAAAATAAAATGATTACATGGAAAAATACATATTACACCTCAAGATCTGGGGATGGCCTGAAAATGGGTTGCTCAGATCATAAAACCGACTACACCTTCAAATTCCTGGTGAAAATCATGAAATCTGAGTATAAAGTTGACCACTTTCTGTCACTGTGACCATTGTACCTTTAGGGAATCTAAAAGATTCCTTATAGATTTTCTTTGGAATATTTTGTCTGAATATTCCCCTAGTAACTTTCTCGAAACTCACACCTAGTCAGGGTTCCCTACGGTGTGATTCCAGTGATGTGGTTCCACAGGCTGGTTTCGAGCGCACCCGCTCTATATGTCCCCCCGTCAGTTTCGAATGATGGGTTTATATATGTTGTTTGTTGACACTAAAAACAAAGTGTTGGTTGGTGCTCTCGGTTAATTTGGGCAAGTTGGTTCATTGGTCTACTGGAGGTCATAGGGTTGACCCCCGGTGACCCTCCATCGTTGTTATGTTTTGAATATAAAAAATAAAAATAAAAAAAAATTGGCCCCAAAAAAGCGTTGTTGACCACCTAATTCCATCACTAGTTAGTTTGGTTATTCTGCCAAATTTATCACAGGGTTTGGCGGGCCCACCGATCTAGTGATCCACCAACCCATCCCCCAAATTTATATGTCAATGCCACCTGTCCATTAGTTTGACAATCAAATTTAGTGAAACTTCCAAATAACCCTCAAGAAAATCACCTATTGAATTATCTGCCATAGTTGTCCTAGTCTAGGCCAATTACAGCATGCCATGTGGTGCCCTATGATTGACCCAAGTGGTGCCCTTGGATTGGGCCTTGTTTGTCCAATCTAAGCCTGCGACATGTCATCTCTTGATGTCCCCTAAATATTCCCCAGATTATGTTGACGTCAGCAGTTGACCATACTGCCACATGGCGGCCTATGGGGCTACCATATCGCAATCTACCTGCAAAATTTATATTGTTTTGAAAATTAGCATGCTATAAATTTCGCATACAAAGTCAAATTGAGGTGTTGTTCATGACATTGGATTCATAAATATGAGTTCTTTGATTTGAGATAGGCTTTGTTGAGTTTCAAGGACTTCAAAAATTTGGCCTTTTGGGATCCTCCTAGATCATACTTTGATGCCACTTTTCATGCCCCTAGAGACTTCTCATGGTTTTAGGTGCCCCGCGATATCTATTCATGCAACACTAATGTGTTTCTCACCAATAGCGTGACCCACATGGTGATAATTCACCCAGACTATGCCTCATTAATTAACACTTGTGTATTATGTCTTAATATATTTCTTAGTGGAATATCAAACTTATGTTAAAACCAAATGTGTCATTGTCCACATCACATCATCATCATCATTAAGTTATAATGACATATAAAATTTATTCTTCCATAGACATGGAAATTCCATAAACATCACATGCAACATGAAAGAACGCCAAATTTAGGGTGGGATGGCCCATAGAATCATCTCTCACATAACTCTTTTATAAATAATAATCTCTTTACATAGGAGGATTCGGTTAGGTGTCCACCCTACCACCCAGCCATACAACCAAGATACAACATAAGAAATTAATTACTTGGGTCACAACTAGCCATCCACCCTTGACATAAGAAAGCCCAATTTGGTTAGACAAAACCACCTACTAGTTTGTTCCTCCAACCAGTCCAGTTGGGAGGATGAACATCCTTCCTCCATGACTTTGTGTGGTTTCACCCCTCGCCCCCTTCTTCAACCCATGGCTCCTTGGCTTGTGTCACACCTCAACTTGACTCTCTTTATTTTTTTTTATGTTGTGTTTTTGTTTCTTTTCATTGTTCCATACTTTGGTTTAAGTATAAGAGTTTCATCCCTTGAGGTGACACACCTCTTCAAATTTGCGATGAACCCCATCTTAACTCAGCCACATGTGGTACATCTCAAGCTGAATACAATATGTGTTTATTTTAACCCCTCGTTTGGTCAAGCCGACCCCTCAGTCGTTCCACTCGCAACCATGCTAACTTCATTTCGGTTAGGTTGACTCTGTGGTTTTTTCCTCTCACAATTATGCCATGTTGTGAAGTTCCAACCATCTTTCCCGTAGTGTCGTGTAGTAAAAGGGGGCATGCACCCATATCATATACCATAAGTCTCGACCCATGCTCGCATTGATGGTGTCACAAGCCCGCTCCTCTTGGGAGAGCATGTCATGTTGTGCCCAAATAACTAAGTCAAGTTGTCTCTATTGGGCAGGTGCACCAACCATCACACCCAATCATGCCACTCAATTTTCTTTGTGCGCCCATGTCACACAGAAACTCCAAATCTCACAACTAATGTCATATTATTTATGATATCCTTTTCATTGTGTTTGTAAACCTTTGATTAAGTGTGTGCTCAACTTGAGGGGCTTAAAATCCCCTAGCAAAACACCAAGCAAAACAATATCACACTAGACCATTTATTGACCACCAAAGAGGCAAGCTTCCCAAGCCACACCTATGAAAAATAGGAGGGGAAAATAACTTCCCAAGGCTAAGAAAAAACCAATATAACTAAACTGAATTGTACCAAGCACCATCATTATCCAATGTGGAGGGATATTAGTAAGCTTCTCGAATTCA
The DNA here is from genome assembly GCA_034641835.2 of Pinus albicaulis. Lineage (NCBI taxonomy): Eukaryota > Viridiplantae > Streptophyta > Pinopsida > Pinales > Pinaceae > Pinus > Pinus albicaulis. The sequence continues at coordinate 1,477,446,844 of CM076577.1, forward strand.
AAATCCAATCTAGCAAAATTTTAATGCTCCCTCCCACCCCCTTGTACATTCACGGGTTGTGGGAAGTATTACCTATGATTTAACTCGACCTCCATAGTTTGTCATGATTGTGGGGTTAAATTTCCTTCCTTTACATAGCTTGCAAAATTAAAATATGATAACACCATTATTTTCAACTCGTCGATAACTTTTCAACGATATAATCCTTATCTTAATATGACTTCCATATTGAAAGTTATGCATGTTTGAATTTTTGTCAATCAAATTAGGTGACATCAACATTTTGTTTCCACTTGGCATCCACGTGTGGCCCAAATGCCACTGTCAAGCCAAGAAAAGGGTCCCTCTCATCATAGGTTCCCACGCTTTCCCCACATGATCGTTGCCACGTCATCCCTGATGTAGGTCCCATGAGTTCCTCCCTCTATTCATTTGAAGCACTTTCCCCATTATAGTAAATTTAATTCGAAGCTCATTCTTCCATAATATCATGTCACGCCAGACTGACACAACCCTGCATTAGCCCCCTTTCCACTTTCATGAAAAAGTTCCATGACTAGGTAGTGTGTGATGAGAAGTGGTAAGGTTTCGTGTTGGAACTGCGACCAGATAAATCCCTTTCTACCAATGTGTTCATATCACATTCATAACACTATTTCAAAAGTAGAGGGTGCTGGGAAGTGATAGGGTTCCATGGCAAGAACCGTGATTGGATCGGTCAACACCGCAGGTGAGCATCAGAGCTCAAACATTAATTTACATTTATAAACACATAAAGTATTTAAACATTCACATATGAAAAGAATCAACACAATCCCTACATGATATACATAAGAAATTTACACTTATCTGTGCATTCAATATGGTTGAAAACTGGAGGAGGGCCTTCAATACTCCTCCCAACCATATGCCAGCTCATACACTGCAATTATTTCTTGCAAGCGACTACTCCCGAGCTAGATCTAAAGTTTGAGGGGATGCATATCAAGGGACACAGCCCCAAGGCAAGCACCATAATAACTCACTTGATCTATGGCTAAAACCATAGGAATTCATCTAATATTCAAATGATTTCTACCTCAGTTCTAGGAGATGGAATCACTACTTTTAGTGGTTTAACAACCGCCTATCATGGCAATTACCATAGGCTTCCGTAGTACATTGTCTAGGTGAATTTGAGCCCCAAGGAAAGCACCACAGTGACCCAAATTTCCCTATCACAATGGCTTACTATATAGGAAACCAACACTAGGTGGTTTCACAACCCTAAGGCAAGCACCATAGTGTCATAGTTGTCCACAGAGATCCTCATGAATGATCAGGCTTACACACATTATCCCATGGACTAAACACCATCACAGGGAACACATTCTCATTTCATATAACGTTGATTTAATTTATGTCATCTTAGTTCCTTCTAGATTCCATGTCATTATCTTCAAACAATTCTCCTCTCCAATGTCTTCACCCATAACTTCCTTGTTTTCTGCTTCCTAAAATTGTAATTGCTCTTTGCACAATATACTTCTATGCCAATTACTTTGTGTCTTCTTTGCACACTTCAACACTTTTTCTCCGCCACAACTATCAGATATTGGATTTTCTTGTCTTCTAAATGTTTCACGCGGAGAGGGGATGGTATGCCATCATGCTCCACTTAGGCTAGCCACTCTGAATTCAAGCGCAGGCCAGTCTATCCTTAGGTGGAGAATTATGATAATTAAAAGTCATTACTGTGGCCTACTCTTGGCACACCATAGGAAAACCAACTTGCATGCAATAGGCACAACCCAACCCTTCAAGAACGCAACAAGTACTCAATATCCCTCCCCTCAAATCTTTGGATTTGTATGTCCCTTTAGTGAGGACACGCAATTAAAATTCACATTTAGTTTATTTGATGTTTACACATAATGTCTCAACTAGTCAGGGCATCCAAGCTGGTGTTACACAATCATAATTTTAACATTACAAAAACAAAGCAATGTGATGGATGTTACAAACCCCACCCACTTAAATGAACACCATCCTCTGTGTTCTATAAATTGATAATAGTAGCAAAATCCAAACCTTATAATTACAACTCTTACATTAGTGACATCTTCCATGTCCTAAGTTGCCACTTTGAGCAATGTCATTCATATTTTATGGTCTATTACCTCTAGACCACTTGACATTCCAACACATTTCTTCTTGGTTGTCTATTGTTCCTCAAGGCTTCCACGGGGAATAAACTCAATGCATTTCTTCATAGGACACACCCAATGCATTTATGATCCCAATGAGTATGCACATTATTCTTTGAAAACCAGATCACTCAAGTTTCTTCTTTTGTGTAGTCACACACCTTCCAAGTATAGGCATCCCGGCCTTCTCTGCACACCCACCCCCCCCCTGATTCCCTCGGGCGATCCATTCCTTGATAAGGATATCTTGCATAGGAATGTTCTTGATGGAGTCTCACAGTAAATGCAATATCCCTTTGGCTTACTCTAATAACATAAACCATTTGTCACAACATATCTCATGAAAATCAAATCATATCATAGGGTTCCAGTGTCACCATAATCACATAGCTCTTGAAGTCTCCATCTCCATTATGCTTCTGACACACCACTCTGACATTGCTTGTGATGAGTGTCATATATCTTTGTTGGTTAGTTCAGAAATTCACCTATATCACAAGCATCCAATTATGGTAATCATATTATTTCAACATAAATTTTAAATCAACTTGAAGTGTGATTTCAAAAGAACTTTTTTAATGTAGACACTTATCTTCATAGTTATTTTCTACTTCCTTTGTCTTCTTAGGTGTTATCACACATAAAATTTCAATTTTTGATTGATAGGGTCAGTAGCCTAGGTTTCATTTTGTCTCATAAAATTGGTTCATGAAATTGATAAAAACTCATCAAATGATCATTATTCTAAGTCTAGAATAGTCCATTGGTCATGTCATCATAGTCAAATCCATCAAAATCTACTAGAGATCTACATGCATTGGTTTAGATTTAGGTAGTGGCCACCTGTCAGATTTTTCTTGAGTCTGTAGCGAATATAATTGCAAACAGGTTGTTTTTGTTACAGACTCACTTGACCAGTCCATAGCGAATTTTCCATATTTATAACGGAATACGTTGCAAAATCATTTTTTTCTACACCAATAAAGGGGATGATGAGTTGTCAAGTTTTTATAGGTTTAGGGTGAATGTGAGGTCACATGATCGATTATTAGAGTCATCCAAGCATGCGTAATAATGAGTGGCATTCATCATTACACTTCACTCCTCCCATTTGTCATTATCCCTCCCATATTCAAATTTCACCTTTTAAATTCACCTCCAAAGCTCCTCTTTGTCATCCTTCCTTTGAACTTTGCATGCATCAGTTGATTATCATCCTTGAAGACTCCAACCTTATCGCAAGCAACTTGTTGTTCAGTTTGTTTCTTTGCAGGTGTCATAGTTTCAAGAAGGCAACGTTGTATAAATAAAGACGGCCATGAAGAAGAAAACAAACAAAGGAGGTTCCTGTGTAAGATATGAAGCTATGGATCTCAAGTTACTCAATGAAGACCCCAACTTTGCAGAAGCTTTCAGCAACGTGGGATGCATGAAATTATGCCAAAAACTTCAAGGCTTTTATGCCCAGGTATCAAAATATTTTGCAGTGAATTTAATAGGTACAACTTCAAAGGTGGGGATGCTAAGTTTTGTAGTGTCAACTGACACAATTGCTCAAGTCACAGAGATACCAAGAGTGGGTGAAGAGTGGTTCAAAGCCACTAAGTTTAAGATGCATAACTGTGATGATGTTATAAAAACCGAGCATATTGGAGAAGACATGACATTTGGAATCCCAAGGAGCTACATGAAAGAATATTACTCCAAATTGTTGCTAGTAATCTAAAAATAATTTACTTGTGAGGGGAGATTTCATATGGTCTATTATTACCATTTCAGGGTTTTATTGCACTTCACTGGTAAGCAGTCTCTTGATCTCCCATTTTTCGTCTTTAGGAGCTTGGGTAAGATGTCAGACAAGGTTCAGGCTAGGCCAGAAAGCAGTGAGACCTCGATTTTCCATCATGGTGTGATCAAAATCTTAGTGTTGGAGGAGTTGAAAAAACTAAACAAAGCTTGGGCCACCTTTCTTTTTCTTAGTGGTTATGAGGTTGACTCAATGACACCCAAAAAAACTCCAAAGTCAAAATCCACTCCTTCAAGCAAGCGTGACAAACATGCATCTGAGGCAAAGGGTGTGTATGAGGAGGAGATGGAACCCATTATAGAGCCCATGGATATTGAATTAGAGCCTGCACAAGAGACAAAAATTCCACAGCCTACACCTGCAAGCAGCAAACCAAAGATCAGCGAGAAAAGCCAAAGAAGGATAACTAGAATTCAAACAATTGGGAAGGGCAACCTTGAAGAAATTCTTCAAGCCATAGACATTGAGGACACTCTAGTGAGTTTTGAAGATGTTAAAGGAAATAAGAAGAAAATGAAGGGTGTAACTGCTAAAAATATTCTCAGGGGAAGATGTAGGGTTTATGTTTTAGCTAAGAAAACCAATTACTAGGCTACAACTTGCCAAAGGTGTCATGGCAAGCAAAAGGACAGAGGTTACTCATAAAGGAAAACAACCTATCACAGAGGAGATCATTTATTTATCTCCAACAGCATAAGAGATCAATGTGCAGAGAAAGGGTAAAGAGAAAATGGTTGAGAAAAATAAAGTAGAGATGTTAAAAGAGCAATTAGGAGAGGCTAGAGAAGAGGCTATTGAGACCAAATTGGAGTAGCGGGAAGCTAAAGTAGACATGAAGCTAATGGAATATTTCAAAGAAAAGATAAATGAGCAACTAAATCAATATGATGAGTCATTGACCAATGCCAAGAAACTGCTGAAAAGGACACTTCCTCTACGACGTGTAATGAAGCACACTAGAAAGAGAAATTTATGGTTCCAGTCTAAAAGAAAGAAATTCAAAGGATAGGTCAAAGAGCTAGAAGAGAAAATAGAGATGATACAGTCAGAGTTAAAGAAAAAGGGTCTAAAAATCACAGTCATAAATGAATTTGAAGGGATTCAAGCTACTATTGCCAAAGGTGAAACTTCCAATTCTTGAAGAGTAGACCAATTACCTTTTTGACATTTTTGCATCATTCAGAATCAACATTTGCAGATCCATAGGCAAAATTTTGAATAAGAAAGGACAATTTTTGATTTTTTTTCCAATTAGGCAAGTTCGTAGCGAATCCCAGGCTTGAAGCCCACATTTCGCTACGAACTCATTGTAGGTGTATTTTTGCTTACAATCATAGCTATGGTCAAAATCAAGATGAGAAAAAAATTGTGTTTAGCTATGTTGACTCAACAAACATTTCCAAATCAACAAAGAGGGCTAACAGGTGGCATAGATTGGTGAAATCAATTTGCTACGAAATTTCACTACAAACTTGCCTTGACTCCCCTGTTTCTGCAACAAGCAAGTTTTTGTAGTAATTTTGTGTTTTTATGGTTCATTGGAGGTAAGATAGCCACACGGAAAGCTAAAAGAGTATCAGAGAAATATTTTGGTTGGAGGCATAGTCTTCGACAAGGTTGTTTAACCCACTAGCTCATCATGAATACAATCAACAATTATCATGACACCACCTCCTTAAAAGTAGGAAGACTAGTTTCCTAATTTAGTGGGGGCATTAATGTCTTGGTCATGGTCAATGCCACCCAATCACTTGAATATCTTCAATGTAAATATGTAGTCTTTTTAGTCAGTTGATGTAATAAATAAGTGGAAGAGTCCTAGTAGGTCTCTAAAACCTAAAGTTAGTAGATGTCAGTTTCATTTCCATGAATTTTTCTTATTGTTAAGATAGGTGTCAGCAAAGGAGTTCAATGATCTAGCCATGTAAGCAGATCCAATGTAAAGTGGCTGAAGCCTATTTATAGGCAAAATTTCGAAGAATAGCATTGAAGGATGTTATTTTACACTACTACTATTGTAAAAAATTTATGATCAGTAATAGACAGTGGTTGTTGGCTTTTTTTCTTCACCTAAGATTCATCTGATGTTTTTCATGAGTACTTGTCCCATATATCTTGTTATTTTACCTTCAGTACTTTGATGTTTTATTACTTAGAATTCATGTTAATCATGCTCTAACTTCCTTCAAGCATTAAAATATTGTATATATGTTTGTATTATCTTTTTCATGAAGACATCTATATGCCTCAACTTCGACAAGAAGAACCGTTGTCACTGAGTTTCTTAACATTGACTCCATAAGCCCAATGGTAGTGAATTATATACATTTTCCACCTGCAAATAAACACATTTGAAACACTTTTGTCAGAGTTATCCATCTGTGAACTTGAATTACATAATATTACCAATATCTTTGAGAGAGTCCTCTCAGGTTGAAAAGGCTGATTTTATGTTATAATTTGGTTTGAAAGAGTTACTCTAAGTTGTTTGGTGGAGCAACCCATCTGTACCAACTTAGTGATAACACTAGGTAATAATTCCAACTTCATCTTTGCCGAACAAGCTTCCTTGTGCTCACATCCAGTTAGTGTCGTTATCAAAATTGCTTCGTCACGCTCACATCCCAATGAGTGTCCTTACCAAACAAACTTCGCCTTTATTGAAAAAGCTTTGCCTTTATTGAACAAGCTTCATCCAACCTGAATACGCTCCCTTGTGCGGACATCCCAATGAGAGTAGGGCAAGTTTCTTCTCCCAATAGCTGCTTACCTTTTTGGGCCCAGGTAACCCCCATTATGAGTAGTCTACTTGTCCAGAACATTTCCTACATGGGATTCCATCAACTACTCATATTTACGGGCCCAGGAAACCTCCATTCTGGGAAGTCTACTTGTCCAAAGTTTTTCTTACATGGGTAATCATTACAACCTTATAGCCAAGTACCAGTCTGGGATGCTCTAATGTAATGCGCATGGAGTCTTATGGCCAAGTAATGATATGAAGTGCTCCACTACATTACTCATAGAGTCTTATAGTCAAGGTATCGATTATGATTTGCTCCCGTGAGACAAACAAAGTGTCACAGGGTTGTCATGTCCCCACAATAGTCTTCTTCCCGAGCTCCATGCTCCATCATTTCACTTGTGCCACAACATTTAATTTGCATGAGATATACTCAAACATTTCAACCCATAAATCTTTAATTTCCCCGCTTTTCTTCATTCAAAATCCAAATCTCATAAGTGTGAGACTTGTAGTCATGTTTTTGGGATCCTTTACAGGTGGTGTTATTTTGTCATGGTGGCTTATATGTCACACCCCATTACAACACTCTACTTGCATTTTTATCTTTCAATCAGCCAAACCACTATCAATATTTATACATACATTCTTTTCATTTCAATGTTTCACAACATCCTGAAGTGAGCTCAGGATTATTGCACATATAACAATTCTATCAATCCATAAAATTTCAATTATATTGAAATGAAACTATTGTAGCATCATATGTGTTCATCACATTAATTTTAATCATTTCATAATGCAATGAAACATTTATTTCAATAGTCCAAAGAGCCAAAACTGAGAGCTGAATATCTTCAAATTTATGGGTAATGTGCTCTCTATTTCGTTGAGAATGCATTTCATAACTTATTGCAATATTTCACACCAAAGACTTCCCGCCTTAACCATACCCCTTTTTGGGCATCTATGCAATACATGCATTAATTTTGAAATAGAAGATATCAATTTTGGTTGAAAGGAACTCCTACCCAGTTCCTTTCCTTTACCTTTTTACATTGGATTATTGCTTGCCTCACTCACTTGGTTACCATTACCAACACTTTCAGCTGAAGCCTTTTGAAGGAGTTCAACTGGCTTAGCATACCTGCTATTGTAGTGTTCGATAGTTCTTGAAATTATCTCAATTTCATAGATTATTTATTGTTCTATTAATTCATTTGTTTACAAGTTTCAATGAAACTTCATAAAGGCATTTGCATTAAGTATCCAATTTTCATATTCAACATTGTCTTCTACCCACCCAAACTTATGCATAATTGTTTTGACAAGCATGTTTCCTACTCACAAATATTCCATGTTGTGCGCACACATTTAATTTTAGATTTAGTTCTCAACCTTTATTATTTTCAAATATTCATTTACATGACTAGGCTTATAGCCCCAAGCATATCATATGCATACTACCAGTGGTAGTGAACAACAAGAGTTCATTCTTGCACATTCGCTTGAAGGGTATTCCACATGATATGGAATCCATTAAATAACTCCATCGTGCTATTAAAAATATAGCAAGTAGTATATCATTCCCACAGTAAAAATATATTTAAGAATTAATTAATTATCCTCCTACTATGATGGCTCTCAATAAATGACCTTTAAAATTAACTCGCATCATTATGCCCCTTTCTTATGTTCTTATCATTCACAATTCCATAATATATGTGTGTGCCAATAAAATTTCAACTAGGAAAACTACCTTCTTAACCACTTTCATAGTTGTAAGATCGATACCTAGCTGGTTCATATTAATCCAGTCAAGCCCTCTTGATTGATCCTTTATGCACATCTACCCTCTAAAAAAATTCTACCAGGAAAGCTTCCAATTTAATTAGAATCTCATCACATGAATAAACATAGCAATTTTATTAGATCAAGAAATTTTCCTTAAAATTCCTAACAAGTTTATGACCGAATGTTCTTTTTGCATCATCTATGGGGTTCCTTCCCCTCGCATTTCTATGTATATCAACTGTCTATAAACTCATAATTTTTTAGTCAATAATTTATGCATGAGTTATAACATATCTATTTCATAACTAATAAAAAATTCTTGATTCCTCATGTTTAGAAGATCAATTCATATTAGACATTTGTAACAAGCCAAACATTCACTTCAACAAGAGCATCTAACATACTATCATATGCACAAAATTTTAATTAGAGTTGTTGCGCGTTGAAAAAGGTATGAATTCACCATGTATTTTCTCATTCTTTTCCTTTAAACATAACTCTTTTTATTCTAGAAAGGTGATTTATTATAGAATTATGATAGAATTGCAAAGACTTATGTTTATTGTAAAAAGTAACTAAAAACTGCCTTTTATTGTCAAAAACAGGAATCAAACGAGGTGAACAACTATACCAGAGGCGAGGCTAAAGCAGGAGTAACTGCTTTTCCTCCAGTAATAGGCCATATCCAACCAAAAAGAAAGAAATCCGAACGCATAGCTAAGAGAAGACAGGAAACAGCATGTCGGCAGCCAAAGAAGATCAAATGCTAGCTAAAGAAAGAAAAGGAGAGAATGAAATCTTATCTTGTTCCTTGTCTTATCCGTCGAAGTTGTTATATAGGGCAATGCCTTTTAGAGATTGACGGAGTCGAATCATTGATTAAAACATTTCTCTTGTAATTCCGCACTTTATTGACTCTAGTGATTAGAGAGCGGCCGATGTAAACACTTTTTATGTTCGATTAATACAAAGACGTGTTTCAGTTCCATTTCTTAGCTCTGCAGTAGCCCAGCGGTGTTTCATTGGTGGCTAAGGGCCCAGCCCTAGTGGAATCGATCTGCTGTTTGTATTTCTATCTTTTAATTACCGTTGTGTGATAATTGTGTTCGGTTTTATTACGTTTGCGAAGGTAATTAGTTGTTGTTGAATTGCTTATTGGTATTGCTGTGTTGCGTTAATGAATTGCATTGTTGTTCCATTTCAACAAGGATCTTAATTCCTGTATTATGCATCTTGTTATTGCTTATAAAGCTTTACTGCTCAATATTTAACTCTATTTGTTGTTCCATTGGATTGTTGTTCATTTAAGGTTGCTACTTAATAACGTTTGTTGTCGACAGGGTTTGGTGTTCAACAGAGTTCGTTAGTTGATTTCATTAAGTTAAGATTTGATTCATTAGTTAGCATTCGTTGTTCAATTCCAATGTGTTGTTCATTTCCAATTCATTAGTTTCCAGATTGCAGAAAGCTTGCTTTTAAAGAGTTCTTCCTAGTTTACTTTCAATAGCAATTAGTTCAATTTCTATTTCCCTTTGATTGCTTGAAAGCAGGACTGTCAACTGTAGATAACACTAGTTATTGCTTCCAAGTTCCTAGATTGATTGCCTTGTTCCAGTTTGATTTCAATTGCATCAATTTCTAAAGGAATGAGTTATAGCTACTGTATCCTTGATTGATGTTTGCAGAGTGAATAGTTGAGTTTCAAAGCATTTGAGTTTGTGTTACTGTAATTAGATTTATCTTCCAAGCATTTGTTTACTTTTGTATTTAGAATATTGTACTGCATCTCACACAGCATTGCTCTTAGCTCAAATTGCATCCTTAAACAAAGTACACTCTTGAAACAAAAATTTGTTCTCGGATTGATGATTAATGTAGGATAAATAGGTGTTAAAAGGACAACTTTTATACCTCAACATTTTGGCGCCATTGCCGGGGAAAGTATGCGATTTAGAAGGAGTGATGCACATTTGACCTTTTTTTTTGCTTGGGAAGAATTGGGTATTAAAGACGGAAGGTACAAACCTGCGCACCGAGTAAGGAACATACTTGCTCACAACCCGCTTCACAGCAAATTTGGGTAAATTTCTTTCTTTAGGTAGGAATGAAGGCTTGTTTTTTTGAATGAATAGAAAAGCTAAACAAAACTAAATTCCTCCTAAACCCGAAAAACCTAAGGGACCAGTGACCCTTGGGCGAACAACTTTCATTGACGAAATCCTTAAGAAAACTGAATCTCAGCCATCAGTAGGACCTAGGAAAGTTATTTCTGGACAACCTACTAGTTCCCTTCAGGCCACAGAGTCACCATCTGTAGCCTTTGCTGAGATACATAGTCAAATGGAAGGAATTGAGCAAGATTCCCAAGAAATTGAGAATTCTCGCCTAATTTCTCCACAAGAAGGGAACTCTAGTAATCTCCGCGAAGGAGAAGGGGAAACAGGGGAAACAGAAGAACCAAAATCTCCTTCTGAAGTAATCCAAACAGTGAGCAGCCCAGATAAGGGAAGTGCTGTCAACATCATTCAAAGCAAAGGACCTGAATCTCCTCAAATAGTAGGCCAGCAAGGAACACTTATTCCAGATCAAGGGAGTGTTGTCAAGGTCATCCCTATTCCTTCTAGTTAGCCTAGGAATTCCCTTGAGATCCCAAAAGGATATTGGCACATATTCGATCAAATGGCCCTGAACTAGAACCGGAACCAGCAAACACCTCAACAAACTTCCACACTACAATATCCCATTGTGGACACTGCAGTTAATGCACCTATGAAAGCCATTCCTCTTCAACATATTCCTACATTTAATGGCTTGACATCAGAAGATCCAGATGCATTTCTGTTTGAATTCGATGTATTATGCAAGGGGTATGACTATACCACCGATCTCCAAAAATTAAAATTATTTCCTTCCACATTAAAACGATCAGCTTTACGATGGTTTATGGGATTAGGTGGAGGGGTTATAAATGATTGGGATCAGATGAAAGTTGCGTTTCTAAAGAAATATCAGGATTATTGCAAGTCCCGGGAACTAAAAGATGAAATATTTCAGATGACAGCAAAACCCAATGAAACTCTGGAAGAATATGTGGAACGATTTCAATACAACCTCCAGAGATCTCCTTATGCGTCTTTACCCTTACCTGATAATGTGCTGAAAACTACATTAATTAGGGGGATGAAGGATAAATGGGTTGAAACATTAAATATTATGGGAAAAGGTGATATATATCAGGAAATATATGCTAACGTTATTGATTTGTGTATCAGGAGTTCGAGAGGCAACACAAGGCTAAAGTCAGCAGAACGTGACATGATCACAAGGGATAATAAGACCTCTCGTGAAGGTGTAACTCGTGCAGATATTCGCAATCTGCTGGAAGATTTTAAAACGGATATTCTAGGGACTCTAACAACGCATTTCGACATCATGCAAGCCAAACAAAACCAAGCAGAAGACGAAAAAAACTTGCCAATATTTTGTCCTAAGTGCAGGAAGAAACACAGCCACAAAGAGTGCCCGCTGGATATAATCAAAGTTTGTGCCATCTGCACAAAAGATCACCCCACAAAAGGATGTCCCTCACTTCTTGGGTTAAAAGTAGTCTATAAAGAGGCAGAAGAAGAATCAGAAGTGGTATGCTTACTTAATCAGCGCTGACAATGGCAGCCACGACAATCAGGTATGCCAACTGATCTATTCTCTTCTTTTCAGCCTCCTCAATATAATGCTCAGCAATATAATGGAATGTGGAAAAATCAACCACCTTTCCCCAATTGGTCAAAACAGCCATTTCCTACATCATCATGGCCAAATCAAACAAACCAAACTAATTGACCAAATTTTCCTTTTTGCCCACCGTTTTGGCAAAACAATGCCTATCCAACACAATGGACCCCCTCCACTTCGCAGAGTCAAGCCTTGCAGTCAAACTGGCAAAGACCTACAAATCAGCCAGCTAGAACAATCCCTCTCTCTCAACCTACACTTTTAGCCCCCTATACATTGCCACAAAACTCCCAGACCAATTTAAGACCACAACTCCCAGCCCAACCCAACCCAAACTCAAACAATAGGCCAATTCAATCTATCCAAATAATGGGACCACCAGAATTAGAAACTGAACTGAGGGAGTGTAATGAGCTTCAATTGAGATCTGGGCGTGTAGTAGAAACAGAGGGAGACAAAAATGTTCACACTAAAGATCTGTTACCTGTAGAACAAACATTGCAAAAAGAGAAGGTGGTTCAACATCAAACTCCACAACAAGTAACAACCACTTCTCCACCATTCCCAGAACGATTAATCATACCTCGCCCAATAGAATATCCTGATTTTGATCTTCTGGGAGAGTTAAAAAAATTGTGTATAAAAATCCCTCTCCTCAGGGCTATCCAAGACATTCCTATTTATGCAAAAACCATTAAGGAATTGTGTATAAAGAAGCCAAAGAGGAGAAAAACAGCCAACCCAATTGTCCAAGTAGTCGGTACTCTATCTGACTTATTATCAGGAATGGAAACACCTGTAAAATATGAAGACCCAGGAAATCCTATAGTGACGGTGCAAATCAATGGGCAATAATTTCCAAATGCCTTAGTTGATTTGGGAGCTGCAATTAATATCATAACAACCACCACTTGTCAAAAACTTGGCATTACATCATTAGATCCAACAACAACCTTATTGGAATTGGCTGACCGATCGGTGGTCAAAACAGAAGGTACACTACAAGATGTAATGATATCCGTAGATTCCTGGGAGTACCCTGCTGACTTCCTGATTATCAACCCAAAGAACCGGCTAGATGGACACCCATTGATCCTAGGTAGGCCTTGGTTGGCAACTACCGATGCTTATATTGGCTGCCGACAAGGCAACATGACAATAATAAGGGGAAACTATGTCAAGAATTCAAATTTATATCCCCCAGCCCAACCAAGCCTATCAATAATCAAAACAAGGAAGCAACCTATATCATATCTTATGGGAAATATGAAATCACCATTAACCATAGAAGATGCCCTCGATTTTAAAGACTAGACAGAGGATGATATCATTAATAGTTTCATTAACAAACCACAAATCAGATCCCATCTACAACGTCACATGATCAAGGCAGAATTTGATAATAAAGAAGAAGAATATCCCCTAAAAGACATTCCTTATCAAATAATACCCACTACTTCTGTGTACAATAGTAAGATTGTGGAAATTGAACCACGCAAAACTTTAAACATTAAAAAAAATCTAACTGCTGAACAAGAAACGAAGACGGTCCAATTACTACAAAAATATAAAGGAGCCTTTGCATGGGATTATCCAGACATGAAGGGAATTGACACCCAGTTATGTACACACCACATCTATACCGAAAAATATGCGAGACCCATTCACCAACCCCAACGAAGACTAAACTCTCACCTTAAAGATATTGTGAAAGCTGAATTACAAAAGCTGATGGATGTTAATTTCATTTACCCAATATCTGATAGCAAGTGGGTCTCCCGATTAGTAGTGGTACCAAAGAAGAACGGAAAGTGGAGAATATGCGTAGATTACCGAGAAATCAACAAAGCAACCCAAAAAGACCACTTTCCCCTTCCTTTCATTGACCAGGTATTAGATACATTGGCAAGAAAGAAATTCTTTTCTTTCCTAGATGGCTTCAGTGGGTACAATCAAATCTAAATTGCCCCTGAGGACCAAGACAAAACCACTTTTACCTGTCCTTGGGGGACATTTTCCTATCGAGTCTTACCCTTTGGCCTATGCAATGCCCCTGCTACATTTCAGAGGGCCATTCTCAGCATCTTTTCAGATTTAATAAATGAAGGGCTCGAAGCGTATATGGATGACTTCACACCTTACGGAGATGATTTTGAGCCAGCATTAGAAAACTTAGAAAAGGTGTTGCAAAGATGTATTGACACTAGGCTTTGTTTAAGCCATGAAAAGTGTCATATGATGATGACCGAAGGACTTATCTTAGGACATTATATTTCAGCAGCTGGAATTCAGGTGGATCCAACCAAAATTCAGATAATTTTGTTAATACCTACACCCACCACACAAACTGAGGTACGTAGCTTTCTTGGATTTTCCAGTTATTATAGAAGATTCATAGAACATTATTCTCGAATAGCTACACCTTTATATGCACTAACAGGAAATGTTGATTTTATTTGGACATATAAATGTAACCATGCTTTCAAGGATCTGAAAATATTGTATCAACAGCCCCAATGCTGAGGGGCCCAAATTGGGATTTTCCATTCCAAATTTCATCTGATATCTCAGACACAGTGATTGGAGTAGTGCTTGGGCAGGAAGAGGATAAGAAACCATATGCAATCTATTATATCAGCAAAAATCTATCTCCTGCTGAACTAAACTATACTGTGACTGAGAAGGAATTTTTAGCTGTAATACATGTTGTAAATAAGTTTAGACATTATATAACTGAGTATCCTGTAGTTCTATATACAGATCACTCTACCATAAATTTTTTAGCGAATAAACCTGTTACAAATGGAAGAGTGACAAGATGGTTGATTTTATTGTAGGAATTTGATATCACAATTAAAGATCGACCTGGAAAAGAGAACCTTGTAGCTGATTTCCTGTCACGAATGCCAAAGCCAACAGATGCAGCAGTAGTCGAAGATCACTTCCCAGATGAACATTTGTTCGCTGTTACTATTAGAACCCCATGGTATGTTGATATATCAAATTACTTAGCAATAGGTAAATTACCAAAACATCTAACGCTGAATGAACGAAAACAGATAATACAACGTAGTACTCGATTCTCTTGGATTAGGGGCTACCTGTTTCATACAGGGTCAGATATGCAAATCAGGAGATGCGTCCGAGAGGACAAAGTATTTGATATTCTGAAAGCATGCCATGACAGGCCGTGTGGTGGACATTTTGCAGATCTTAGAACTGCCCACAAGGTTTTACAGACAGGGTACTATTGGCCTACCATTTTTAAGGACACTAAAAAATTTGTGCAGGCCTGTGATAGCTGCCAAACGGCGGGTCGCCCTGGACAGTCCGACGAAATGCCTTTGAACCCACAATTAGTAATTGAACCATTTGAACGTTGGGCGCTCGATTTTGTTGGTCCTATTAACCCCCCTTTCGAACCAAAGAACATACATCCTAGTTGCAACCGAGTATGTCACTAAATGGGTTGAAGCAGAGGCACTTTCGACAGCTATAGAGGAATCTATAATACAATTTCTTTTCCAAATATTTGTGTGATACGGCCTCCAAGGGACATAATCACAGATGGAGGACCGCAGTTTTTAGGTAATAAACTCACTGAAACATTACAGAATTACCACATCCAGCACAAAATTACAACCCCATACCACCCACAGGAAAACAGCCAGGTAGAGAGCACGAATAAAGTAATCGAATATATACTGACAAAAATAGTTGCCTCACACAGACGTGACTGGGCTTATAGATTTCCAAAATCCTTGTGGGCATATCGAACAACATGGATAGGTACCACAGGGTATTCACCATATCAGTTGGTATTTGGAAAAGAGCCTGTCTTTCCGATAGAGTTTGAAATTCGGACATTAAGAACAGCCCAGGAGGTGGGTTTAGACTTAAATGAAGCTCAGGTCAGAATATTATAGCAAATCAATGAGTTGGATGAAATGAGGCTCTCTGCTCTTCAGCACACTGCATTAATTCAACAACAGAGAGAAAAATGGCATGACGCCCTCATCAAAGAGAAAATATTCCACGAAGGAGATTGGGCACTCCTATATGATTCCAGGTTTCAAGATTTCCCAGGGAAACTCCAGACACAATGGCTTGGACCTTACGAGATACAAAAGGTGCATCATAATGGCACCATCACATTAACCACCATTGATGGATCTGGGCATTCCTTCAAAGTAAATGGTCATCGAGTGCGACTTTACCATAAACCGCTTAATCGGGAATCCTTTTACCAACAATTACAGGAAGATTCCACCATGCAGATTCTTGCTGAGGGAGAAAACTCCTCCTCAGCACCCATTCTCTAAATTGTTTCTTTATTTTGAAATTTGTACATAATGTTTTTTTTTTTTTTTTTAAATTTTATTTTGCTTGTTTTTTTTTGTGTGCAGAATTTATTTCTTAAGTTGTTCCTTTCTAAGGAATAATAGCGGTTTCTCTCAAGAAAAGCACAACAACAGTTTCTCTCAAGAAACTGCGTGTTTGAGTGTTTCTTTTTGTTGTTCATTTCGAAAGGAAAAACAATTTCTTGCTGCGTTTTTGCTGTTCCTTTGAAAAGGAATAGCAGTTTGATTGTGAGTGTTTTTGTTGTTCCTTTCCAAAGGAACAGTAGTTTTTGTTGTTCCTTTCCAAAGGAACAACAGTTTTTGGCCGCGCGTTGTTTCTGTTCCTTTCCAAAGGAACAACAGTTTTTCCACTTGTTTTTTTGTTGTTCCTTTCCAAAGGAACAACATTTTTCCAGATTGTTTTTGTTGTTCCTTTCTAAAGGAACGACACTTTTTTAGTATATTTTTTTTTCTTGATTTTGAACAACATTTTGAGGATTTTTATGAATTATTCATGACACTCTTGATGGCAAACACACAATTTATGTAAGGATACACAAATTAGAAATTACTGAAATCAACAAATCAAGAGAAATTGTTATTTTTAAGAAATAGTTTTGCAATGATAAGGAAAAGGAAAGGACACAACCATTTATATTGCTTTGTTGTCCTTATTCTTATTTAAATTAATATGATCGGGTATTTTAATCATGATGGTTCTTCCCTAAACTATCTCTCTTTGTATTTATTTATTAAATAAGAATAAATGCATATATTTTTCCATTGAGATGTCCAGACTTCTTCCACCATCCCTACTCTTAAGGAGTTTTGAGCCATCCTCTATATATAAGTAGGGAAGTGCTATATATGAAAAAAAAGGATAAAAGAAAAACAATTATGTACAATTCTATGATATGGCAGATGGAGGATAGGGGGTCTCATCAAGAGCCAGCCTACCATGATCATAAGGAAGCAATGAAGTGGCATTCCCATTATTTCCACCACACCATGGATATGGTCCAATGGGAAACTCAGAAAAATAATAATAAAAAGTCCATGGAACAGGAGGTCTCATCATGAGCCAACCTGTCCACCTTTCACTTCTTCCTGGTGAATGGAATTGTGGTTCATCTGGTTCCCAAGCCAGCACAGTGGCCTCCATCATGACATTACAAAGCACTTCCCTAGGCATAAATAAAGGATAATGGTTCCAAGGGTGAAAAAGCAACTTTGTCAAGTTTATAGACACCTGTGGGCAACAGAGCTCTGCTGATGGTATTGGAGTCACACTTTTCAAATCAATAGTAAGGATGAAACTTTTTCTTATATATTTACATAAGATCAAATGAGAGGATACCTTTAAACCCTTTGTTTTGAACCTATTATACATGAAAATTATTCATAACCCGATCATAATAGTTTATGAGAGCAATGATCGCATAAGTACTTGTTTTTACATCAGCTGTCCCTTCCATTATCTTCGAATCATTGTATGAACGTTTCCATATCTACTCGCAATTTAATATATGCATCGATTTCAATAATGTAATAATTTGTGATCATATCATAAGTGTGTATGCTTTTCAATGCTGTACAACTGTTGTGAAGTACCTTTGCTCTTCTATTCGACGGTCGAGGACGACCTATCATTCTTCAAGGGGGGCACGGATGCCTTTTAATGTCTGCATGCAGGTTAAATGCCTATATTCTTGGTAATAGTTAAGGCTTAATAGTATTATTCCGATATTCACTAAATACTGTGTTGTGTTGTTCCATTGCATTTCTATGCATTTGTAAGGAATTAACAGTGTGCAGGTAAAATGGGAGGACGACCAATTCGTAGTGAGCAATAGGTGCTGGTTGTTTCAAGCACTACACAAGAAATTCTGGAAAAATTGGGATGGATTACATACCTCACAAGGCTACAACAACCTCATGAAACAGTAGCTATCAAGTTTTTACAGAATTTGCAGGAAGGTTACTCCATGGTTAGAGGTAGATAGATAGCAGTAACAGATGAAATAATTGCAGAGGTGTCTGGTCTACCAGCGGAAGGAGCCATATGGACCCATAAGAAGGTGAAACTCCAAGATGCCATGAACCTTTTCTGAGATGAAGGGTAGAACCTGGTTGTCAAAGGGAAAGGAGTTCAGCCAGCGTCGTTGGGAGAACCATGGACAGAGTTGGCAAAAGTAGTCCAGGCCTACATAACATGCGATGGGAGGAAATATGTGGTAAGACCTCGCCACCTTAAGCTATTAGCAGTGTTAAAACAGAAATGTACCATAAACCTGCCTGCATATTTAAATTCTTTACTACATGATGTTCCCCGTAGTATAAGAAAAGCTCGTCACACAGACATGGTGGTAAGCCACCATTGCTTAATCAGATTGATAGTAAGTTATAGCCTTGCCCAAAAACAAAACAGTTGGGAAGAACTGATATTTTCGATTGATGGAGGATTAGCCCTACCTGTCCCAAAACACAAGAGAATGGCTAGCACAGTAACAGAGCCATCAAAACGTAGACAATCCTCCTGGTTAAAAAGAAGTAGGGGGATGATAGAAGGCCTTCAGGGTAGCAGTAGCCAACCCTTAGAATTGCCTAGCTCGGAGGATGAATAGCCCCCACAACTTGAAGGAGGGAGTCACCACACTGATGAGGATGAAGAAGAAATAAGTCACCACACCAGTGGTGAGGAACAAAGCAGCGCAGGAGAAGGAAATGATGAAGAAGAGGGAATTGAGGAAGAAGAAGGAAGTCCTCATACTAGTGTAGAGGAAGAGATTCGCTACTCTGATGAGGAAGAAGGTAGTTACCATACCTGTGAAGAAGAAGAAGATAATCATAGCAGTGAGAATGAAAGAGAGGGAGTAGAGCCTCCTGAAACCACCAAAGCAAGTTCACCACAAAGCCCTTTACAAGAGGACCAATTGGCCCAAATTTTGGCCAACATGAGCGAATATGTGCAGCCCCACAGCCCACTGAACCTCAATATTGATATTAACCAATTGCAGGAGCAAGTTGTTACCAATAAAGAGACGACTGAGGGAATGCAGGATGAAATAGAAAGAGGAAACCCTAACGAAACAGCAGAATCAGCTAGGGTTACTTCTCCTGAGAAGTGTGGACAGGAAGAGGTGAACACTGAATCAGTTTTCCAAACTGAAAATTCTCAGGGAACAGCAGAGCCAATTGGGGTTATTACCCCTGAAGAATGCAGCCGGGAGCATATGAATATTGAAGAAGTGCTCCACACAGAAAACGGGGAAGCAAGCTCAACCAAAGGCACGGTTGCTGAGAAGCAAAACCCAGCTGAGCAATTGGGTTCAGAAAAAGGAACAGCCGTTCCAACAAGGAGGATAAAGAAAGTAACTGAAATTGAGAAAATTCGTAGGGAACAACAGAAGCTTCAAATTCTAGTGGAACAACTTAGGCAGACTATTAGGGTTCTTAAAATGAGGCAAATGCCCAAACGAACCCCAAATAAGAGAAGCATAGTCACCAAACGAGCCCCGAAAAAGAGGAAAGTGGCCACTAAAACAAAGCCCCAAGTTGTAGAGACTATGGAAACCCAGGCTGAGCCTAATCATGAAGGTATGGAACAACAAGCAGCTGTTTTAGATGCAACTGTTCCGGATGCAACAACCTCAAATGAAAGTGCACAAGCTTGTAGTCAAAACACTTTTAGTGATCCTACTATAGCCAAACTCCAAGAGGAGTTGGCATAGGCTCGATAGGAAAGGGAAAAACTTGAAAAGGATATTGTCCCTAGAAGAAAATACCAGGAGTTGCAGCAGCAGATGAAGAACATCCTTGCAGCAGAGGCTGAAGCCTATGAGAAGTGTCAGAAGGAAAAGGAGAAGGTTGAAAAGGTAATGAATAAATTAAAAATACCCCAGAATCGAATGGATATTCTCTGCTCATTATACACAGATGTTTTAGCTTGTAGATGTCGTGCCAAGAATTATGCTTTATTTATTAGAGAGATATTTACAGTTAAAAATTAAAGTAGTTAGGGCAGGAAAGTCTATAGATTTAAACATTGTAGAGGATTTTGTAAAATGTTGTAAACTCTATGGGGTTAAGGTACAATGTCTCCTTTGTGAGTTTTATTTGCATAATCTTATATTGGAGAATGAAATTGAGATAAATCCCAGCCCTTTTGTGGGTGACATCCAATACCAAGCATTTATTTCATTTGTTGTTAATCAATCAAAATGGCTCAAAGCCTATAATGCTTTACAAAGGCAATAAAATGAGTTAGAATTGTGGGTTAGGAGTGAACCAAAACACCCATCACAATTATGGGCTAGGCAGAAGAATTTAATGACAAGAGAAGGTGTTATCCAAGCATTGGGGCCTGTCCATAAAGAAATTGTCTTGAATGGGGTAGAATATTTTCTATCTATTAGAGACCAAGCCTATATAGCAGCTAAAGTCTGATGGGGGATTTCCAATCGAAATGTTCAAAATAGAGAGCCATTTAACTATAAAAATTTTGGATTAACTACTGGCCGCTTGGATCTCTATAGCAACCTCATCTTGAGGGAAGGCCCATTCTGGCTAGGGTGTAGGTTTCGAAGCCCCATTGCATGGTATCCTGCAACAGATTATAAAGCCATTTATGAAATACCTGAAGGACAGATAGGACATGTATTTGAAGTTTTAGCTGCAAATCATGGTTTTAGGCCTCTTGATTAAAAACCTTCTCCGGCTTATTCTTTAACTGCTTTGCATGTAAACTATGGTTTTCATGGGGATATGAAAAATGGTAAGCAGGGGGTATGTTGAGCGTTGAAAAAGGTATGAATTCACCATGTATTTTATCATTCTTTTCCTTTAAACATAACTCTTTTTATTCTAGAAAGGTGATTTATTATAGAATTATGATAGAATTGCAAAAGCTTATGTTTATTGTAAAAAGTAACTAAAAACTGCCTTTTATTGTCAAAAACAGGAATCAAACGAGGTGAAAAACTATACCAGAGGCGAGGCTAAAGCAGGAGTAACTGCTTTTCCTCCAGTAATAGGCCATATCCAGCCAAAAAGAAAGAAATCTGAACGCATAGCTAAGAGAAGACAGGGAACAACACGCCGACAGCCAAAGAAGATCAAATGCTAGCTAAATAAAGAAAAGGAGTGAATCCCTCAGAATATTTTGATCCTGAGGGATCACTGTTCAAATATTATCTTGTTCCTTGTCTTATCTGTCGAAGTTGTTATATAAGGCAATGCCTTTAGAGATTGACGGAGTCGAATCATTGATTAAAACATTTCTCTTGTAATTTTGCACTTTATTGACTCTCGTGATAAGAGAGCGGTCACTGTAAACACTTTTTATGTTTAATTAATACAAATATGTGTTTCAGTTCCATTTCTTAGCTCTGCAGTAGCCCAGCGGTGTTTCACTGGTGGCTAAGGGCTTGGCCCTAGTGGAATCGATCTGCTATTTGTATTTCTATCTTTTAATTACCGTTGTGTGATAATTGTGTTCGGTTTTATTACGTTTGCGAAGTTAATTAGTTGATGTTGAATTGCGTATTGGTATTTCTGTGTTGCATTAATTAATTGCATTGTTGTTCCATTTAAACAAGGATCTTAGTTCCTGTATTATTCATCTTGTTATTGCTTATAAAGCTTTGTTGTTCAATATTTAACTCTATTTGTTGTTCCATTGGATTGTTGTTCATTTAAGGTCGCTACTTAAATAACGTTTGCTGTCAATAGGGTTTGGTGTTCAACAGAGTTCATTAGTTGATTTCATTAAGTTAAGATTTGATTCATTAGTTAGCATTTGCTGTTCAATTCCAGTGTGTTGTTCATTTCCAATTCATTAGTTTCCAGATTGCAGAAAGCTTGCTTTTAAAGAGTTCTTCCTAGTTTACTTTCAATAGCAGTTACTTCAATTTCTATTTCCTTTTGATTGCTTGAAAGCAGGACTGTCAACTGTAGAGAACACTGGTTATTGCTTCCAAGTTCCCAGATTGATTGCCTTGTTCCAGTTTGATTTCAATTGCATTAATTTCTAAAGGAATGAGTTATAGCTACTGTATCCTTGATTGATGTTTGCAGAGTGAATAGTTGAGTTTCAGAGCATTTGAGTTTGTGTTACTGTAATTAGATTTCTCTTCCAAGCATTTGTTTACTTTTGTATTTAGAATATTGTATTGCATCTCACACAGCATTACTCTTAGCTAAAATTGCAGCCTCAAACAGAGTACACTCTTGAAACAAAAATTCATTCTCGGATTGATGATTAATGTAGGATAAATAGGTGCTAAAAAGATACCTTTTATACCTCAACAAGAGTATGCCCCAACAACTTCAAGATCCCAAAAATCTTTCTAAATAGTTCAGGAGGAATTTTTAGTATTTTAGAGAGCTTGCAGGGATGCTCCCTCGTCTTTCTTCCTCTTTGAGTTACTTCCCTTGGTATTGTTGTTTGTTGGTTCATGTGTTTAGAATTTACATGGGTTATCCTTCTTTTCCCTAACCATGTTTCTCTTTGATATTGTCAGCATGACACCCTTCCATATCTCTAGAGGTTGGTGCATGTTGCAATAGCCCTTAAAAATAAGACATGTGTTGTAGCAACATTATGTTTAGCTTTGCATCTTCTTCTTGCTTTCTAATGAGTCTTTCATTCTTTTCTTTGCAACTCTTCAACTCAGCTTTCAAGCACCTTAGGTTATATATTCCATTAACGGCAACTTTCTTCTTCTTTCTCACGATGGACTTGGTCCATGTCGTGCTGTATAGTATTGTTGTCCATTCCTTTATTTATTCCTATAATTTGTACCTTCTTATGTGTTGTCACACATACACACAATTATTAGTTATGCCAAGCATAAACATATTAATTCATTGCCTTGTTATGGTAACATTAGGCATGTTGATATGATGTTGTTCACACATCTAAAACCCATGCCGGTCACATATTCAAAGAAACGAAAGGACATATCAGTATGTTCATAACCATATCAATAGTAGGTTTAAAATCAACATTTCATAAAAGTTAGCAATCACATCAACTATACATGAAAAGAAAATTAACATATGAATTAATCAAATTGTTGTATTTAATATTGTTTGTGACCCTTTTCAGATTTAGTGCTTAACCTAAAATCTGACAATACCACTATGTATTTATGCATCTAAATTTCTCTTCAAGGCCCATCCAGTCCAAGCATTGAACCTTTGCTTCACATGGTGTTTTTCAGGCCCTCCAAGCCTAATGTTTGAACCAATTCTCTAATACCACTCTATATCAAAGGCCAGTTTGAGTATTGAACTTGGGCTCTGATAACACTATGTAATGATCCCTCCCACCCCAATGTACATTCTCAGGTTGTGAGAAGTGTTACCTATGGCTTAACCCAACCTCCACAATCTATCATGAAGATGGGGTTACAAAAATCCTTCCTTTCTGCAGAATTAAAATATGATACCACCATTACTGTAGAGCCTCATGATTGCTTCATTTTGACACTCTCTCTTACCTATTTTTCCTATTTTTGACCATCATCATCAACTCAAATACACATCAAACTACTTGTTTTTGACATGGTAAGGTATTTAATTATCTTGTCTTTCATATTTAATAATGTTCCTTATTATTAAGTTAATATTTGTATTAGCTATGAAATTGACACGATTCTGCAACTAATTTGTGTTTCTGTAGCCAACTCCATGGTTTAATAGACTCCGAGGTGCTAGCTAAGAGAAGAAGCATATGGATAGGTGGGGACTAATCTCCTCAAGGATTTCCTCCTATTCATTCGAGCTAGATCACAAAGGAAACCGTTCGATTGCATGGTCAAAGGTGTGGGTCAACACATTGTTGAACAAGAGAGCAAGAGTCCAAGACGTTCACGCATTCACGATTTCCTTTGCCAAATAGAAAATCGTGAATAGGATATATTCTGTTATTTTTAGAAGTAAAAATTAGAGTTTGTTTAGCTTAAGTAGGCATGAAAACCTCGAACAATTATAAACATGGGCTTTTATAAATATTGTACAAGCAAACCTAAAAAAGTGTGTAATTTCTGATGCGACAGTGATGTGTTAAAAACTATGTTTTCATCCTTTTTAATGAAGAAGTACTATGAACACTTGATGCGTAGCTGACTGTTCATTTAAAGCTCTCAGACTGTCTGTTTGTGGAGGGCCCCTGCAAACAGTGAATGTTCTGCATTTTTATGTTTTCCTTTTATCATTTGATGTTGTTGTTTCCATAATTTCCTTTTATCATTTGATGTAGTTGTTTTCGTAATTTCCTTTTATCATTTAATGTAGTTGTTTACATATTGTATGATCATTTTTAAGTAGATAGTCATGGCAAGACTTCGTTAGTATTTCCTTTTGAATTGTCAATTGCAGAGTAATCATTCTTCATAGTTTTATTTTAGAGAATTGAGTGATTTCTTTTCAGAATATGAGTGATTTATTTTCATAGCATGAGTGATTTCTTTACAAGTTTTCATTTCCAGAATATTTCATTTTATGCATGAATGAGAAGATGTGTGGTTTTCATTTCTAGAATTCAATTTTTTCTTTATGCAAAGATATGTTAGAACAATAGCTAAGTAATTATGTTCTTAAAGACTAACAATAGATTGGTTAAGTTCTGCTTTAGTTCTATTTTGAAAAAGTAAAGAGCACGTTGATTTCATTAGGAGTAAGAAAAATTTAGGAACTTAATTTCCTCCTATTCATCCTAGCCATATCACAAAGGAAATCATTTGATTGCATTGTCAAAGGTGCGGATCAACACATTGTTGAACAAGCGAGCGAGAGTCAGAGACGTTCACGCACTCACGATTTCCTTTTCCAAATAGAAAATCATGAATAGGCGATTTTCTGTTATTTTTAGAAGTAAAAATTAGAATTTGGTTAGCTTCAGTAAGCATGAAAGCCTTGCACATTTATAAACACGAGCTTTTATAAATACTGTGCAAGAAAACCTAAAAAAGTGTGTAATTTCTGATGCGACAGTGATGTGTTAAAAACTCTATTTTCCTCCTTTTTAATGAAGAAGTGTTTTGAAGACTTGATGTGTAGCTAACTGTTCGTTTAAAGCTTTGAAACCACTTGTTTGTGGAGGGCCCCTACAAACAGTGAAGGTTCTACATTCTTATGTTTTCCTTTTATCATTTGATGTAGTTGTTTCCATAATTTCCTTTTATCATTTGATGTAGTTGTTTTCATAGTTTCCTTTTATCATTTTATGTAGTTCTTTACATATTGTATGATCATTTTTAAGTAGATAGTTATGGAAAGATTTAGTCGGTCTTTCCTTTTGAATTGTCAATTGCAGAGTAATCATTCTTCATAGATTTCTTCATAGTTTTATTTTAGAGAATTGAGTGATTTCTTTTCAAAATATGAGTGATTTCTTTTCAGAGCATGAGTGATTTCTTTACAAGTTTTTATTTCCAGAATATTTCATTTTAAAGTCTGAATGTGAAGTGTTAAGTCTGAACTTTACCCATTTTTGACACCTATCCTAGGCTTTGCCTCCCCTATTTTTGAACCCTTTTCGCTCATTAATTATACCTAGTTTGGCTATGTTATCTAGTTTTGGATAAAAAGGGTACCATAAGCCTAAGGTATGTTAAATTATCACAAGAAGTGTCATTTTATCTAAATTCGAGTATTATTTGATCTAGTTGTGTCTGTATTGCATTACTACTCTAACTAGTCTAAAACTCGTGCGCAGATTTGCTAGATTCAAACAGTTCCGCAAATCCTGCAGACAGCTCATGCGGCTGAGATTCCTGCAGATGTTCCAGATTTCCTGCAGATACGTCAATTTCTTGCAACCGTCTTGATTTCCTGCAGCGAGATCAATGGTTTACCATGTTCCACTTATCTCCAGATCGAGTAAAGACATGGGTTTTGAATGGAATTTGTTGCATATGGAAGCTGTCCTATTCACTATTCTGAATCCTCTTTTGCAACCACCCAAACCTCCAGATATTCTCTCGTGCCCACATGGAGAAAAAACTTCAGCCGTGCAATTGAAATCGTCTAATCCTTGCTTCCAATCATGGGTTAGACTCAACATAAGTTTATTTTGTCAATTTGTATCTGTATCATTAGCTATAGGCTTAGATTAGTGATCTACTTTGTTCAAGCCAAATATGGGCTTTAAGAAATGTATAAATTTGATGTATTTTGCTTTGTAAAGGAGGTTGGGTTGGGATTTTTGTGGATAGCAAGATATCAGACTGTACTTGACTGTAATTTCCAAATTAATAAAATAGTCTATGTTCTATTTACTTTTCTTAGCAGCTTCTTCGACTTTTGAAGGAGTTGTGAGTGAGGGAGGGCCCCCTTCGCTCACAACTCTGAAGCATAGTGTGTGTTTTATTTTTGTTTCATTTATGAATTAATAATTCATGTACAGAGCTAGTGCTTTCTTTCTGCATTTCCTGCAACAAGTTGTTAATTGGTTAAGTGATTTAATTCTTTATGTTAATGGGTTCTTTTCATTTGATCAATGTTTGGATTCATGCTCCTTAAGTTGGATTCTTGATTGTGTTTGATCTTTTATCTTTTCCTGCATCAATATCAGCAAACCCAAGTGCTGTAGAGGGATGTTATAAGCCACTCCATAGCCATTGCTGCTAAAGTATTGATACATGAAATAAGCATGAGTTGTTGATTGTTGTTTGATCTTTATCTTTTCATGGTCAATATTAGCAATCCTAAGTGTTGTAGAGGGATGATATATGCCACTCCATATCCATTGTTGCCAAGTATTGACATAGGAAAGAAGCATTAGTTGATGTGTGTATAATTTATTAACACTTGAAGTAATCAACCTGCATATACTTTGCACTGCATCTCATCAGTTTACCTTCCTGGGTTGACAATTTATGATTGGAAAATTATAAGCATATAATTTTACACAACATTTTGGCATCGTTGTTGGGGAGGTGCTAAGGGATGATTCTGAAAGTGTTTTAGTTTTATTTTGTTGATTTTGTTTTCCAGGACGAGGGGAGTCGAAGTGCAAAGAGGAAGGGCAAAGCCCACACACCCACAGAGGCCAGAGACTCGCCAAAGTCGTGTCCTAATTGTTTGGTAATTTTTTTTATTTTGTTTGAATACTAGATGAATAGGGCCCAATATTTTCTATATTTTTCGTGGTGGTGTGAGCACCATTAATTTACTAATACACTGGCAAGAAAAAGGAAGTCTGCAAGAAACAAGGCAATAAAGGAAGAAGAATCTGAACAAGAGGTCTGTAGTCCAGAGTAGATTGATACTTTCATAGCAGAACACTCTGTTGGAAAATCTTCTATTGCTGCTCATCTAGAATCTCCCCTTTCAAGTATGACAACATCTCTGCTCAGTGGTTAACATGAAGAAGAGTTCCTTGTGAACCCTGTTAAAGAACCAAAGTTCCATACCATTGACTCTGAGGAATCTATAGTCTTCAAAGGTCCCACTCTTTCTTGGACTGATATAGCTCACGAAGAAGGTATTGGTAATAACAATGGAGGCTTTGATGAGAAGGAGGAGAAACTGGTCACATTTTAATTCCCTATTAGGGAGACTGGTGGAGCTACTCAGATGAAAAATATCCCTCCTTTGGCCTTGCCTAATTTTCGCGGTACTTATAGTGAGGATCCAGATGGCTTTCTATTCGAATTTAATGTGTTGTGTTGGAGCTATGACTATTCTTCCAATGCTCAGAAGTTGAAGTTGTTTCCTGCTACATTGAAGGATGCAACTCTCAGGTGGTTTATGGGGTTGGGGTCAAACTCCATTGCAACTTGGGATGAAATGAAGAAGGTATTCCTGAGAAAGTACCAAGACTATTGTAAGACCAGAGACCTCAGAGAAGATATTTTTGGGATGGCTCAGAAGGAAGGGGAGAGCCTTGAATATTTGGTAGAAAGATTCCAATACAATTTGCAGAGATCTAATATGATCAATTGGATAAAGAGACCAAGAGAACCATTTTTCTTAGGGAAATCAGACCAAAATATATGGGGGTCTTAAATCTAATGGGAGCAGGTGATGTATCGAATCTTAGTTATGATGATGTGTGTGAGATTTGTAAAAGATATTCAAGAGAAAATTCCACGGTTGGAGGAGGACTAAGAGATCCTTCTTACAAGTTTGTCAAATCAATTTCTATTGCTGGAGTAACTAGAGCTGAAATGGGTAATTTATTTGAAAATTTTAAAAATGATATTCTTAGCACTTTATCTTCATAATTGGATGTTTTGCTAAGAAGAAACAGGAGAAACATGATGAACTAGAGAAAGCCTCTGTGGTGTTCTGCTCCAAATGCAGGAACAAACATCCTCTAAGGGAATGACCTACTGATAGAATCGAGGTATGTAGAATTTGTGAGGCTGAGCATTCCACTGATCAATGTCCTTTTCTACCTGAAATTAAAGCAGCGTACATAGCATATCAAGGAGTTGTCATGCACTTTATGCAATGGCACCTCAGAGACCATGGCAGCCACGTCCTGCACGTTTGTCACAGTCAAATTTTCAATTTCCTTATGCTCAGAATCAGATGTGGAATGTTCCAATGCCCTGGCAGCCTTGGCCTCCTCAACAAACTTGGCAAGGGAACTATTCTTATCCTACTACACAAATTTTCCCAACTCAAAATTTATATTCACAACCCACACCGCAACAAATGATACAACCACAAAAATAACTTCAATTGACTACCCCACCAAATCAACCTCGTCCCACACAACTTCCTGCTCAACCAATATCTAATCCGCTCACAAAATTGGATTGGTAACTTGTCCCACTTTTCATACCTATTGTATTGCACCTCAGCCGCTGCAGGAAGTTCCTGACCCTGTGTTACAGGAATTTCCTGCGTCTCTACAGGAAATGTCTGTTCCTGTACAGTTGCAGGAATTACCTATGCAGCTATAGGAAATCAACCTTAGGTCGGGAAAAGTGGTGACTCAACCCGAAAGAATTGAGGATATTGTAGAGGAAGATACCTTAGAGATGCCTGAAGAGGAAACCACAGCTAACCTAGCAAAACCATCCACCTCAAGGCCACAAGAACCTTCCTCATCTCATATAGTCCAGCCTACTTTTCCATAGAGGTTGGAAATGGAAATTAAAACAAAACAACCCAAATTTGACCTTGTGCCTGAACTGAGAAATATGTGCATCAATATCCCATTACTGCAAGCAATAAAGGACATCCCCATATATGCCAAAACAGTGAGGGAACTATGTACCAAGAAACCAAGGAGACAAAATAAATAACCCTCAACAATTCAAGTAGGTGGAAAGCTTGTAAGTTTAATGTATACCAGATTTGTTACTGAAAAATATGCAGAACCCAAAATCCCTGTGGTGACCACCTTCATCAATGGATGCCCCATAAAGAACACTTTCATTGACTTAGGTGCAGCCATCAATGTGATGAATATGGAAAATTTATCTCATATATGATCCTTTGACTTATTACCCACTCCTACCATGTTAGAATTAGTAGATAGGTCTAAGGTAAAGCCAGAGGGGGTTTTATAAGACATTGTCATCTCATTGGATTCTTGGGAGTACCCTGCAGATTTATGTTCTTTAACCTAAAACTAACTTGGGAGGGCACCCATTGATATTGGGGAGACCGTGGCTAGCCATGACTGATGCCTACATAGGGTGTAGATCTAGAAACATGACTATCACTCATGGGGCTAAAACAAAACATACCAACTTGTATCCCCCCGCTAAACCCCTCTCGAGATCAGAAAACACACATTGGGTTAAAGAAGAAGAAGAACATGATTCAGAAGGTACCCAACCAGTTTTAATAATAGCCCAAGCCACGAGTCTTAAGGAAAATTATGAGGAAAATATGATAAATTGTTGTATTTCTAATCCTGATTTCCCACAACATTTAGAAGGACACTCTAGTCATAATTTAGATATCATTACTGATATGCAGTATTTTTATGAACATAGTTAAGCTTTTGAATTACATTCAACCCTCTTATTTGCATTTCCTGTATATTCAATGTCAAAATGGGAGAGTAAGGTAGCGGAATTTTTTCATGAAAAATATTTAAACATTAATTTTGCCTTAACTCATGAACAAGAAAAGAAATTAATTCAAACATTGAAAAAAATTCAGATACATTTGCATGGGAATATACTGATATGAGAGGCATTCACCCAAACACATGCATTCATCACATTTATATAGAAGAAAATGCTAGGCCTGTGAGACAACTACAAAGGAGGATGAACCCTGCTTTAAGGGAAATTGTAAAATATGAATTACAAAAATTGTTAAATGTAGGATTCATCTATCCTATCTCAGATATTCAGTGGGTATCCCCACTAGTCATTGTCCCCAATAAAAATGGTAAATGGCGAGTGTGTGTAGATTACAGGGAATTAAACAACGCTACATTAAAAGAACATTTCCCTTTACTGTTTATAGGCCAAGTACTAGATACTCTAACATGGAAAAAGTTATTTTCCTTCCTAGATGGATTCAGCGGATACAATCAGATTAGGATAGCCCCCGAGGATCAGGAAAATACAACGTTTACATGTCCCTGGGTACCTATGCATACAAATTATTACCATTTGGTCTATGCAACGCACCAGCCACATTTCAACGGGCAGTCCTTGGTATTTTCTCTAATATTTTGCATGATTGCGTAGAAGTTTATATGGATGATTTTACAGTTATGGGTGATACTTTTGAAGAAGCTTTACATAATCTTGAATTTTTTTTGCAGAGATGTAGAGAAACTAATCTTTTGTTAAGTAATGAAAAATGTTTTATGATTATGACTGAAGGTATTTTTTTGGGTCATCATGTTTCTGTTGTAGGAATTAAGGTCAATCCAGCAAAGATTGAGGTTATTGTAAAGTTGCCCCCACCAACCAATCAAAAGGGAGTTCGTAGTTTTCTTGAACATGTAGGTTACTACAAAAAGATTGTTGAAAAATTTACAAAAGTAGCCTCTCCATTGTTTAAATTATTGACCAAAGGATCTGAATTTCATTAGAATGATAGTGTCAAGCTGCATTTGATAAACTCAAGGAAAAGCTTTCTTTAGCACCTGTCTTGAGAGGCCCAGATTGGAATTTTCCTTTTCATATTTCCATTGATGCCTCTGATTCAGCCATACGAGCAGTATTGGTTCAAAAGGAGGATCTTGTAACCCATGCCATTTATTTTATTAGTAAAAACTTGACTCTTGCAAAATTGAATTACATGGTAGCTGAAAAATAATTCCTTGCTGTGATTTATGCTATTAACAATTTTAGACATTACATCACAGGTTATGAATTTTTTGTACACACAAATCATTCTGCTATTTGTTATCTCATGAATAAACCAATCACTAATGGAAGAATTACTAGGTGGTTGTTGCTGCTGCAGGAATTTGACATCACGGTATTGGATAGACCGGGAAAAGAAAATCAGGTAGTTGATTTCTTGTCTAGGCTCAACCATGCATGTGAGGATGTTCCTATTAATGATAACTTTCCAGATGAAATTTTTTTTTCCATCTCTGTTAAAACACCTTGGTTTGTAGACATGGCCAATTATCTTGCTACGGGAAAGTGTCCACCTTACTTTTCATCTAATAATAAAAAGAGAATCATTAGGAAAAGTGCTAATTATTCTTGGATTAAGGGAGATCTCTTTTTTACTGGACCTGATTTGATTATCCGCAGGTGTATAAGAGAAGATGAGATCTATGACATCCTAAGAGCCTGTCATGATGAACCATGTGGAGGACACTTTGCAGACAAGCGAACAACTTATAAGATCCTTCGCTCAGATTATTACTAGCCAAATCTCTTCAAGGATGCAAAGGAGTATGTTCGAAAGCGTGATAGCTGCCAAAGAATGGGGCGGCTTGTACAATCAGATGAGATGCCTTTGCAGCCACAGGTTCTCATAGAACCAT
This sequence comes from Pinus albicaulis, assembly GCA_034641835.2. Taxonomy (NCBI): domain Eukaryota; kingdom Viridiplantae; phylum Streptophyta; class Pinopsida; order Pinales; family Pinaceae; genus Pinus; species Pinus albicaulis. The sequence continues at coordinate 1,477,479,380 of CM076577.1, forward strand.
TCGAGAGGTGGGCTCCTGATTTTGTAGGTCCCATCAATCCTATATCCAAAGGTAAGAAGTATATTTTGGTTTGTACTGATTATGTGACAAAGTGGGTGGAGGCAAGAGCATTACCTAGAGCAACGAAAAAGGCAATGGCAAATTTTATTTTCTCTAATATTTTTATAAGATTTGGAGTACCTAGGGAAATAGTTACTGATTAGGGTGCTCAGTTTGTGTCTAATCTTATGCAGGAAATTGTGAAAAAAATATTAGATTACCCACCGGAAGTCCACCCCTTATCATCCACAAGCCAATGGGCAAGTGGAATCAACCAACAAGGTGTTGGAAACAATCCTTCCCAAGACAGTGCAATTACACAAGAAGGATTGGTTTGAGAGACTTCTTGAGGCCTTGTGGACTTACCAGATTACATGGAGGGGTACCACTAGCTTTTCTCCGTATGAACTAGTGTATGGAAAACAACTTTTGCTGCCCATCGAAATTCATATCAAAACCTTTAGAATGGCATCAGATTTGGGTATAAACCTTGATGAAGCACAACAACATAAAATCTTGCAGCTCAATGAGTTAGATGAGATTAGGCAAGATGATTTTCAGCATACTGACTTGATCCAACAAAAAAGGGATAAATGGCACGACAGATACATCAAGAAGAAGAAATTCAAAGAGGGAGGCTCGACATTTTTGTATGATTCTAAATTTAAAAACTTCAAAGGAAAATTTAACACACATTGGCTAGGCCCATATGAAATTGAGAAAGATTTTAATAATGGATCTGTTCGGATTAAAACTATTGATGATGATAATGTTCCCTTCTTGGTGAATGGGCACAGACTCAAGCTATATCAAAAACCCCAATCTAAGGAGGAATTTGTGGAAGAAATTGTGAAGAAGAAAGAGTTGGAGATGGTAAGGGAAGGGATACTTCCTTCCACTGTCTCTTCCTGATTTCCCTACTGATACAATGAGCTCACTCTGTTCCTCCTCATGCTCGATAAACCATGAGAGGAATTTCTATTGGGTATAGGTTTATTCCCTTTTCCAGGCCCAATAGACTACTTACGGAAAAGGAACCCCTTGGAGTCTTCTTTTTCAGTATTTCAGACTCTCTAAAATTGAAATCTAGTGAGCATGTACTGCCCTGGGCTTGTTAAAAACACAAGTCAGTAGATCCCTTGGGAGCCTTTCAATAAAATTTGTTTTTCATTTAATTTATGGATTGCTCGTGTTGGATTGATGTGCGATTTCTTAAGGCCCTCCTTCCAACAATTCTGGCCCATCAACATTAGCAAATTATCTAGGTGCAGGATTAGAGCCTTGTGATGCCTTGAAGCTTGTATGCCCCAATGACAGGCTATCTCGACAGTGGTAATGGAGAATCATCGTGGCTTCTTTACTACTGGATCCTACAAGGGGTTTGACAACAACTCATATATTCACACCTGATAGGATGCATCAGGGTACCTTGGTCCTCACTCTCATTAATGGTGATGGACCTCACATTGGTTAACAATTAACCTCAATGGTTGGTAATCCAACGAGGCCATTTCACATTCGACATCGACACATTCATTCATGTGCAATGGACTGTACATAATGGGTGTAGAAAGCGGTTCCTGCAGATTTAGCTTCAATTCCTGCAGAATTTTTAGCAAATGTAGTTTTTAATTCCTGAAGAATGTTCATAGTTATTTCAATTCCTGTAGAATGTTCATCAGTTGCAGATCAATTCCTGAAGAGTATTTAACAGTTATTTCTACAAAAAGTTCAGAAGTTGTAGTTTTAATTCCTGCAAAACGTTCGACAGTCAGTTTTAAATTCCCGCAGAACATTTGTTAGACATAGCAACACCTGGGTTTCCTGGAAAGACAAAATAAAAGAAAAATAATTAAACAGAAAATTAGATTAAAATCATGTAATAAAGTACTAACAGTCATTATTTGGTGAAGGTCATGGATTATATGTTTGATATAATAGTTATCGTTGCAAGAGCAAGCTATGTCATCGAGAACAAGACCATTGGAGGTAAGAGGTAAAGTACAACCGGTGATAAGATGCTTGAGGTAAAGGTATAAGGATGCTTTAATTTTATTTTATTTTAAATTTCGCATAACTAAGGCTATGGTAACCCTTGCGGCCATGAGCTGTTGCAGCATTAATCCCATGACCTGTCATCATCACGCTGACGGTGGTTGTACTTCTGAGATTTGTCCTGCAGGTCGGATCATGATGGTAATCATGAACATGACTTGCCACCGAAAAATCCTCATATTTCCTATTTAGTTCCTTCCGTTATCGAAACCGTTGCATAAGTCTCAGACTATATTCTCGCAACCCGCATTTTCTCTATTCCTTCTGTCCTCAATTGCCCTATTCGTTTCCTCACTTGCCTGTCCATTTTCTCCTCCGCCACGTCTAAGCTCTAAACCCCCATCCGATTCAAGCCACATATCCTTGCGCTACTGGAAGCTGATCCTTGCAGCAAGGCGAGAATAGAAAATGTGGGATGGATGCCTTTCTTCCAGAGGTTCAGCGGCCATAACTCTGAAGTAACAAAATATTTTTCCTTGAACCCTAATGGGGATAAAGCACAGGTTGGAAACATACAGTTCATGTTGACGGAAGACTTGGTGGCGCAGGTATGTGGAATTTTGCAAGATGTATAGTGATGGTTTAAAAACTACCGCTTCAACAAAGAAATGTGCACATCTTTCCTGCAGAAGGATCACTCAAACCCCGATTGGAGTAAGGGGATTTCGAAGGAGTTTTTAAGGAGTAAGTGTCATCAGTTACTATTTTTCCTGCAGAAGTATGTTATGTGTGAGGGTCGCTTTGGCCTCACATTCCTGTTTCATATTAGGCTTCTTGGACAGTTCCGAGACAAGCCCCTAAATTTGCCCTATTATTTAAAAATTTCATTGATCAAAATGTCCATGGATTCGAAAGAGAGGGTCGCCCACATAGAGGAAAACCTCTACCATCATAGGCTGGTGACGATTATTCTGGTGGAAGTTCTACAGAAATAGAAAAAGATATGGGAGGACTTTCTGACAGAAGACCATTTTGTGGATGATGGAGATTCTAACTCCTCAGGAGTCGGGGAGGAAAAACCCACAGAGAAACCAAAGAATAAATTGCAGACCCATGGACCAAAGGTGAAAGAATATGACGGGGATAACGAAGTTATGGTGACTGCTGAAACTACTGTGAAGGGCTCCAAGCAGAAGAGGCCTTCTACCCCTGCTAAATGTATACCATAAGCCAGTCTGCTCGGTTGTTCATTAAGGATATAACAAAAGAAGGGACACCACCAAAAATTTTTACCAAGAAGACAGAGAAGTCCTGTGGCCAGGCCAAGGGAAAGGAGAAGGTAAACCCTGCTACATTCATTGACAAGGACACTGTGTCCTTTCAGGATCCTTCACTGCAGGAAAGTTAGAATGAAGCCATGAAAGCGCAGGAGGATTTGAGTGTGCCCTAATCCTCACAGGGGCATTATGAGGGAGAGGTGACTCCATTAAAGAAACGATCTCGACATATGCTGGAAGAGACCATTAAGGAACTTACCCTTTCAGAACGAGTCTTGAAAGCAGAGAACGTGGACCTAAAGGAAAATAGCCTTAAGATGCAGAAATAACACGAAGAGTGGCATGAGAAAGCAACCCACATCATGAAAAAGAAGCAGGGCCATGTCGACCACTTGAAGAAGAAGAATGAAATGTACAGGGGTCAGATTCAAGCAGAATCTAGTTGGGCCCAACTAGATCATCTGGCTGTAGTAGCTGCAGCCTAGGAGAAAATTTGATTTTTTTGTTTGAGGACTGCCTCAACTTTGCTTGCATAGGGACATGTAAGAGTTTTGGTGTGGGGGAGATGTTAAGTCTGAACTTTACCCATTTTTTACACCTATCCTAGGCCTTGCCTCCCATATTTTTGAACCCTTTTCGCTCTTTAATTATACCTAGTTCGACTATGTTATCTAGTTTTGGATAAAAAAGGTACCATAAGCCTAAGGTATGTTAAATTATCATAAGAAGTGTCATTTTATCTAAATTCGAGTATTCTTTGTTATAGTCGTGTCTTTATTGCATTACTACTCTAACTAGTATAGAATTCATGTGCAGATTTGCTAGATTCAAATAGTTTTGCAAATCCTGCAAACAGCTCATGCGGCCGAGGTTCCTACAGATGTTCCGGATTTCCTGCAGATACGTCAATTTCCTGTAACCGTCTTGATTTCCTGCAGTGATATTGATGGTCGACCATGTTCCACTCATCTCCAGATCGAGTAAAGACATGGGTTTTGAAGGGAATTTGCTGCATATGGAAGTTGTCATGTTCATTGTTCCGAATCCTCTTTTGCAACCACCAAAACCTCCGGATCTTCTCTCGTGCCCACATGGAGAAGCGACTTTAGCCACACAACATAAATCTTCTAATCCATGCTTCCAATCATGGATTAGACTCAACAGAAGTTTACTTTGTCAATTTGTATCTGTATCATTGGTTGTAGGCTTAGATTAGTGATCTACTTTGTTCAAGCCAAATATGGGCTTTGAGAAATGTATAAATCTGATGTATTTTGCTTTGTAAAGGAGGTTGGGTTGGGATTGTTGTTGATAGCAAGATATTAGACTGTACTTGAATGTAATTTCCAAATTAATAAAATAGTCTATGTTCTATTTACCTTTCTGAGTAGCTTCTTCGACTTTTGAAGGAGTTGTGAGTGAGGGAGGGCCCCCTTCGCTCACAACTCCCGCAGCATAATGTGTGTTTTATTTTTGTTTCATTTGTGCATTAATAATTCCTATACACATATAGTGCTTTCTTTTTGCATTTCCTGCAACAAACTGTTAATTGGTTAAGTGATTTAATTCTTTATGTTAATGAGTTATTTTCATTTGATCAATGTTTGGATTCATGCTCTTTAAGTTGGATTCTTGATTGTGGTTGATATGTTATCTTTTCCTGCATCAATATCAACAAATCCAAGTGTTGTAGATGGATGCTATAAGCCACTCCATAGCCATTGCTGCTAAAGTATTAATACAAGAAAGAAGCATGAGTTGTTGATTGTTGTTTGATCTTTATCTTTTCATGGTCAATATCAGCAATCCTGAGTGTTGTAGAGGGATGATATATGCCACTCCATAGCCATTGTTGCCAAATATTGACATAGGAAAGAAGCATTAGTTGATGTGTGTATAATTCATTAACACTTGAAGTAATCAACCTGCATATACTTTGCACTGCATCTCATCAGTTTACCTTCATGGGTTGACAATTTATGATTGGCAAATTATAAGCATATAATTTGACTCAACAAGAAGATGTGTGGTTTTCATTTCTAGAATTTAATTTTGTCTTTGGGCAAAGGATTGTTAGAACAATAGTTAAGTAATTATGTTCTTAGAGACTAACAATAGATTGGTTAAGTTCTGTTATACCTCTATTTTGCAAAAGTAAAGAGCACTTTGATTTCATTAGGGGTAAAAAAATTTTAGGAACTTAATTGTGATTTAAATACATCAATTTCATTAGGAACATAAGAATAAAAAGCATCCTTAGAATTAATTTCCAAAAACAAAATCATCACATCAATAAAATGAATTAATAGAAAAGAGGCTTCTAGCATATATAGTGCACTCGCGCTTCACAAGTTTACCAAATCCGGTCAATAATTTATGTAAGCAATTTAAGACCATTAAATTGATCACTCCGAGGAAGGGACAACTCTTCATCGAGATGAAAATATTAAAAAACAGGCCACTCCTACACATGATACTCCAATAAACTCAACTCCCATTATGGAACAACCTTTAGTGTCTGTTTCAAAACCACCTTTTCTTAAAATATTAAAATTTATAAAGGGGTAGAAAAACATATTCTATTACCTGACTATGATATGTTGGATGAACTGAAGAATGTTTGCATAAAAATTCCTTTGTTATAGGCCATCAAGGAAATTCCAAATTTTGCAAAGACAATTAGGGAGTTCAACATTAAAATACCAAGAAGGAAAAGAAATGAAGTCAAAATAATTCAGTGAGTCAGAAAAATTGCAAATATCATGATGGGAAAAACAAAAATTTAGAAATATTTGCATCCAGGAAGTGCCATTGTGAAAGCACACATCAATGGTATTGAAATACCAAACACACTCACTGATCCAGGAGCAGCTATAAAATGTTGGAAATGTTGTCATTGATGGCAAAGAGAGCAGCATAGAAGCAGAGAGATAGCAAAATAAAACTGACAAGGAGAGCATTAGACATGAAGAAAGGCAAAGAGAGATAGCAAAAGAGGCAGCAAAGATGTAGAGAGGCAGCAGAGACCTGCATAGAGCTAGAGAAATCTGAAGAGCTGCAGAGGGCCGAGCAGCTGTGAAAAGGGTCATTTGAAGAAGCAACTCAGCGGAGACAGGGCCATTTGAAGAAACTGGGCAGCAAAAAGAAGCAGCCTAGGCAGCAGAATATACAGAGAATACAGAGAAACAAAGAATATACTGACATGCACTGCCTGTGCACTGTCATGCACAGTGACTGAATGCAGAGAAATGATCATTCTGAAACAATGGTTGTGTAGGAAACAATGGTTGGTTGGTCTCTGTATGAATGGCTTTGCAAGCAACTAAGTATGAATGGCTTTATTTCTACATGCCTTTGATAGATAAATGGAAAACTGTGGTTGAACCCTGTGTGTATTGTGTTCAAACTGGAAGCGCCAAGGTGAATGACGAGGGGTTGTTAAACCTCTGTTTATAGTTATGGAAGCAATGGCACGGTTTCATAACGAAACCTTAAATAGATGCGATGGCGTGTTTTATCTTACAAGAAGCCGGAATCAAAAGAACCTGTAGTTAAGAAACAAAGTTTAATGATAATAAAACGTTGAAGAGCTGGATGAAACCTTGAGCCGGAAAGGAGCAGAACCATGACTTTTGAACAGTAAAAGTGGTTTTGAACCAATAAACCAGTGGCATTGCGTAATTTTTAAAGTGGTAAGCTGATTTTCCTTTTCGAACGCGATATATGTCATTGGATGACACGTGGCCATAAGTGGTTTTCAAAAACCATTTATATCGCGCAAATTTTGAGTTTTAACCCTTGAGCATTTTAATTGCGCGATATTGCGCAAGAACCAACGAATGAGTGTTCAAATGATTTTTGGAACGCGATAAGCAGTTGACCGTCCGATCTATTCGATGATTAAAGAAGGTGTGGGCCCAATTGCATTATGTTTGATGCGACGGTTGTTTGATAGCCGGAAGTTAATAAACAGTGATAGAATTAAAGGTTGTATGAGGTGGGTCCAACGTTACATATAGTCAAACCTTAATATATAATATGATGCCATACATTGATGATGAATGTAATATGAAGTGTTGGTGGGGTTCATACCTTGGAGGATACTCCAATTTCATTACACGAAGAATTTAACACAAAGATAAGTAAATTCTGTTGAGGCAAGAATTAGATTATGGGTCTAACCATAGAATTCGAATACTAATTCAAATAAGTTACAAAATGTCTTGGTCCAAAGTTTTCATTTTAATTATAAATGTTAGTGAAAGCAGAAATCAAAGGCTGTTATAAAGGTTCTTAACATTCGAGTGGGGGCCATATTATATAATGGTTATTGATATTATAAAGCGTTGGATATCGATTCAAAGGATTTGAAATATGTTGTGGGCTAGACTTTTATGTGTATCGAGTTATATGGTTACCTGGGGTTTAATAAAATGCAGTGGGCCAATATGATATTTGGGCGTAATATAGAGTCTTGACGCATATTAACATATGTGGAAAAGCAAGAGTTTTTATTTCGGTTTATTATATGATATATAGACCAACATATAATATGAAGAGTCTTGATATGCGTTAAACGAGGATGTGGGCCCACAAGTCCCTGTTGCTATATGCATTAGTGCATTGTTTTGTTACTAAGGTTACACCTTCAGGAAATTAGACTGTCGCGTGATGCAATTGTATATTGGATTGGTTTGCAGTGACAAAAGATTCATTTTGGGTTTCGAAGCAAAAGTCTTGAAGTCACTTATGAATACTCATTAAAGACAGGGTTAATATATGGTTTTCACCATAGGCTTGAAGCATAAAAGAAATTAAAGCTTCTGCATGCAGAGTGTATGAATTTGCCCAGAAAGTGAACTAAGATTGAGCATTAATGGAAATGATTTTTTATATACAATGAGAGTTTGAGAGTTACTGAGGAGCTGAACTTGTAAAACAGGTATATATGCAGCAGAAACACAATTGAAGTGGAGAGTATGACAGAAACTGAAAAAGACACAGGGCATTTTACAGGCATGAAAATGTAGGAGAATATGCAGAATAGTTATACTACAGCAGCAGAAAAGACAAACTCACAGAGAGCCACAAACTGAATGGATTGAACTGAAATTATTATTGTAACTGAAAATGTAAATGTTTTAATTGTTTTTATATTGTTTGTGATGCAAAGGCAAGTCTACGGAGGAAAAGAAATATCTCACTGTAATATTGAAATTTGTATATATATATATATATATATATATATATATATATATATATATATATATATATATTTATTATTTATTATTTATTTATTTATTTATTTATTCATTTTTTTCACTTTTTTCTTTTCTGAATGAGCTGGACAAAGAAATGAGAAGGTAGAAAGCAAAGGGTCAGAGCTTCCCTATCAAGTTGTAGCTTGATAGATGTCAGTTGTAACTGACTGAGGTTGAAGTCTCCTGTAGGTTGGTGCCTGCAGAAAATTGATGGGAGTTGGAGCTTCCTTGCAAGTTGTAGCTTGCAGAAATGAGGTAGGAGCCTCTTGTAGGTTGGTGCCTATAGAAAATCAGTGGTGAGAGGGAGTTGGAGCTTGCCTTTGCATCACAACAATAATAAGATGTGATTTTCTCCCTTTATGGGTTTCCACTTATATATGTTGTCTATGTGTGTGATGTTTATGTGTTGACATGGTTTATCCAATCTGCTTAATACTTGCTACTCTCACATTAAGTCTACTGTCACATTATCTTAATACTTGCTGCTCACATATTAAGATTGCTCACATATAAATTTGATCATGAAATTAAGTTGTAAATAAGTTTAAAGGTCAGTTTAAAAGTCCATGAATGTGTTAAACTAATTCACCCCCCCCCCCCCCTCAGTTTAACTAAGGGTTCAACATAAACATCATGAGTAAACAAACTATGGATCAACTAAAGCTTCCTAATCTCCAATATACACCATCATTGTTACAATTAGCAGATAGATCTGTAATTAAACCTGATGGCGTGTTAGAGGACATTTATGTATCCTTAGATTGTTGGGAATATCCGGTTGATTTCATGATCCTGACACCTAAGAATAACTTAGGAGGAAATCCATTAATCTTGGGAAGACCTTGGTTAGCTACAGCCGATGCTTTTATCAGTTGTAAATTTTGTGATATGTTTATCTCTGATGGAATCTCAATAAAGAAATTCACATTGTATCCACCTAAAAAAACAATGATAGAGGTAGAAAGGGAAGAATCAGTGGATGATGATAATGATATACAAACTATTTTTACTATCTCACAAGTAAATGAAGAAGATCAAATTTTAAATTCAATAGAAAATAATGAATCCTCTTCATATTGTGAGATTAGTAAAAATTTCAGGAACAATACAATATTGAATATTTATCATCTCGTCAGATGTCTTTACATTCTATGGAAGAATTTGGCAATTTTTTAATAGAAATTTTTCGAGGAAAAACTTTGAATATAAATCATAACTTGGAATAATTTCAAAAGAAAGAATTAATGAAAGTATTACAAGAACATTATTCTGAATATGCATGGGAATACACTCACATGAAAGGAATTAATCCTAAAACTTGCATGCATCACACACACACACACACACACACACACACACACACATATATATTGAAGAAAATGCTAGACCAATCTGACAACCCCAAAGAAGAATGGATCTAAATTTAAGGGAAATTATTAAAGAGGAACTACAAAAACTATTGAATGTAAATTTCATTTATCCAATATCAGACAGTCAATGGGTTTTACCTTTAGTAATTGTTCCTAAAAAGAATGGAAATGGAGAGTATACATTGATTATAGGGAGTTGAATAACGCCACTTTGAAATATCATTTTCCACTTCCTTTTATAGATCAAGTTTTAGACACATTAGCATGGAAAAAATATTTCTCATTCTTGGATGGTTTTAGTGGGTATAACCAAATTCAGGTAGCACTAGAAGATCAAGAGAAAACCACATTTACCTGTCCATGGGGAACTAATGCTTCCCAAATGCTTCCTTTTGGATTATGTAATGCACCAACAACATTCCAAAGAGCAATATTCAGTATTTTCTCTGATCTAATTCATGGATGTGTGGAAATGTATATGGATGATTTTACAGTTTATGGAAATTCTTTTGAAGAAGCTCTTAAAAATTTGGAAAAAGTTCTCATAAGATGTAAGGAAGAAAATCTCTCACTAAGTCATAAAAAATGTTTTATGATGTTTAGTGAGAGGATTGTTTTAGGACACCAAATTTCAAGATATGGAATTAAGGTGGACTCATCTAAAGTAGAATTTATTTCTAAATTATCAGTTCCAATTTTGTCAACGAGATGTTAGGAGTTTTCTTGGTTTTATTGGATACCATAGAAGATTTATAGAGAACTTTACAAAAATTACATCTCCATTCTTCAAATTGTGCACAAAAGATTGTGAATTCAGTTGGAGTCTTGATTTCCAAAAAGCCTTTGAAACTTTGAAAGAGAAGATTTCTAAAGCACCCATCTTGATAGGACCAAATTGGAAATTACCTTTTCACATTTTGACTGATGCTTCAGACACAACTTTAGGAGTTGTATTAGGACAAAACGATATAACTCCTTATGCCATTTACTGTACAAGTAAAAATTTAACTCCCACAGAGCTAAACTATACTGTAACAGAAAATGAATTTTTAGTTGTTGTCCATATTCAGACATTACATCATTGTTTATGAAACTTTCATTCATACAAACCATTCTGCAATTAGATATCTAATGATGAATTAGTTACTAATAGCAGGGTCATAAGATGGTTATTGATATTACAGGAATTTAATATCACTATTTTGGGTCGACCTGGAAAAAAAACACAGTTGATGACTTTTTATCTAGAATTCAAAATGATAACAATGATATACCCGTAGAGGATAATTTTCCCGATGAATATCCTTTTGCAATATCTATTAAATCTCCATGGTTTGCAGATATTGTTAACTATTTAGCTACAGGGAAATTACTATCATATTTGTTTCCGAGAGAACAAAAAAAAAAAAGATAATTCAAATGAGTACATCTTATTCATGGAAACATGAAGAATTGTACAAGACAAGGCTAGATCTCATCATTCGAAGATGTGTAAGAGAAGACGAAATACCTAAAATACTAAAATCATGTCATGATGAACCATGCGGAGGACACTTCACCGATAAAAGAACCACTTACAAAGTCCTTCTCTTAGGATATTATCGACCTTCCCTTTTTATTGATGCCAAGGAATATTTTAAGAGATGTGATAGTTACCAAAGAATAGGGAGATCTATTCCTTCAAATGAAATGCCTCTACAACCTTAGGTACTCATGAACCTTTTGAAAAATGGGCTCTAGATTTTGTCGGACCAATCAATCCACCATCAAGACAAAAGAGGTATATTCTTGTGTGCATTGATTATGTTACTAAATGGGTAGAAGCTAATTCACTTCCTTTTGCTACCGAAGATGTTGTAGTTTCATTTCTTTTTGAGGATATCTTTACTCGTTTTGGTGTCCCAAGGGAAATTTTGACAGATCAAGGTACCCAATTCACATCTAAAGTGGTACAAAAGATATTGGAGGAATATAAAATCAATCATTGAAAATTTACTCCACATCATCCATAAGCAAATGGAAAAGTAAAATATACTAACAAAGTGAATGAAGCAATCCTTACCAAGACTGTATATTTTCTTAGAAGGGACTGGGCTGAAAAGCTTCCAGAAGCTTTATGGACATACTGTACCACATGGAGAAGCACTAAAGGACATACTCCCTATGAATTTGTTTATGGGGAGCAAGTCTTATTTCATATTGAGCTTCAAATAAAAACTTTCAAGACAAAAATTAAAATAGGGCTTGACCTATCAGAGGCACAAATGCAGAGAATGGGACAACTCAATGAGCTTGATGAAATAAGGCAAGATGATATTCAAAATACCAGCTTATTTTAACAACATAGATCTGAGTGGCATGACAAATATATCAAAGAAAGAAAATTTCAAACATGATATTGGGCATTACTCTTTGATTTAAAGTTTAAGGATTTTCAAGGAAAATTTCAAACTCACTAGCTTGGGCCTTATGAGAATGAAAAAGTATTTGATAATGGAGCAGTCAGGATCAGGAACATTAATGAAGGAAAAGTTCCTTTCCTTGTGAATGGACATCGACTAAGAATTTATCACAAGCCATTAACAAAGGAGGAAATTGTTGAATTTTTTCTAAAATAAAAGCAGCTATAGAATTGCCAAGAATCTGTAGCTCTGACATATTTCTGCAGCTAATATTTGACAAGAACCTTTAATTGAAGCAATTGAAGAAATGATTGAATCCGTCACTGAAAGCACCTGAAGACAATGTAAAAAGGAGAAACCAAGTGTTAGCAACATCAGCTCAAAAGGTATGCGAATATTTGATTTGATAATAAGGGAAAAAGTATTAATATATGGATTATATGGACGTTATACCACTGGTTCAAAACCATTATTACTAAGAGTTAAGATGAAAATATCTTGTCAAATCAAATCAAATCTGAATTTCGCCCATTAATTCCTCATCATTACATAAACACTCCAGCCCAAATTCTAACTTCATTTTTAGGATTATCCAACTCACATTCATTCATACCATAATGGTTACTTGTTTTCCTTTCGCTCTCATTTATACTCTCACCAAAGCCATTTTTCCAAAACCCTCACTCATGCGATGTCAAGAAGCAATTTTGAGGTGAAACTTCTCAACAATGGGGGTCATAGTAAGAACAGAACCAGAGGGGATAAAATTTATGGAGTGTTACACATAAATTTGTCACCGTCCCTGCAATCCCCCGTCCCGCACATTGGAGGGATTATTCCGTGACCTGTGAGTAGTGACATGACCTGAAACCACTTTCATGGCATTCCCCTGAACAAGGACATTCATTCCCCTGAATACAATTCCTTGTGAAAAACCCTAAAAATAGCCTTTTTATCCTTGGTGCGACTAGTCAGTGTTATACCCGCGCTAATGGGGGAAATACTCCACAGAGGACGCGCCAGTTGGCGCACTGTCTCAGTGTTGTACCCGCACCAGGCTTATTAAGGAGTGTTTTTTAAAAATAAATGGCGGAAGATTGACTCCAACCAATTCCTAAACTAGTCTCTAAATTGGGTTGGGAGGTTTGGCTCCGGATCTCCATGTAGAGGAAGTAGTTTTCCACCTCTCATGAAAGCTTCCTTGAGGATAGGGCCAATCCCATGATTGTAGGGATCCCAACTCCCCTTCCAACATCTATATAAACTTGCCATTTTCCTTTGCAAGCTAGCCTTCAAGAGCCTTCATAGCCTAGAGAATGCTGCAAGAGCCTTGATTGTCCTCATAGAGCCAAATCAATAGCAAGGAGATTATTGTCAAGACAACCGGAGAGAGTGGCTTGTCCCATTCCCGACGAGCTTTACCGAGACGTATTTCGTTGTCGACCTGCCGAAGGAAGATTCAACGTCAGAGCCAGGTTGTTTCTTTCTTTGTATTAATTAATGATAAGCGACTATTGGTCATGGTTCCACTCGTATTGTTCATTATGATCATGAGTTGTGTCCTCTCTGACTGATACATAATTGCATATATTGGGTTTTACGCTTGTGTTTGTCATGTTTCTTGTATGTGCAGGTGTTTGATCGCGACAAGCGAGAGAACTGTGATCTGCCGGAGCAAGGAAATGAGAGTGTTTTCTTCTCTATAGACAAAAGCGTTGGACTTAAGGTAGGCCTTCTTCGCAATTTGGTCTATTGCAATTAGGAACTTGCACCTTAGCGTGATACGATTGTTGCTAGACCCGATCTAGGCTAGTAGGGATCACCTCTGTCCGCAGAGGGGATTTACCTCTACAACATGGAGGGATACTGGCAGGTGAAGGAAATGTTGTAGAAAGCACAATGGCTAGAATTTGTGGAGAAATTTGATTGTTTTAACAAAGAAGTACCAAATCATTTGCCAGGGCCTTTGACAAAATGGAGGTTGAAATTGGAGACATTAAGTTTGTAATGACAAAATCCTTTACTGTTGAAGCTACCAGATTGCCGAGAATTGGAGAAAGATGGTTAAAAAATAGAGGAATTGAAGGAGAAGAATGGAAGACCTTCTTGAATAATTCAGGTATGGACACCACCATTTTTAAGAAAGGTATTCCAAGTACAACACTTGAGAGAAAATGGATAAATTTTTTGTTAGTAACTCATAGGTTTGTCACTTGTTAAGGGATATTTGGGTGTGTGTTCTTCTATCACATTCATCTATTGATGTATTTCCTTAAAGAAAGTGAAATAAATCTTCCATATTTTATGTTAAATAGTTTAAGAAAGATGTCAGGGAATGTTCAGAGAAAGGTCCAATTTATAGAAAACACCATGTATCACCATGGACTTATCAAAATACTCATTGGATTTTATCTTGAAATTTTGGGAGATAATTGGGATAGCTTCCTAGTTAGGAATCATTTCAAGGAAGGAGATTAATAGCAGCCCAAAAACAACAAAACAAAGAGAGGGAGGAAGAGAAAAATTGAAAATCCTATTGAAAATGTACAACAACAACAACAACCGCAAGAGCAGTCAGAGGATGAGATTCCTATTGCAGAAATTTTAGGAAGCATTAAAAAGCAAGGATTTAGAAGAAATAAAGACAACAGAAAAGAAGAAAGTACGTCCAACAAAATAAAGGAGCCTAAAACATAGAAGAAAAGAGTTAAAACTCAAAACCCTCATCCATCAAATGTAAGAAGAAGTGGCAGGATTAGCCAAACAATGAAGGAACCATCCCCAAAAAGTACATGATACATTGATTTGGAGGGAAAAGAGGAACCAAGGATTCCATCACCTATGTTCATCTCACCTTTTCATAGCCCAGGCCGAAAAACACCAGAAATTGATCCTGTGCAACAAGAAATCTATGATTACATTGAATCTCTCGAGAAGAGAGACACGGGAAAAAACATCATTTTTAAATCAAGAGAAAGAGGCTCAATCTAGTGGTCCACAAGAACCTCCAGTTATAAACATTTTGAAATAAGAAATATTTGAGCTGGAGACACTAAATAGACACATACATCAGGAGTATGAGGCCTTAGGGATACATAATAAATTTGAGATAACTAAGAATAATAATATTCTTTTGCATTTGGGTTTGCGGTATGAGAAAAACAAGAAGTTGAAGCAAAAGAATAGAGCTATTAAAAGAAAGGTCATAGATATGACACATAAAATCTTGATGAAAAAGCCAAGAATGACATTGGCTAAAAAGAAGGTAAAGGAGACAAACTTGTATATACTAGCACAAGTCTCAGGAGAAATGCAGTAGCTGACAGGGGTAATCAATTTTTAATTTTTGCATGAGGACATGCAATGATTTCCATGTGGGGAATGTAGAGCCTCATGATTTCTTCATTTTGACACTCTATCTTACCTATTTTCCCTCTTTTTGATCATTAATATCAACCGAAATAAGCATCAAACTACAATTTTTTGACATGGTAAGGTATTTAATTGTCTTGTATTTCATATTTAATAATGTTCCTTATTATTAAGTTAGTATTTGTATCAAATATGAAATTGACATGATTCTGCAGCTAATTTGTGATTCTGTAGCCAACTCCATGGTTTACCAGACTCTGAGGTGCCAACTAAGCAATGAAGTATATGGACATGTGGGTACTGATCTCCTCAAGGATAATCTCCTATTAATCAGAGCCAAATCACAAAGGAAATTGTTTGATTGCGTGGTCAAAGGTGTGGGTCAACACATTGCTGAACAAGCAAGCGAGAGCCCGAGACATTCACACATTCACGGTTTCCTTTGCCAAATAAAAAATCATGAATAGGCAATATTCTGTTATTTTTAGAAGTCGAAATTAGAGTTTGTTTAGCTTAAGTAGGCATGATAGCCTCAAACAGTTATAAACACTGGATTTTATAAATACTCTGCAAGAAAACCTAAAAAAGTGTGTAATTTCTTATGCAATAATGATGTGTTAAAAACTTCGTTTTCATCATTTTTAATGAAGAAGTGCTTTGAAGACTTGATGTGTAGTTGACTGTTCATTTAAAGCTCTGAGACCGCCTGTTTGTGGAGGGCCCTTGCAAACAGTGAAGGTTCTGCATTTTTATGTTTTCCTTTTATGATTTTATGTAGTTGTTTCCATAATTTCCTTTTATGATTTGATGTAGTTGTTTTCATAATTTCCTTTTATCATTTGATGTAGTTGTTTACATACTATATGATCATTTTTAAGTAGATAGTTATGGCAATATTTCGTTAGTCTTTCCTTTTGAATTGCCAATTGGAGAGTAATTGTTCTTCATATATTCTTCATAGTTTTATTTCTTTTTAGTTATTTCTTTGAGTTATAGATTTAGTTAGTCTTTCCTTCATAGAATTGAGTTATTTCTTTTTAGAATATGAGTGATTTCTTTTCAGAGCATGAGTGATTTCATTACAAGTTTTCATTTCTAGAATATTTAATTTTAAAGCATGAATGAGAAGATATGTGGTTTTCATTTCACTAGTTCGATTTTGTCTTTATGCAAAGGACTGTTAGAACAATAGTTAAGTAATTTTGTTCTTAGAGACTAACAATAGATTTGTTAAGTACTGCTTTACTTCTATTTTGCAAAAGTAAAGAGCATGTTGATTTCATTAGGAGTAAGAAAATTTTAGGAACTTAATTGTGATTTAAATACATCAATTTCATTAGGAACATAAGAATAAAAAACATCCTTAGAAGTAATTTCCAAAAACTTAATCATCACATCAATAAACCGAATTAATAAGAAAAGAGTCTTCTAGCATATATAGTGCACTTGCACTTCACAAGTTTACCAACTCCGGTTGATAATTTATGTAAGCAATTGAAGACCATTAAATTGATAAACAATTACACTCAATTCGTCGACAACTTTTCAACAATATAATACTTATCTCAATCTGACTTATGGATTGAAATGTATACATGTTTAAAGTTCGACCAATCACATTAGGTGATGTCAACATTATGTTTCCACTTGGCATCCATGTGTGCCCCAAATGGAACTACTAAGCTAATTGAAGGGTACTTCTAATCACAGGTGCTCACGCGGTCTCCATGAGGCCACTGCCACGTCACCCCTAGTGCAAGGCCCATGAGTTCTCTCCCTTATGTGTTTGCGAGGCTTTCCCTATTATATGTGATTTCATTCAAAGCCCATTCCAGATGGGGTCTGTAAGCCCACGTCACGTAGGACAAACATGACCCTCTTTTGCCCCCCCTTTCCACCTTCGTGAAAAAGTTCCAAGATTGGGCAACAAGCGGTGAGTGATGGTAAGGTTCTGTGTGAGAATCGGGGCTAGATCGATCCCTCTCCATTGACATGCTCATATCACATTCATTATACACTAGGTCACAAGCAGTGGGAGGTGAGCGGTGACAAGGTTTTGCAATGGTAACTATGATTGGATCGGTCAACACCACCAATGCAGTTGTCTCATGTCCATCACACGATAACTCTCACTAGCAATGGGTAGTGGCCTAGTGAGAAAGTTTCATCATTCTTGGTTCCACCTCAACCCTTTTGGTGTCTACACTGCTCACACCCATATAAATTTAAGATTTGTCACATGAGGTATCGATGAGATATTCATATATAATAAATAGTTCACCCACTTGGCTTTATGAAACCAAAAGGGAAACCATTCTGGGCCCACGTCCTAAGGCTTATAGCTCAAGGGAGAAAGAATATAAACCCTCAGTTTCGACATGATAAACGATACAAAGGATAGGTGGAAATATATATTTATTCAAAGACCTTATCAATCAAACAAATGAACACATACACACAGTTTTTCACTTCCAACATAAACATAATAATAGAAAACATCATTCGGACATGCATTATATTCATGAACATGCAATATATCATCCCAATAATGAACATAACAGTGAGCCCCACAACTCAAACATTCATCAACATTTATAAATAGATAAAATATTTCATCATTCACAGATGACAAGAATCAACACAGTCCATAAGACAATATACACAATCAATTTACACTTATCTGTGTGTTCAAGATGACTAGCAACTGAAGGAGGGACTTGAACTCTCCACCCAAGTGTAGGCCATCTACACTACAATTCTTTCTTGAAGTCACCACCTCCGAGCTAGATCCAAATTCTAAGGGGATGGGTATCTAGGGACATTCACACCCAAAGCTTAATTCACACAACGAGGTGAGGGATTCCACTGTTTGGGTGGTTTCATAGCACTAAGGAAAGCACCACAATGACTCATTTTTTCTTTGGTTAAAAACACATGGATTCACCTAGGATTCAAATGAGTTATACCTCAGTTCCAAGTGATGGAATCATTGCTTTTGGTTGTTAAACAATTGCCTCTCATGGCAAGCACTGTAGGGTTCCGTAGTCCATTGTCCGAGTGGTTTCACAACCCCAAGGAAAGCACTACAATGGTCCAGATTTCCCCCTCCCTGTGGTTTAATAGTAAAATAACCAACACCAAGTGGTTTCACAGCCCTAAGGCAAGCACCACAACGTCTTTGTTTCTACCGAGTTCCTCATTAATTGGCCAAACTTAGACACACCGTACTATAGCCTCAACATCGTCACAGGGAACACATTCCCAATTCCAAAACACTCATTCAATTTACACTGTCTTAGTTCCTTCTAGCTTCCATGCTAGTATCTTCAAACAACACTCCTCTCTAGTGTCTTCACCCAGAAATTCCTTGCTCTATGGTTCTTAGCACACTAAGTGCTCTCTACACAGTATGCTTCTGCCCCAATTTCTCAATGTCTTCTTTGCACACTTCAACCCTTTTTCTTCTCCACAACTGCCATAAGGTTAAATTTTTTCGTCTTTTCCACGTTTCATTAGGACAGGGGATGGTATGGCACCATCCTCCACTCGTGATTCCCACTCTGACTTCAATGCTTATCGCACATGCTAGTTCGTCATTATGTGGATAATTACGACTATTAAAGGTGGTTGGTGTGGCCTGCTCTTGACATGCCATAGGAAAACGAACACACACACAATAGGCACACCACAACCCTCTAGGAATGCAACAAGTACTCAACAACCCTCCCCTTAGAGCTTTCTATCTATATGTCCCTCCAGTAATGCCAACAACTTAAAATTCACATTTAATTTATTTGATGTTTACACATAATGTCTCAACCAACCATGGTCTCCAAGTTGGTGTTACACAGTCACAATTTTAATATTACAACAATAGGGTAACGCGAGGCATGTTAGAAAAACTCATGGTACATGTGAGAAAGGACCAACCTGTATGGTAATTCATTACATAATAAATGTGTCGTACATTGGGCTTGCTCCACGTCTCGACTTATGACGAAAGGTGGCAACCACATTGCCTTTAATTAATACTTGAGGTGACAATGACTATGCTATCATCATCTCCTCCGAAATCCCTCACCCCATGTGAGATAAATTATGGAAAAAATTATCTATTAAAGCTCAACTTTATTTTATATAGTTCTTTTTCAATAAAATTGCTTGAATATCAAAATAATAAAATATCACTCAAATACTTAACAAATGATTGTAATAACAACAATTTATTTATATTTTAATAATATATTTAAATTATTAGATATAAAATTTGAGATCTTCAAAATATAATAAAGTAAATTTAATTCATTTGAGATTTTGTATTTTTATATATTTATAAAATTTGGATACAATTTGAAGCTAAGATAATTGTGACGGTGAAGTTAAGTTTCTTAGACAATAAATTTTGTTGCACTCTTTTCATCAAAGTAATTATATAGTGTTATTTGGCTTATATTTTTTTTAATACAATTTGTTTTAGTCAATTATGTGGTACATAATATTAAGTTTGTCAAGAGTACTTTAGGTTTTATTATTAATATCTTTTTTTTGGTTAATAATTAAATGTATTTAATTTTAATTATTTTAAAAGTTTTAAGTTATTATTTTTTTATATTATATGTTATATTGAAAATCATTATATTTTATATTAGAAAAACATTTTAAAGTTAAATCTGTAGAAATGGCTCAAGTTAAAAATGGTGTATTATGATACCATTCTTGATATTATAAGATATTTATAATTTGTCAATGTTATCTGTTAATATTATGTGTTATTTGTCATTTGAGACATAAAATTTATCCATCTTTATTTGTGTTAATGTTACTATTTAATGGTAATTTTTGGTCATTTAGCTTTTTGGTCATTATATACATTGAAAAACTTTAATTTCTCTATTTATAAAAGTAGAACACTTATAATTTATAACATAATAAAAAAACTTTCAAAATTTGTATTTTTTTAAAATGATGAGTCAAACACATAGCATTGAAAATAGGAAAAATAAAATATAGAGGAAAAAAGACTTTGTAATTGACTTGACTTAAGCTATAATAACAACATAATATAACAACAACTAATATGATTAAAATAATACAAGTTTACCTTTGTATTTCATCGTCAATATGGTTAAAAGAGCACATCATTACATAGTTAGAAGATACATCATTAATTATAACTTATGCAAGGTAAATATAAAACCTAAAATATACAATGAAAAACTTTAAGTATAAAATACTAATAATTGATCATATAATAACACTTTAAAAAATGTATTTTTTTTTTATGATTAATGAAACACATAGCATTTAAAACAGAAAAAAAAAATATAAAGAAAAAAAGACTTTGTAATTGACTTGACTTAACTTATAGTAACAACATAACATATCATAATAACAACCTAATCACAACTAAAATAATTAAAATAATACAAGTTTACCATTATAACACATGGAAAGTAAATATAAAACCTAAAATATAAAAAAACAATTAATTCAACACATTAATTCAATTAATTTAAATATTTTTTAATAATATATTAATTTAATCCACAAATTTATTAAAATTTAATTATTTTTCATTAATATTATTAAATATTAAATTATTATATAAAAATAATAAAATATTTCTAATATTTTCTCACACAATTAATTATATAAACATAAAATAATTTTAATTCAAATAAATATATTAATATATTTTTGAATGTGAGTAGTCTAAAAAAATCCACAAAATAGTCCAAAAATTCTAGCAAAATTATGAAAAATTCTGATAGAAATTTTTAAAAATTTAAGTTATGAGTGTCAAACTTCAAGATTTTGAGTGCCTCGGGGTTTTTCATGGTGCTGAATCCATTATCCATAAAAAAACTATTCAAATACTCCAACTATCTGATTTTTGAATTTTTTTAAACCTTATTCCAGTAAAATATTGCTGTCCTGACTATTTTGTTGAGTTAATAAACAACTCCTTTTTGAATGACTTTGTTTAACAAGAAGAAAATTTACATTAAAAAATGAAATAAAATAATAATTTGATAATAAAAATAAATTCCCAAAATTCTACAACTTAACCGTTATAACTAGATTTCCAAAATATTCTATTAGTTTGTGTAAGTTTTCATCAAAATCATACAAATCTCTCTTTTGAATAGCCTGAAACCAAAAAAAACCTATTCAAATAGCCCAAAATAAAACCAATAAAAACTAATCTGACAACGGTCCGCACCTGAGAAAAGTCTTCTTGACAATCCCAAAGCTGATGCGATAATGGTCTCCATATCTTGGAAAGTCTCCTCAGGTCTACTCCTCAGGTCTCCTTAAAATGTAGGTATTTTATTTATATTGTATTTATATTTGGATTTTCCTGAACTTGTGGCTGTTATTTATTTATTTAGAATTGGATTTTCCTTAACATGTGGCTGGCTGTTATTGGGATCTTGAACTAGTGCATGACTGACTTTTGCTCACATTAATGTTTTCATATACATTCACACACTGATCTTGAACTAGTTAGGGATCCTGAACTAGTTAGGGTGGGATGATGGATGCTACAGAATAATTTTGAAATTCCGGTAAGATTATAAAAAAATTTGGCAAAGATTTTTGAAAATTTGTGTTATAGTTTTTGTTAAACTTCAGTATTTTGGGTGTCCGTAGGGGTTTTTGATGGTGTTGCATTCATTTCCACTATAATAAATGTGATTCAAATGCTCCAATTACTTGATTTTTTGAAATTGTTTTTACCAAATCGGCATAAAACTGCCTTGCAGGCTATTATGTTGTGTCAATTCCGTTGAGTAAATAGACAACTCCCAAGAAAAAGTTGCAACTACGCTAGTCAATTCTGTTGAGTAACTAGACAACTCCAAGGAAAAGTTGCAACTACTTGATTTTTTGATTTTTTTTTTACCAGATTCCAACAAAATACTACTGCCCAGGCTATTCTGTTGGGTTAATTCTGTTGAATAACTAGACAACTCCCACGAAAAAGTTCCATCGGACAGCTTTTC
Organism: Pinus albicaulis; assembly: GCA_034641835.2. Classification (NCBI taxonomy): domain Eukaryota; kingdom Viridiplantae; phylum Streptophyta; class Pinopsida; order Pinales; family Pinaceae; genus Pinus; species Pinus albicaulis. The sequence goes on from CM076577.1 coordinate 1,477,502,103, forward strand.
CTTTGAAAATGATGGGGGCAGTTGAAGTAAATGGGTAACCCCATGGAAAACAGGAAGGATTTCCGAGATGGCCAACCGGATTTGACAGCGGGCATGGAAAGCAAAGCGCATGCCACTGCGTCTTGACATTTTTAAATGCAGTTGAATTGTATTATATTCCGCATTTGACTCCCTGTGCATGTAAACGTGGTGGAATAAAGAGAGGAGTAGGTGTGCTTCAATTACCTCGGCAAATTCAAGGAAAGGAGTAGGTGTGCTGGAAGTACCATTTGGAAATTCAAGGAAAATCCCTGGAGAATGAGGTGTAGAATACCCAAATCATTATACATATACCCATATGGTTGTGATTCAACCAATGAACCAGATAAGTAACACACCAGTCTATTGTTATTCAAGGCTTATTGTGGGGATTTGATTTGGGGCAGGGCAGGGCAGGGCAGTCTTAGTTTTAATGTTGAAGTGCCTCTATTTCCATAACAATAAAAATGGAAACAAGAGCAACAGAAGGCCACCACCTTCACCTCCATTCAGGGGCTCGGACCAGAAGTCCCCCAGTCCTCCGAGGGCTGCAGATGAAATCAAGGTTGAACCTTCTTCTCCTTCACCAAATCTAATCGATATTGCTTCACAGAAGCCGAGCAATCTGCGGGTTTTTACTTTTGCAGAGTTAAGGATTGCCACCAGGAATTTCAGCAAAGGGCTCAGGCTTGGCGAAGGTGGATTTGGGTCGGTTTACAAGGGTTTCATTAAGAATCCTGAAGATCCAGAAGACAAAGCTGAGGTAGCTGTGAAACTACTCACAAAAAAAGGATTGCAGGTCAATATATTCTTCTCTTTAATCTTATGCTGGTTTGGAAATATGGATGGAAGGAATTTTATTCGGTAGCTTTTTCTCAATTAATTCAAGGATAGCCAGACATTACAAATGCACCAATTACTTGTAAAACACAAAACTGAAATGAATCTTGAAACCTGAGCATGAGAGCCATTTCTCGTTCGGCTCTGGTTCCTGCACTGCAATATACATTACTAATCAATTATTTTCTGCACGATATACATTGGGGAAGGGTTTGGTTCATGTTGCTGATCAATTTTTTAACTAATCAAGGGATTTGGTACATTCCTAATCAATTTTTGAATGCACAATATACATTCCGCAGGGATTTGGTGGAAACCCTCCAGCCCCATTTCTGGTTACTTGGGCTTTGGTTTGGTTCATGTTTTTTTTATTCAGTAAGGAAAAAATGCTGTAGTATTACAGTTCATATTTAATCAGAAAACAAGATTACATCCGATTTTGTCAGCATATATATAAGATATTAGTCACAATATGACATGATAATGTTTGTCCCGTAGGATCCAGCAAAAGGGACATTCAAGTTCAAAACCCAATCATCAAAGCATTTACAATAGCAGTCCATGAAATGGAAAAAAACCAGAGATCAGGCCACATAAACCAGCAGATCAATTTTTTAACTAATCAAGAGATTTGGTACATTCCTAATCAATTTTTGAATGCACAATATACATTCCGCAGGGATTTGGTCGAAACCCTCCAGCCCCATTTCTGGTTACTTTTCTATTTTCCACTCCCTTTGTCACCGTTTTGGGCAACACCCTCTGGAATGAACTGGTAAAGTTTTATTTATTTTTTGTTTTTAGTGAGACTTTTTGGAAGTTTTTCTGGTGGATATTTTGGGTCTAATTTCTCTCAAATCTGACAGAAATTTATTGAAATCACAAGCTTGATGGGTAACCCCTGCACAATCGAAGTGCCCTAGACTTTTTCAGGGTGCTGAATCCATATATACATTTAAAAAATTAGCTTTAATAACACAATACATTTAAAAAATTAGTTTAAATAACACAATACAAGATTTCACCTCAAATTGTACAGTTCAAAATTATATTAAATTTATTTATATGGGATTTTAAACAAAATTAACCTAACATTTAAAAATTAAAAATTATATTAAATTTCTATTAGATTTTAAACAAAATTAACTTAACATTTAAAAAGAGAACTTAGAGTTAGGCAACCTTTTCATGTTCATTCCTATCAGATTTCAAATAAATATACAGAAACATTAGAATCAGGCGATCTTTCAGGATCGTTTATTTTTTTGATAAGTTTAGGAAAAATACATTTTTAAAGTTTTAGGTGCTAGGGAATTTATGTATGGTATTTAGCATATTTTCTAGTCTAGAATGGTAGAGATGTTGTGATGTAATATTTATTGTTTTGACTAAATTAAATTACATAAAATAAAATAAAATAAATTAACTAATTTTTTTTTGTAATGACTAAATCAAAAAAACATAAAAATAAAATAAAATAAAATAAATTAACTAAATTTTTTTGGATCTTTCAGGTTCTCGCAACATCGTTTATTTTTTTGATAAGTTTAGGAAAAATACATTTTTAAAGTTTTAGGTAATAGGGAATTTATGTATGGTATTTAGCATATTTTCTAGTCTAGAATGGTAGAGATGTTGTGATGTAATATTTATTGTTTTAACTAAATCAAATTACATAAAATAAAATAAAATAAAATAAATTAACTAATTTTTTTTTGTAATGACTAAATAAAAAAACATAAAAATAAAATAAAATAAATTAACTAAATTTTTTTTGTAATATAAACGTTTTTACTAAGTCAAAGTAAAAAGGCCCATGGTATTGACCCATGATATTCATCTGGAATATAGCCTATTTAAAGGGGAAAAGTTAAATCAGTCTAGGGATTTGATCCCTCTTGGCATTTGAAAAATCCAGAGTTATGATGGATCTAGATTGGTTGGTTCTTTCCTCAAGATAAATGGTAATTGTAAAACGAGTTGTCTTTCGTGCGACTTTTTGGAGACTTTTCTGGTGGATTTTTCTGATCAAATTTCTTTAAAATCCGGCAGAAATTCATTGAAATCACATGTTTGATGGGTAACCCCTGCACAATCCAAATGCCCTAGGAGTTTTTTAGGGTGCTGAATCCATAGTCAAAAAACCTGTTTAAATAACAGAAATATCAAGATTTCACCTCAAATTTTCTCTAGATTGGTTGGTTCTTTCCTCAAGATAAATGGTAATTGTAAAACGAGTTGTCTTTAGTGCGACTTTTTGGAGACTTTTCCGGTGGATTTTTCTGATCAGATTTCTTTAAAATCCGGCAGAAATTCATTGAAATCACATGTTTGATGGGTAACCCCTCCACAATCCAAATGCCCTAGGAGTTTTTTAGGGTGCTGAATCCATAGTCAAAAAACCTATTTAAATAACAGAAATATCAAGATTTCACCTCAATTTTTTCTATCAAATTCTAGTGCAAATCGCACTAGAGACAACTCCCTTGTAAAAAAAAACCTAAAAAGATATTGTATTTCCTTTAAATTAAAAAAAAATTACAAGCACCTAATTCAAAATTAAAAAATGGCAATCAGTTCAAAATTTTAAAAGTTTCAGATACTGGGAACTCTATGCATGGATAATAACCGCTGTTCTATTTTATTAATGGTTATTGGTTATTTTCTCAAATCTCGCTGATGCAAAAGGGGTGAATGCTAATTACAAAACAAAACGTCTCAAACAATGCTTTATTATTTAAAAAATATGTTATTTTATTTAATAAAAAATATAATTATTTAAAAAAAATATTTAATAATTAAAATTTTAAAAAATAATACATAGTTTAATATTGTAAATTTTGATAAAAATTCATAAATTAATTCAACATTTTGAAAAGTTTCCAAAACATTATATAAATTTCAATTCAAATCCATAATTCTAACCAATTTTAATCAAATTTAATTAATTATATATGTAAAACATTTAAACTAAACTTAAAAAATATAATCTAAAAAAGTTAATATTTCATATCTATTCAACATTCCCAAACCCTGTCTCTTAGGTTTCGGGTTTCCCACTTCTAAGTTTAAGCCTCGGGGTTTTCTTTTTAAAATTCTCTGTTGCATGTTGTAAATTTGTAATGAAAGAGGTTTCACTTTCTTCATTTTGCTATGATGTAGGTAGCGCATCCTTTGTTAGTACAATTTACAGAATAATTTTTTATTATATATATATATATATATATATATTAAATTTATTATTATTTTTTCTTATTAAGATAGGCAATTTTGTTAGATTTAAAATTTTTGTGATTCATAATGTTGTTTAATTTTAATTTACGTTATTTTAATTAATTAATTAATTTTTATTTATTAATTTATTATTTAATTGATTTATTTATTTATTTTTAATTAATTAATTAATTTTATTTTGTTTTTAAAATTTTTATCTTTCTTTTTTTACCTATTGCATAATAATTTATAAACCCTTTTTTTAATATTTTATTTTAATTAAACAATTAATTTATTTTTAACTTACTAACGGCTAGTCTTAACGACTAGTTCTTAACAGCTAGTTCTTAATGGCTATTTCCAGGCAATGATGCATTTCCACTATTTATTCATTAAGATCAATTAGTCTCTCCACCTTGTCCTGAGGTTAACAGCTAGTTCTTAATGGCTATTTCCGGGCAATGATGCATTTCCACTATTTATTCATTAAGATCAATTAGTCTCTCCACCTTGTCCTGAGGATGAACCACATTCGCTGGTTCGAAACGTCAACCTAATCCTAATGATGTGATTAATCCGAAAATTCTTTTATCTATATGTAATTTTGTTAGTTTATTTATTAAACTGTTTTCTGTATTGTTAACTTAATCTCTCATGTAAAAATGATAAACTAATTAAAATACAAATTATTTAAATACTATTTATTGTATAAAAAGTTAATATTGAATAGATAATAAACTAATTCATTATTTAAATTCATTTTAAATCTAAATCATTGCAAATTTATTTTAGCTTGAAATTATAAATATTATAAGTAATCAAATTTTAGGATTTATATTTTTTAATTATTTAATATAAAAAAATCTATATTTTAATAAATTTGATTTTTATTGATATATAATAGATGAAGTTTAAAATAAATTTTTACTGATATATTTAAAAAAAAAAATTTATTTCATAAAGTTAAAATATTTATATAATATGGAGGTGTAGAACACCTCAATGAGTTACACTTACAATGTAATAAGTAGTATGTAAATCTTAAAGAAAGATAAGAATATTTTCAAAGATAGGACCTTGTAGGTTTTCATGGTCCATAATCATTGTAATCTTATTTCTGAATGTCGTTACTGTGTTTGTGGTACGAGGATTGTGTTTAATGTTTCGGGTAGACACTTCATGATACTTGAGAATGTGTGGAATATCCACTCAAAACATTAGACACAATCCTAGTACCACACCCAATAACAATATTAAAAAATAACAACACTATATTTTCAAAAATGTTATTCCGTAAATATATTATACTAAAGGTGAAAAATTTATATAATAGTGAGATGAACACCTCACCTGTAATGCAATAAGGTACATGTAAACCTAAAGGTGAAAACATTTATATAATAGTGAGGTGGGAACATCTCACCTGTAATGCAATAAGGTACATGTAAGCCTAAAAGAAAGATAAGGCAGGTGGTTTAAGTCACCTTCAGGTTGGAGCTTGAAAACGCTCTAGGGTGGTGGTAGAGCAAGTTGGAGCTTGTTATAGTGTTGGAGCATCCTTTCAACAATTGCTGATAAAACTAGAGTGTTGGAGTTGGAAAATTGAATGCTTTTCTAGAGGACTAGGGAGTTGGGGCTTCCCTTTTTTCAATTGGAGCTGAAACATTAATATACTCAAATTATTAGAGAAGCGTTTGGTGGTTTTTGTGCTGGAGGAGGTTTCCACCTAAAAAATTTGGTGTCTACTATCTATTGCTTATTTATGTTTTTTGAATTGATGCTCTGAAAAGATTTATATATATTACTAATTGATAAGAAATACCAATTCAGCCCCCTTTTAGTCTTTCCAACACTTCTTTCCTACGAAGTAGACATCATATCCCTTGTCTTGTAGTTCAGAAACCGAAATCAGGTTCATGCCCAAGCCTGGCACATGCAACACATCTGTAACACTGGTGCTTGCTCGTGACTCCCTCTGAATGTCGATGGTACCTCTCCCAACTGGAGTACATTTAGTTTTGTTTCCCATCTGAATCTGAAAGTCCATCTCTTCCTCCATGTAACTGGAGAAGTAGTCTCTAACCCCTGTCATGTGTTTTGATGCTCCACTGTCTATATACTAGACACCTTGTGAAGTCGAGCTAGAGAGGCAAGCTATTTGAGCGAATTCATCTTCCTACTTGGAAGACAAATCCAAATTATGTTGGTCTCTAAATCTTGCTGTGGCCATATTTGGAAAATCCAAGAACTCAAATACACTAGAAAAATTAATCAACTGGGTTTTGAAACCCTTGTGTGCTTTCTATTCCAGGCCCCGCATTGATCTGCTACTGCGGAACCCTTATGCTGCAAACCCTCTGCGCCATATCTGCTCTGCGAAATTCGATCTGCCTACAGAAATCTTTTCTAGCAACCTCACTGCCTATTGTTGCTCATTAAGACAACTTGCACTTCCTTCGAATCACTTTCCTGGATTGGAAATCAAACTGTTGCCTTAGAGACACGCACTGGCTAACTGACAGATCTGTTCTTCAGTGCACCAATCTCCCTCTGATATGCACCAACGTCACTCTAGAGCTTTTCCGATCTAACTTGCTTTGATACCATGTGAAATTTCCATGACTGCAGTTACTAGGTATTATTTTCTTAACTCATGCAGTTTATTACTTTTCTGTAAATTAATTTACGACAAATAACGAACAATCCACTACTGCAATCTTCACAAATAAATACGTTCGGAAAATAAAATATTGGAACTAAGAAAATAATACACACACATACAATAATTTTGACATTGTTATTTTCAATGTTTCACCGAGTTTTCGAGACGGGGAAACGCGGGAGCAAGGATACGCACAAGGGGGACGTATACAAGAAACACCAAAATTTAGGGAAATTTCGAGGAAACGGGGGGACATCAAAGCCACAAAAATTATAAAATTATTAAAAATTTAATATATAAAAATAAAAAAATAAAATCCCAACAATATGTTAATAACTAAATTAGTAGATGGTAAATCTTATTAATTATGAAATGCACATCAAAATATGATTATCATTTCGTATGAGACTATTGTGAAGTAAAATTATCAGTTGACATTTCTGCAATCATCAATGTAAATCTAAAAATAAATTACTAAATTGAATCTATCATTTGACATTATGCAATGCTCCATCTAAATTCATCATTTGGCAATGGGCATTAATATTATGCAAGGTACATCTAAATTAAATTCATCATTTGACAATTGAAACTACGCAATGCACATCAAAAATTAAATTCATCATATGACAATGACATTTGAAGTCTAAAACAGCCATAGAAAATTGAACTAAAAATAAACATAGAAAGCAATGAAATACATAAATTTTTTTTTTTTTTTTAAAATTGTTATTAGCGAAAAAAATTGGGGGACGCGTCCCTCTTGCATCCCCCCTGCATCCCCTCGTCCCCCCCACAAGAGAGACGCATTTCGTCACTGGAAAAATGCCTCCCTAGAGTTTCCCCAAGTTTCCAAAAAAGGGGACGTGGGGAAAGTTTTCCCAGGAGTTTCCCCATCTCGGGAGCATGGGGGAGCGAGGAAGCGCGTCCCCCACCATGGGGGACGTGTCCCCGTGGAACATTGGTTATTTTTGGGCAATTGTCCCTGGAAAAACACCAAAGGGAAAACCAGTGCAACAAATGAGGGTTTTATTATTATTCAACAATTTGAGAGTACAATCATCTGCTTGCCTGATATTGGAAAAGCTTCGGCAAATATTGATCTCCACTGACAAAATAAACTGGAGATTCAAAATCTCCGTCTGCAACTCGATCTGGCCTCTCTCAACCAACTTACACTTTCTTTGGCTACTCGCATTGCCTGCTAGAGTGCACATGCCTGTTTCTGGAAATTCGCACAATCTCTGGGAACCCTTCCCTACAAATTGTTTTGCCTCAGTAGTTGCTAGACCCACTTGCTCTGCCTCCGGGACATAGTTTCGACACTGGCACATTGAAACTATGTCTCTCTTGCAACTCACATTGGGTAAACTGGTTAACTCACACTAGCTAATTCAACCTTCTTCTTTGCAGATAAATCGACCTCCTTGCCTTTGGAAACTAGAAATTACTATGGAATTTTTCATCGAAAAATTTCCTCCCAAATCTCTGCTGAAACCCCACTGCTTGGTGTCCTTCAAGCTTCAACTGTGCCCTTGTTGAATCACTGCAACTGGGTAGTTGAATTGCTCGAATGTTCACTGTCACTTCTACAAACTACATCAACTTGCTCTTATAATCTTTTGTTTGGCAACCAACTATTGATTTGTGGTAGCATCATATGTGCTCTAAGTCTCAAACTTTGTGGAGAGGCTTAGACACATGCATTACAGAAATTGTTTTGGGGAATTCCACCCAGAAACAATTTTATAAGAAAAATTAATTATTTTTATTAAGGACCCTAAGTCTAACTTAGGAAATTAAAATAATTAATGAGTATTAATGTAAACTGTGGGTGAAACTTCTAGAAAAAACAGATCAAGTCTAATATAATCTTAGCTGCTGATTGGAGATCTAATCTTGGTCGTTGAAGTATCAATGAGAAGACTATAAAGGAAGACTTGAGGGTCATTTGTAAGACACACCGAAAGGATCAAGTGATCGAATTTTCTGACGGAGTAGTCATCGGACGAAAACTTCAATCTAAGTGATTCTTCAGCGCAGTTGAGGGGTAGAGACAGTTTTGGAAGGAGGATCTTCTTTGGGCCAAGGATCGGTAGTAGAGAAGCAGGGGAAGACGAAGAGGAGGTTGCGTAGAGCCCAGAGTGAGTGATGCAGCACCCAGAAAAGGGGTGACGCAGGGCCACACAGGGCCCATGCAGAGGCAACACAGTTCTTCAACAGAAAGTCTGATTTTAGCTAGGGAAATCCAGATTTGAGTAAGGAGGGTTGGATCGATTTTCCGGAAGGACTGAAAGATCACGTAGAAGGGGTGACGCAGTTCCAGATCTGACCCCAAGTAGGCCTACGCAACTACTGCGCAGAGACAACGCAGCGGGAGCTGGGGTTTTATCAATTCAGCTACCGGATCAACCGAGACTTGCAGAGTGAGGTATACTCATTGATTTATTTCTCTGTTAGTATTCTCTGTAATTGATTTGTTCGGTGAGACAATCAGAGTTGTATCCAGTTTAATTGTTGCTTAATAAATAAAACCCTCAGATTTGCTGCACCGGTTTTCCCGCATTGGGTTTTTTTGGGGACATTTGTTGAAAAACAATGGTGTCCTGTGTGTGTGTTATTTTTCTTGCTCAGATTTCTGTTTTCACAAATATTTAATGGGTGAAGGCTGCTTCAGTAACCGCTTCGATATTTTAAGAAGTAATCTTTAAATAACTTGTTAAATCAGATTTGCAAGTAGGAGAAATAGTTCAACTTGTTGCAGTAGGGTTTCCAGATCTAGATCTTGGAATTTTCACACCAACGACCATGATCACATCTCGATTCTAAATCGATGGCTATGATCATTTTGACTCCATAAACTAACTTTTCCGAAAGTCTTTAGAGCAAAATCAACCTCCCTGATTTAATCAACTAGTTTTCCTAAGTTAGACTTAATTATTGGCCAATTAATTTGATTTAATCTACTAGTTTTCCTAAGTTAGACTTAATTATTGGCCAATTAATCTGATTTAATCAACTAGTTTTCCTAAGTTAGACTTAATTATTGGCCAATTAATCTGATTTAATTAACAAGTTTTCGTAAGTTAGACTTAATTATTGGCCAATTAATCTAATTGAGGTGTTTCTAAGGCGTTTCTTGCGAAACCTTTTCTAGGTTTTGGAGATCTCGTGTTCTTTAGCCTCTTAGACCAGTGAAGCACCACTCGTATAAGACCCGCGGGTCTCCGTGGGTTCTATGGCGAGCTGTGTCACTCGCATAGAACTTGCGCTCTCTACCCTTATCTGCTGAAACTCGTATTAAACTCGCCTACTCGCATAAGACCCGCGGGTTTCTCATAGGACCTGTATCGGACTCCTATAATACCCGTCCCACAACAAAAGGCAAAAAATTTTGGATTTTTTTCAATTTTTTTATTTTTTATTTTTCAATTTTTTTTTGGAAATGAGGTGGAGGAAAAGGGAATTTGGAGGGAAGAAAATGCTTGATAAGCACCTCTCTCCCTTTCGGAGGCATAGGCAAGGAAAGTGGTAAGTTTTTTTTCAATGCTCATGATCATGGAATGCTGGTAAATGGAGGGACCATCATCTACTCTTAGCTTTGGAGTAGGGATATGGTTTCAGGCAATGCAGAAGTGGACATTTTGAAAGCAACAAATGTTTAGACAGTTGTATAGTCCTCTGTTTTCTTGGGAGTAGCAGCACTGGTAGAGTCACAACATTGGCGGAGTAGCAACACACTATAACAACAAGGTAGAGTCACAGCATTGGCGGAGTAGCAGCACACTGTCCTGTTTTCTTAAGCTAATTTCTAAGGAGATTTTGTTGTTTTGTATTAGTATAACTGATGTAATGTTTTCATCTATGGCGGACAACTTAGGCAAGGAAAGTGGTAAGGCTTTTTTCAATGCTCATGATCATGGAATGCTGGTAAATGCAGGGACCATCATCTACTCCTAGCTTTTGGAGCATGGATATGGTTTCAAGCGATGCAGAATTGGACATTTTGAAAGCAACAGATGTTTAGACAATTGTATAGTCTGTTGTTTTCTTTGGAGTAGCAGCAGTGGCGGGGTAACACCACACTGTAACAGCAAGGCGGAGTCACAGCATTGGCGGAGTAGTAGCACTGGCAGAGTAGCAGCATTGGCGGAGTAGCAACACACTGTCCAGTTTTCTTAAGCTAATTTCTAAGGAGATTTTCTTGTTTTGTATTAGCATAACTGATGTAATGTTTTCATATATGGCGGAAAACTTAGGCAAGGAAAGTGGTAAGGTTTTTTTCAATGTTCATGATCATGGAATGTTGGTAAATGCAGGGACCATCATCTACTCCTAGCTTTTGGAGGAGGGATATGGTTTTAGGCAATGCAGAATTGGACATTTTGAAAGCAACAAATGTTTAGATAGTTGTATAGTCCTTTGTTTTCTTGGGAGTAGCGGCATTGGCGGAGTCACAACACTGGCAGAGTAGCAACACACTATAACAGCAAGACGAAGGCCCAACACTGGTGGAGTAGCAGCACTGGCGGAGTAGCAACACACTATCCAATTTTTTAAGCTAATTTCTAAGAAGATTTTGTTGTTTTGTTTACAGCTCATTGGTGGATAGATTGTGGCTCTGAGGCACTGCAATTACAAGAATTCACCATTAGAGTTTTGAGTCAACCCTATAGTGCTTCTTCTTGTGAGCGAAATTGGTCAGTGTTTGAGCACATCTGCGGCAAAAAGAGAAACAGGTTGGAGCATGAGAGGTTGGAGAAGTTGGTTTTCATCTACTACAACCTTCGAATGCTCACAAAACAAGTGCAACCAAAGGATACAAATCCAATTTTATTGGATATTATTGATTTAGAGTCTGATTGGGTTGTGGAGGAGGAGCCCCCTGATTTGAGTTGGTTTGTTGAAGAGACTAAGGATCTCTCTAGTTTGCCATCTCAAATGGAGACTCCCAATACCCCTGCCTCACAGTTGCTTCAGCCTTCCGATGCTACCATGAGCTCCACGAGGGCTTATTATAGGCGTGGTCGTCCATGAGTGATGAGACTCAAGATTGTTATGAGACAATCATTTATCATTTATTACATATGTATTTGAATTTTGAACTTGCTGACATTTTTGATTTTGATTATGGAATCATGATTCCTTTTCTTATTCAATATCTAAATGTTTTTCTTACAAAAATTGAATATGTTATGTTGTACTTTTATAGATATGAGATGATGTTATGTAATATGAATTATTGCATATATTGTGGTTTTTATAACTTATAAGGACTGGAATTATCATTAGTTTCTTTTTTTCTGCTTAAAATTTACCATATTTTAAGTTTTTTTTTGCATTTTGACGAGTCTCATACGAGTTTTATACAGGCTATTCCCTCAGAATCCCAAGTCTTATACGAGTCGACAAGTCAAGGGTTGGACGAGTCTTATACGAGTTTGAGTCATGCAACATTGTCTTAGACACCATAGAGACTAGAATACCTGTTTGCTGCTACCAAAAACTAACACCTAACAGGGTTATGGACCTAACTATCCCTAATATAAGGAGGTAATTTGTTTACGAGGCTTGATCTAATTAGACATTTGAGAGTGAGATTTGTGTGAAGTATTCTCGTGCCCCTAACATTAGGTGTGGTCCACTATGATGCACTTATGGTTATTGTACCTAATAATTGTTGATTTCACTTGATCTTGAGAGGGTTTTGTTAGGTGGTTTTGTCACAGCAACAGAGGTGTCTTGAGCGATGAGTATCCTCCTTCTCAGTAGCATTCTAGAGGTCATTTTACCTATTCAAGGGAGCAAATATGGCCTAGTTGATACAACATTGCCTACCTAGAGCAGAGTGTTGGGCAATATGATGGTTCCACATGGTACTTGACACTCTGCAGTACCCCTAGATTCTGAAATGCTAAGCTAGTGAGGCTTGATGTTTGATTTATTGAAGATGTGCTCAGATGGTCCTGGGATGCCCCTAAGATGCCCTTGTTTAGAGGATGAAGTCATAATGGAGGAGATATTTCTTCCACGTGTGTGGGATATTTTGGCATTATTTGTTATGTTTTGAGCTATTATGAGGTCGGCTAGTAACTTCTGACTTGTTAAACACTCAAATAAAATTGTATAGGGATTTTACGTGTGTTAATTTTAGTTAACAATGGTATGTTCTATGCTTAGCACAATTACTTCAATGTACTTTAAGCAACCCAATGACAATTTCGAAATTAGTTTCCAATAGCAATCACATCAACCATAATTCACATTGACAATAACTGTAGATAGAACACAAAATAAAATGCAGAAGACAAGCTAAGACAAGAGGACATCATATTTGGCGGATGTCAGGGAAAAACCCCTATGTGGGGAAAACCCTTTGATCAATTCTTCTTATTATCATCTCAAAGGTTCAGCATAGAGAGAGAGTACAAAAAGTCAAAGTTGACTTGCCAAATCAAAGTCAAAACAAACCTGACAAATTTGTAGTCAAATTCAACCCTAACCAGAAAGTCAAAGATGGTCAACGCAATAGTCAAACCTCTCCTTTTAAGCTTGGTCAAAGGCAGTAAAACTCGGCCTCCAACAATGGTCAAAGTCAACCCAAAATAGTCATAAAATATATGGTCAAACTTGGTCAACATGAAGTCAAACCTGTGGTCAAATAGGCTTGTCGTCAGTGTAGGTCAAAGTCCTCCTTTTGCCTCAGTTCCCGTGCCCCAAAATGCAATATGCTGAGATAAAATTCATCTTGAAAATCAAAGTCAAAGGATGCCCATAAAGTCAAAGTCAACATTAGTCAAACCCTTGTCAAACTGCGATTTTTTTTGAAATTCTCGGCCTTGCAATTTTGTCTTGAAATTCGTTCACTTTGGCACACGTGTGTGAGAGAGAGAATGCCCTATAGCTGTACGAACCAATGCGAGAAGGAGAGAAGAATGTGTGAGTGACGATGATGCCAAATGAGGTGAGAGGTCACTTGTATTTATACAAGTCGTTGAGGGTGAAGTGACACGTCCATTGGTGGGCTTCATGAGCCTACGTGATGATGTCGTCGACCTGAACAATTTGCAAATGTGTGGGTATAAATTCAAAAAACACACTTCTGCTTGTCCAAATTAGATGATCTTTATATCAATTTTGGTCCTCTCGGAAAGAGGAATTTAATGCAATCATCATCTCTATAAAATGAGCTGTCTTAAGGTGGATATTGGCCCTAGTTGCCAATTTTAACACTCCCTCTCAACTAGGGAGAATTCCACCTGCCAATACATCCATCATCATCAATCATCATGTTGTCTTGTTGTCATGAACCATCTCTGTATCTTATCTCATCTTTGCTTTGCTAAACATTGATATGAATAACGAAGAAGAATCAATCGAGAGTGAGTCACAAGACCTTACCACTCTTCATTGACAAAAATCAGTATAGAGGTAGAACCTCAATCAGACTTGATCCCAGATCAAGTTGTTGAACACCATGCATCCTAGACATAGGGAGTACGACAGTACACGATGCATCCATCGGTAGTGGTATGGTCCCTATCCACTTTTCCCAACTCATTGGCGAGATGAGAGGTACTTCCAATGAGTAGCAAACTACATGGGTAGGATGTATGCTGGGGCATCAGCAGGAGAAGGTGAACCACTCATCCTGCTCATATGCCATAGGAGAAGGTGAACCACTCATCCTATGCATATCAATCATAGGGGAAGGTGAACTACTCACCCTACACACGTCAACCATAATGGGGTATCACAGGGGAAGGTGAACCACTCACAATGTACTCAACGCACCAATAGGGGAAGGTGAACCACTCACCCTATGGTCACTCGTAGCTCCAAGAAGTACCCCAACCCCCCAAGAGCTCCCAGAGCTCAATGTCCAACTCAAGTGGGACCCTCATGGGAGGGTCTTTCCACGACTCCAAGTCTCTCTCGGAAGGCTAAGAATTCGACCTTCCCTAAGGGCTTCGTGAGGATGTCTGTGACCTGCGCATTAGTCTTGATGTGTTGGAGCCTTATTGCTCCTCGTTGTACCATATTCCAGATAAAGTGGTACCTGATATCAATGTGCTTGGAGCGGTTGTTGAACACAGGATTTTCTGAAAGATGAATCCCACTGGTTGTCGCAGAATATCACAGTGGTATCCAACACGTGCTCAAATAGCTCACTAAAGAACTTCCTCAACCAAATAGCTTCACAACAGGCCATACTAGCTGCAATGTATTCGGCCTCGGCGGCATAGTTTTAAAACTCCGACTCGGACTCCGAACCAGTCGAGGGTCGACTTCGACTCCGACTCTGACTCGGTATCGACTCAACATAGTTGATTTCAATGACTCGATCTTTCTAAAAAAATACATTAAATATTTATTTTTTTATAAAAAAAACATAATTTTAAAGATTTTCATTCATGTTTCCAAACACAAAGCATTAGAATATAGAGAGAAGACAATGTATGGTCAAAGTAGGCTCATGAATATATCCATTATATCAAAATGGCACCCAGTGCACTGCCAATACATGTAATATATAGAGATCAGAACAAAAACACATAACCAAGGAGGCTCTAAATGGCCTCTACAACAAAACATCACTAGTCACTAGTCACTACTGGCTACTGCTAGAGAAGCCAACATCATCTGTCTTAGACTCTGAATCAGAGCTAGACAGGGAAACCCATGGCTCCTCCTCATCACGATCTCCAACTGCAACTGTAGAAGTAGTAGCACTATCAGGTGCAACCGTTGCATGCTGAGATAGACAAGCTATGCGCTTGTGTTGTGTCTGAGTAGAGGAAGTGCCTACATCTGGATGACTTGGGGCTAGCCCTGGTACTAGTGGATCTGCATTTAACTGAACATTATGTTCAACTAATGCCTCCATCTCTAAATCCAAATCAAGACCAATATCCTCATCATAATCAAACTCTGTTGGATGACTCTCCACTACCCAATCTGATGTTGGATCAATATCTTCCAACACAATGGGATCTGTATTAGGTCTTTTTTTCAACAATTGGTTGCGTCTTAGCCAGAGGTTGTATTGGACATAGACTAGATCATTTAACCGTTTTTGTTCCAAACGGTTTCTCTTCTTCGTGTGAATCCTCTCAAAGACAAACCAAGTGCATTCACACCCAGAAGCATTGCAAGTTTGACTCAAAATACAGATTGCACACTTCTGCAATTGAGGACAATGGCTACAAAATGCCTCCCACCATTGTGCTACAAAAAACATAGTTGTGTAATGAGTTAGCTCAACAAATTATATCCAACTTTCAAATTATAAACAATTTAACAAAATAAGAAGTTGAAAATTGAAATTGTTTGTTTACCTGGCTCATCTGCTTCCCTTGCAATCCTTGCTAGGTTCTTGCCAAAGGTACTTGTGGCTCTGCTGAAGCAAGTGATCTATCGGTGTATCTCTAGTTGGTCACTCTCCTTAGGGGCCATGCGCTCAAGGCACTCAATCAATCCATCTCTAACCTCCCTAGTCAAAGCTTCTGCCTCCAGAGCTTTATAATGATACCTCGCGTTCAGAAAAAAACCCAACTGCGTGTATAGGGTGATGGAGTTGATTGTTCCATCTTTGATCAATAATTTCCCAAATGGGCCCATACTTAGCCACTCTATCCTTGTATGTTGCCTTTATTTGCTCCTTTGCTTGATCCATAACCTCATAAATGAAGCCCATAGCCAATCTTTCCCCATCCACCAACCACAACACCTTAACCTGTGGCTCAACAACCTTCACAATCTCTGCTCCCTTTTTCCAAAATATTTCTTCATTAACTTTCTTTCTCACATCTTTGACATCCTGTTTGTGAGCCCATTGACATTCATTCCATTCGTCACTAGAAAACATCCTTTGCAAGTTTCTATGTTGGGAAAGCATCGATTGCAATGTCAAAAAATGAGTTGCAAATCTAGTGATGGCAGACCTAACAATATCCTTGCCCACTGTGTTTTTCCTCGTAAGGTTCAAAATCCATGAGTGATTGTAGATATATTTTCTTATTCTTTTGGCATGCTCTACAGTGTTTTTGATCCAATCTATTTTACCAATATCCTTAAGCATGAGGTCTATGCAATGTGCAACACATGGGGTCCAAAAGATGGTTTTGTGTTTTTCCTCTAACATTTTACCAACAAGAACATAGTTTATTCTTCTCTGCCAATGGTGCTGGAAGCCTGTGCGTGTGTGGAGCTAGTAAAGGCATTAATTTCGTTGGAGGACTAGCGTATCATTGCCACAGGGATTCAAAGTTGCCGTGTATGTCGAACATGACGACATTTTCTTGAAGAACTAGGCAACAGGCGCGCAATCTCTAGATCAATCGAATGGTTGCGTGGGTTAATTTTGTCGTAGGATGGTTTGCGACGAAGATATGTGTTTCCAAGAGCTTGCTCGAGTTTCCTTTTGACAGACGTCAGAGATGCAATGTGGAAGTCGCTAATGTGTTGTCGCATTTGAGTAGGGATTATAGTGCAAGAGCTGTGATTGCTCAGGATTTTAATTGAGCCGATTTCACCTAATAGTCGAATTCAAAGGGAAGTGTGTATTGGACGAGGCCACTGAAAGGGTCGAGTCTGGGTTCTATCATCATCGGTCGCACATACAGTCAAAGATCATTTTTCTGGTGGCATTATTGAACGCCCGACCGAATATATTTATTTTTTCCTAAAGTTCGAGAGGGTCCATGGAGGCGGTATTCGTTGGCTGGGTATTGTACCTTGTCTGCTTTTGCGTGGGAGATATTTCTTCCAGGGCTGCGTATTTCACACCTGAAGGTTGCATTTGCGGAGTTGTGGCTCATACGAACATCTTTGTTGAGGCTAAAGTTGACTACACATTATTTGCTCCATTGGCGGTGCACATTCCAGAAAAACAATGATCACATCATTGGTTGAACCATGGAGGGATTCCTAAATAGCTTGACGAGAATAAAAGTTGGTTCCTTGAACCACTATGCATTAGAAGCCCAGAAAACAAAACCGAACAACAACCCCTTTTCAAGAGAAATTTATGCCATCTTTCAAAAGGAACAACCACAAGATTTGCAGGGAGAATTGGGGATTGGTCACAAAATTCTTGGGCTTGGAACAGATTTGAAACACATGAAGATGACATGGAGAGTTCTATCCAAACTTGATGAGCTTAATGAACTTTTGTCCAAAATAAGCCAAGAAGAAGGGAAGAAACTGATTTGGGCTCTAAAACCTGCTATGCTTGCTCTTATACAACCCAAATTTTTGGAGGAACCGTGTGAGGGGGTCAGACTTCCAGTTGCATCATGCCTCAGTAACATTATGAAGTTGACCGCACCTATAGCTCCATACAGTGATGATGTTATGAGGAGGATTATGAGGTTGATAGTAGGGACTTTTCAGGATTTGGACAACAACGCAGGCTCTACCTTCGGGAAGAAGCTTGAGATGTTAGGGAGTATGGCCACATTCGAGACATATGTCATCATGTCTGACCTTCAGTGTGATGACTTGATTCTGCAGATGTTCCAATGCTTCTTCAGCATTAGGAGACATCATCCTGACACCGTCATAGCACACATGCAGTCCATCCTGTCGTCATGTATGAGAGACCATGAGACCATTTGCCGAGAGTTACAGACTAGGTTGTTGAGCATTTAGAGGAGAGAGCAGTTGGTCTCACTTGCTGCTTATGAGCTAGCCCGAGGGTTGGTTGAGCATAATATTGGGCTATTCAGGAGACAGTTGACTAGGGAGGAGATGCTTCAGTTTGGTAGATCAGGCAACAAAAATGAGCTGAGGAGGAAGGGACTTTGCTTCATCTGCAAAGAACCTTGGGGGCCTGATCACTCATGCTTGAGTGATGCAGATGATGTGGCGGAGGCAGAACAGAAGGGCATTCCTTCTGTATGCCAGGATGAGGACTCTTCTTTAGATGAGTCCACGGGATTAGACGGGGATGCTTCTGGGGAACAAGAGCAGTCATGTAGAGATGATGACAGTAGGTCGAGCTATATTCCCGTGTGCAGGGTGAGCAGTCAGGGGACTCTACGAGAGATACTCAGGGTGATGAGTCACTTGTGATGATTCAGCCGGAGTAGCATGTGATGGAGCAAGAGTCAACATAGGAGGATACTATGCACATCATGCATGATAGTCCTTTGGGGAGAGCCAGATGGAGACTCACATTGAGTCTATGATGGATATGCGGCTAACCTTGGGGTTAGCCATTGAGGAGGAGCAGTCAGATGCACAAACACAGAGTACAGTGACAGTAGTTGTAGATCCATACCCTCTGGAGATGTTGGAGGTTGATGGGATCATTCTGCAGGGGGCTAGTAGACAGCAAGAGCATGATATTCTTGATCAGGAGTGGGAGGAGCTGTTGGAGATGGTGGAGCATCCATCCTTGGGCCGACACATTGATGAGGTGCGGATAGATGCGCATGCAGTCAGCAGAGCTGTAGTACTTTCAGGGAGTAGCACTCTCCAGGAGTACATCGATGGGGCTTGCAGTATATCTTGCCCACTTTTGCCCATTATAGAGAGAGGGGCTTTCTTTTGCAGGCATATCTCGTTGGTAGATAGGACAGAGCAACGTGAGTTGATTACGGGCTGGCGACAACACTCAATATGTGTTCCGTATGCAGTTGTCGTCGCATTGGATTCTTCTTCCAGGATGGATTGGCGGGAGATCATGAGTTGGTACCCTCTTGATGGTACGATCTTCTTCGTAGGGAGCACAACGGAGCAGGGGTCCTTAGACATGGTAGATGATACAAATTCCAGTTGGCAGTGGGGCACAGATCGACATTTCTTCAGCATTCCATCCCGGTTTCAGGAGAGCAAGATCAACACTGGATTGAGTTAGGGGTTGGATTGGAGAGAGGTGATGAGTTGGTACACCGTTGGTGGGGCAACTTACACAGTCATAGCTGCAGCACAGCAGGAGTCGTGGTCTTCACCTCCTAGAGCATTAGTTATAGCCAGAGGCAGTGCGCAGTTCGAGCCATGGGACTTTGGCGATGATTGGCCATGGTGGTGTGGGATCCGGGAGGATTGTTTGATGACCGGTACAGTGAGAGATCAGCTTGGGATCCTGGCATTGAAGGGTCTATTTCGAGTGGCTTGACGCAGGCACATAGTAGCACCAGGGGGTTTGTATGGGATCCAGGCATTGGGTCTCAGTTGTGGTAGGCCAACAGAGTGGCCCACTTATTTGAATTGCTTGAGGGCAAGCAATCTTGGGGCGGAAGGTCTGTAATATTCCCTTTTTTGGTGTCACCTACGACAGGGTTAGGTTGAACTTCCAGAGTTAGGAGTAGACCGGTCACATGTACAGGTTGGTGTCATCAGCGGGCCCAGGGGCTTTTTGGAGAAGTTTTGAGGAGTTTCTATGCGGTCGGGTGGCATTCGCTTGATATATTCCATCATCCGAGAAGTTTGGCTTTCGTCCCGATGCATTCCGACAACTTTCAGAAATTTGAGTTATTTTCAGGAGGAATACATGATAGAACACCTTAGTGTAATAGCTCATTGGAGCCGAGATGAGGATACCTCCATGATGGGATAGTTGGACATGAGTTTCAGTGACCGGAGGGGACGTGGTAGTCGATTTACTCTTTTCCGTATTAAAAAGTAATATTTTAATAAGAGGGAAAAGTGCTCCATGAATAAAATAATAATAAAATAAAGCTCTAGAAGGCTCCAAGAGATCTATAAAAGAAAGGGAGGAGGTCATTGAGACATATCTTGGATTAGATCACTTTCTTGTGTGAGAGATTTCAGAACGTGGTTCTCTAATCTATTGGTAGCCCCAGGACGGAAACCCTCGGGTGATTTGTGAGTGTTGGACGGAAACCCAACTCTCTTTGAGGAGACTTCATTCAGAAGTTTCGCAGAGCTTTAAAGATATTGGAGTGAAGATCATTCAGATCCTCAACGGGTGCTATAGTGGATTCAGTGGTAGATGTTGCTGCTGGGAGAGTGCAGCAGTTCAGTTTTGGAGGTCAGCGCAGTGCAGCGGTTCATATTGATGGCCAGTTATCCATCTCAGCTCTTTTGGGTCAGATGTATTTGTAACCCCAATTATTATTTATAATAAAAATGCTGAGATTCTTCCTATTCGATGCGTTAATGGATTGCAGTGCTTATGTGTTTTATTTTACATGGCAATCTTTTGTTTATTAATTCAGTAATTTTATGGTAAAATGCTGGGTTAGTGTGATTTTCGCAAAATTAGTAAAATATCCCATTTATGGATATTACAAAATGAATCTTCAATGGAGAAACCCACAACAGAGGTAACTTATCACTGAACGGAATCCGCAAGTCCAAATCTAGTTGTCGAATTACAACATCATTACGAGTACGTTCTTGAAACAAGTTAGAAGATTTGCATTCCGTTGAAACGGTTATTTAATAAAGAGACTGCCGGTTTATGTGGTCCGAGACTGTGTAATATTCCCAATTAGCGATGGCTAATTGGAAATATTAATTTTGATCAATTTTGCCTACTATAGTTAAATTATAAATAAAAGTGAGTAGAGGGGGACATAACTCACTCTAAACATGAAGTTCACTCCCTAGTAGACACAACGTTGTAACTTAAGTGGTCAAGGGGGGCAAAGAGACCACGTAGAGAGGGGACCCACTAGAGCACGTGGAGGGACTGCGCAGGCTGAGTTGGCAGCGTGGGGCCAAGAGAGGCTACGTTGGAGATGATGGGCCTAGGGTTTGAGAGAGAGGCCAACATTATAAAAGGAGGAGAGCCTCCTCATTTTGGTCATTTGATGTTTATGATATTGAGCTGGTCACTTTGACTTCTTGAGCACGCTGGTTGTTTAGCTAGTCTGCAGCACTGTTTAGTGCACCGAGTGTCTCCGTTCGGAGATCTCACCCTCAGCCCCGGGGGACTTCGAGTGCCTGCTCGGGTGAGGTAGTCCCATCGGTATTTTTGCAGGAGGATCGAGTTGAGGCTTGGTGGTGGAGCTTGGCATCTAGTGACTGCGCAGTCTTGAGAGGAAGGATGCAGTCCATTTCTTGGGAGCTCCGGATTGGGTTTCTTTTGGAGGTTTCGAGCTTTGAGATTGAGCAAGGGGCTAGCCCTTGCCTATTGGAGGATTGTGGCAAAGTTTGAGGCAGTATTTTGGTGGATTCCCTTCAGTGTCAGCGCAGAGCCTTGGAGGATAGCGTATATCCCCAAGCGGGTGATTTTCGGGGGTTGGCTATTTCAGAAACGCTCTTTGGGCTTTTCTGGGTTTGGTGAGTAGGGGTGGATTCCAGAGTTTCAGCTTTTTCCGAGTAGGGGAGCAGCCCCAAATACTCATTTTGGTTCCAGCTGTAGCAGCAGCACAACAGTTCTCCGACAGCTTGGATGCAGATCAGAGAGCAGCCATTTCTTTGTCATTCTGAGAGCTTTTCTTCACTTGCCTGGTGCAAGTCTAGGTGCCATCACTCTGATCACCTATTGTACTCATTTCTATTCTCAGTATAATAAAATGGCTGAGCTTTCTCTCTATATTTCCGAGTATTTGTTACATGTTCTACATATGCTATTGTATGCTTGCACTACTGTTATTTCTATCTTTGAGCATTCCAGATAGTATACCACTTGGTGTGTTTTTCCCATACTCTTAGACAGAGTTTGGAAAGGGCCAGTAGCCTCGAGATCTCACCCTCTTTTCAGAGGTGACATATCTGGTAAACGCCCTCCCAGTCCATCTCTAGTTGGAGTTTGCTTGTGTTTGAGAGATATCCCTGAAAAGGGATATTACAGTGGTATCAGAGCATAGATCTGGCTCAGCCTGTGGAGCTAGTTGTCTATGACACCGGGAGAGAAACCTTACATCTGCTACAGAGGTAGGAAGTACAGAGATATTGAGCGTAGGTTGGAGAACACCTACGGAGAGGGTGACTGCGTTCGGGTGGTGGACGGGAGAACGGGGAGGGAAGAAAGAACTGCGATAGACGCGGTGTTGAAATTTGGTCTGGGAGGACAGGTGGTTCCCTAAGGCTTTGATCTTTGGCCTAGGGAAAAGTGTCTAAAAGAATTTAATTTTTCTCCTAAAGTGACTTTATAAAGTTATAAAGTCAAATCTAATTAAAAGTGACTTTAAGTGATAAAGTTACTAAAGTCTAATTTTAAAGTGGCTTTAATAAAGTCAATGTAAAATTAGAAAGGAAAAGTGACTTTGGAAATAAATGACTAAGTGGGTCTTTATTAAAGTGGGGTGAATTAAAAAATAGGAAGTGAGATTTAAATGAGTATTTAATCTCAGCCCTAGATCTAAATCTGTTTCAGCCATTGGATTTAGGGATTTCCCAAAAGTCACTTAGGGTTAGGTTAAAGGAGGAAAAGGAGGAAAAGGTCATTCATTCTTTCATGAGCAGATTGGGAGAAGGAGAGCAAGAGAGCAAGGGAGATTTATGGGCAGTGAGGAGAAGGAGGCAGCAGCTTGGCACACATTCCAAGGCAGCATTTCAGCAAGACATTTCAGCAAGACAAGTGCAGCAGATTTAGCAAACAGCAGGCTGATTTTTTGCACGGTTTCCTAGGCAGGGAGGCCGTACAGCAAGGCCGTACAGCAGGGCCGTACAGCAGTATTTGGCACAGAAATCGAGGCAGCTAGTGGCTGTTCCGTACAGCTGAGTTTTGCAGCATTTTTGGCACGTTTTTCGAGGTCCGTACATCAGCATTTATTGCTGTTTTGGCACAGATTTCAAGGTGGCCGTACAGCTGCATTTATTGCAGATTTTTGGGCACGCAAATCGAGAAATCCGTACAGCATTTATTGCTGTTCCTGTTTTGCTGTTTGTGCGTTTTCCGAGGCAGTGGTTAAGCACGGAAAAAGAGATAAGTTGTAAAAGTATGTTTGCTGATTATTTATTTTGCTGAATATTTCTATCACTGTAAAAAGCATTTTTCCAGAAATAAGAAGGAGCTTTCGAACTGGTTTTCCCCAAGAGTTGTAGGGGGTTTTTCCAGGGTCACCTTGACCAAAAATTACTGTGTTATGATGTGTTGAATGGTTGTTTGTTACTGCTGTTTTTTTATTTCTGCATTTTCCAGCATTCTGAAAAATTTCCAGAATTTGTGTTTTCAGCAAAATTTATTTTTCCAGTTGTTGAATGTATGGTTATGGGAAAGGGCATTTAACTATTTTGGAGTAATAAGGTGAAAACTGAAAACCGAGGTGGGAAACTATAAATTTCTACATGAGCACTTGACCCGAGTGTGAAAAGCGTTTGGAACGGCAGGAAAAATTCGTGCCGATTTTCCTCGAAAATTCTGACAGTAATTTTCACAAACAGACTTTACTTACTAAGCGTGTTTTGTTCATTGTGATGTCTTTTTTTGGAGGAGCTTGAAAAGGGGTGTAAGGAGAAATTAGGTGTGATAGGCATTCAATTCTTTTGTGCATTTGAAGGAAGAAATGCGGAGAGTATCTTTGAAGGCGGTCTTACGGGGACAATATGGCCGCATATACCACACACCAGAACCAGCAGAATACTAGCCTCTTGATGCTACTTCGGTGGCAATATATAACAAAAAAGAACAACAAAGACAAAGGTAGTTCTAAATTTGAATCAGTTCATTATGCCATTCCTCTCGTATGAAGAAGAAATGCCACTTGAATATGGACGTATTGTCAATCTACGACATAATGAGCGGGAAAAGAGTACCAATGAGAACCGGAAAATGGTCCTGAAGGAGAAGTTGAAGACCATTAAGATGGGCAATGATAGTGCAGCTGGATATCTCACAAAGATTACTAATGTGAGAGATGAGTTGGCAACGATTGGAGAGGCCATTCCACCCACTGAGTTGGTGCGGATTGCAGTGAATGGCCTCCCCAGTTCATGGATGAACTTTGCTGATGGGGTTTGTGCACGTGAGACCCTTCTCACATGGGAGAGGTTTTGGGATGATTGCATTCAGACAGAGATCAGGAAAGGTCAGCTTGGGGCAGCCAAGCCAGTTGAGCAGGATGAGGATGTAGCACCGTTGGCAGGACGCAAGAAAGGCAAAGGGAAGAAGCAGGCTTCCACAAGCAATGGTGGGGGCAAAGGCAAAGGTAAAGGTAAACAGGATAACTCACAGAAGGACTATTCCAAAGTGAAGTGTTGGAATTGTCAAAAGATGGGACACTATGCAGTTGTGTGTCCGGAGAAGAAGAAGAAGAAGGGGAAGAACCAGAGCATGGCAGCTTCAGCAGAGGTTGAGGACTTTGCAGATCGCTTTGACCGGGAGTTTGGGTTCATTGCGTGTGAGTCTTCTAGTGCAGGATTATCTGCCATAGAGGTTCAGAGGGAGCATGCATTTCCCTCGATTAGCGAAGCATCTTCGGGTATCTGGTATGTGGACAGTGGGGCTTCACGTCATATGACAGGAGTCCGTGAGTACTTCTCAGAGCTTTCAGAGAGTGGCACTGATGTAGAGGTAGTACTCGGTGATGACAGAGTTGTTAGAGCAGTCGGTGTGGGAACATTGAGATTTCAGAGGGAGTCCAAACCTCCCTTGAAGGTGTCAGATGTTCTTTATGTGCCAGGGATGAGGAAGAACCTCATATCCGTCTCAGCTTTGGAGGATAGAGGATATGAGGTATTGTTCAGGGGAGGACAGGTGTTGATGTATCCCAGGGGCACTCCAGCTGATTCAGCTAGAGTGATAGGTGTACACCATGCAAAGGTGTACAAGTTTGCATTTCAGTCCCTTTTGGCATTGAGCAGTAGTACCGACAGCAGAGCTAGCAGTTCTGAGCAGTGTGAGATTTGGCACCGCAGGATGGGACACATGTATCATGGAGCCTTGAGGACTTTGCGGGAGATCACTACAGGTGTGCCAGATTTCAGTACTGATCACTTTGATACTTGCAGAGGATGTGCGATGGGCAAGTTTGCCAAATCCCCTTTTCCTAGCAGTGACAGCAGAGTGACTGGGATACTTGATTTGATTCATTCCGATGTGAGCGGTCGGATGTCTCATGTTTCCTTGAGTGGATATGAGTACTATGTTTTATTCATTGATGATCACTTCAGGAGGACCTGGATTTATTTCTTGAAGACCAAGAGTGAGGTCTTCAAGCGGTTTCAGGAGTTCAGAGCTCTTGTGGAGACACAGATAGGTCGGAAGATCAAGTCCCTGAGGTCGGACAATGGAGGAGAGTACACCCTTGGAGAGTTTGTTGACTATTATGCGGAGGCAGGCATTAGGAGGGAGTTCACTGTTCCTTACAACCCCCAGCAAAACGGGGTTGCGGAGAGGAAGAACAGATCCATCGGAGGGGCTGCCAAAGCCATGTTACATGATCAGGGGTTGCCATTGTTTTTGTGGGCAGAGGCCTGCAACACAGCTGTTTACTTGCAGAACATGAGTCCGCATCGTGCCTTGGGGCACATGACTCCGGAGGAGGCTTTTTCTGGGAAGAAGCCTGATATGGGTCATCTTCGTATCTTTGGGTGCATGACATACTCCTACATACCCAAGGAGAAGAGGACCAAACTAGAGCCCACCGCAGAGAAGGGTATCTTTGTGGGCTACAATGAGACCTCCAAGGCCTTTCGGATTTACATTCCTGCGCAGAGGAAAGTTGTTGTCAGGCGGGATGTGAAGTTCGAGGAGGACAGGGCCTTTAGGAGGTCACGGAAGTTAGAGTATCTGGATCAGCCAGACCCTCAGCAGCAGTTGAGTCAGTCACAGGGATCCAGTGGGCAGGGATCAGGAGGATCCGGAGGTACATCTATGACGATGTCAGGTCCGTCAGTGGGGAGTGGCTCGCAGAGTCAGAGGGGTGGTGCTATGGGCAGCACGCAGAGCAGTCCACAGAGCAGTTCACTGGGGAGTCCACCGATGGACAGTTCACACGGTACCTCAGCATCTACAGGTTCAGGTGCAGGCAGGAGGACAGCAGACAGACAGTCAGGAGTTCAGGCTCCTGATGTTGAGGAGGAGGAGTTTTA
Organism: Pinus albicaulis; assembly: GCA_034641835.2. NCBI lineage: Eukaryota > Viridiplantae > Streptophyta > Pinopsida > Pinales > Pinaceae > Pinus > Pinus albicaulis. Next base: position 1,477,528,789 of record CM076577.1, read on the forward strand.
TTCTCCGGCGGGAGAAGTGCACTCAGGGAAGAAGAAGCCCAAGTGGCTTCAGGACACCTTGAGAGATGCCACATCTGTTGCTGAGCCTAAGAGGCCGGTCAGAGAGAGCAGACCACCTGAGAGGTTTTGTATCTATATGGCAATGGCTACCAACATCCTTGACTCTGAGCCTTCTAGCTATGAGGAGGCAGCTAGCCAGCAGGTCTGGAGAGAGGCCATGCAGGAGGAGTATTCTTCTATCATGAAGAATGATGTTTGGGAGGTGGTGCCGAGGCCCGAGGGCAAATCCGTGGTTACTTCCAGATGGCTTTACAAGGTAAAGCATGCTGCAGATGGCAGCATTGAGAAATTCAAAGCGAGGTTTGTGGCTAGAGGGTTCTCCCGGGTAGAGGGAGTTGATTATGAGGAGACCTTCGCTCCCGTGGCTCGATATACTTCGATTCGCTCCATTATATCGATAGCAGCAGAGATGGGTTGGAAGATCCACCAGATGGATGTGAAGACCGCATTTCTCAATGGCTTCATACAGGAGGAGGTGTACATTCAGCAGCCACAGGGCTTTGAGGTGCATGGGAAGGAGTCCCATGTGTGCAGACTGAAGAAGGCCCTTTATGGCCTGAAGCAAGCTCCCAGAGCTTGGTACTCCAGGATAGATACTTACTTGCAGAAGATCGGTTTCACAAAGAGTGAGGCAGATCCGAACCTTTACTATATTGTGATAGGTGAGGAGCCTCTCATTCTGGTGCTGTATGTGGATGACTTAGTCATTACAGGTGCAGAGAGACTCATAGAGCACTGCAAGAGAGATCTTGCGGCGGAGTTTGAGATGAAGGACATCGGCTTGATGCATTACTTTTGGGTTTGGAGGTGTGGCAGGAGGAGGGGCATTTCTTCCTGGGACAGGGGAAGTATATTGTGGACATCCTTGGCAGATTCCACATGGAGGATTGTAGACCCATGTCGACACCGATGACCACCAACTGGAAGAAGCTTCATGCTTCGGATTCCGAGTTGGTGGATCCCACATTGTACAGGCAGCTGATTGGTTCCTTGATGTATTTGGTCAACACTAGACCAGATATTTGTTTTGCAGTCAACACAATGAGTCAGTTTATGTGTGAGCCTAGGAAGGTTCACTGGGTGGCTGCAAAACACATTTTGCGGTACTTGCAGGGGACAGTGGATTATGGTCCGGACTACAGGCAGGGGGATGGAGTGAGATTGGCAGGTTACACTGATTCTGATTGGGCAGGTTGTGCTTCTGATAGGAAGAGCACTTCAGGGTGCTGTTTTGGGTTGGGTTCGGCAGTGGTGTCATGGTTCAACCGGAAGCAGCAGTCAGTAGCATTGAGTTCAGCGGAAGCAGAGTATATGGCAGCCAGTCTAGCTAGTTGTGAGGCCATCTGGCTTCGCAAGATGTTGTTTGGCTTATTTGGTCAGCCGTTGAGACCTTCAGTGATTTACTGTGATAATCATAGTTGCATTAAACTCACGGAGAATCCAGTATTTCATGACAGGTCAAAGCATATCGGGATCAAATATCACTTCATCAGAGACTATGTTCAGAAAGGAGCTGTGAAGCTGGAGTATATTCCCACTGATGAGCAGGTTGCAGATATTCTTACCAAAGCCTTACCACGGGGCAAGCATGTCTACTTCAGAGACAAGATGGGTGTGGTGAGGAACACCTTCCTCTGTAAGAGGGAGTGTTGAAATTTGGTTACCGGAGGACAGGTGGTTCCCTAAGGCTTTGATCTTTGGCCTAGGGAAAAGTGTCCAAAAGAATTTAATTTTTCTCCTAAAGTGACTTTATAAAGTTATAAAGTCAAATCTAATTTAAAGGTGACTTTAAGTGATAAAGTTACTAAAGTGACTTTATAAAGTTATAAAGTCAAATCTAATTTAAAAGTGACTTAAGTGATAAAGTTACTAAAGTCTAATTTTAAAGTGACTTTTAATAAAGTCAACGTAAAATTAGAAAGGAAAAAGTGACTTTGGAAATAAATGACTAAGTGGGTCTTTATTAAAGTGGGGTGAATTAAAAAATAGAAAGTGAGATTTAAATGAGCATTTAATCTCAGCCCTAGATCTAAATCTGTTTCAACCATTGGATTTAGGATTCCCCAAAAGTCACTTAGGGTTAGGTTAAAGGAGGAAAAGGAGGAAAAGGTCATTCATTCTTTCATGAGCAACATTGGGAGAAGGAGAGCAAGAGTGCAAGGGAGATTGGGAAAGGAGGAGAAGGAGGCGCACTTACACGCATTCCACAAAAAGATTTCAAAGAAGACAAGGGCAAGAGATTTAGCAAACATCAGTTGATTTTTGCACGGTTTTCAGGTAATGGCCTTAACAGTGAGCTTGCTGCCACACAGCCCAAAGGCCTAAAATTGAGGCAACCTAGGGCCGTACCGTACAATGTAGTTTTGGCAAACTGCTTTTGGTACCTAATTTTCGATGGTTCCAGACACAGCATTTATCGGGCCGTTTTTTGCATGCATTTCAAGGTGGCCGTACAGCTGCATTTATTGCAGATTTTTGGGCACGCAAATCGAGAAATCCGTACAGCATTTATTGCTGTTCCTGTTTTGCTGTTTGTGCGTTTTCCAAGGCGGTGGTTAAGCACGGAAAAAGAGATAAGTTGTAAAAGTCTGTTTGCTGATTATTTATTTTGCTGAATATTTCTATCACTGTAAAAAGCATTTTTCCATAAATAAGAAGGAGCTTTCGAACCGGTTTTCCCCAAGAGTTGTAGGGTTTTTCCTGGTGGTCACCTTGACCAAAATTACCGAGTTATGATGTGTTGAATGACCGTTTGTTACTGCTGTTATTTTATTTCGCATTTTCGCATTCCGAAAAATTTCCGAATTTGTGTTTTCAAAGAAAATTTATTTTCCGCTTATTAAATGTATGGATATGGGAAAGGGCATTTAATTATTTTATAATAAGGTGAAATCGAAACCGGGTGGGAAACAGACTTACACGCAAGGAGGGGCCTCGTGGTAGACGCAATGGGGGAGCCAATGGCAGATGATAGTGATGCAAAGCAGTTTGGGGAAGCACTCCTCAAATCAGTGCAAGATCTGGCGAGGCAGATCAAGATGATGGGTTAGAGATTCACTGCTGTTGAGGCTAGACAGCGTGAAACCCCAAGGGGTTTCTATGCTGGTGAGGGGTCGGGCACATCCCACCATTTGCAGGAGCGGGATGCCACTCCGCACCAGGCATCACATGCACCCACACGTTCCACTATGCCCACTTTTCTGGGTGCAGACACAGGGGCAGGAGCACAACAGGAGCCAGAACTTGGCCACATGGGTGATTATTTTGCTGAGTACCAGGCATATGGGTAGGAGTTCAGGGATGCCCTTTCATTCAGAGACTTTGTGCAGCTCCAGCGGGACAGCAGACCTCGCGACCATCATAGAGGGCACCGGCATTATCATGATGGAGACACCCAGCGTACAGCGAGCCGATTCCATTTGCCTACATTTGATGGTTCATCAAACAGTTCGGCAAAGTCTTGGGTGGAGAAGCTGGACATATATTTCCAACTCAACCAGATGGCAGAGACAGAGGCCATCAAGGTGGCCACGTTGCATTTGGATGGCGAGGCTCAGGACTGGTGGTTCCATGGGATGGTTATACTTGGGCATTCCACGGTGACTATTTATGTCGAGTTCACTCGGAGGTTGATAGAGAGGTTTGACTGGAGGGATCCAGAGGAGCACTTTGTTGAGCTGACGAGGCTCAAACAGACCGACAGCCCGGAGACATATATTGCAGATTTCCTGAGGATTTCAGTGATGGTGCCAGATCTATCCGCAACACGGATGATCTACATGTTTGTTGAGGGGTTAGCAGAGCCACTTCGGGGTCTAGTCAGATCCACTAGACCAGCCACACTCCAGGATGCCATTGGCAGGACCCGGGATTTGCAGGATGCCTTACCGAAGACCAGGACACCTTACCCGCAGAGACAGGCTTTCCAGCCAAAGGGGAAGGATGTGAGGATTCCGCCTCCGAAGGGGAATCAGGGTAGGGTACAGCTTGATGATGATGCTAAGAGGGAGTTGAAGAAGAAGAGGTTGTGCTTTACCTGTCAGGAGCCGTGGGCACCAGGACACAGATGTGCTGCTGGCAAAGCACATTTTATTGAGGTCTTCTCCGAGAGTAGCGGGGAAGAGGACAAGGATGATGACGTGGAGGCAAGAGGCAGTCATGCAGCGCAGGATCCTTTGCCACCTCCACCCCCAGGAGCAGGAGGTGCGACCTTTGCACCTACCGGAGGGACCCTTGCAGCATTGCGAGGAGTTCCCAAGTACTTGACTCTGCGGGTATGTGGGACAGTACGTGGGCAGCGAGTGTCAGTACTGGTGGACAGTGGGGCAACCCACAACTTCATCGATGCACAGATGGTAGAGCGGAGAGGCATACAGACAGAGAGCTTCGATGGGTTTTCAGTCTTTTTCCCAGGAGATCAGGCTATGCAGTGTGCCCGATATGTTCCAGAGTTGTCAGTGACGATGGGCACCTACACATTGACTAACCACTGTTTCGTGGTTAACATCCCGGACACCAACATGATATTGGGTGTACAATGGCTTATCACTCTAGGGAAGGTCACCACGGATTGGAAGGCCTTGGAGATGGAGTGGGATGATGAGAAGATCGGGAGGCATGAGAAGATACGAGGTCAGCACACATATCCACCTCAGACTGTTTCAGCTCACCAGATGGAGGCAGACTTCCGGAAGGGAGACATAGAGTGGGCAGTAGAGCTGCGTGCATCAGAGGCAGGGACTACAAGGTAGACAGTGCATCTGGAGATACAGTCCATCCTTGACAGGTATGCCACGGTGTTTGGGGAGATTTCGCCAGGTCAGCCACCGGATCGGGGGTTTGAGCACACTATAGAGCTAGAGTAGGGCATTCAGGCCGTTATTACCACCCCCTATAGGCATCCTAAGGCCTATCGGGATGAGATTGAGCGGGCCATCTAGGAGTTGCTGGCTCTTGGACACATTCGATTGAGCACCAGTCCTTTTGCTTCTTCTGTGGTATTGGTGAAGAAGAAGGACGACACATTGAGGATGTGCATTGATTACAGGGCCCTGAACAAAAAGACCTTGAAGAACAGGTACCCTATACCGAGGATTGATGAGCTGATGGATGAGTTGAGGGGAGCACAGTTCTTCTCAAAGATTGATTTGAGATCCGGGTACCATCAGATTCGCGTGAGGGAGCAGGACATTCCCAAGACCGCTTTCAGGTGTCATTATGGCCACTTCGAGTTCTTGGTGATGCCCTTTGGGCTAACCAACGCACCAGCTACCTTCCAGTCGTGCATGAACCACATCTTCCGCAGTCTCTTGAGGAAGTTTGTGTTGGTCTTCTTTGATGATATCCTTATATACAACAGGACTTGGGAGGAGCATCTTCAGCATCTAGAGACAATAATGCATATTTTGGAGGAGCAACAGTTCTATGCTAAGCTCTCCAAATGTGAGTTTGGGTTGACAGAGATGCTGTACTTGGGACACATCATAGGGGTGGACGGAGTGAGAGTCCACGAGGAGAAGATCAGGGCCATCAGAGATTGGCCAGAGCCGAGAAACGTGACGGAGCTTCGAGGATTTATTGGTATCTGTACTTATTACAGGAAGTTCGTTAAGAGTTTCTTTCAGCTCGCTGCACCCCTGACAGATCTGACAAAGAAAGGGGCATTTAGTTGGACAGATACAGCGCAACGAGCCTTTGACATGCTCAAGGAGGTTATGAGCAGCTGCCTAGTGCTTGCGTTGCCAGATTTTACGCAGCCTTTTGTTTTGGAGTGTGATGCGTCGGGAGAGGGGATCGGCGCAGTGTTGATGCATGGAGGCCACCCTATAGCCTATGAGAGCTGGAAGCTCCTTCCTCATGAGCGGTTGTATGCTATAGACGACAAGGAGATGCTGGCCATTATGCATGCATCGGCCAAATTCCGGCAGTACCTGGTGGGTAACAGGTTCAGGGTGAGGACTGTTCACAACAGCCTCAGGTTCTTTTTGGAGCAGAAGCAGCTACAGGAGAGGCAGCAGAAGTGGGTCAGCAAGATCTAGGCGTATGACTTTGACATTGAGTATGTCAAGGGGAAGAACAACGTGGTAGCTGATGCACTTTCACGTAGACTAGCCATGTTGTCTCTGATGAGTTTGGATACAGATTGGAGGGCTCTACTTTTGGTGGAGTATTCCAAGGACAGGTTTGCTTGTGAGGTTCTGGATGGTCAGGTGACAGATGATAGATACAGTGTGATAGATGAGATCATCTACTACAGAGATAGGATCTTCTTGACTGAGGGCTCCCAGCTCAAGAAGAAGATACTTCAGGCATCACATCATTCACCATTGTCTGGCCATCAGGGGTTTACCAAAACCTACAGGGCCATCAGAGAGAGGTTCTCATGGAAGGGCCTCAAGGAGGACGTGCTCCAGCATATCAGGGAGTGAGGTGGAAGAATTTGCCGGATGAGGATGCCACTTGGGAGAATGAGAAAATCTTGCAGCATCCATCACTACAGTTGCTTGGGGTCAAGCAACATTTTGCCGGGGGAGACTGTAATATTCCCAATTAGCGATGGCTAATTGGAAATATTAATTTTGATCAATTTTGCCTACTATAGTTAAATTATAAATAAAAGTGAGTAGAGGGGGACATAACTCACTCTAAACATAAAGTTCACTCCCTAGTAGACACAACGTTGTAACTTAAGTGGGCCAAGGGGGGCAAAGAGACCACGTAGAGGGGGGACCCACTAGAGCACGTGGAGGGACTGCGCAGGCTGAGTTGGCAGCGTGGGGCCAAGAGAGGCTACGTTGGAGATGATGGGCCTAGGGTTTGAGAGAGAGGCCAATGTTATAAAAGGAGGAGAGCCTCCTCATGTTGGTCATTCGATGTTTATGATATTGAGCTGGTCACTTCGACTTATTGAGCACGCTGGTTGTTTAGCTAGTCTGCAACACTGTTTAGTGCACCGAGTGTCTCCGTTCGGAGATCTCACCCTCAGCCCCGGGGGACTTCGAGTGCCTGCTCGGGTGAGGTAGTCCCATCAGTATTTTTGCCGGAGGATCGAGTTGAGGCTTGGTGGTGGAGCTTGGCATCTAGTGACTGCGCAGTCTTGAGAGGAAGGACGCAGTCCATTTCTTGGGAGCTCCGGATTGGGTTTCTTTTGGAGGTTTCGAGCTTTGAGATTGAGCAAGGGGCCAGCCCTTGCCTATTGGCGAATTTTGGCAAAGTTTGAGGCAGTATTTTGGTGGATTCCCTTCAGTGTCAGCGTAGAGCCTTGGAGGATAGCGTAGATCCCCAAGGGGGTGATTTTCGGGGGTTGGCTATTTCAGAAACGCTCTCTGGGCTTTTCTGGGTTTGGTGAGTAGGGGTGGATTCCAGAGTTTCAGCTTTTTCCGAGTAGGGGAGCAGCCCCAAATACTCATTTTGGTTCCAACAGTAACAACAACACAACAATTCTCTGGCAACTTGGACGCAGATCAGAGAGTAGCCATTTCTTTGTCATTCTGAGAAATTTTCTTCACTTGCCTGGTGCAAGTCTAGGTGCCATCACTTTGATCACCTATTGTACTCATTTCTATTCTCAGTATAATAAAATGACTTAGCTTTCTCTCTATATTTCTGAGTATCTGTTACATATTCTACATATGCTATTGTATGCTTGCACTACTGTTATTTCTCTCTTTGAGCATTCCAGATAGTATACTACTTGGTGTGTTTTTCCCATACTCTTAGACAGAGTCTGGAAAGGGCAAGTAGCCTCCAGATCTCACCCTCTTTTCAGAGGTGACATATCTGGTAAACGCCCTCCCAGTCCATCTCTGGTTGGAGTTTGCTTGTGTTTGAGAGATATCCCTGAAAAGGGGTATTACAGACTGTCAGACGTCTTTGTTTCAAAACCCGAACTGCCACCACCTTGATTTTTCCCGAGTTGTGCTCCTTGCTTATTTATCCTCTGCGTATGTATTTTTCAGATGCTTTTTAATGACTATATTGTTGAATTGACGGAATAATTTAGCCCTAGTCAACACGTTGCACCAAACAATTTTAGTTTTTGCTCACTTTTTTAAAAGAATGACGAACTTTAATGCACTGCTTCCGACAGATTGAAAGTGCAGATCGGTGAGAGCATCTTCCATCTCAGGTAACTCGTAACAGGTAACAGGTAATTCGTAACAGGTAACAGGTTATGGTTCAAAATGGAAAACCAATCAATAGTAAATGTTAAAAATGGCAAGGAAATCTCAGATTTTGTGGAAACAAATCATTTGGGCCATGTCAAAATTGCTTCAGTTGACAAAACAGGAAAGTTGATTTGGGTAAATGCAAAACAATACCAAGGTATTTTAAAGCGTAGACTTGCCCGCTTTAAATGGGAGCAAAGAAGAAGAAAACAAACCCAGAAGAAGAAAAAAAAGAAGAGCAACAAAAATAAAGAAGAGTTAATCATTTATAGTCCCATAACTACACCTCTTACTTGGTCATCAGATCTCTATGCCCAAGAACTGATGAAAGCTAGGGCAAGGCTGGAAATTTTAGAAGCCAGCGAACAGCAAAGAGACCGCAAACTTTCAGAGATCACACTTGCAAATCAATGTGTAATGGAATGTAATAGAATTTTGAAAGAGCAGGTAACAATGTTACAAGATGCTGTAGAGGCAGGAAGACGAGAATGGGAAAACATGAAGGCAGCGTGGGAAAACAGAAATGACGCAATGGCAGCAAACAAAGATGTGATAATCTCTAAAACATATCAGGTAGATACACAAATGGGTAAGCAAACAGTAATTTCCGAAAAGAAGGCAAAAGAGAACAAGAAGACATATATTCCAAAAGAAATCAAAACTAGGGTTGAGGACACTAATGGTCACAGGATAGAGGAAAAAGAAGATGTAAGTTCTCGTAGAGCACAGGAAAGAGAACATAAAGAAAGAAAAGAGAGAGAAACAACTTGTATTATCAGGGGAATAAGAGATTATAGAAAGAATGAAAGCACTTTCAATTTGACAAGGGACTTTTTGAGAGAGAAATTGCAGTGGAGAGGGCAAATTTGTCAAGCAAGGAGGGTGGGAAAGATATGTGAGGAAAGATCTCGACCTATAAAAGTCATCATGGCAAGTGTGCAAGAGAAACATCATCTCTTAAGCAAAAAGAAACTCTTGAAAGGCTCACACTTCTTCCTAGATGAAGATTTAACTAGCAAGCAACAAGAAGAGAGAAGAGAAGAAGTGGAGAAAGTTAGAGCAGCAAGAAACGAAGGCAAAAGAGCATGGTTGTACAATGGTAAAGCGGTTATTGCAGTGTTTGGGCCTCATGGCAAAACAGGGCAGCAAGCTGACAATGAAGAAAAGACCTGTAATTCTATAATAGGGAGGAAAACAACAGGATCAACATGGATGAAAAGGGGTGAAGGCTCAAATTTGAGGCTTGTGTGCCAAACCGCGTAGCAACCAAATCCTACCTAGGTCTACCTAAGTCTAGTTTGTTGGAACTGTAGAGGTTACCCTTGGAGGAGGGGACCTGAGATAGGGCCTATTGCAGAAGGTAGAGACATAATTTGTCTCACAGAAACTCATGAACATGATGGTTGCAAAACTCCTATGTTTGACGGTTATTTGAAGTTAGCAGTTTGGAACGAGGCAACAAAAAATGGCAAAGGGTACGAAGGAATACTGGTTTTAGTGAAAGAAAAAGAAGGTCGTCACATTCAGTTAGTGAAAGAAAATACAAATAAGCAATATTTATGGTTCAAAATAACAGAGAATGAGAACGACATAAGAATTGCAGCATGTTATTTTGGGCCTCAAGTATCAAAAAATTACAAAAATAAGGGATTGGACAGCAAAGATCCGTTTGCAGCTTTAAAGCAAGATATTGTTGCATATTCTCAACAGGGAGAAGTTCTCTTAGTGGGAGATTTCAATGCTGGAACAGTAAATCAACAAGCTAGTATTCTTTGTTGCAAAGAGGATCACAATCCTATCTGGCTCATTGAAGAGGAGAATTCTCGATGGTTGAGATGTTCAGAAGATGACAAAGTTAGTAATCATTTTGGAGAGGAGTTGTGTACGTTGTGTGATGCTTTCAACTTAATTATCTGCAATGGTCTAGATAGATGGAAAAAGTTTGGGAACTTCACTTGCAACACATACAATGGGGCAAGTGTCATTGACTATGTTATTGGTTCACAAAGCCTAATAGAAAGAATAGATGAAGTTAAGATTGGAGAGCATATTTGGGACTTAAATTCAGATCATAACCCAATTTATATAAAGTTATCCTGGTTAGAAGAAAGACAGAATAGGAGGAAAACCTGATGTTCTCAACAACCGGCATCAAGGGGCAAAATTCTTCTAACACAAGAAAATTGCACTATCTTCAAAACATGTTGAGGAGATCAATTCAGAAGGAGAAAATTGGTCCCCAAAGCCTCAACAACCATGAGTTAACAAATATAATCCAGGGTGCACTTGAGAAGTGCAAAAGGGCAAAAAATAGGAAATCGGAATCAAATTGTTTTCCTGTGAATGCGTGGTTCGATGAGGAATGCAAAATGGCAAGGAGAACCTTGAAAAAGGAAGGAGTGTGGAAGATGAATGTAAAGTTATATACGCAGATTTTAAAAAAGAAAAAATATGAGTTCATGCAAACAAGGCGGGAAGAGTTGATATATCTAGGCAAGAATAACCCAATATTTTTTTGGCAGGAACTTCAACCAAGGAAGAAGCAATTTGAAAATAATATTACAGCCAATCAGTGGTTTGACTATGCAAGGAAACTCTATGAAAAAGAATTAGAGGTTGAGCCTCCTCCCAAGATCAACACATCTACAAAGCTTTTCACAGTACATGAGGTGGAGGCAGGAATTAAAAAGTTGAAAACAGGTAAGGCAAAGGACTTGGTTGAACTTCAAGCAAAATATCTAAAGTGGAGAATGAACATTTTGGCACCCCACATCATGGAAATATTCAACAACGTCATTCAGTAAGGATTCCCAAGGGATTGGACAACTAGTCTAGCAATTCCCCTTTTTAAAAGTGGAGAGATTAATAATTCTTCCAACTATAGAACCATTATGATCAATCCTTTGTTTGATCATAACAAACAGGTTTTAGGCCGAAGCATTCTACAATAGATCATGGTATCACGCTGAGACACATCGTTGAAAAGGTTTGGGGGAGCAAAAAAGAAGTATTTTGCTGCTTTGTTGACTTCAAAAAGGCATTTGACACTAGTCCGTAGAGAAAAGTTGTGGCGTAGAATGGAAGAACTCGAAATTCCTTTACAATATAGAGCTGCTGTCCATAGGCTTTATGAAGAGGCAAAAGTCAAAATTAGAACTTCAGCAGGCATTTCAGAAAGTTTTAGAAGTGACATCGGAGTCAAGCAAGGTTGCCCTTTATCCCCTACCCTTTTTGGTTTATATATTGACAAACTGGAAGAGTGGCTAAATTTGCAAGGTGGGGATGGTGTTCGATTGGGGGAGTTTGTGATAAAGCTTCTTCTATATGCCAATGATCTTGTGCTGGTTGCTAAATTGGCCCATGGATTGCAGATGCACCTATATGCCCTTGAGCATTTTTGTAAATCAGTGGGGATGCAAGTCAGTACCAATAAGACCAAAATAATGATTTTCTCTAATAAAAGGAAGCAAAGCCAACATAAATTCTTGTTTGAAGGCAACATTCTTGAAGAAGTAAATGAATACAAGTACCTCGGGATTGATTTCAACAACAAGCTTAATTGGGAGGATCGCAGAAAGAAAAGAATTTTAGGAGGGTGGAAAGCATTTTATGCACTTCAAAATAGATGTAGAGAGGTAGGGTTATGGGATTGGAACATGATCAAAGTACTTTTGGGACTCCTAGTTTGTCCAGTGCTATTATATGGGTGTGAATTACGGGCTAGCAGCATCCTTGTTTCAAAATGGAAACAAATTGAAAAAATTCAAAATCGCTTGATCATGAGCAAGTTCAAAATAAAAAGTTCGGTTCCCTATGAGATAATGTTGAGTGAAACATTGGCAGCTCCCATCGAAGCAATTGCCATGGTGCGTCTTAAGATTTGAGCAAAGGGGAGGACGTAGATGGCCGAAAGTTATCTTCAATGAAGGTATGAGTGAAAGAAAGAAATCATGGATGAGACAAAACAACAAATGGATGCAAAAATGGAATATTTGCCTAAATGCATGTCCCACAAATAGCAAGGGATTAAAGAATTTTGTGCTGGAGAAGTTTCGTAAGGGTATATGGGGAAAAGAGTTGGGTAGAAAGAAGAAGTATTATGTTCAGGAATTCAACCCCACTTGTGATCTCCAACAAAAATAATATATTGGAGCTAACATTCCGTGGAGAACAATGGTTCTTATTGCTCAATTAAGAACTAACTCACATCAACTTCGGTGTGAAATGGGATGGTGGAAGAGACCTAAAGAAGCTTGGGAAGAAAGAGTATGTGCTTTGTGCACATCTGGGGCAGTGGAATCAGAAAAACATTTCATTTTGGAATGTGACACTTTCAAAGACATCGGGGATAGTTACCGCAGTATGTTAGCATCAATTCCATGGCATTGTCTTTTTAGTGAGGGAATTGTTAAAAGGTTGGGTCAGCTCATCATCAATTTGAGAAAGAATAGGATTGAATTACAAAAGGCAAAAACAAGGAAGCTGGTGGTCCCATAAACTATTTTTAGTCTCTTGGACGTTAAAATATCATTCATTCATATATATGTATAAGGTTGAATTGACATATGGATGAGTCGACTTGTTAATGGTTTAAGCTGACGGGGGTGTGTGGAGACCACCGAGGCTGTTGTATTCCATATTGACTTCAACGCATCCTTTATATATACATATGTTTGAGAGCCGTCTTATTAGGTGGAGTCGTCAATAGGCTTAGTAAAAGTATGAGAAATAGTTTTAATGAGGAATAATTTTAATGGGTAATGAGGAATATTTTATATATGAATAAATTAGGAAACAGAAATTTAATAAATAGGGAAATAGGGAAATTTTGATATAGCAAGGGTATTTAATGTATATAAGGAATTAGAGTTATGGTTTCATGTATAGTTAGGGTTTGAGGACTATGGATTAGGATTAGGGTTCTTATGAAGAGGTTTCTAGAATTAGGGTTTTTTAGGATTAGGGTTAGGGTTCATCAACAAACAATGTTAGATTAGGGTTAGTAGGATTAGGGTTCTTATGAAGAGGTTTCTAGAATTAGGGTTTTTTAGGATTAGGGTTAGGGTTCATCAACAAGCAATGTTAGATTAGGGTTAGGGTTAGGGTTCTTATGAAGAGGTTTCTAGAATTAGGGTTTTTTAGGATTAGGGTTAGGGTTCATCAACAAGCAATGTTAGATTAGGGTTAGGGTTAGGGTTTCATTTAGGGTTAGGGTTTCTTAGGATTAGGGAAAGTCGTTAAGGCAACATCACAAGAATATTTTCCATTTCAACAATGCCATATTGACATCAATGACAACCTTGACCAACAAAGTGACTCTTCCATTGGGCTTCATGAGCTTACATGATGATGTGGCCGACCTGAACAATTTGCACATGTGTGGGCATAAATACAAAAACACACTTTTGCTTGTCCAAATTAGATGATCTTTATATCAATTTTGGTCCTCTAGAAAAGAAAAATTTAATGCAATCATCATCTCCATTGAATGAGTTGTCTCAATGTGGAATTTGGCCCTAGTTGCCAATTTTAACAACTTGTAACTTAGTGGAAATGAGGGTTGCTAAGTCTCATATAAATAAAGGCTTCCTCACTCCATTTTTATCATCACACATTTTTATCACTCTTCTCTAGCAAAGAGTGCGAGTTGGCCTTTTTTCGCTACTTGGGCATGTAGAAATTGCCGTTTCCCACCCCGGTTTTCAGTTTCACCTTATTTTTCCATATAGTTAAATGCCCATTCCCATAACCTTACATTCAACAAGCTGAAAAAATAAATATTTTCTGAAAACACAAATTCTGGAAATTTTCACAATGCTGGAAATGCAGAAATAAAACTTCAGCAAAATAAATCAGCCACACAGAAAAATAGACACGCTCATTTTTGGTCAATGTGACCCTGGAAAAACCCCCTACAACTCTTGGGGAAAACCAGTTCGAAAGCTTCTCTTTATTTTCTGAATATTGCTTTTACTGTGAAACAGAAAAACACAGTAAAAATTCCAGCAACTAAATTTACAGACTTATCTCGATTTCCGTGCTTGCATACCGCCTCGAAAATTGTACCAAATCAGCAACTTGAAAAACAAAAAATATTACAGCATTTATGACAGCAATAAATGCTGTACGACCACCTCGGGAAGCGTGCCAGAACAACCTGTACGTTGCTGTATGGACTGTATGGATTCGTACAACAGCCCTCCTCGAAATTCGTACCAAAAACTGCGCTGTAGCTGTTGTCCTTTTCTCAGTATTTGTGCCAAAAATAACAGCAGTACATTTCCTCGAAAATCATGCCCAGTTTTGTGCCTTGAACTGCGTGCTTAATGCTGCTGCCCTCTTCCTCGATTTCTGTGCCTCCTCTCTTGGAAACAGTGCCTCTCTCTCTCTTGCTATACGGATTTACTACCTTGGTATTTGTGCCAATAAATGCTATTGTACCTTTTGCTGAATCTCCTCACTGCTGTCCTCTTTCTTCTCACTGCTCAGAGAAACTCCTTAGCTTTCTCTCCTCCTCTCTTAATTTGCTCATGAAAGAATGAATGACCTTTTCCCTCCTTTTCCTCCTTTAACCTAACCCTAAGTGTCTTTTGGGGAATCCCTAAACCCAATGGCTGAAAAAGCTTTAGATCTAGGGCTGAGATTAAATGCTCATTTAAATCTCACTTTCTATTTTTTAATTCACCCCACTTTAATAAAGACCCACTTAGTCATTTATTTCCAAAGTCACTTTTCCTTTCTAATTTCACATTGACTTTATTAAAGTCGCTTTAAAATTAGACTTTAGTAATTTTATCACTTAAAGTCACTTTTAAATTAGATTTGACTTTATAACTTTATAAAGTCACTTTAGGAGAAAAATTAAATTCTTTTGGACACTTTTCCCTAGGCCAAAGATCAAAGCCTTAGGGAACTACCTGTCCTCCGGTAACCAAATTTCAACACTCCCTCTTACCGAGGAAGGTGTTCCTCACCACACCCATCTTGTCTCGGAAGTAGACATGCTTGCCCCGTGGTAAGGCTTTGGTACGAATATTTGCAACCTGCTCATCAGTGGGAATATACTCGAGCTTCACAGCTCCCTTCTGCACATAGTCTCTAATGAAGTGATATTTGATCCCGATATGCTTTGACTTGTCATGAAATACTAGATTCTCCGTGAGTTTAATGCAACTCTGATTATCACAGTAAATCACTGAAGGTCTCAACGGCTAACCAAATAAGCCAAACAACATCTTGCGAAGCCAGATGGCCTCACAACTAGCTAGACTGGCTGCCATATACTCTGCTTCCGCTGAACTCAATGCTACTGACTGCTGCTTTCGGCTGAACCATGACACTACTGCCGAACCCAACCCAAAATAGCACCCTGAAGTGCTCTTCCTATCAGAAGCACAACCTGCCCAATCAGAATCAGTGTAACCTGCCAATATCACTCCATCCCCCTGCCTGTAGTCCAGACCATAATCCACTGTCCCCTGCAAGTACCGCAAAATGTGTTTTGCAGCCACCCAGTGAACCTTCCTAGGCTCACACATAAACTGACTCATCGTGTTGACTGCAAAACAAATATCTGGTCTAGTGTTGACCAAATACATCAAGGAACCAATCAGCTGCCTGTACAATGTGGGATCCACCAACTTGGAATCCGAAGCATGAAGCTTCTTCCAGTTGGTGATCATCGGTGTCGACATGGGTCTACAATCCTCCATGTGGAATCTGCCAAGGATGTCCACAATATACTTCCCCTGTCCCAGGAAGAAATGCCCCTCCTCCCGCCACACCTCCAAACCCAAAAAGTAATGCATCAAGCCGATGTCCTTCATCTCAAACTCCGCCGCAAGATCTCTCTTGCAGTGCTCTATGAGTCTCTCTGCACCTGTAATGACTAAGTCATCCACATACAGCACCAGAATGAGAGGCTCCTCACCTATCACAATATAGTAAAGGTTCGGATCCGCCTCACTCTTTGTGAAACCCATCTTCTGCAAGTATGTATCTATCCTGGAGTACCAAGCTCTGGGAGCTTGCTTCAGGCCATAAAGGGCCTTCTTCAGTCTGCACACATGGGACTCCTTCCCATGCACCTCAAAGCTCTGTGGCTGCTCAATGTACACCTCCTCCTGTATGAAGCCATTGAGAAATGCGGTCTTCACATCCATCTGGTGGATCTTCCAACCCATCTCTGCTGCTATCGATATGATGGAGTGAATCGAAGTATATCGAGCCACGGGAGCGAAGGTCTCCTCATAATCAACTCCCTCTACCTGGGAGAACCCTCTAGCCACAAACCTTGCTTTGAATTTCTCAATGTTGCCATCTGCAATATGCTTTACCTTGTAAAGCCATCTGGAAGTAACCACGGATTTTCCCTCAGGCCTAGGCACCACCTCCCAAACATCATTCTTCATGATAGAAGAATACTCCTCTTGCATGGCCTCTCTTCAGACCTGCTGGCTAGCTGCCTCCTCATAGCTAGAAGGCTCAGAGTCAACGATGTTGGCAACCATTGCCATATAGTTACAAAACCTCTCAGGTGGTCTACTCTCTCTGACTGGCCTCTTAGGCCCAGCGACAGATGTGGCCTCTCTCAAGGTATCCTAAAGCCACTTGGGCTTCCTGTTCCTTGAGCACACTTCTCCCACTGGAGAATGAAACTCCTCCTCCTCATCACCAGGAGCCTGAACTCCTGACTGTCTGTCTGCTGTCCTCCTGCTTGAACCTGAACCTATAGACGCTGAAGTACCGTGTGAACTGTCCATCAGTGGACTCCCTAGTGAACTGCTCTACGAACTGCTCTGCATGCTGCCCGAAGCACCACCCCTCTGACTCTGTGAGCCACTGCTCACTGACGGACCTGACACCGTAATCGATGTACCTCCGGATCCTCCTGATCCCTGCGCACTAGATCCTTGCGACTGACTCATTTGCTCCTGAGGGTTTGGCTAATCCAGATACTCTAAATCCCGTGACCTCCTAAAAGCCCTGTCCTCCTCGAATTTCACATCTCGCCTGACAACAACTCTCCTCTGTGCAGGAATATAAATTTGAAAAGCCTTTGAGGTCTCACTGTAGCCCACAAAGATACCCTTCTCTGCGGTGGGCTCTAGTTTGGTCCTCTTCTCCTTGGGTACGTAGGAGTATGCAATACACCCAAAGATACGAAGATGACCAATATCAGGCTTCTTCCCAAGAAAAGCCTCCTCCAGAGTCACATGCCCCAAGGCACGATGCAGACTCCTGTTCTGCAAATATGTAGTAGTGTTGCAGGCCTCTGCCCACAAAAACAATGGCAACCCCTGATCATGTAACATGGCTTTGGCAGCCCCTCCGATGGATCTATTCTTCCTCTTCGCAACCTCGTTCTGTTGGGGGTTGTAAGGAACTGTGAACTCCCTCCTAATGCCTGTCTCTGCACAATAAACAACAAACTCTCAAAGGGTGTACTCTCCTCCATTGTCCGACCTCAGGGGACTTGATCTTTCGACCTATCTAAGTCTCCACAAGAGCTTTGAACTCCTGAAACCACTTGAAGACCTCACTCTTGGTCTTCAAGAAATAAATCTAGGTCCTCCTGGAGTGATCATCAATGAATAAAACATAATACTCATATCCACTCAAGGAAACATGAGACTCAAGGAAACATGAGACATCTGACCGTTCACATCAGAATGAATCAAATCAAGTATCCTAGTCGCTCTGCTGTCACTTCTGGGAAAAGGGAATTTGGCAAACTTGCCCATCGCACATCCTCTGCATGTATCAAAGTGATCAACACTAAAATCTGGCACACCTGTTGTGATTTCCCTGAATGTCCTCAAGGCTCCATGATACATGTGCCCCATCCTGTGGTGCCAAATCTCACACAGCTCTGAACTGCTAGCTTTGCTGCCGGTACTACTACTCACTGCCAAAAGGGGCTGAAATGCAAACTTGTACACCTTTGCATGGCGTACACCTATCACTCTAGCTGAATCAGCTGGAGTGCCCCTGGGATATATCAACACCTGTCCTCTCCTGAACAATATCTCATATCCTCTGTTCTCCAATGCTGAGACGGATATGAGGTTCTTCCTCATCCCTGGCACATATAGAACATCTGACACCTTCAAGGGAGGTTTGGGTTCCCTATCAAATGTCAGTGTCTCCACACCGATTGCTCTAACAACGCTGTCATCTCTGAGTACTACCTCTATATCAATGCCACTCTTTGAAAGCTCTGAGAAGTACTCATGGACTCCTGTCATATGACGTGAAGCCCCATTGTCAACATACCAGACACCTGAAGATGCTCCGCTAGTGGAGGGAAATGCACACTCCCTCTCAATCTCCGTGGTAGGTGATCCTGCACTAGTGGACTCACAAGCAATGAACCCAAACTCCCGGTCAAAGCTATCCGTAAAGTCCTCTATCTTTGCTGATGTTGCCATGCTCTAGTTCTTCCCCTTCTTCTTCTTCTCCGGACATACAACTGCATAGTGTCCCATCTTCTGACAATTCCAACACTTCACCTTGGAATATTCCTTCTGCGTGTTCCTCTGTTTCCCTTTACCTTTGCCTTTGCCCCCACCACTACTTGTGGAAGCTTGCTTCTTTCCCTTGCCTTTCTTGCCTCCTGCCAACAGTGCTACATCCTCATCTTGCTCAACTGGTTTGGCTGCCCCAAGCTGTGTCTTTCTGATTTCTGTCTGTATGCAATCATCTCAGAACCTCTCCCAAGTGGGAAGGGTCTCACGTGCACAAACCCCATCAACAAAGTTCAACCATGAACTGGGAAGGCCATTCACTGCAATCTGCACCAACTCAGTGGGTGGAATGACCTCTCCAACTGCTGCCAATGCATCTCTCACATTAATAATCTTTGTGAGATATCCAGCTGCACTATCAGTCTTACCCATATTAATGGTCTTCAGCTTCTCCCTTAGGACCATTTTCCTGTTTTCATTGGTACTCTGGTAGAGATTGGTCAATGCTGTCCACATCTCATGAGCATATCTCTTTCCTCTCACATGAGGAATGCAATGGTCTTTGATTCCATCTAGAATCAGTCTCTTACCCTTGTTATTCTTTTTATTAAAGGCTGCCTACTGAACAACATCAGTAGGCACATTAACAAGGTTCTGTGCGGTATGCACCATGATGTCTTAGACTTCTGCCTCCTCAAAGATGCTCTGCATTCTCTCCTTCCATACACTGTAGTTACTATGCCCATCCAACCTATCCTCCACCCTCAAGCCCAAAGACATGCTTGCTGTCCTAAATAAGCTGAAAATAACAGTGCTGTAGTAAAGGTAAAATTTTCTGTGTGAAAAATCAGCTCGCGGTAATTTCTGAGTGAAAAAATCAGTTTGCTGTAATTTTCTTTCTTGCTGTCCCAAACTGCCTTTTCAGCAAAATACCGGTGATACCATGTAGAAATTTCTGTTTCCCACCTCGGTTTTCAGTTTCACCTTATTTCTCCATATAGTGAAATGCCCATTCCCATAGCCTTACATTCAACACGCTGAAAAAATAAATATTTTCTGAAAACACAAATTCTGGAAATTTTCACAACGCTGGAAATGCAGAAATAAAACTTCAGCAAAATAAATCAGCCACACAGAAAAATAGACACGCTGATTTTTGGTCAATGTGACTCTGGAAAAACCCCCTACAACTCTTGGGGAAAACCGGTTTGAAAGCTTCTTTTTATTTTCTGAATATTGCTTTTACAGTGAAACAGAAAAACACAGTAAAAATTCTAGCAACCAAATTTATAGACTTATCTCGATTTCTGTGCTTGCACACCGCCTCGGAAATTGTGCCAAATCAACAACTTGAAAAACAGAAAATATTACAGCATTTATGACAGCAATAAATGCTGTATGGCCACCTCGGGAAGTAGTGCTGGAACAGCTTGTACGTTGCTGTATGGATTGTACGGATTCGTACAACCCTCCTCAAAATCCGTGCCAAAAAACTGCCCTGTAGCTGCTGTCCTTTTCTCAGTATTTGTGCCAAAAATAACAGTAGTACCTTTCCTCGAAAATCGTGCCCAATTTTGTGCCTCGAACTACGTGCTTAATGCTGCTGCCCTCTTCCTTGATTTTTGTCCCTCCTCTCTTGGAAACAGTGCCTCTCTCTCTCGCTGTACAGATTTTCTGCCTTGGTATTTGTGCCAATAAATGCTGCTGTACCTTTTGCTGAATCTCCTCACTGCTGTCCTCTTTCTTCTCACTACTCAGAAAAACTCCTTAGCTTTCTCTCCTTCTCTCTCAATCTACTCATGAAAGAATGAATGACCTTTTCCCTCATTTTCCTCCTTTAACCTAACCCTAAGTGACTTTTGGGGAATCTCTAAATCCAATGGCTGAAAAAACTTTAGATCTAGGGCTAAGATTAAATGGTCATTTAAATCTCACTTTCCATTTTTTAATTCACCCCACTTTAATAAAGACCCACTTAGTCATTGATTTCCAAAGTCACTTGTCCTTTCTAATTTCACATTGACTTTATTAAAGTCACTTTAAAATTAGACTTCAGTAACTTTATCACTTAAAGTCACTTTTAAATTAGATTTGATTTTATAATGTTATAAAGTCACTTAGGAGAAAAATTAAATTCTTTTGGACACTTTTCCCTAGGCCAAAGATCAAAGCCTTAGGGAACCACCTGTCCTCCGGTAACCAAATTTCAATAGGGCAAAGATGTGACTTTTCTATGGTGCGAATTCTTGTGGAGATGGTATTTTGTGTGGAGATGTTTTCTTGGGATTGAAAGAAGTATTTCTTGGAGAATTTTGTAAGTTTCCTACTAATCTTCTATATTTTTCATATTGTATTTGTGCTAGTAGGGTTTCTTTTTTTTCCAAGGATCTAGTAGGGTTTCTATTTTGTGCAATGACTAAATTCTAAACTTGTGTTAAAATCTTGCTCCATTATATTATGCAAAATTTTTCTCTTTGAAACCTATAAGGAAACTCAAAATGTGCATTCCTTATATTTAATTTCTTCCCTCACAAGGAAAATAATTGGGGTTTTAAAAGTGGATGCCCTAATCATCCCCCTTTACTCCATCAAAACCTTTCCATTGAATTTAGCCCTAGAAGACTCCATTAAGCCCATTTTGGTTAAGGCAATAATCCCAAGTTGTGTTGATCACTCTCTAAATTCATTAAATTTTTTTCCTTTACCTTGTTCCTAGACATCTAGGGTTAGCCACTAGGGTTTTTAGGGTAGAATATTGCATGAAACTGAATTTGTGTTCAATGTTTATGGTTCATAAATTAGGAATTGCTTTAATAAATTACATAAAAGCAAAATCTAGCATTGTTGCATTGTTAATTCTTCCTATTTAGGGTTGACACCATCTTTATTTGCTGCTTATGCATGTTTTTCAGCCCTAAATTCCTATTAAATGACCCTAACCCTAGGTATTTATTGGAAGGCCTTAACTCCCTTTTGTTGATTCTCCTTGAAATGCCTTTTCTTTGACTGCTATATGACAATGTGCACTTTATTTGCAAATCAGTAAAATGGTAAACCCTAACGTATAACAACTATCTCTTTGGTCCAGGGATAGAGTAATTGAACCATGGCATAGAATATCTCGGCCTTGCGAAATTTTGCCCCATCTTATAGCCTTCTTATCTATCACCTCGAGTCATAGTAATTGAATATACTTTAGGTGATTTAGGGAAGCCTCCCTTGTGTTCAAATATCACTAAAGTCAACGAGAAAGGTTGTTGAGGCAACAGTGGCAACCCTTTCTCTTGTCGCCATAAGGTTTGGTTCCACCTAGTGGGGCTTTGCATGAGACCTGCTATATTTTGCGACAATAGGTCAAAACCCAAATTTCTATTTATGCTGATGTTTTACCCCAACAAACTTTGGATTGCTTATGCACTTCAAATAATGTTTAATAGACTTTTGGAAGGGAAGAAAATGAATATGATTGAAGAGATATAACTTTAGGTGCAAAATGCCCTTGAAAGTGCTTCATTTAACATGTGAAATGGTGGCTGTAATTTGTTGTTACAGACCTGCAAAACCCTTGGACAACAACATGTTTTGCTTGAACTTAGCTTTCCCTGCAGACAACAAGTCATTATAACATTCTTGGGCCAATCAGATAAATCTTTGCAGCAAAATCCAAGTGTCAAACTAGCTAAATGATGAAATTTAAGCTCCAGTCAGTAAAATATTTTTGTTTTTGTGTTTTCTGATATTTATTTTCAAATAATAATATACAAGGAATTTTGGAAAAAGATTTTGAATTTTGAAATTTGACGAGATTAAGATGAGGCTTAAGTTGTGCCATTCTAATCGCCTCTTCAAGTGCTAGATTATGATCAGACCCCTTCATAAATCATCCCTTTATTGTTTGGACAAGTAGTGAGTTTGGAGTGCTTGCACTAGTAGCCCTCACTCTTGTCTAAGACTTTTACCGGTGCCCAAATTCACCTAGAAGTGATTCCCTTAGAAATTCCCTTCAGCTAATGGATCAATTATGAAACTAAGAGAGCTCTAATCCTATAAGGAAGAACCTTTGATAAGGGTTTGTCCAAAAATCATATTTTGATAACACTAGTCCAACAAGAAGAAGGCAAGGCCTAAAGTTTATTGGGTTTGTCCAAAAATCATATTTTGATAACACTAGTCCAACAAGAAGGCGGCGAGGCCTAGCGTCCTAACTCTTCTTCTCCACTTGACTATGTTGCTCCTCAATGGATCGATCCAAATACTTCGTGTAATTTAGACAAAAACTTGCAAAATATCTTATGAAAGCACAATGATCTTTACAAGATTGAAGAAGAGAAAAAATAGAAAAATCAATCAACAAATTGTACAGAAGATGTTGCACCAAAGAGGTTCTTATTATGACATTACTGATCTCACATTTTCACATCATGATTTGCTATGGAGGGAGAGCTACATACACACATATAGATGACTCACTCAACGTCTATCTTGTTTTTGCTTCCCAAAAAGGGTGACTTGTCATCCACAAAATACTTGGAAACTAAGTCTAAAATTAATTTTTTCTTTGACATTGCTTAAACCCTCTAAAGAGGTGAGATATCCCAGCAAAGCAGGGCCCAAATACAATTAGGGAGGGTCGATTTGGCCTAAAACCGCAATATTCCCTTAGATCCTTGGTTGATTTGATTTGAAGTAAAATTAGGTGTGCTTGGAAGTTTCAACAACCTTCTCAAATGGCTCAACATTCCTCTAAATTGACCTTGATGTCCTCCCAAGGACTAATAGAGGTGAACGGTTCCTTTCTTTTGGTGCAAAGGCTTGTTTGGTATGTGCTTCAAGCCTTGATCTTGATGATTGATGAGTTGTCTTGAGTGATTTGGGGCTGAAGCAACCCTCCAATGGCAGGTAGAGGTTCAACGTTTCTTTGACTTGCCTTTAAACCTTCCACAACTTGCTCCATTTAGAAGTTCAACTTGGTCCCTTTACTTGAATTAAGATGCTTTCTTCCTTCTTCCTTAGTAACCTGCCTTTTACTTTATGAGACTCACAAAACTGTTGGTTTATATGCTAGATTTAGAAACACATAGCTAACTGAAAATATGAACAATTAACAATGGAATTTGCAGCACTCGAAAACACATTTATGTGTTCTAACTTCTTATTAACTCAAAAAAATGATTACAACAACTCACTCAAGAGTCAAAACTGGAATTGATTGATCACTGTTGAAATTGAGTAATCTTGATCTTCTGCTCGCCGGGAAGGTCACAATTACAGATAGAATTCTAGCAGCAGGGCACATTTATTGCTTGAGATTGTGCAATATCAACTAGTAAAAGACTGACAAGTCGTGCTGGCATTTAAGAATATATTTTTTGCTCACTGGCAAGATATTTTAACTATCTCTCATCACAGCCAAATTCCAGATTACCTCAAACTAATATTGAACTTTCGATGTCATACAACAGTTTGATTGATATGAAGTATACCAAATTAACAAGTCTTTGATAATTGTCTATACTGGGTAATTGACTGATGTATAGATTTGAAGCAAAAAGAGGTTGTAAATATTGCTGTTGATTTTCTAGAAGTTCATTTGTAAATTCGATTTGATATCCCATTTGAAATTTCATGGAAACTTCTGCAAGTCCTAACTCATTGTGAGAAGATTGTAACCATTTGACTTTTTTATTGTTCAAACTTCAGGGACACAAAGAGTGGATAGCCGAGGTGCATTTTCTTGGACTTGTTGAGCATCCTAATCTGGTGAAATTGGTTGGTTATTGTGCTGAAGATGATGCCAGAGGTCTTCAGCTGCTCTTGGTCTATGAGTTTATGCCTAATAAAAGCCTTGAATCCCACTTATTTAGTAAGGAATTACCTGTTCTCCCTTGGGCTACTAGATTAAACGTAGCCTTGGGTGCAGCTAATGGTTTGGCTAATCTGCACGAAGAATTAAATATCCAGGTTTGATATCGTTCACTGCACCTCATTCCTCACTTTTCTCTGAAACTCTATTGACACTGGTTGTCCTGTCAAATAATCTAATTTTTGTGATCGCATAGTTCCATAACAGCTCCACCATTTGGTCAGCGATTAATTCTGCATCTGGTCATAAATAGTAATTAATCTGCAAGCTTTGTTAATGAAGTAATTTTTTGACTGTCTTAGACAAGTGAAAGTCTATGTACATCGTATTGGCCTGTTTCGTGTTTCTCAGGGTCAAGACAAGTTTGAAAGTCAGGATAGAATTTATTGTGAAAGAAATAAGAGTGAACTTTATAGTAACTGAACATTCTAGGGAAATAATAACTTGTACAGCAAGGAAGTTAGCAGAGAAGACTATCTAACATTAATAGCAATCCATAAGAATCTAAACAAAGATTAAAGACGGGTGCTTTAAATCGATTATGAATACTCCTAATATGGGAGTTCATTTTTAGTTTTAAGTCAAATATTAGTGTCTGATTCTGAGAACATAAATGTTTTTGCATCCTATTGAGTCTTCACTTCTTGTTCTTTTCATGGTTAACATACTCATATTCGACTTGTACTTGCCAAAACAGATGACTTGGGGCATGAAGCATACTCATACTTGGCAAGACTCGACAGTATAAGGCACTGCAAAAGAATAGTTTTTAATGTAGGAAAAAGTACTCATGGGTACTGCGAGTATTTGTTTGAGTGGTAACACTCAACTAGGTATTGTTAAGAGTTCTAATGTTAAATAAAATGTTGTCAGAAGTTTTATTGTTAAAAGTGTCATAATTAATATTAATGGCCCAGGCCCCATACTAACTATAGGTCTGTTAAGAGACAGATAACTCTCTCATGGTCATGCATTTCTGCTAATTAGCAACAGCGTGGACTTGAGATACTTGACATACTCGGTTAGTAGTAAATGATTGCCAATGCCTTTGAGTATTACAACTACTGACTGCCCAAGTCTCAATCAGTGTATGGCAAATATGGAGCTGAGTACTTGAGCAAATGCCATACTTGAGTCTCATGAAGCTTACTTGCAATTATGTTCATGTTGTGTACCAGTTGAAGCACACCCTATGTTAGGATATTCCGACACATAGGAAATAGTTAAGAATAACTTAGTCTAGTGTAGAGTTAGGTAAAAAGTGTGTTTCTTTACTATGTACATTTCTAACTTATAATTTGACTATCACGATTTGTAGTGATCCGACGGTTACTCTCTCCTTGATATTAACGACACTTGATCCATGGCTTAACACCTGATTGGTCCATGATCTCTATTTAAAGAGCATGGAGGGTCATTTGTCCGGTAACCGTTTTATGAGAGAGACATATGTAATCTTTCTTTTATATTAATAAATTGCCAGAAGTGGCCGCGTTGGCTGAGGCCATGGACTGTTTCTCTCTTCGAGGGTTTTAACCACGTGATAATACTGGTGTACTGATTTGTGATCTGTTTGTGAGCGGTGACCTTTGGTTTTTAATCTAAGGAACTTACCCTGTAAATTCCTATATGGTATCAGAGCAATTTTGAGGGCCGCATCCGTTGTTGATCCAAATCTGAAGCCGGATTGACTGCATGTGACTGCCGTTTTCTAGATCTACTATTTCTGAACATTTTCAGGCTTGGAGAACTGCTCTGTTGTGTTCAGAGCGTTTGTTACAGTGAGGAACGCCTTTCGTTTCATGCAAAAAGGTTTTCGGTTGCCCAAGTTATGTCAGTTTAGACCTAGAGGTATAAAGTATCTGTTTTGCAGTTATATTTGTTAATAGTTCTGCTTATTTCGGTTCCCGCTGTTTATTTCGGTTTTTAAGTTTTATTTATTTGCCGGATCTATACTCTCTTCTTTGTGTATGCTCTTTGCTATGCGCTGTGTGCGATCTCAGAAAATCAGAAACAGGAAGAAGGGAATTTTTTTTGCTACGTATGCTCTTTCCTCGTGTCTTTGTGCGATCTCGGGAAATCAGAAATAGTGAAAAAATAGATAGTTGCCGGTAAGGCTAAACGAAAATCTAATGTTCTGCTGCAAGGCTTGCATTTCGTTTTTTTTTGCTCAGATTTTTGTGCAGAAAAAGAGCACGCGCACCGAAGACTAAAAAAAAA
Organism: Pinus albicaulis; assembly: GCA_034641835.2. Taxonomy (NCBI): domain Eukaryota; kingdom Viridiplantae; phylum Streptophyta; class Pinopsida; order Pinales; family Pinaceae; genus Pinus; species Pinus albicaulis. The sequence goes on from CM076577.1 coordinate 1,477,555,566, forward strand.
AAACCCCTTCCTCCTTTCAAACAATTACAGAATCTTTTTACTATCTCATTTGGTGAGAAGTTAGTTTATGAGAATAGAGGTCTTGGGGTTCAAGTCTCTTTCTCAAGCTTCTTTTGCAAATTTTTTTTTGTTAAAGGGGCGGGATTTTTTTTTAAAGTTGAACCTCATCATCAAATTTCAAACCCATCCCGTAACTATTCGGCATCTACAACTCAGTTTTTTCAAAAAGGCATAACTTCTTCATCCGAAACCCGTTTTTCGAGCTGTTTTTTTTGAATCAGCCTAATTTTTCGAGATCTTTTCATTGGAGCAGTTAGTTTCAGCTTCAGTTTAAAAAAAAATGAAAAGTGCATGCCCGATTATTCTTAACACCACCAATTATTTCCAATGGCTACTTCACATGGTAGATATACTTAGAAGTAAAGGGCTTTATAGAATAGCCACAGGACAAGAAAATAAACCTTCCGATGATGATAAAGTCGCTAAATGGGAAAATAAACAAGATCAAGCATGAGGGTTGATAGGAATGTCCATTGCTCAAGATCTTCGATTTCGTATCCTTGAAATTGACACCCCTGATGAAGCCCTGAAAAAGCTAAATACTGTTTTTGGCATTCAAAATCAAATTAGGGCCCACCAGCTTGAAAATGAGTTGCTTACTTTGGACTCCAATAATTTCTCCTCTATTGAAGATTTTTTGTCCAAATTCAAGACCCTTAGACTTCTTTTAGAAGGTTGTAAGGTCAAAAAGGACGATGGTAACCTCATTTATTCCATTCTTGCTAAGCTTGGCCCTACATACTCTGTATTTGTTTCCACCTTCCATTCCACTAGAGAAGCCATCATTTCTTCAAGAACCGCCTACAAGAACCCATTTTTTGATGCCTTTTGCGATTTTTTGATAAGAAAACAAGAAAACTCTTACACCTTGGTCTTATAACTTCTGGAAACGCTTCTAAGAAAGCCTTAGCAGCCCAACAACAACCATATCAAAAAAATCCCAAGAAGCAGTATCCTAAAAAGTATGGTCCGAAACCAAACAAGGGTCCTAAGCAATTTCAGCCACAAACTAAAAAAACAACTCACCAAAATGATAAGGCAAATAAAAACAAAGGGAAAAAGACAGATAGACAGTGCAACTTTTGTAATCGTGATGGCCATATAGAGTTTAAATGTTTTAAGAAGATGGAAGCCTTAGAAGCAACAATGAAGAAGCACAACATCAATTTGGAGCACTCTTCACCTCCATCCTCAGGAATGGTACTTTCTGCTTGTGGTTGTCAAGCATCAAGATCTGGTTATGCATTAAATGTATCTTCTTCTTCTCATTCTCATGAGTGGCTCATTGATTCTGGAGCTTCTTACCACATGGACAAAAATAAAACTATGTTTTCTTCTTTAAATGATTGTAACACCAAACATATTTATGTTGGTGATGATAGATCTCTTAGTGTTGTAGGATCTGGAACCATGCATCTAGATAATGGTCAGTTTAATGATGTACTATGTGTTCCTACCTTGTCATGCAACCTTCTATCTGTTTATTAGATAACTCATTCAGGTGAAGGGAAAATAGTAGAATTCTCACCTCATGATGTTGTAATCAAGGACCTCAAAAATCCTAGACATATTTTAGCTACTGGCATTGTTGATGATTCCACAAGGTTGTATAAGTTTGACAACTTTGGGTCATCATGTCTTCCCTCCATTTTTGTTGCTCATAATGATGAAGTGAGCAAACTTTGGCATGAGTGATTTGGTCACTTAAACTATCGCTCTCTTCAAACGCTATGTAAAGAAAATATGGTGACAGGTCTTCCTATGGTATCTTGCCGAGATGGTGTTTGCTCCGGATGTGTACTCGGAAAACATCATCGGGATAGTTTTGACAAACGTGCCTCTTGGCACGCTTCAACCCCTTTGCAGCTTGTGCATAGTGATTTATGTGGTCCACTTCCTGTTGTTTCTTTCTCTGGTTGCAAGTACTTCTTAACTTTCATTGATGATTTTTCCAGACACACTTGGGTATACTTCTTAAAACTCAAGAGTGAAGTTTTTAACAAGTTCTTGGCCTTTAAGGTCTTTGTTGAGAAACAATCTGGACATCCAATTCTTAAGGTAAGATCAGATAATGGAGGAGAATATGTTAACAACAAATTTATCAACTTTTGCACTGAGCATGGCATTCAATTGCAACATACTGTTCCATATACTCCACAACAAAATGGTGTAGCTGAAAGGAAGAGTCACACCTTTAAAGAAATGGCTAATTGTATGCTTCAATCTAAAGGAATTGGTCTCAATTTTTGGGCAGAAGCCATTAACTGTGCAAATTACATAGTAAATCGCACCCCTACTAAGGTTTTAAAGAATATAACTCCAGAAGGAGCCTGGAGCTCAATCAAACCAGATGTATGTCACTTTCGTGTTTTTGGAAGTGATGCTTGGGCCCATATTCCAGATGCGAAACATAAAGCCTTAGAACCTAAGAGTGAAAAATGCATTTTTTTTTTCGATATTCTGAAGATGTCAAAGGATATAGACTTCTTCAACCAAAATCCAAAAATATAATCATTAGAAGAGTTGTAAAATTTGATGAAAATATATCGGCCTGCGAGCCTAGTTCGGCGGGTGTGCCACCTTTGGCCTACGAGCCTGATTCGACATATGTGCCACCTCTCTCTATCTCTTCTATTTTTGACAACATTCCTTCTAGTTCAGATGACGACAACGAGGATGACAATCCTCCTCCATCTCTTGAAGATGTTCCTTCAACTTCACAGCTTCCAAGATGGGTCCGCTCTACTCGGGATGCAGCAGGTTCTCTTGCAGGGGACCTTGCAGATCAACGGCATACACGTTCTCAGTTCCAAAGAGCCTCTTCCTTATGGGCTCAAGTTCTAGAAAATCCCGATCCAGACACCTTTGAAGAAGCTTCGAGTCATCCAGATCGGGATGAAGCTATGAATGAAAAATATTGTTCCTTATTGGCGAACAATACTTGGGATCTTGTTCCTCTTCCAAAAGGAAGAGAACTTGTCAGATGCAGATGGGTTTACAAAACAAAGTTTGGACCAGATGGAAAAGTGGATAGACATAAATCTCGTCTTGTTTCTAAAGGATTCTCACAAGTTGAAGGCATTGACTATATTGAAACCTTCTCCCCTGTTGCCAAAATGAATTCTATCCGCCTTGTTCTTTCCCTTGCTGCCTCCTTTAAATGGGAAGTCCATCAGATGGATGTTAAATCCACCTTCTTACATGGAGATTTACATGAAGAAATCTACATGGAACAACCCCCTGGCTTTATCCAAAATGACTCTAGCCTTGTTTGTCACCTTAGGAAGTCTCTCTATGGTCTCAAACAAGCTCCTCGGGCTTGGTATGCCAAAATGGATAGATTTCTATTAGATAATGGCTTTTCTAGGTGTCATTCTAACAACACTGTCTACACCAAGAAAGTGGGTAAGTCCTTCACCATCCTTGTTCTTTATGTTGATGATCTTACCCTTACTGGTAGTGATCCCAACCGTATAAACCATGTGAAGTCTAGCCTCAAAAAGAAGTTTGAAATGACAGACTTAGGACACTTGTATTATTTCCTTGGTCATCAAGTCTTGCAATCCAAAGAAGGTATTACCCTCTCTCAGTCCAAGTATGCTTGTGATCTTCTACACGACTTTCACATGGAAGACTGTAAGCCAACCCCTTCTCCCTTTCAGTCTGGAGTCAATCTTTCAGTCACTTGTACTACCCCTAAAGTTGATGCTACCTTATACCGTCAACTTGTTGGTAAACTTCTGTATCTATCCCATACTCGTCCCGACCTTTCCTTTGCCGTTGGTCTTATCGCTTGGTTTATGCACCAACCTCATGAAAGTCACTGGAAAGCAGCTAAAAGAATACTTCGATATATTCGAGGTACAATTCAGTTCGGGATTCATTACAGTGCAGGAGCATCTCCCTTGTTGATTGGTTTCACTGATTCTGAGGGCTGGTGACCTGATGATCGAAAGTTTATTGCAGGATATGTATTCACTCTTGGTTCAGGACCTATTACATGGTCTTGTAAGAAACAAAGTGCCATCTCTCTTACTTCAGCAAAAGCAGAGTATCGTGGTGCAATTGAAGCCAGCAAGGAAGCCATGTGGCTTCGTCAGATCCTGTCTGAATTTGGTTTTCATCAGTAGCATCCAACTACACTTTGGTGTGATAATCAGAGTGCCATTCAGCTATGTAAAGATCCAGTCCAACATCAACGTATGAAACACATTGAGCTCCACATACACTTCATCAGAAAGCTCATTCATGATCGTGTTCTTGAAGTGCAGCGTTGTCCAACCAATGATCAAGTAGCCGATATCTTTACAAAGGCTTTCATAGAAGCGAAGTTTACCAAACTTCGATCCATGCTTGGAGTTCGAGAAAGTTATCATTAAGGGGGGATAGGCTCTAATGCCTCCTTCCTTCTCCTATTTTGTCACCTTTGTAAATCCTTCAATCCTATCCCAAGTTGTTCTTAAGGGGGGATGTTAGGATATTTCAACACATAGGAAATAGACTCCTTTTGTGTCACCTTTGTAAATCCTTCAATCCTATCCCAAGTTGTTCTTAAGGGGGGATGTTAAGATATTCCGACACATAGGAAATAGTTAAGGATAACTTAGTCTAGTGTAGAGTTAGGTAAAGTGTGTTTCTTTACTATGTACATTTGTAACTTATAATCCGACGGTCACGATTTGTAGTGATCTGACGGTTCACTCTCTCCTCGGTATTAATGACACTTGATCCGTGGCTTAACACCCGATTGGTCCATGATCTCTATTTAAAGAGCATGGAGGGTCATTTGTTCGGTAACTGTTTTATGAGAGAAACATATGTAATCTTTCTTTTATATTAATAAATTGCCTGAAGTGGACTGTTTCCCTCTTTGATGGTTTTAACCACGTGATAATACTGGTGTACTGATTTGTGATCTGTTTGTGAGCGGTGACCTTTGGTTTTTGATCTAAGGAACTTACCCTGTAAATTCATACACCCTAGTGGTTAGTGTATACAATACGAGGAAAAAAAGTTTCTATTTTTGAATGCAAAAAGGAAAACTTATAGAAATTATAGAGAATTTACAAGACCCCATCCTTACCAATAGGGGTTTTGAATGCAAGTTGTGTGGTATTCCTATTAGGATTTAGGGCATAAACATTATGTTGCAGACAAATTATGTGATACGTGGGGAAAACATTGTATACCAATTGAAGTACACATAGAAGTTAGGTTATGGAACACTAGGAGATTTAAAATGTTTTTATTTTTGAATGCAAAAAGGAATTTTTTATGTAAATTAGAGAATTTAAGACCCCCAGCCATACCCGCAGGGGTTTTGGATGCAGGTTTAGTGACATACCTGTTAGGATTTAGGGTATAAACATTATGTTGCATACAAACAATTAAGAGAGAACCCAACCAATATACTCGGGTGCCATTGTACACAGATATTCAGTGCATTTCATATAATCCCAGGCGTATGCAAATGTACAAATGATTATGACTTGTTTGATGATTAAAACGTCCCTGAGACACACCACGTGTGTGTTAAGAGTGGAAAATATCAAATAGCGTAGTCTAAAGAGGCGTCAATTTCGCTTGGAAAAAATGGAAATTCTGGTAGGATTTTGTAAAAATCTGGTGATTTTTTTTGAAAATCTAGATACAGCTATCAAGTTTCAAGATTTTGGGCGCCTAAAAGGTTTTTTTAATGGTGCTGAATTCATTTCCACCATAAAAAACAGGATTCAAGCACTGCAACTGTCAATTTATTTTTGAAAAAAATAACTAGATTCCAACATTTTTTTGGTTGTCTGCGCAAAATTGACACGTCAGTAAACAACGCCATATCAAATAACCATAGGGTAGCTTTGCAATAATTGCAAACCATCTTATGGAGAAGCCCAATTTTAACACTAAAGTAGGCACCATTCTAACCCAAAGGGACCACATGATGACCACTAGATGGTCACGAGTGTTCCCAAGACAAGATCACTGCTTTAACACATCTCTTCTTGTTGGGAAAAGAACGAAGGAAAGGTGGCATAATAAGATTATAGATAGCATTTGAGACCACCACTGAAGGTATCCAGAATTAATCAATTATATATTTCATTAAGTAAATATTACATCCCAACCACTGGATGGTCACGAGTGTCCCCAAGACAAGATCACTGCTTTAACACATCTCTTCTTGTTGGGAAAAGAACGAAGGAAAGGTGGCATAATAAGACTGTAGATAGCATTTGAGACCACCACTGAAGGTATCCAAAATTAATCAATTATATATTTCATTAAATAAATATTACATCCCAACCCTCCCCTTGTTATTCACTTTGAAAAGATGTGGTCAAAATGGCTAAATAAACATTACGACAACATTCCCTTGATGTTTATTTGGGACAGGGAATACAATTATGACCAATAATGACAGTCTCTACCGTCTATAGAAAATGATAATTTATAGCAAAGGAGAGAATGTTGAAAGTGAGAGTGATCTGACGAAGATGCTATAGGATTCTGTGATTTGACCAAGACGCAATAGGATTCTATCTATAATAGTGATTCCACCCAGAGAGGAACATCTTGAGCTATCTAATATTAAAGCTTGCAGTCAATTTTTACACAAAAATAACAGACAATATGTCCATTGATTCCAAATAGTATGATTTAATAGCATACAATATGCCCTGATTGAATGGATTTTCATTCCTATTAAGTTAGGTAGGCAAGTCTTCTTGCCCTATGATGAGAACTTGTCTTTCCTAATTCATCATGGCTCCGACAACTGCCATCGTGCAACGTAGCTCCTACTTTCGATAGAATCATGGGTTGGTCCTAGATTTAGGCTTGAGTTATCCACAAATTGGGCATTTAATAATTGCTCATCGGTAAATCCTTCAAATTTGACCTTGTATGCAAGCAACTTTAAGAAGATAACCTGGAGCATTAGTTGCAATAAGATACAAATAAGGTGCCAAAGGGCAACCTTGTCTAATGGATTGGTCGACAAAAATCTCTTTAATCGCCCATTCACACATACCCCAGAAGAAGCTTTTGAAATAGAGTTCTGACTGTGCTAGTGAAAAAAATCCGAAATTCAAGCCAAGAGAGTGTATGAAGAATGAAATATCATTTGATTCTATCAAAGACCTTGTCAAAGTCAACTTTGAGAAAGAAATCCGTGTAGCTGGTCTTCTTTTCTCATTCAAGACTTTCATAAGCAGTAATAGGATTGTCTGGGCTGAAATGCCCTTTAATAAATCCCGTTTCCTTAGTCTGAATGTTTTGGGTAGCCATATATATGATGCAGGTAGGAAGAACTCTAGTTAAAAGTTCACCACCAACAGCTTAGTATGTCCTTTCACATCCCTTTAGGAACCAACTTGATGATCCCTCCATTGACTTTCTCCCACGTAGAGCCTATAGCCAAATCTCCTTGGCACATCCAGAAAGGATTATCACCAATCATGGGCCAAAGGGCCAGATAAAACTCATGAGGCATTCTCTCCAAGCTTGGTGATCTACCTTTAGTCAATAAACCATATTTTTAAAACTTGGAAACTGGAATAACTCATCTTTGTCCAAGAGGCCATAAAATAATGATTGCTCATACTTAGGAATTATTAGGGATAATGCAATTGATGAACTGCTTAGCAACAATGTGATGAATGTCACAAACACTAGAAGAAAAAGTACTGATAATGTGCATGAAATATCTTTTATCCTGTCATAACTATCAATCAGACCCCATCTAAATATTTAAGCATGAGAAGTTTCTCAGAAGCTTGTTTCTGTTTTTGTTGGCGAAAGTAACCACTTCACAGCGTTGTATGATCCCTACTTATCCCAATTGGTTTGGGTCCTTCTTTGTGTCTTAGCTATATATTCCTCAAAATTATAAATTCGATATACGTGATTTCCAGCTTCCATAGAAAGAAATGCTTGAGAATAATGTTTCAGGATCAGTTGCCTTTGAATTTCCCATACCATTGTTTTGAACCACACTTGGGATCATCTTTAAGATTGAACAAATGAATTAGAAGAATGATAGCAAACTGGTGAAGTTATTAATATAGATTAAGTAAGGGAGAAAAGGGCACAACAATGAGTAGGCCTCATCTCCAAACCAAAGTTAGCACTTAATTTAATTTATTTTATTATCAAACTATGCTTTGAAGACTCTTAGAATGAATGAATGAATGATATTTTAACGTCCACGAGACTAAAAATAGTCTATGGGACTTGTTTTTTTTGCCTTCTGTAATTCAATCCTTTTCTTACTCAAATTGATGAAGAGCTGACCCAACCTTTTAACAGTTCCCTCATTGAAAAGACAATGCCACGGAATTGATGCTAACATACTTCGGTAACTGTCCCTGATGTCTCTGAAAGCATCACATTCCAAAATGAAATGCTTTTCTCATTCCACTGCCCCAGAAGTGCAAAATGTACACACCCTTTCTTCCCAAGCTTCTTTAGGTCTCTTCCACCGTCCCGTTTCACACCGAAGTTGATGTGAGTTAGTTCTTAATTGAGCAATAAGAATCTGTGCTCTCCACGGAATGCTAGCTCCAATGTACTCTTTTTGTTGGAGGTCACAAGTGGGGTTGAATTCCTGAACATAGTACTTCTTCTTTCTACCCAACTCTTTTCCCCATATACCCTTACGAAACTTATCCAACACAAAATTCTGTAACTCCCTGCTATTTGTGGGACATGCATTAATTTAAATATCCCTTTTTTGCATCCATTTGTTGTTTTGTCTCATTTATGATTTCTTTCTTTCACTCATGCCTTCATTGAAGATAACTTTCGGCCATCTACCTCCTCCTATTTGCTCAATTCTTTTTTAGATACCTTATAAGACACACCATAGCGATTGCTTCGATGGGAGCTGCACCTGTTTCACTCAACATTATCTCATAAGGAGCCTAACTTTTTATTTTGAACTTGCTCATGATCAAGCGTTTTTGAATTTTTTGAATTTGTTTCCATTTTGAAACAGGGATGCTGCTAACCCACAATTCACACCCATATAATATCACTAGACAAACTAGAAGTCCAAAAAGCACTTTAATCGTGTTCCAATCCCATAACTTTGCCTCTCTACATCTGTTTTGAAGTGCATATAATGCTTTCCACCCTCCTAAATTCTTTTCTTTCTGCAATCCTCCCAATTAAGCTTGTTGAAATCGATCTTGAGGTACTTGTATTCATTTACTTCAATAATGTTGCCTTCAAAGAAGAACGTATGCTGACTTTGCTTCCTTTTATTAGAGAAAATCATTACTGGTATTGACTTGCATCCCCACTGCTTTACAAAAATGCTCAAGGCCATATAGATGCATCTACAATCCATGGGCGGATTTAGCACCCAATAAAAGTTCATCAGCATATAGAAGAAGCTTTATCACAAACTCCCCAAATTGAACACCATCCCCACCTTGCAAATTTAGCCACTCTTCCAATTTGTTAAATATAAACCAAAAAGGGTAGGGGATAAAGGGCAACCTTGCTTGACTACGATGTCACTTCTAAAACTTTCTGAAATGCCTGCTGAAGTTCTAATTTTGATTTTCACCTCTTCATAAAGTCCATGGACAACAACACTATATTGTAAAGATATTTCAACTTCTTCCATTCTACGCCACAACTTATCTCTAGGGACCGTGTCAAATGCCTTTTTGAAGTCAACAAAGCAGCAAAATACTTCTTCTTTGCCCCCCCAAACCTTTTCAACATTGTGTCTTAGCGTGATACCATGATCCACTGTAGAATGCTTCGGCCTAAAACCCGCTTGCCCTTTTGCCCTCTTTTTTTTTACTTCTGCCCTCTTTTTTTTTTTACTTCTGTCCACTTACTGATTCTATTTTCTACCATGCCGCTGAAAAGCTTTGCAACCAAGGATTGATCATAATAGTTCTATAGTTGGAAGGACTATTAATGTCTCCACTTTTAAAAATCCTAATAAACTAAAATAATTTTTGAATGTTTTTATTATATCTCTTACTTAAGCTATCTCTAATTTACTATAATTATAGATTAAATTGAATTCATGGTTATTAAAAAAGGTAAATATTGTCTAATTAATTTTATAAAGTTATTTTTGTTTCCGAAGTTACTCTATAATTGATTAATTTTTATGTGTTGAAGTTCCCCACGACCTCAAGACAGACTTAGGTGAAGCACTTCAAACCTAAAATCCACAAATCTAAGCCCCATCAAGTGGGTTAGTTCAAATCAACCATCCAAAATACTTGGAAACTAAGCTATAACATGAAACAAAGAGTTAATTCTATGTAGACAATTTTCTCTAATATTTCAAAACAAGTTAATGAAAATAAAGTAAAGAGTAGTAACCACATATGCTTTAAAAACTTTGCCTAAAGTGTAGATTCTACTCTTTCAGATTATACTTGATTGGAACTTCACTTAAAAAATAAAATAAAATACTATAAAAAAACTAAGAATCCCTAATAGAAATCTCTATTGTCTCTAACTAATGAAATTGGTGAGAAGGTGGGAGCGGTAGCGATGGAGAGACCAACTAGGGTTTGTAGCGAAGTTTGTTTTTGCAGAGGATCTTTTGGAAGCAGCCAAAGCTTCGTGAGTTCTGTAGAGAATGAAATCATCCATATTGCCCTTTCGGGAGCATAAGAAGCCCGAGGATCACTACAGAAATCAGGGCGGCGCAGTCCTCCCGTTATCGACTTTCTCTGGTTACTTTTGAAGAGGTTGCGGTGGAGTTTCGTATGGAATCGAGGGGATCATCTCTTGTCTTCAGGACAGGGGCGTCGTTCCCTCATTATCCAGTTTTTACCAGCCCCAGGCGTGGATATGGCGGGCTTTTGGAGGTTACAACTATCTTTTTGCTGTGTTACTGGACTAATCACTATATCTGTTGGATGGTTTACCTCAAGTGTCTGCCCCTTCAGCTCAGATATGTCTGACTCGATGCAGATCACGTAGTAAAATTTCATGATCCAAGTCTGCATGGTTCATTGGAGGCTATGGAAGACTCGGTTCTGACAGCTAGGGATCCACCCTTTGATGGTTCTCATCTGGGCGATGCAACTGATCTTGACAACATAAATTATTTCAAAGGCATTCGGCTTGATCCTCCCTAGATTGAAAGACCTCAGAATGCAAAACCGGATCTCGAGGAGGTTTTTCAGATTTTTGTTAATACCTTAAGTGGGAAATCAATCCTTTTAGTGGTTCGGGGCTCTAATCGGGTGGAAAACTTGAAGCAAACCATAAAAAATAACCTTGGCATACCGGTGTTTTTAAAAAGTTTGATTTTTGAGGGGAAATCGCTGCAAGATGCCATTCAGATGAAATTTTATGGCATTGAAAGGAACTCCACCATAATATTAAATCTGAAGTTGAGGGTTGGAGTTGTAGGTATCAGAAACCTCATTGGACTTACCTCATTCAAGGATGCAGTGAAAGGGAAAGCTGTAGCTCTTGATGACCAAATCCAAAATATGCTATGACCTTACATAGTCGAACAAGCGGAAAAAAAAACACTATCCATGGATGTTTACTTTTTGTTGATCTACAATCTACGACACTAATATGTAGATTTAATGGCTTCTGGGCGAGAACTAAAGATTTACATAAGTGGGTATATTCTTCTTGGACACCCAATTGTGAACTTTACTTATGTTCCAAGGGTTTCTTTATCTTTCAATTTGACATATAGAAAGCTAGGGAGCAAGTCCTAAATGATGGGCTAGCTCTGATTCCGTGTTAAATTTTCTTAGGGCTGATTGTTCTTTGCTTTAGATATTTGCATTACATCATTTATACGTTAAAGTCACCTAACAACATTATAACATTATTACACCCAAGGTGTGGGCCTCCCTCATCATATCTACCCTTGTACCATGGCATGTGGCTTGGAGCCTCCCCTCTTGACCCCACTCTGTTCCATCACTATTTCGCATGACACTTGCCATTTGATGGATGTACCATGGACCTGTCACTCCCTTATAGGTTGAAACCGCCTAATAGGGTCCTCATTTAACCTCTCTTGTCAAGGAAGGTAACACCAATACATTTTCAAAGCCTATTTGGAAGGGCATGCCACCATGAAGTGTCCACTTTTTCCCTTGATTAGCAAGCTTATCTATTCAATTGCATTAATGGATTATTGTATTGGAAGGTGAGGAGACGCATTGGACCTTATACATGATTGTAGGTGGGTTTTCATCTTGAAGTATGCCTCCCTATATGGGATCCAAGCCCTTTGGAGGGTCATAATGACACTTGTAGGGTGAGCGTTGAGAGCAATGGGCCTCCTACCTTGCAAAGCATTGATTGCGACACCATGGGCTTCTTCGGCACCACTACATTGTTTATTGCTCGTGCCCTAGTTATACAAAGATGATGATGCACTTGGACCATGTTGCCCAGTTGGCCACACATTGCAGTTGACACTTGGCAACTGATCTAGGGCCCAAAGGAGGTTATGTTTGTCCTAGGGAGACATGGGAGGGCACGTATCATCTTCTAGACCTCATTGATGGAGCATTGACTTGATCTTGAGCCATTTGGAGACCCATGAGACCCATCTGGAGCCCACAGAGCCCAAATTGGAGTTTGGAGATGTTTTGCACCATTTGGAGGGCATCCCCCTCTTATTCACCATTTTTGAGGCCCCCACTCTCATTATCAACAAATGAGGCCTCAACATTGCCCTTCTAGGCCTCCATGTCAGCCTACGTGGCCCTAAGAAGGCTTTATTCGATTTATTTTATGAGCTATCATGGTTGGCTTGTAATCATGGGTGGGTTACTAGACATTTTAGGCATTGGAGGGGCTTTTCTTTTCATTTTAGAACTCTTGGATAATGTATAAATAGATGAGGCCTAACCTCATTCTAATCATCATCACTTGGTTCTTTGATCTCTCTCTTGAGAATTTCGGATCTGTTACCGCTCAAACTAGCAGGGGTCCTAGGAGGGGATCCTATAGAGCTACTACTAGGTCAAGTGGCAACAATGGAGCGATAACTCACTGTCACCTCAGTTAAAGCTGCATACTCTTTACGAACTTTCACTGATGGGAGGATACTCGGTATAAGAGGAATCACAAGGATGGATAGATCAATTATGGGATGAGGAGTGATTCCTAAAGCCTATTCACAAGAGAGACTCAATCAAATGGCTTACTTGCTTTAGAAGTAAGGTGGTAGGCTCTCTAGGATGGGCTAAGGGGATACTTAAGCCTAGGTTTAGAGAATTTCCCTTGACAAGATGTATTCCAGACCTAAGTATTAGGGGAAATGGATTCTATGCAATCCTTGTAGAATTTGAATTACAAAGTTGCGGGACCACAAAGAACTCAAGTGGACCAAAACTAGGTCAAGGGTGTGGAGTTGATCAACAATGGAGAGTCTTGACCATGTTAGGGAGGAGAATAGGATCAAAGGAGCAATTTTATTTGAAATTCAAATGCAATGATCCAAATGAGGACACTAACCCAAAGCAACCTAGGGAGAGGAATGATCCTTGAGCTAGGGCTTGCGATATCTTGGGATTCCACTTACAAATTGAGCTCAAACTTGGAGGACCCCTAGAAAAGATCCTAGCACGGTTGTGGACAAATTTTTGAGGGCTTTTGATGGCTACAAAAATTTTCGCTTGATGCCCTAGGAGATCTTTTAGGGTTCGACCTAGATTTGGAAGAGATGAAGAAACAAGAGGTAATTTTGACCACCAAAGGGATGCAACTTGCAAGGATCAATGCCTTGCTTCTTGGGCGTAATGGAGTCAAGATACACCTAGATCGAAGATTTTCTCATGATAAGGAACCCTAATTTACCTTTGCTAGCCTTTCCAAGTGCAACGACTAGGTTATTAGGGATTTACACTTCAAATTTGCAAAGGAGATGAAGTTTTTAAGGATTTTTGACCTAATAGGTGCCTTTAGGAACATTCACCCATTCCCTTAATGGGCAACGCACACATTAAATCAATTAATTAGGGTTTCAAAGAAGAATTTCGCATTGCTCAACCCATACAAGAATAATGATAATAATATCATGCATTAGACAAGTAAGATAACAAGAATAGCATTAAAATGCATTTACATGAGAGAGAGAGTATATACATTCATCAACTTCGCATTAGAGAAGAAGCTCCAAAGACAATAGTGGAAATCCAAACATCATAGTGTGTCAAGAAACTCCAAAATTTTGTCCAAGAAAGGAAGTGCGAAAATCTCTCAAGATATACTAATCCAATCCAAGTGACGATGCGAGGAATGAATGAGCCTCTCATCTCTTTATACAATCCATAATGGGGTTCGAATAGCCTAAGTAGCCTAATAATGCCCCAAATAGTAAAATAATGTACAATAATGACATGACTTGGTGACAAACCCACCAAGATAGCTAAATAATACAAAGACAACCTTTCAAGAGGGAAAAATAGTATGCACAATGAGTCATTGGGCCATTGCGCAGGCCTAGTGGAGTCCAAAGTGTGCCGATGCGAGAGAGAAGGCTCCAAACATAATGATCAAGGGGATGGCCCCTTGATTTCCAAGCAAATCTAATGTGGTGCCCCAAATGGGTGTGGGGCCACAACAACAATCTCATGGGTCTCCAAGTGGATCGATAATGCTTGTATGCCATCTGCAAGTGCTAGAATGATGACATAAGACCTCCCATTGTCTCCTGTGGGGAGACACATCCTCATTTGGACCATGGAACATCTGTCCAAAGAAGTGAAAATCCGTTTTTTTCGCAAGAACGATTTAATTGGCGATTTTTTGAGTTAGAAAAAATCGCCAAAAAATCGCGATCCGATAAGAATTAATTGTGGGGCCTCAAAACAACGAGTTTTTAAGTTGCGTTTTTGATTTTTTTTGTCTCATTTTTGCAGTGAGAGGTTTGCTAAGGAGAGCTAAGGACTGAAGGAGAGCTAAGGAGGAGGATAAGTGATCTACAAGGGCAAGAGTGGACAAAAGTGAAGGATTTTAGCAAGCCAAGCCAACAAAATTCGAATTTGGACCAAGTTTCTTGAGCAAAACGTTTTTTCCAGGTATGGGCATCAAATTTGACTCTTTTTTTTGTTTTTTTCTTGTTCTTCCATGGGTTTCTATCACCCATGTATTTTTCATCATTTTTGATTGCATTTGGTTGTGTTTTTTTGTTTTGTTTTTGTTTTTGTTTTATTGAGAGGAGAGGGTTTATTTTGGTCAAAAATGCAAAAAATTGGTTGTTAAATTTATTTTTTATATTTCTTCTTGTGCTCCTAGTTTCTTTCCATTATTTTTTCTTGCGTTTCAACATGTATATTTTCCCATTATTTTTGCATTGAGTTGAGGATTTTTTTTAATGAAAAAATCAAAATGTTGTATGTAAAATTGTAATTTTTAATCCTATTTTTTAACTTGCAATTTTTCTTGTGCCCTAGGTTCAAATTTCAAATTTCAAAGTTCAAAGTTCATCTTACAGTAAAACTCAAGAGTCAAGAGTTCAACAAATTTACAAACATGCCAAGGAAACTGGATCCTTTATGGGAATTTGGTGAACCTGATCAGGGGTTTGACTGATCAAAATTGAGTTGCAAGTTATGTGGTTAACACATGACAGGGGGGGTATACAGGTTGAAATACCACTTGGCACAAATTCCTGGACATGAAGTAGGCCCTTGCACAAATACCAATCCAGAAATAATCAGAAGAGCCATCAAATCATTGGAAGAAATAGAAACAACTAAATTCAGCAAGGCAGCTCTGAAGAGTCAAATATCAGGGTTTAGAGTTGACCGTGAGAGTGGTAGTGGTTCTTCAACATCATCATCTTCTACACCCAACCCCGTCGCTGCCTCCTCATATTTTGTTCCTAGAACCACTCCCAGTGCACAACCATCTATCTCTTCACTTATTAAAAAAAAGAAGGAAGAAGCTGACAGGTTATTGGGCAAACTGTTTCTTTGGAGTGATATTCCTTTCACTGTTGCCAGGAACAATCCATTTTATCAGGCTACGATTGATGCTATCACTGTTGTTGGCCCAAGATACAAAGCCCCTTCATATGATGACTTTAGAGGGCGCATTTTTCAAAATGAGAAAGTTGACTGCACCAAGAGATTGGAGGAGTTAAGGGCATCATGGGAAGTCACAGGATACACTGTGATGTCAGATGGTTGGACTGATAAAAAAGGTAGGACCCTTATTAACTTCTTGGTCAGTTGTCCCAAGGGGACAATGTTTATGTAATCTGTTGATGCATTTGCACATGTCAAAGATGCACGATTATTATGTGATTTATTGGATGTGTTCATTTTGGAGGTGGGTCCCCAAAATGTTGTCCAAATCATAACGGACAACGCTGTAAACTATGTTACTGCTGGCAAGATGCTTACGGAGAGGCATCCGAGCATATTTTGGACACGTTTTGCTGCACATTGCCTTGATTTGATGTTGGAGGACATAGGAAAGATTGATTTTGTCAAAGATATTGTAGAATTATTAAAGAGCATTACAAAACTTATATATAATCATGCATCTGTGCTTCATTTGATGAGAACATTCACCAACAAGGAGTTGGTGCGCCCTGCTATTACACGGTTTGCCACTAGTTTCATATCTCTTCAATCCCTCTTGAATTCTATGTGGGATTTGAAGAGACTGTTTCTTTCAGAGGAGTGACGTGCTTTGACTGTCAGCCGCAAACCAGAGGGAGATGCCATTTGCAGGATGGTTTCATATCAGAAAAGCTTCTGGGCGGGAGTGCAAGAGGTGTGCAGCGTTACTGAACCTTTGGTAAAGGTTCTTAGATTGGTTGATGGAGAGAAGCCCGCAATGGGCTACTTGTATGAGGCCATCGATAGGGCCAAGGAAGCCATTCGCAGCTACTATGATGATAAGGGTGATGAGGGGTTTCAGAAACAACTTTTTGTATGGGAAGTGATTGATGACCGATGGAACAACACATTCCATCGTCCCATTCATGCTGCAGGGATCTTCCTGAATCTCGAATTTGCTTACTCATGTAGTTTCCTATTTGATGTTGAGGTCATGGATGGCTTTTTCACTTGTGTTCAGAAGATGGTGCCATCTCCATCAGAACGTGCAAAGATATCCAAAGAAATGGAGGTATACAGAATGGCAGGTGGCACCTTGAGCTTTGACATGGCTGTCCGGGATAGGACTACTAAAATGCCAGGTAAAATTTTCATTATTTTAAAATTTTTCTTATGTTTGTAACTTTATAAGTTTATCTTATTTGTTGTAACTTGTAACTTGTAGATGCATGGTGGAGGAGCTACGGTGGCAGATTACCAAAACTCCAAAATCTTGCCATTAGAATACTTAGCCAAACATGTAGCTCTTCAGGATGTGAGCGCAACTGGAGTGTATTTGAAAAAATACACACCAAAAAGCGCAACAGGTTAAAAACTTAAAATATTCCAACTGATTTTTTAAATTCATTAAATATTTTTTTTTATAATTATTAATTTATTGTTTAAACTTTATAATATATATTTTTAATTTATTAATTTATGACCATTGTACAGGTTGGAGTCCCAGCGCCTCAATGACATGGTTTATGTCTACTACAATCTTAGATTGTGGGTGAGACAACTTGAGAGGACACCTGATATGGAGGCCATCTCTTTAGATGCGATTGACACCACCACTGAATGGAGTGTTGAGGCTGAGAGGCCTGTCATGGAGTCAGCCTCTGGTTGGATAGAGCAGGAGGTAGTGGAGGGGGAGGAGGAGGAGGAGGAGGAGCAGCAGCAGGAGGAGCAGGAGGAGGAGGTGACACCACCTACCCTTGCTACCGGTAGAGGACGTGGTCTGCCTCCTTTAGCTCCTGGTGCTTTAGGTTCTCGTTCTGGTGCTTCAGGTTCTACTTCTAGAGCACAATAGAGTCCATTGCTAGCCCCGCCAACTTCTTCATCTAGAGGGAACGCTGTTACATTTTCTCGCAAGAGGAGCAGAGGAAATCAGTACTATAGGACCATAGGTTATATGGTGCATTCCTTTGTATATGACATTATGACTCATGATATGAGATACATTATTATATTTTTTGTTGATATTTTGAGGCTGAGTTGACTCTTGAGACTCAGGACTTCGTATTCAGGACATGATTCAGTTTTATGTGTGATGTAGCATTAGACATGATATTACATATCTTATATATTAGTTTTTTTTTCATATTTATGTGTCAATGCATTTATTTTATGCTATGGATGCTTTAGATATTAAAAAATTGGAAAAAAATGAATATTTTTGTATGTGTCGATTTTTTCTCGATTTTTACCGATTTTTACGATTTTTTTTCTGATTTTTTCCCCTCACCAATTTAATCCCGATCGCAATTTTCAAAACATTGCATCTGTCAGATGTATGGTGCAAGTGTGAAGCCGACTGAGCAAGGTGGTCCATGTGCATCATCCTCATCCAAAAGGTGGAACACGAGCAATCAACGAGTGGTGCTGAGGGATCCATGAAGTGGACTATTTCTCTCTGCTGTGGTGGAGGCCCATGGCTCTCAATGCTCACCCTACAAGTGCCATTGTGACCCTCTGGAGGACTTGAACCTCGTATAGGGAGACCATAGCCCAAATGGAGACCCACCTGCAATCCTACATAAGATTCAATGCGTATCCTTGCCTTCCAGTACAACAAATCATTAGAGAAATTGAGTAAAAGAGCTTACAAATCATGGAAAACAAGTGGACACTTCATAATGGCATGCCCTTCCATAGTGGGCTTTGGCATGTCAGGTGTCTCCAGGCTCAATCAAAATGCTAACCAAGGACTCTATCAAGTGATTTCAACCTTTAAAAAGGGGTGACATGTCCATGGTACATCCATCAAGTGGTAGGTGGCATGCGAATAATGATGGAACAAAGCGGGGGACCAAAGGGAAGGCACCAAGCCACATGCCATGGTATTGTTAGAAAATCAGAAAGGCATAAATATTTTCTTATACTTGATAATTACTTGTGAGATTCTTGTATTCATATTAACTCTCTTATGTTCTTCTTTTATTTTAGTTCATCAAGCAATTACCAAAACAGTAGCACAAAGATCAAGGACACCAGATGTAGGTGGACAGCTAGGGCAAAACCCCACTCTTGGGGAAAACCCGGTCAACAACTCTTCCTTCAATATTTTTCCTAAGAAATCCAAGACCCTTGACTTAGACACAGACTTCCTCCACACCAAGTCAACTTTTTCCTTCTATTGCAGATGATCACTTTCTAGTGCTATCTTCGACCTAGATGCAGTAGCAACAACAACAACACTTCAATGCAACAGTTTCTTCGACTTAGCAACTTCGATCTTGAAGCAACACTTACAACTTGCAGCAACAACTTTTGACCTAGTAGCAACAACTTCAACATGACAAAGAGACTTCGATCTTCTAGAGTAACCCACACGAGAGAGAGATAAATAGCCCAAAACATCGATCTTGACCTTTTCTTCTTCCTTCTCCAACTTTGCACTTCTTTTAGCCTTCTTTTCCACTTCGCACTTTTTCCAGCTCCTTTTAGGATATCGAACTTGAGAGTGTGCGAGAGTGTGATACAAATGAATTCAAACTGCATCAATATATAGGCTTCTCGTGAGGTCGAAATGCCCAGTTTGACATTGACTTGATCTCCTTGAGGCAGACTTGGTGTGGAGGTGACATAATTCATTTTTGACTCAAAAATAATTCTTTTTACATGATTCAAAAGCCCAAGAAGGGTCTCTTTAAATGTACAATGACTCTAATGACTAAGTATAAATCCTAGAAGTCCTCAATGGGGACTTAGACCTAAAAACATGATGACCCAAGAATGAAACCCATGCTTTGATAAGTCATAATAATAATAATAATTTTTTGTTCATTCTTTTCATAAGTTCATTTCATTATGATTCAAATACAATTATGAAGACAGAACCTAGCTACATTCCTCAACACTCCCTCTTAACTAGGGAGGTATTTATCATATACAAGTAAAAGGAAGATCTCAAACTATGTGAACTATGAAGAGTTTACGCACCTCAATGCCATGGACTAGATTCCTGACCAAGGCAATCTATCCAAGGTCCTCCAACAGTTTAGGCACTCACGGTGCCACAAACTAGATTCTTGACTAGGGAAATCTATTCGATTGGGACTAAGATGGAATAAAGCTTTCAACTTCTCTAGGTACCATCATGCTTACTTATTAACCATCAACCTAGGGATCTAGGTGCATATTCGAAGTTAAAGCTCTATGACCAACACCACCCTTCCTACTGCGGGATCTAGACATCAACACATAGATGTCCTCCCAGACAAAGTGTAACACACACAAAGCCTCAACACTCTCGATTATTCCAATTGATAGCATATCCTCCCCGATCAAACAGATCGGAAACAACAAATCTCTCTCGATCAAAGCGATCAATAACATACGGTCAAACCTCCGAGAGATTTACCTGTACAAACACAACCCCAATCAGTAACAAACTTTCAAATGTACATAAATAAATACAAACCTTCGGGGTCTTTCAGACAACTTGATGTTGCTTCTCAACTTATCATAGTAGGACTTAGAGACTTCCAAACGAATCTTGACAGAAGATTCCTTAATCAAACAATTTATTTTCCTACTTCGCAGCAACACAACTAGATCCTCTTTTTACTTATTTTATTCAGCGGTAACTCAAAATGCATTTTCCAATTTCTTCTTTCAAGGTATCCATCATAATCATGAAATGCCCTCCCTCTTAACTTAAGGAGATTTCTTCTATCTAGACTCCTCCTTAACTTAGGGAGATCAACTTCTTCTTGTGACGTTGGAGAATCTTTCATGGCTTCCATCCCTATCAAAGTCATGTTGATCATCGACATTCATATACCTTCCTTTATCCTGCTTTTACTTATGAACATCTTCACCATCTGAAGATTATGTACCTACACACCTTAGATAACAAGTACAACCAAACCCATAGAAGCATGGAGTTAACCATATCAGAATCATATAATAATGAAAGCATAATCAACAAGAGAGTTTACTTCTATACTTTAACTTCTTGTTCAGGTTTTGTTACAAACCCTAAATCACATCAAGATATCAATATAAAAGGCTTCAATATGTCCTTATGACAAACTTTTCATATTGCAAACCCTAGAAACAATTCGAACAAGTACAATTCAACAATGAATCTAACAACTTTCAGAATTCCTATGTTAGACTTTTCTACTAGGATTTAGTGCAAAACCCTAGATTTCATACATGAGCTTCAATAATCAAAACGCTCAACTTCAACAACATGTCTAGCTTCTACTAAGGTTTATAAGCCCTAGACTTCATCTCACTAATCACAACACACTTTCTTTCATAAATCTTAGAAAATATCATCATATACTAGAGAATTGAAATTCTACTAAGGTTTAGTTACAAAACCCTAGAATCCACAAACAATATCATCCTAGAATATCAATCTTGAACTAGGGCTTAGTTCCAAACCCTAGGACCTATGACCATCACCAATTAGGTCCACACATATATCTAGGATCATGCACAAGCATATCATAACAAGTTACAACATATATCAGTCAAACCCAAAAACATATTAAAGTCAGACATATAATAGACTTGATCAGATGAACAAACATAGACCTAGGGATTCATTCCTGGGTCATAAGGGTTTTGTTCATAAACCCTACCAAACCCTAAAGATCTAGGGTTTCATAACATAACAAACCCTAAATTACCAAAACCTCAAAGGTTTGGGATTTCAGACATCACCATTCAACCTTAACAAGTTAGGGTTTCCATAACCATACTAAAACCCCAAACATGGAATTACCATCAAAACTTGAAACATCAAAGCATTTTCTTAGACTTCACCCATAACCCTCATAACCCTAAGTAGGTTAGGGTTTCATACATTATCATTGACATACCCTTAAGTTAGGGTTTTACAGAGAACCCTTTTAGGGTTTCCACAAGAATAATCAAAGATATGAGGGGGGTAGATTTATCTAATGATGAATCACCCAATCAAAAATCTTTATGATTCAAGAGAGACACAATAATGTTAGTAATCCAAAAAGAATGAATATACTTTTATCATGAAGAGAACAAAGCTTATGGTTTTAGGCATACCCTTGTTTCTTACCAAACCTCGCGATTCCAATGCTTTGTCTTATGAGGTCTTCTTCCATAATCCTTGAGTATTCAACAAGACTTTTTCTAAATAAAACATAGGAACAAAAATGTGATTAATATTTATTATAAACAAACATAGATAAGTAAGGGAAACCAAAAATGAAAAATTAAGATACTTGTCTTTGGAAGTTGGTGAGGGCTCCCTCCAAACTTGAGGGATACTTATAACCTTATAAAAACAATTCAAAAATGTCTTTGCAAAAATATGTTAAACCTACAAGTACTAAAAATAAAAAAATACAAAGTGAAATAACTAAAGCTTAGAGCAAAGGAATTAGTAGTGTGAGTCCCTTATACCTGATTCTTTGACTTCATTCTTCTTTGGAGATCCTTCCTTAGCAACATTGGCTTGATCCCGGTTTCTCTTCTTATTCTTCGGATTGTCACGACAATCACTTTTATAGTGACCCATTTTATGACATTGGTAGCATTCTATTTTGGAAATGTCTACTTTTCGTCTTGGCCCTCTTGACTTCTTGAAGTTTCCCTTCTTGTGATGAGCGGAATAGGCATTTGATACTTTCTATTCTTCATTGTTGGATACTAATGTGATTCTCATCTCTTCTTGGTTGCAGGCATTCCATAATTCTTCAAATGAAGGAGTTTCTTTCTAGCTATAGATTCTTGAAGCAAAAGCACTCCAAGTAGGTGGTAATACCAAAATTGCAATAATCACTAGCTCCTTTTCCGGTACAATCTCATCAATGGCTTGAAGGTCATCTCTAATTCTAGCTATCCTTACAAAGAAGGAAGCCATAGTGTCATCCTTTGTCATCTTTGTGGTCCTTAGTTCATTCTCCAGACTTGCTACGTGACCAACGTTCTTGAAAGTTGATAGTGAACAATTTCAATAAGGCTTCATGCATTTCTTTAGCAGAGTCTATGTTGGAAATTTAAGCGACAAGATTTTCCTTTATACCTTCTACCATTAGTGTCATAGCTAATTTTTCTGACTCTCTAAACTTCACTTTATTTGCATCACTGGATCCTTCAGTAGGTTTCTTCACTCTTCCTTTGACCAAATCCAAGACTTTATTCTTTTCAAGAATGAGATCAATTCTCTTCTTCCATGACCTGTAATTTGGTGCTCCTTCTAAGTTGTTCTCTCCCTTTATTGTGATAGACATTGTCCTTGGAGATAGTCAGCTTCTTTCCTTATCAGGTCTCCTTCTATGATTCCTTGATCAACCTTTTGTTCTTTCAATGGATCCTTAAACTGCCTTTTTCCTTCTTCTTCACCAAAGCTCTAATACCATGTTAGAAAATCAGAAAGGCAGAAAGATTTTCTTATACTTGACAATTACTTGTGAGATTCTTGTATTCTTATTAACTTTCTTATGTTCTTTTTTTATTTTAGTTCATCAAGCAATTGCCAAAATAGTAGAACAAAGATCAAGGACACTAAATTGAGGCAGACAGCTAGGGAAGAACCACACTCTTGGGGAAAACCCGATCAACAACTCTTCCTTCAGTAGTTTCCTTGAGATAATCCAAGGCCCTTGACTTATACACAAACTTCCTCCACATCAAGTCAACCCTTTCCTTCTATTGTAGATGATCACTTTCTAGTGCTATCTTCGACCTAGATGCAGTAGCAGCAGCAACAACACTTCAATGCAACAATATCTTCGACTTAGCAACTTTGATCTCAATGTAACAACTTCGATCTTGAAGCAACACTTCCACTTGAAGTAATTACAACTCGCAACAACAACTTTTGACCTAGCAACAACAACTTTGACTTGGCAGCAACAACAACTTCGACTTGGCAAAGAGACTTCGATCTTCTAGAGGAACCCACACGAGAGAGAGATAGATAGCCCAAAACATCGAACTTGACCTTTTCTTCTTCCTTCTCTAACTTCACACTTCTTTTAGCCTTCTTTTTCACTTCACACTTTTTCTAGCTCCTTTTAGGATATCAAACTTGAGAGTGTGTGATACAAATGAATTCGAACTGCTTCAATATATAGGCTTCTAGTGAGGTCGAATTGCCTAGTTTGAGGTCCAATTGATCTCCTTGAGGCCGACTTGGTGTGGAGGTGACATAATTCATTTTTGACTCAAAAATAATTCTTTTTACTTGATTCAAAAGCCCAAGAAGGGTCTCTTTAAATATACAACGACTCTAATGACTCAGTATAAATCCTAGAAGTCCTCAATGGGGACTTAGACCTAAAAACATGATGACCCAAGCATGAAACCCATGCTTTAATAAGTTATAATAATAATAATAATAATAATTTTTTTTTTTTTTTTTCATAAGTACATTTCATTATGACTCATACAATTATGAAGACCGAACCTAGTTACATTCTTCAACATTTACAATGGTAGCTATAACAGGGGAATCCCACGCTTGGGTACATGAATGTAAGAGGGAGCATTCATGGTACATGAGTTACCCTGACCTTTGATTTTCCACCCTTCTTCATCTGCCTTTTGCCTTTGATTGATTTTTCTTCATAACTGCTTGGGGCTCCAAGAGATGCGGGCATGATGTGTAGGGATAGTAGTGGATACCTCCTTAAGGTGGCAATTCATTGCCCACCAGGGGTTGGGAAAATAATGGGTTCCTTAATGATGAAGGTGGCTCATATAGGGCCCACAGGAACTAGGGTGATGGCCATAGATAAGGGGTAGAGCTCATGTTTGCCTTTTCCCCATGCGCTAAATTTGTATGTCTCGACCAACTTTTGCATTTTGTCGGACATTTCCTGTTGAGAGTGGCCAAATTATACTTTTCCTTTCTATTAATTGTATCAATCTTCGGGGCATCGTTCCAAGCCCGACCCAAGGTATGGTCAAAGGGAGGGGGAGGCTAACTCCTTGTGGACCCAATGGACAAATGTAGACCCAAATGGGAAAAATGATGAATGGGGTTGTAATGAGCGGACTAGCATCCTTAAAGCTAGTAGCGAGTAAAGGAGATCCCATGGGACTAGGATGCAAGGTTAACCATCAAATTGGGTAGAGGAGATAAGAGTACAGGCCTAACTCTCTCTTTCCGTTGAATTCCCTCACTAATCCATGCCCAAAAGTATCCATGACAAGTAAATAAAAGTACCCAACTACGAAATGAAAATTCGTATCTTCGAGTTTGGTAGGCCCACCTTTAAAAATATGATCATAAGAGATGGGTGAGGGACCACATGGATGGCTCAGGTGGCGGAGAAATGGCACATTAAGCTATCTGGTGGTTGCAAGGGGTTGCTAGCTGCCTTTTGAGGACCATTTAGGAGAATTCTCCTATGGGTGTCACCCACAAAGTGGTGGGTAACAAGACCTGCAGTAGGAGGATGAATTTGGATGTTATTGATGTACTATGATGTTTGGATAATTTTGCTATCATTCTTGGAGCTTCTCTTTGGCATTTTTGTGGATGGATATATTCTTCATTGTCTTGTAAGTTCCTTTAAATGCTATATTTCTGATCCAATGAATGTCTAATGCATGGAATCTTGTCTTATGGTTTTTAATGTGCCCTAATTAATGAAAATTTGTTAGAACATTGAAGCTATTGGAAATTTTGCTTGCCTTATTCATAAAATGATGAATGAATGAATGTACCTAGATGGTTATTTGCATTTGCATTCTTGAAAATCCATAATAATTGTCATTGAAGTATAAAAGTCTAAAGTTGTCGTGTAACTGCATCCATAGATAACAAAGCTTCTTTAGGCCCCCTTGAAGAGCAAGTTGCCATTTCATGGTTTATCCTTGACTCTAATTCTCCCAATAGGAAGGCACTGGGTCTAATATCCTTGGTGATCACATCTAACTTGAAAATCATCTTTATTTTCACCTTCTTTCAACTTCTTTCACCTCTTTTATTCATCCCTTTAAGGATAGGGAGGCCTCTCTAGGGCTTGGTGCGAATTCCATTTGAGGAGTGTGTTTTCAATTCTGCTTGGATAGTTCTCTTCCTTAGTGTCTCCTCTAGTGGTCCTCACATTTTGATAGAATTCCTTTGGTCGAATCACCAAAAATTTGATGCCCTAGCCATCATGTTGAGATTTTGTGTATTTGGGGTGGCATTAGTTGTGCTCTAGATCCCAAATTTTGTGGAGGGACTAGAGTACACTTGATCTACAAGACCCAGAAATTGATTTGGGAAATTTCATATGGTTTAGGAGATATTTAATTAATTAATTATTTTAATGTATTTCCTAAGTTAAAACTTAGGGAACTTAACTAATTAAAGTGAATTTAATTAAACGTGTGATGAAATTGTCTTAAGTCACATAGGTCAAGCTTTCTTTTAATCTTAGCCATTTATTCAAGATCTGATCATGGTCGTTGGTTTCCCAACAAGAAAATTATAAAGGAAAGGCTTAGGGTCATTTGTAAAGACACACAGAGGCAGAGCATTGAAGCTAAGCTGAGATTCTAGGGTAGGGTTTGCTAAGAATTCTCAAAAGTGTTTCAGTTGCAGAGAGGGGAATTTAGGCCAAGGGGATGATCTGATCTTGGGGTCTAGAGTACACAAGAGGCAGAGATCAACTCAGAGGACAGCGCAGAGAAGCAGGGAAGCTGCAGCAACAAAGACAGCGCAGTCCCTCCAAGGACAGCGTGATTTTCAGCAAGAAACCCTTAGAGGGTGACGCAGAGACCCTAAGGGGCAGCGTAGGGCCTGCGTCACCCAGTCTAGGGTAACGCAAACCTTTCTGGAGCAACGCTGAGGGTCAGAGGGGCTTCAAAGGTTGACGCAGAGGCTTTCAGGGGCAGCGCTGGGGTTTCTAGGCCCTAATCTTGGCTTGAGTTCTATAAATCCCGTTTGAGGGTGTGGATCAGTCATTATTTTGGCCCTAGATCAGCCAGTGAGTTGTAGATCTAGTATATTCTCTGTCGGGTTTTCTAGATCTGGAACCCAGGCTTGTTGTATTTAGAAAATTCTTAATAATAAAACCCTCTAGCAGCCAGACCGGTTTTCCCGCATTGGGTTTTTCTGGGGAATATTTGTCCAGAAATAACTGTCACTTTGTCTATGTGTGCATGAACTTGTTCTAGATCTGGATTGGTGGATATCTGTTATGTGTTTTGCTTCGATTTTAATTTGAATTTATTCAGTTAATAACTTGTCTAAGTAGGAGGAGCATTACTAGATTAACAGTAATAATTTCTGCATAAAGTGCAAAGATTCATAAATTTCCACACATCACACCAAGTGGGAACCCTAGAAACTGATCCTTCAACTTGGAGATTTCTTTAAGGTTTGTGCTTAAGTACTTATTGAATATCATTCATAGCCTTTTCTCTTGTCTACCCTGAGCTTGGATGAACTAGTGTTGCGAACATCGCGATTGGGATTAAATCAACGCAGGGAAAAAATCGGAAAAAATTGTAAAAATCTGGAAAAAATGTGCACATACAATTTTTTTTTTTTTTTTTTAATATCTAAAGCCTCCACAACATAAAATAAATCCATTGACACGAAAATATGAAAAGAGAACTAATATATAAGATATGTAATATCATGTCTAGTGCTACATCACACATAACAATGAATCATGTCCTGAATGCTAAGTCCTGAGTCCCAACTCAGTGTCAAAATATCAACAAAAAATATAATAATGTATCTCATATCATGAGTCATAATGTCATATACAAAGGAATGAACCAAATAACTAAGACTACTAATTTCCTGTGCCCCTATTGCGAGAAAATGTAACAACTTTCCCACTAGATGAAGATGTTGGTGGGGTTGGCAGTGGAATCTGTTGTGCTCTAGAAGCTGAAGCACCAAGAGCTATAGGAGGTAGACGACATCCTCTACTGGTGATAGGGTTACATGGTGTCACCTACTCCTTCTCCTCCTCCTCCTCCCCCTCCACTAACTCCTGCTCTAACCAATCAAGGGCCGACTCCATGATAGGCCTCTCGGCCTCAACCCTCCATGCAATAGTGGTGTCAATTGCATCCAATGAGATGGCCTCCACATCTAGTGTCCTCTCAAGTTGCCTCACCCAGACCATGTCATTAAGTCGCTGTGACTCAACCTGTACAAGGGTCATAAATTAATAAATTATATAATATAAATAATAAATTAAGATCTCATTTGAGAAAATGCTCTTCTCAAATATGTGTCTTTTCTTCTCCTTAGGCTATCTTTTATAATTCTTCATTGAGCTAAATCCATAACTCAATCTCCAAAGTATTTGACGGTTGAGATTAAATCTCACCTCACTCGAAATCAGTTGTTGAGATTCAATCTAAGTCAGTAATGTAGTTAAATTACATTTCCTTAGATTTTCTTAGCTCAATAGCCAACATTTATTAGTTAACTTAATTAATGTGCTTTTTCTAAGTTAGATTTAAGATAATTATAAAAAACAACTTACTCAATAAATTAAGAAAGTTTTCTAAGTGAGACTTGGGACGAATCCTACATTCTTGACGCCTAGCCTATGTGAAAGCACTTGTCCGTTGCTAAACCTCAACACTCCCTCTTAGGGAAGGTATTTTTTGGCACTCTTAGCTTATCTCTGTAGAATACAAACTTTCTTTTTACTAAAGGCTTGGTTAGAATGTCAACAACCTGCTCATCAGTGGAGATATATTGAAGCTTCACTATTCCTCTCTGGACCATATCTCTAATGAAGTGATATATGATCTCAATATACTTCGACCTATCATGGAACACTAGATTTTCTGACAATTTGATGCTACTTTGATTATCACAATGTATCACCAGATGCTTCGATTCGTAACCAAATAATCCTGTGAGCAACTTGTGAAGCCAAATAGCCTCACAACTAACCAAACTCGTTGCCATATACTTTTCCTTTTTTATAAGTGCCACATAAGCCTGCTTCTTGCTAAACCATGAAATCATTATTGATCCCATGTTGAAGCAGTTCCTTGAGGTGGTTTTCCTATCCATTGCACTCCGAACCCAATTTGAATTTGTATACCATTGCAAATTTACTCCATCACTCCTGACATATCTCAGTCCATACTCCACTATACCATGCAGGTTCCTGAGCACATGCTTCGTTGCAATCCAATGCACATGCCTAAGTTCCATCATGAACTGGCTTATGTTGTTTAAAGCAAAGCCAATGTTTGGCCTAGTGTTGACCAGATCATCAAGGAACCAATTAATTTCCTATACAATGTGGGTTCCACCAACTTTGTATCCGAAGCACTTAGCTTCTTAAGATTAGTGATTATAGGTGTAGTCATAGGCCTATAGTCCATTGTCTCAAAATCTCTTTAGAATATCAACTACATACTTCCCTTGTCCAAGGAAGATCTCTCTTGGATGCTACCACACCTCCAACCCCAAGAAGTAATGCACCAATCCTATGTCCTTCATCTCAAACTCATAATCCAAATCGTATTTGCACATAGCAAAATGAGCTTCTTTGCACTCGTGAGAAACAAGTCATCTACATACAACACCAAGATGAATGGATCATATCCAAAAAGGATAAAGTACAAGTTGGGATTTGCCTCTCTTGGCCCATGCTCAACAAGTACCCATCAATCCTAGAGTACCATGCCTTGGGTGCTTGCTTGAGTCTATACAAGGTCTGGCCTTCCTAAGCCTGCATACATGAGAATCACTCTCATGAATTTCAAAGTGTCGAGGATGCTCAATGCATAATTCCTCCTTTAAGAACTCCATTGAGGAATGCCATCTTCACATCCATTTGATGTATCTTCCACCCCATTATGGAGGCAGTAAATATGACAACTTGAATGGAAGTATACCTGACGACTGTATAAAATGTCTCCTCATGGTCCACTCTCTCATTTTGGGAGAACCCTCTCGCCACAAACCCTTTTTTGTATTTTTCAATACTGCCATCAACTACATGCTTGATTTTGAAGATGCACCTGGAGCTCACCATTGATTTTCCCTGCAGTTTTAGAACTATATACCATACATCATCCTTTATAACGGAGTGGTACTCCTCCATCATAGCATCCCTCCAAACTTGCTGGTCTATTTCCTCCTCAAAATTGGTATGCTCAGAATCATTGATGTTACTGACCAAAATACAAGCGACAACGATTACAAAGATTTTTTGGGCACTTGCACCAATTGTACAACCCTCTAAACCTCCTCTGAAACACCCCCAGTGACCTGCTGTTTGCTTTAGCCTATGACCTGCCCTCAATCTTGTAACCAATTTGGACTCTTGTGCACTAGGCAATTGTACCGGCTGTAGAATGTGATAGCCAAACTTGGCTCATGAGTTAAATAGCCAAAAGACTTGGAAGTTGGAATATAAAGTAATCTATTGAGAATGAAATAATAATATATTGAATAAATGTATGAAAAAATGATATGATATGATGATCATTTATGAAGGCCCCCTTATAAATATTAGCTGGGAGTACCCTTTCATAAGATGTCATGTCTTTTCACGTATCTCTTTATTAATTATAAATTAATTAATATTTATACTGTGTGATTAGAATGTTGACCAGGTGTCTTCACTGCATATCTTTAATTTGCTTTTGAAGTTTTATTTTCTTCCTGCATTAATGTTGCATTATTAATTATTGATATTTTTATTAGAAAGTATACTTAAAATTTCTATAGTTTGTGTTCCAATATTTGAATATGTCTTAACTTCAATTAGTTTGGTATGTTTTTGAGTTATGATATTAACCGGATTTGTATTTGTTCATTTTTTCACAATTTGCATTTTCATATTTGAAAATTTCGATGCTTCTTTTTCAATAATTTTTATTTTTTTCCAGTGACGTCTTATCCTTCATAAGCTTCTTAATTTGTGTAAGTAACTTTTCAATGTGGTCTTGGAGGTGAGATTTTTTTCATTTTTGTGTGCGATTTGTCAACTTGCTTTTGCATATTTTGTACTAACTTTTGATTTTCTCGAAAGATTACCTTGGAGATATCTTTAATATCTTCTAATGTTACCGAATCTGACTCCAACGCAACCTCTTTTAATGTTATTTTTTTTCTTCTGACAGGAAAATGTCAAAAACTTCTTTGTCATAATTAACCAAGTGTTTCTATCTAGGGTGAACTCATTATTATGTCACTATCATTCTCCATAAAGATCTAACAAATATAAATAGATTATATCATACTATTTTGTGTCCTAAAAATCTAATTTTTTAATTTGCGTTTAACTCCAGAATCACTTAGTTAGCAAATTTAAAATTTACATAATTATTATTTTCGACGGTAACAATAAAAATAATAATATCTTTTCCTACAAAAGTCATCTGGATTCTAATCAGCATTTAAGCAGAGTTTTTGAAGTTTTAAGAAATCTTCTTTTTCCTTGGTTATAGACTCAATTTTGCTTTTGCCCTTCTCAAAATTTCTTAATAATTCACTTAATCTCAACATTTTATATTATTATTTTTTCCTTCCCACTTTGTATTTCAATGAAAAATGATTTAATAATGCTTTCACTTAACCCTTTCTTCTAACTCGAATTAAAAATTTGGGGAACTTTGAACTTTTAAAAATACTTCTTTTAAATGGTTGGTACCCTACCGAACTGATATTTCTCCCCAACGTATTTGAGGCCTCTTTCTCTTGATGATATTTTTTTCCTAATTTTTCTTGATAATAGAATATTTTTCCTCTTTTCTTTTATATACATATAATTTGGATTTATAACTAGATTAAGACTGGAAAGACTGGGAAACTTTTAATGACTCGAACCTTTAGAAATACTCCTATTATAATATAATATCTTAAATTTTGAATTTTTTTATTTTTCTTCAATAACACTTTGTTGAAATAGGAGTTGCAATTAATTTATAATATCTTTTTACAGAACTTGAATACTGACCAACTATTTCTTACCAACTCATTAAAATGGGACACCCTTATTTACTTTAAGAAGAATGACAACTTTTGTTTTGCTGTTGTAGTGTTAATTAATTAATGAAACGGTAAAAGTATTTTTCTCAGCAGTTGTGACTACGAAACAATATAAGAAAATGGTTGTCACGGGATGGTTGGAAAGTTGAATCAGATTATCATCAATTTCAATAAAAAAAAATTAAATTACAAAAAACAAAAAAAACAAAAAACTAATAATTCTATAAATTATTTTTAGTGTTATAAACATTAAAATATTACTTTATTTATAAAATAACACTAATACAGAATTGTACATAGATGACTGCTACAGTAAGTACGGGAAAATTGTTTCTAAGGATTGTTGCTGACAGCGTACTATGTACGGATTTCAACAGATTGACTGCGCAGTGCAATAGTTATAAAAAACAGAAAACTAATAGTTTTATAGATTATTATTAGTCTTATAAACATTAAAATATCACTTCATTCATAAAATAACGCTAACACAGAATTGTACATAGATGACTGCTACAGTAAGTACAAAGAATCAGAAGCCCAAGTTTTTCCAGTTTATCAGCCTCTTGAGAGTCAGTATACTAGATATTCAGCACCGGACCTCAGTGGAATGAGTAAACTTCCAGAGTCATGGTTTCTATCCTGATTGTCATAGAGAGTGGAATGTTGATAATCTCAGCATGGGACAGATCAGACAAATGATAGACATAATGATCACTGAGTATAAACTCATGTGTCTCAGAGAGAAAACTGAGGTGGAAGCATGCAAAACTCTTATACAATGTTTCACAGGAACATTGTTAAGATGGTGGGAAGTAGAAACATCTCCAGCATTGATTGCCAAAATGGAATCAGAAATTCTTAAAGATGAAGTTGGAGATGTCATTTTCAATACTGATGGCACACCTACAAATAATATGATTGGAGCTGTGACCTCCATGATCATCGAGCATTGGTGTGGTACTGAGTCTGTTGTTACAGACAAAAATGAAATCATTTTGATGAACTTAAAATGTATGAAGATGAGCCAATATGAAGACTTCCATAGGGATTGGATGCAAATAATTTTTCTTGTCAAAGACCCAAAGAATCTCTTGTGGAAACAGGTATATCTGGCAGCCCTTCCTTCAAAACTGGTTGATTTTATCAAGTTACAAGAATTCTTCCAGTTACCTTTTGAAACATATACTTGGGGTGAGATTTATTCAATCATTACTAAAGCTTTAGTTAGTCTCTGTACTAGCTCCAAGATGAATAAATCCGTAGAAAAGCTTTCAAGATTGCCAGACAGTAAGTCTATTTGTAGCAAATATGGCATCACAATCGATGATCCCCTCATCAAATGAAGGAAATAAAAAAGAAAGGACAAAAAGTCTTAAAAGCAAGAAAAGTTCATCAGCAAAAATAATAGGAGAAGAATCTCCTCCAGGCCCTTTCAGAAAAAAGGATATTACAAGTATGTCCCTAAGACACACTATTACAAGCCATCAGATATTCATCTTAAAAGCCATAAAAATGAAAAGATGAATCAAATCACATGCTGGTTGTGTGGAAAGCCTGGCCACACTGCAAATAGGTGCCCTGATGGTGATGAATCAAAGAAAAATAGACGCAAAAAGTCTCAACCTCTAAATAAGGGAAAGACAGTGGTTAAATTTGAAGACAAATGTCGAAAGTGTGGTTCTCCACACCATAAAACCGAAAACTGTCCAAGTTTGGTAATTCAACAACAACAAGGTGTTGATTATTCTTCTGATACTTGCAGCACATCTTCCTCTTCCAGTTCTTCAGTTGAAGAACTACAAGCTCATTTACAATGGTTTTGTTCAGATTCTGACAATTGCAATTGTAATTATTCCTCAGATGACGAATTTGACTCGAATTTGACTCTTCCTCTGATCCCTCTTTAGAAGAACAGTTCCATTCCAAACTCAAAGTTCTTATGGCCCAGACGGATGATGATGAGCTAAAAATTTTTGCTCAAATTCGAGCAATGGAAGAAGGACATATGAAGACTAAATTACTTGAGACATTCATGTCCCAAGTATCATCCAGCAGCAAAAGTGCCGGCAAAAAACCGCTCTTTATAGAAGCTTCCTTCGAGTGCAACATTGAAGCCTACCAAAGGGACCAACTGCAGAACAAAGTTCGTTCACTCACTTTGGGGGAGGTGAGTAGAGAAATTCATATGCTTAAATCTGAAATATCTGCTCTAAAATCCCAAGTTGCACAATTAGAGAAAGGAATGCAGCCAATAGCATAAAATGTTTCTGGGTTTTGCACCAACCACACATTGCACAGTACCCCTATAAAAGAATCTAAAGTTGAAATTCTTGAAGGACAACAAGATCCTACAATAGGATTCCAAGAAATGCGTGTTCTAGCAATAGAATACCAGCAACATCATGTCCAAGTCAAAATCTGTATTAAGGGAGAAATGTTTTCCCTTACAGCACTTCTAGATTCTGGTGCAGATGTTAACATTTTCAATAAAAAAGCCATTCTTTCCAAGTATTGGGTTTCAGCTTCCAGAAAAATAATAGGGTTAGGAGAAAAAACCCTACAATATGAAGTCCCTAAAGCTGCTATCTGTTTTGACACTCACTGTATCAAATTGAAATTTGCAGTAGGAGACATTCTTGTAGACTGCATACTAGGAAATGTCTTCCTAGCAGCTGTTGAACCACATGGCTCAATCAGATTAGAAAATAACAGGGCTGGTTATTTTATCACTGTACTTACCTCAAGTGGAGAATTTAAAAGGATAGATATGCCCTACATCTCAAATTCTAGGGTATCAACTATGGTACAGGCCGTGCAGGAGCTCAAAAAGGCTGAAACAAAATTAACAGAGCTCAAGGATCTCAAGTCCACTATTCATAGGAGAGTAGTTGAAGACCCCTGAAATTCAAAGAAAAATTTCTGAAATAAAAAATAAGATAGAAACAGAATGCTGCTCAGAAGAGCCCAATGCCTTTTGGCATAGAAAGCAGCACTTTGTAGAACTGCCTTACAAATTTGAATATACAGGCAGACCCTGTAAATCCAAAGCTATTCCCATGAACAAGGAATACAGGGATTTGTGTGAAAAAAACGATAAACCAGCTTTTGAGCAGAAAATTGATCTGAGAATCCAATAGCCCATGGAATTGCTATGGATTCTATGTAAACAAAAGGTCTGAACAAATCCGAGGAATCCCAAGGCTAGTAATCAATTACAAGCCTCTGAATTAAGTCCTAGCTGATGACACATATCCGATTCCTCATAAGAGAGATCTGTTGGGGAGAATATCTGGTGCTAAAATATTTTCCAAATTTGACTTAAAGTCAGGCTTTTGGCAGGTTGCAGTTACAGAAAAAGATAAATTCAAAACTGCCTTCAGCATTCCAGCAGGTCATTATGAATGGAATGTCATGCCGTTCGGACTCAAGCATGCGCCTTCAAAATTCCAAAAGGTTATGGATTCAATATTCAAACCTTATTCAGACTGGTTGCTTGTGTATATTGATGAAATTCTTATCTTTTCTAAAAATATCCAGGACCACTTCAAACATATACAGGTTTTCATGAAGTTGGTCAACAAAATGGTCTGGTACTTAGCAAAAAGAAGATTGAAATATTCCAGACTTCAGTAAAATTTTTGGGACACACAATCCAGAATGGGCAAATCGCTCTACAAAGCCATGCAATGGAGTTTGCAAATAAATTTCCTGACATCATTCTTGATAAAACATAGCTTCAAAGATTTTTAGCATGTCTAAATTATGTTGGAAATTTTTATAAGGATTGTGCAAAAGACAGGTCTCTATTAAATAAGAGATTGAGAAAGAATCCTTCACCTTGGACAAGTGCTCATACAGCTGCAGTCAGAAAAATCAAAGCCAAGGTAAAATCTCTGCCAATTCTATATGTTGTTGATGACAATTCTCCAAAAATTGTTGAATCAGATGCTAGCGACATTGGTTGGGGAGGTGTGTTGAAGCAAAAGAAGGATAAAATAGAGTAGATAGTCCAATTTGCTTCCGGAACTTGGAGCCCAGTAGAAAAGAACTACTCTGTGATAGAAAGGGAGGTAAAGGCAATATGGAATTCCATTGACAAATTTGCAATTCATCTTATTAATAAGAAATTTTTGTTAAGATCTGATGCATCTGCCTTAAAGAAAGTCCTTACAAAGGACATTAAAAAGCCTGGTGAAGAAAAATTTGCTAGATGGCAAGCACTGTTCGCAAATTTTGACTTTAATGTTGAACACATTAAAGGATCAGACAACCACTTGCCAGACTTTTTAAGCAGGGAATTCATCCAGCCACAAGAACAAGAGCATGTAATGGTGATAGTCACCGAATGGGACCATAGTCACCAGAGAGAAACACTGAGATCTATACCAGAAGACAAAAGTTGGCCAGAATATAGAGACGAATGGAAGCCGACATGGCAATTAAGAAACACCAAATTTCTGGACGCAAATCTACAGAATCATACTGACATTATGCATCTCGTTCCAGAACGCCGAGTATATCCGAAAGGGAGCAAATAGATTCATGATATGATATACTCAAAAAGCATGTCAGCATCCCATGAGGCTGAGCAGTCATTAGCAAATGAATCACTGGATATCTCAGTAATTTGGTCAAAAGGAGGAGATAGACGCAGAGTCTATCATAATTATCTAGTTATCAATAGAACTAGAAATCCTGAGTGGACGTGGACTAATTTCAATCAATGGCCAGCTAAGTAACCGGATACTCCTAAAATGCCCTCGAATCCTCGAATCCCCGTATCGGACACCTCTACGTACCGGATTCGGCCCCAATTCGAAGGATACGGCGTATCCGTACGGGGTACGGTCAGGATACGGCGTATCCGAACAGGGATATGCTGTATCCCGACCGTACCCCGTCGGATACGCCCGCGGGTTCAAAAAAGCGTTGTTTTTTTATTATAAAGGGGGGCTTTTGCTCATTGTTTTTCACCAATTGAGGAGGATTTTTCAGGAGAGGGCATCAAGCCTATGGCCCTAGTATTTATATATGATTCATGGTAATGTTTAAGAACCTTAATCTTCATTTTCATCCTTTTACTTAAATTTTTAACATTACCATGAAATGACTCAGGATGTTTGAGAGTGGTTCCGACCTCATTGGATTTCATATGGAGAAAGTAGAATTTTAGATCTCATTCAAAATCCAGCAGACTTATCAATTTTTCATGATTTCAGGATTGGGCTATTGCAATGTTTCCATCGAATTTTGTCATGTATTAGGGTATGGAACTCGTATTTAATCAAGAGCACCAATCCATTTGGCAGTGTTCTTATGTAACACATTTTGATTTTGATGACTTAATGAAAAAACTACAGTATCTTACTATCTTCAATCTTGTCTTTTTGAGTAAATTTGACGATTGTATCATGTATGGTGTATCAATGTATCATTGTAATTTGTATTATAGTATCAATGATGATGTATGACTCATGAGTATCTAATATCTATGTTTGAATCAATGAATTTTGTATGAATTTGTGCAAAAAAAATCTAATTTTTAATATATTAATATATATATATATTTTTAAAAAATATATATATATATATATATATATATATATATATATATATATATTTTTAATAAAATAATATATAACGTAACATATCTCAGAAGTATCCTGTGCCGGGGTCACCGTACCCGTATTCGATACTTCGAATCCCGGTATCCCTGTATCCCCGTATCAGGTGACTTAGATGGCCAGGAAATGATCCGAATATGATATTTCCTGATACTATCTACAATTTCTCAGGATATAAAAAGCTGTGGTGGGATCTATTAAACAAAGATGGAAGAAATGAACCCACTACACCAAGCTCAAATTTGGAGCAACTTGGATTATGCAACAGAATTTACAGTGTGAATGGTTGCAAGATTGGTGGAATGATTATGGAGTAAACAGAACAGCCATTGATCCCATGTTCTATGAATCCTATTTTCAAAATGAATGTACATGGTGCATTGAAAATGGAATTGGTGAGTATTTCCATACACCCTGTCAGACTGTAAAAGACCTTCGTCACCTACAAGATACTGAAATTTTAAAACAGTTCATGAGAAAACATCATGAATGGCTAGTGATGACGAAGATTAAACACCAAGTTGTTTTGAATAAGCCTATGATTGTCCGGAGAATCTACACCAAAGCATGGAGTAATGCAACATACAAAAGGTACAGATTTCCCGGGATACAAATCCTTGATGAGCAAGTCTAAAAGTGGTTCTCGTGGACTCCACTTAAATAAAGTATCCACTATGTAATGTCTTCTAGTCACGGGATTAAAGTGATCGGTTTTTCCCAAGGACTTTTCTGGTAAAAAACTATCCTCTTTGTAAATCATTAAAATAGTTTTCTCGTGGGCCTTCTGTACCAAAAAGGTATCCACTTTGTTTTTGGCATGCACATGTCTGTGTCCGGAAGAGGAATCTCTGTGCGGATGTCGCCTCGGCGTTACCCGAAAGCAATGATTCTCATTCCACGTCTTAGATCTTGTCAGATTCGAATTGATTGTTTGTCCCCCCTCATATCCTATATAAGGAGGGTAAGGCTCATTCATTCGACATTGGGGAATAGAGAGTGAGAGTCTTAGAGAGTCGTAAGTTTTGTGTGTTTGGAGTCAGAGTCTGCAATCTTCCTGCTCTGCATCTGCAAGCTCTAAGCTTGATCTGCTTGCAACACGAAGTTGTGACTCAAGTCTATAGGTCGATCTGAGAAACCTGCGCATCAGTGTGCTCAACACTGGTGAGAACCTAAAGTGGCCAGATCTATAGTCTGTAAAGTCTTATGTGTGTGTTATATGTTTTCTTAGACCGAGTCTGTATATAGCCAGGAAGCCTCCAGAACGCTATCTTATTCATTGAGAAGTAATCACTGGTAAACGCTGATACAGTCAATCTCAGGAAAGAAATCTGAGTCCATGAGATTTATGTAATCAAAATATTCTGATATCAATAAAGAGCAAAGGTTTTCCGCATTCTTGAGTATTGAAACTCTGAACTTTATATTGTCTGTTGAGGTAATATCTGTCTCTCTTATTTTCACTTGAGGTTCGCCAGAGGTTCGCGAAAACTCCTAGGGAAGCCAAGGCCGTTGAAGGCGAGGGAAGCCGTGTGAAGGCCGCAAAAGCGTGACGGTGCAAAGTAGGTTCGTGTATGAGTTCGTGTAAAGGATTTTAAGAGAGAAAAAGACAGAGAAGAGACTCAACAAGGCCAGTCAGCCTGTTGATTGCTGTTGCAAGCTTCACTCTGAGAAGCCCCTGCATAAAATTGGTATCAGAGCTAGAAAGCTTCTGGTTCGTGAAAGGTTAGTACTCAAGATCAAATACTCTTTATTTGAAGAAATGGACTCATTTAGAAAATCTATTTCTTTCCGAGAATTAGATGAAAAGGAAAAAGATGAAGAAAATCCCGTTCGGGATATGTTTGCTACTGCATCAAATAGAGTTTTAAACTCTTCTGAGTTAGTTTATGAAGAACCTGAACCATCTGCAAGATGGAAACTCCCAAGTATATCTGCTTCAGAAGTTTATGCAGATGTATCAACTTTTCATCTTGTAGCTGCTACTAGAATATCTATAAAAGAGTCTATTAGCTCTATCCAAGAAAATTCAGACTGCATTCAGTCTATTCCCCTTGTAGATTCGAAACAGCTTCAGGCAGAAGCAAAGAAGCTAAAAACACAATATTTGCATTTGGGATGTATTAGAGTCGGGATCAATGCTTTGACCCATCAAGGGCTAGACACTTATGTCTTAGCTACTGTGAGAGATCTAACTCACAATAAATACACTGACTCTATCATCGGAGGAATTGTGACTCCATTATCAAACGGCCCTGTATGGTTCGATTGTTATCCAAATTTCTCAGTTTATGTATTTGATGAAACAATCGATAAGATTTTTCAGCTCCAAATCCAGACTTTAGGGTTTGACATGCTAAAGAAAAGAAATAATATAGCCATACAAACACGGGGTTGTTTCAGGGATACGAACACCTTGTATCCAGCTGTCCTCCATGCACCCAACAGAGATTCAAAGACAAGTGTGATTGTTCTCATTGATTCAAAAAACCAGAAAATAGAACACCAAGCTATCAAGTGGGAAGATCTAAACTTCCCAGAACACTGGGTCATCCCAAATCCAAAACCCCTTTCTGCAAAAAGTATCACTTCTGCTAATATTCGAGAAGATCAATCCTCTGCAGTTTTATCTTTTCCCCGAAGATCAACCATTGACAGAAAAAGGATTGAAGAAGCTTGCCGAAAGTCTTCCCTGTACAAAAATCCCCAAATTGTAGATATTGCTTGTTCAAGTTCAGTTTTAAATTCCTGCAAACATATTTCTCTATTTGAGTTTGCCCATATTGTAAATTTCAATTCAGTAGAAGTTTGTTGTCCAGAATGCAAAAGTCTTGTCAATCTAAGCAGTCTAGCCGATCTTGTTATTCATGAAAATCATCATCTTAGAACGGGTGAAGCCCCCAGTGTCCTAATCCCAAGTGTTCTGACATTCCTTTTCCTCATGAGTTAGACCATGTATTGATGATGCATGAATTACCTTCTTTGGAAAATGAAGATCCAAGATTGACTGAAATGTTCAGTAGAATGAGGCCCCCAAATATGCTTAAATATGGTCTTGGCTACCTTGAACAGATGAATGATTTAATCCCTCAATCTAGATTCAAGGATCTTCCAAATGACTGCAAGAAGCCCTTAGTCACAGAAATGCACGAGTTTTTCACAGTCATGGATGGATGTAAAAAAATATAAAGTTATATGAACAATGGAATAAATGCAATTGTACAAAGGTAGCGGCAACAATAAGGCACATATGTAGCATGAGTTGTATGATAAGGATATAAATATGTCGTAATCTAATTAGACTGTTTTTTTGTCTTGAAAATGAAAATTATGGAAATTTAGATAAGATTTTAGAAATATTTGACAAGGATTTTTGTAAATTTAGGTTATAGTTATCAAACTTCAATATTTTTAGTGTCCTAGAAATTTTTGATGGTGCTGAAAAAACATCAAAAACATGATTCAAATACTGCTATTACAGTGCAAGATTTCTTAAATTTTTTTTGCCCAAATTCCAACCAATTTTAACGGTCTAGACAATTTCTCCGCCTCCATAGACAGCTCCTATAAATATGGTTGTACGGTTGTCTAATTGTATCATTGCACAGAAATTGGTAATTGCATGTACGAGCAGTCAGTCAATCGTCCAGTTTACAATTTTGGTATTTACTTCTAGCGGAGTGGTTTATTTTTCCTTTTTCCACCAAAATTTTGAATGCAAATGGCCAACAACCAGATTTTTGGTCAAAGACTCAGATTAGAGAAACTCTAAAAGTTTTTTGGTCAACACATTTCGGTATCAGATGAATTTTAAAAATCGAGTATTGGTAAAAGTTTGTATAGCCAATGGCCAGAATCAGAAAAACGAGGTTTTGATATCAAAAGGCTCATATTAGAGAAACTCTAAAAGTTTTTTGGTCAACACATTTCGGTGTTAGATGAATTTTAAAATTTGCGTTTTGGTAAAAGTTTGTATAGCCAATGGCCAGAATCAGAAAAACGAGGTTTTGATATCAAAAGACTCAGATTAGAGAAACTCTAAAAGTTTTTTGGTCAACACATTTCGGTATTAGATGAATTTTAAAAATTGAGTTTTGGTAAAAGTTTGTATAGCCAATGGCGAGAATCAGAAAAAACGAGGTTTTGATATCAAATGTAATAGATAAACCTGACGCAGGAGTTAAATATCTATACGTTTTGAAATATAAAATAATCCATTGAAGATAAAATAATAATATATTGAATTAATGTATGAAAAAAATGATATGATATGATGATTACAGATAAGGATTTCATTAGAAGAATTAGGTCCATTTTATAAGAAGTCATGTCTTTTTATAGACACATGTTTTTTTATGTGTTTTTTTATTATTCAGTGTAGCATGAATTTTATAAGACTTGTGAGTACTTGCGGATCTTGACGAGAGTTTAATAGCAAGACAGGTCACTCGTATAGGACTCGCGGTTTCTATCTGTACTCGTTCAAATCTGCATATAACCCATCTACTCATATTGAACCTGTGAAGACCCGCACGTGACCCGTATAAGATCCATAGACCCATTCAAATATATATATATATATATATATATATATATATATATAACCCATCTACTCATATTGAACTTGTGAAGACCCGCACGTGACCCGTATAAGATCCATAGACCTATTCAAATATATATTTGATCATATTTTTTTAAAGTTTTTTATTTTATTTTGCCAAGTCTTATACGACTCTCCGAGTCAATAGCCAAACGAGTCTTATATGAGTACGAGTTGTGCAACATTGTTATTAACTATTAATTAATTATTATTACTTGTTATTTACTATGTTGCATTGGATTTCAAGATGGGAGAACGACGAGGATATGTCCGCATTCCCGAAACAGTTGGAGTGCACCTCCAAAATTTTCAAGAGATGACAGGTTGGGGACGACAATTATATATATATATATAAAATTCACTATTAACATTTGTAGTTGTTTTAAGTATCAGTGGTTTCCGCAGTGCATTATATTAGATATCATTTTTGGGATTCAACTGCGTTAATTTAGTCATTCATCTATGACAATTTCCATGAGAGGTAGTTGTAACTGACTAATTTCTCATGATTTTTGAATAGTCCACTTAGCACTCATTGCATTGGGTGATGCTCACAGGGGTGAAGAAGTGGGATTGAAACTAGTGAAATGAATCATATAGCGTCAATCATCACTTCCGGGTCTTGCACCCGATAACCAGGACTTCCCGAGAGGTCACCCATCCCAGAATTCCTTTGGTTCAAGCACGCTTAATTGTGGAGTTTTTCCCACAATCAAGCCCACTTAGCTTGCTACCCCATTTGCAAAACCTTAGCAACTATTGTGCCTCATGAACCATTCAAGAAGAGATCCCTTTACTCTTAGAATTTTAAGTATCAGGGGTTTCCGCAGTGCATTATATTAGATATCATTTTTGGGATTCAACTGCGTTAATTTAGTCATTCATCTATGACAATTTCCATGAGAGGTAGTCGTAACTGACTAATTTCTCATGATTTTTGAATAGTCCACTTAGCACTCATTGCATCGGGTGATGCTCACAGGGGTGAAGAAGTGGGATTGAAACTAGTGAAATGAATCACATAGTGTCAATCATCACTTCCGGGGCTTGCACTCGGTAACTAGGACTTCTCGGGAGGTCACCCATCCCAGAACTCCTCTGGCTCAAGCGCGCTTAACTGTGGAGTTTTTCCCACAATCAAGCCCACTTAGCTTGTTACCCCATTTGTAGTTGTTTTAATCTTGTAAGCATAACAACTATACTTTATAGTATTATGCACAACCCTTACACTCACCAATTATGAAAAATCTTGAGCTTTAGCTTTAGGAAAATTAATTGTAATTACTTTCAATTTGTAACAAGGTTCAAGAAGGATCTATCAGACAAAGAACTATCTGTATAGAAATTTTTTTCCCTCATATTTCTGGTTAATTATGACTATGTTGGGGATTCTCTTTTCAAAGGTTTTGCAGACTTTTACAGCTGTGTTGAAAACCATTATAAAATAATTTGGTTTTGTAAAGAGATTAAATTCATATTTCAAATTAAGAAGGGAATTGAATAGGAATTTATTTAAACATTTAGTACCCAATCCAAGTCACTACTATTTAAGTGTTTTTAGTGTTCACAGTTCTTGAGGATGGTGAAAGCACTGAACTTGAATGACTCCTCGAAATCCATGTACAATATGTAAAAGCTAACATGACCTGAAAAAAAAAAAGAACAAAAAGAATAACCACAAGAATTATCCTTTTAAAATATTGCATTCTCTGTTTTCTTGACATGGAAAAAAACATGGAGGCCGCAAACATGGAGGCCGCGGCCGCTTCCTGTACTTTTACCATTGAAACACAGTTTCAGGACATTTCCTAAGGGTCCAAAAGTTCATCAAACGTGGGGACGCAGGGTATGTGGGTTTTTTTTGGGGGACGGGTGCCCATCCAATATAAGCTATTTATAATACTTACATTTATGTTCATAACCCACAAACCCTCCTTGTGTGGCACATGTGAGATCTTTAGCTGCATATACCCTTGCATGTGTGCCTGCTCTTTGTTGATCTGCTAAACTTGCTATATGGTTCTGTTGGGAATGATTTGTTGCTTATGACATCTTTCTTGATAATTTTCTCCCTTGGCCTTGACCTCTAACTGAAAGTCCTCTACCTTTTGTTGAGATCTCTTATTTGAGAAACGACTCTTTTCAAATTTGTGTCTACTTTCTGTTTAGACCATTTTCTATAATTCTTCATTGAGCTAAATATCTATTTCTAATTTCCAAATCGATTAAAGGTTGAGATTAAATCTAAGTCAGTAATATAATTGAATAACATTTCCTTAATTCAATAACCAACATTACTTAATTAACTTAATGAATGTGGTATTTTAAAGTCAGACTTAGGAGAATCATAAAAAAACATCTTACTCAATAAAGTAAACAAGTTTCTTAAGTGAGATTTTGGATGACTAAACACTTGTCCACTGTTAAATTTCAATAAGATTGACCTTTTTAAAATGTAGTCATTAATTTGATTTTATCTAGTTATTGTAAAAATCGTAGTAGGTTTAGTAAGAGTTATTTTAAAATTCTCAATTTTTTTTTAGTTGATTAAGATTTGGTAATAAATCTCTGAGCGTCTACGAACTATGTTTTAATACTATAATAAAACAAATTA
Organism: Pinus albicaulis; assembly: GCA_034641835.2. NCBI lineage: Eukaryota > Viridiplantae > Streptophyta > Pinopsida > Pinales > Pinaceae > Pinus > Pinus albicaulis. The sequence continues at coordinate 1,477,600,450 of CM076577.1, forward strand.
GGTGCTAACTTAGGTTTGGTTATGAGGCTGTCTCATTGTTGCACGCTTTTCCCTTAGTCCATATTAATAATTTTTCCAGTTTGCTATCTTTCCTGTGATCCATTCATTGAAACCTGAAGATGAAATCGAATGTGGTTCAAAGTATTGATGTGGAAAAATACAAATTTTATATTAACTATGCCAGACACAAGTTTGCTTTGCAAGATTAGGAGGGTTTTCTTCCAAATCCCTTCAAGTGTGACTAAGTGACTGAGATGTTGCTTAAGTTGCCACTCTCTGGCACTACAGTTACGTGCTATCATTTGTCCCCAACCTTTAAGAAACTTGCTTGTCCTTTGGACAACTTCCCACAATAAAATCCAACTTTAGTTGCCAGTTGACCTAGCATCAAGATTCCATACTTGTCAAATGTTTTGAATATATTCCCAAGACTACAATAGCGAAACATTAAGAAGATAGGCAAGTGGAAGGAAAAGGCAGCGTTTCCTCTAGCAAAGACAGTTGCAGATGGGTAAATGACCTGAACCAGTTATAGAATCAGCAATTGAAACAACCCTTGAGATTTACTAGTAAAACTCAAAAGTGAACTTGTGCATTTTAGCATAGCCTGTCCAAGGGTGCTTGAATTCTGTTTGGGCCAGTTTACTAATATGACCAAGTATGCCATCCACCTGTCTCCATAGAGTGTCGCATGTAATTAATATCCAAAAACATTAGAACAGATTTACATCTGACCAAACCTGTCTTTCTGTTGGCCTGGTACTACTAGCAAGCCCTCTCTAGTGTGCCCCACTTCCCACCAGCATGGTCACCGTCCAACTCTACCATGTTAAAGTATCCACCAATACTCTATTGGCAGGGAATGGGGCGTCTGGTCCCACTATTGTATTCTGTTATCAGGATCATTTGGAGCATACATAGAGCAGAACCTCCACAGTGTACCAACGAACAGAAAGAGGGTTTCCAAAAAACTAGCCCACAAACTCCCCCTCTCCGTCCTCCCTCATAGGCAGTCTATTGATATTCCACTTGCCATCAACTATGTAACAGGTATTGAAGATGGAAGTAAGTAGCTTAACTTCCTGTTTTTTTGGTGCTCTCATGAAGTTAGCGCAAGAAGCACTTGGAGGAAATAGCTAGCTCTTAACATAATTTAATTGCATAGATGAAAGTTATCTGATTTACTCGAAGATACCCAGTAACGCTAAGTAATCATTAGAAAACTGAGTTGGAAGAAACGAGACTATAAAACCGACAATTGGTTGATTAAGAAAGAATATATAATGAATGAAGAGAACAAGCTTCAATACAGAAGCTTCATATGTTCTATGAAATAGTGGAACTATTTGGTACAAGAAATTCTCGTGCTTATGTGAAATCATTGCAATTATTTGTCAGTTTTCCTTGTTCTGTTAGAGAATGGATGAAACTTTATACACATATTTTGAGGATCCTGCATTTGTCATGATATATGATCTTGCAGATAATCTTTCGAGATTTGAAGTCATCCAATATACTTTTAGATGAGGACTTTAATCCGAAGTTGTCAGATTTTGGATTGGCTCGTCTAGGACCATCAGGGGGCTTCACCCATGTCTCAACAGCGGTATGTATATTCCATAATTTTGTGTGAAAGTATTCATGATTACTATCTTTATGTGTTTTCTTGGGATTCAGTACTGTTCGAACTTCTTGTCAGGATTTATTCCAATAGGAGAGCAACCTTTTCCATTTTTTTATTATAAAGACTGATAGATGGGTGACTGTTTGCAAGAGGCTAGATGAAAATGGGGATATTTTTCCTGTACATGACTATTTTTGTGTGCTTATTACTAGAGGATTATTTGCTTGCTTTTTCAAAAATCGTTTTTGGTATTTTGAATTTTAACCTGACCTCACCAGTGACCTTTTAAAGAATACTGTTCATCTTGCAATAAATAATACAAGGACACTCCTGACCTCCATGATGGTTGAGGTTGGTGAACCCAGAGCTGAAACTTTTGTTTCATTCTAGTTGAGAACATCCATCTCAAAATAATTGTTAGAAACATGATCATCAACAGTTTTTAGTTTTCTTTGCAATTGCACAAGCGAAATGATTATATTGTTGCCAGTAACATATTATTGTTGTATGGTGCAGTGACTTGGTTTATTGAATTTCTTAAAGAGTTTAGCAAGGTTGCTGGCTGCAACACAGAGCAATGCTGATCACAAGTACAACTCAATAAGAAGAATGCAGAAAAGCCAAGACTTTTCTGATTTGACTCCTGAAATATCTCTGCCATCCTATCTGAATCTGTGCTAAACTGGCTGGGGGCATGTTGGTCCAGGTGCATCATCCCAAAAGTCAATAATGTGGGGCAAAGTGTTGGAACGCTATGGGTGTTGGAGGTGCCCAAGGATGCAAGTGATGCTCTACAACTGTCTGCAGTTCCATCGCTCTCAAGTTCTCAATGCCTCACCTGCGGGTGTCAATATATCACTTTGGAGGACTTGAACCCCAGTTAAGTTGCTCAGACCTATAGATGTAACCACCTGCCAATAACACGCAATATCCAGTACTGCAACTTCCACCATTAGGTACATTTAATCATTATTGCATCTACGTGAACCAAGCTTGAAAGTAATGGGCAAATTAACACTTCATAAGAGGCTTCCCTTCCAAAATTGTGCTTTGGTCACGTAATGGTGTTACCTCCCTAGGTAGGAGTGGTTAAAAGACGACCCTATTAAGTGTTCTCAATCCCCAAGGGGAAGTGACATGTCCTTGGTCCACCCTTCAATCAATAGGTGCCATGTGAATAATGATGGAACATAGGGGAAAAGACATCATGGCCAAGTGCCATGGTCAAAGGGACTAGCCTAATGGGGATCCTCATCTTGGGTGCATAGATGTGAGGAGGGAGCAATTGTGGATGCATGAGTTACTAAGTTGGCCATTGTTTTTCCACCCCTCTTATGTTTTTTACTTTTCTTGATTTTTCTTTATATCTCATAGCTCAAGGAATGAGAGCTTGCTTTGTATGATGTATAGCAGTTATTTACCCCCTTGATGATGGGGTTGTTCATTTCCCATTAGGGGTTGGGACATGCAAGGGTTTCTTTTTCTTATGATGATAGGGCAACATTGGCCTAGGAACCGGGTGATGGCCATAATGCTTGGCTTTTTCCCACGTGCTAATTTGAGTGTCCATTTTGATTTTTCTTTTGTTTTGCTTGTGGTCATCATATGCTCTTTCTGTTTCTTTTAGTTACATCAACCTCCCAAGAAATTTTTTTGGGCCCTACCTAGGCATGGGGTAGTGTGGGTGCCAAATCCCAATGAATTGGTTGTCAGTTGAATCCAAAGAATGGAGGTGGAATATGGGCTTGTAATGTAAGATGGAAAGTGTTAAGTATGGGATAGGGAGATATGGGGCTACATTATCTCAATCACGCTTCCCAAGTAGTGCCCATCGTATACTTGTTGGGACATTAGGGGAGGTCCCATTGGACTAGAATTGAAAATTAACCCCCCATTTAAGGTGAGGAAACGAGATCACGACAAAGACCCTTCATTCTTCCAAGTTACCCCATTATCCATGTCAAATGCCCAAATACAAACAAGCATAAGCACCTGATTGCAAAATGAATAAAATACCTTTTGATCAGAAGCCCACCTTCCAACATGTGCTCTTTCCAGATGGGCGAGGAAACATATGACTAATGCAAGTGGTGGAGATATAAATGGCATATCGTCATCTGCTACTAGTGGCTGTTAGGGGTTGTTGGCTGGCCGATTGGAGGAGATGATGGAAGAAAAGTTACTCATCACCTTGATCCACATCATTAGAAGTTAGACCATCTTTACAGGTGATTCAAGGAAGTCTCCCTTGTGGTTTAAATCCACTAAAGAGTAGGAAGAAGGTTACTAAGTGTTGGATGAAAGTTGTCATTGATGTCAAAGGGTGAATGGGTCATTTTTGAGTAATGTTGTCATTGATGTCAAAGCCCTAATCTTAGGGATGATGCCCTAACTTTGGGATGTTCAAAGCATGTGATAATAGTTCAAGAAGCTCTAAAGAGCAAAAGGGTTGGCCCTCAAATGCAAAACTGATAGTAAAAAAAAGTCATGGAAAAGGTGGACAAAGCCAAAACAAATTCAAGGAATGACTATATCATGTAATCCTCATCAAGACCTTTTCAATGGTATATGGTACTCCCTCTAACTCCTCACAATTGAAGAGAAATGCTTTTTGGATTTTTGATGCTCCATTTGGATATCCTATCTTTGAATGAATTTTTACTCCGTTTACCTAGGTCAAATGGAAGTATAACATACATGGTTGGAAAACTTATTTTGAGACCTTTCCAATGGTATATGGAACCCCCTCTAAATCACTAGGGTTGAGGAGAAATGATTTTTTGAATATTCACTATACATTCTACCAGTTGCACAAGCCAGTCTAGCTAGTGGACAAGTCGGCCCAGTGTAGACCCCAAATGCACTATATATAGGCGTGAGGAGGAATTTAAGCAATTTTCTCAAGGAAAATTCAGATCTATTGAAACAAGCGAAGAAAGAAGTTTTTATGGGGTTCATATATCATGAACCAGAAGTGAGGAGAGGTTGTAGTGGGGAGGCTATCTATGGAAGGACTTTTGGCACATTTTAAAAGGATTTTGGCATAATTTTTGAAGTTATTTTTGGAATCATTCTTGTAGAAGTTTGGAGCAAATATTGAAGTTATTCTTGTAGAAGTTTGGCGTAGATCTTGAAGTTATTCTTATAGAAGTCTTGAAGCAAATTTGAGTTACCTTTTGAGGTAGATCTGTTGATTTGGGGTAGCATCGGATGTGCTCTAAGTCTCAAACATTGTGGAGAGGCTTAGACACGTGTATTCCAGATAACCGAGAAATTGTTTGGGGAAGTTCCACCTAGATTGTATTTTATTAAGAAAATTAATTATTTTAAAGTGACCCTAAGTCTAAACTTAGGAAAATAAAATAATTAAATTGAATTAATAGAATATGGATGTTCTAGAAAAACTAGATCAAGTCAAAATGTAATCTTAGCCATTGATTGGAGATCTAACCTCAACCGTTGAAGTCTCAACGAGAAGACTATAAAGAAGGCTTGAGGGTCATTTGCAAAAACACACCGAGAGATCAAGAGATCAAATTTTTTGAAGTGAGCAGTGTCAGAGGAAAAATTTGATCGAGAGATTTTTACACAGTTGAGGGGCAGAGACAGTTTTGGTCGGAGGATCTTCTCTGAGGCCAAGAATACTCAGCAGAGAGGCAACGCAGTGCCGAAATAGGGTGATGTAGGGCCAAAAAGGCCACACGTAGAGGCAACACAATCTTCTTGAGTAGTAGTCCGAGATTTTGCTGGGAGATTGAAGATCTGAGCTGAGAGGGCTAGATTCGAGGCTCATGAGAGCAAATCGATCCAGCAGAGGAGGTGTTGCAGTCTCCCAGAGTTCCCCACGCAGGCCCACCTAATTACTATTGATTTATGGTAGCATCGGATGTGCTCTAGCCTTGTAATTTTGTATATAGGCTAAGACACATGTATTCCATAAAACCCAGAAATGGTTTTGGAAAATTCCACTTAGAGATGGTTTAATTAAATTAATTAATTGTCTCTAATGTTTTCCTAAGTCTAAACTTAGGGAAATTGATTAATTAAACTAAGTGTGAATCTTCTAGATAGAGTCATGGATCACCTCCAAGTTAATCTTAATCCTTGATTATGTTTTAATCTTGGCCGTTGAAAGGTCAACAGAAGAATATAGGGAGGAGGGTGAGGGGCCTATGGAAATCACATTGAACACATTGAGCATTTGGCATTTTCGAGTTTGTGTGAGGAGACACAGCTTTTGATCACAATCGAATCACTAGGGTAGGGTTTGCTAAGTGATTTTGATTCAGTGATAAGATCTAGAGAGGGGCAAATGCAGAAACTGGTAAGGAGGAACAGGAGTGCATTTCAGAGAGACGCAGTAGTGACGCAGAGAGAGACAACACAGTCACCTAGAGGGGTGACGCAGTTCCTGAAGGAACTCACGCAGAAGTGACACAGTGTCTCTTTGATCTAGTCTAGAGATAGCTGGGAGCTAGGGTTTCTAAGCTAGGAGGGCCAAAATCCAGTTCCGGATCAGCCTAGATTAGTTATTGAGCAGAGGTGACACAGTTCCAGAGATTTCCCACGCAGGCTTATGTAGTTCCAGCGTAGGCATCACGCAGAGGCAGAGAGGGGCTTCATCAACGCTGTTCAGATCAACCAGGGATATGCAGAGTGAGGTATATCTCACAATTTCATCAGCTCTCTAGATTTCTGTGAAGGGTGAGTCGGATATTGGCACCCTAGTTGTACTCAAGATTCTGCTGCTTAATAATATAAAACCCTCAGATCTGCTGCACTGGTTTTCCTGAGTTGGGGTTTTCCGGGGACTTAGTCCAAAAATAACTGTGTCAAATGTGGATGTTTTTCATTGTATTTTGTTCAGTTTGTTTCAACACTTCGATTCATTCCGCAGTATTATTTGTTTAGACTGCTTCAGTAATTACTTCAGTGTTTCAATGTAATGAAATAATTATGAAAAATAATAAGAGAAGTAATCCAGATTTGTTGCAGTAGGAATCCAGATTTAGGATTTTTCACATGGTATCAGAGCTTATTCAAGTTGAAGTGCAAGAGAAACAAGGGTGAACCAACAGATCAACGCATGAGAGACTGGGATCTATGTAAGCATCCACAAAGCCTCCCAGAGATTACGTTGTCCAGGCCAGGAGGGTAATCCAGCACAGAAAAGGCTCCCTCTAAGAGAGTTGACAGAGGGGTAAGCATTTTCAGTTGCAGAAGAGGCAATGTAGCAGACTAGCGTAGCTGTAAGATGCAGTTACTACACAATAGTAAGAGCTGGTGCATAAGCATCAGAAAATTTCTGAAAAGCACAGATAGGGGATTTCTTGACTTCAGAGAGTTTCTTACTCAAAGAAGCTCAGTTTCTCCCGTGCAGCAGCAGAAGCAGTGACTTACTCCTCAAGGAGTGTGTAAGTCTAGCTGAGCAGAGGGTTAGAGGAAGAGATCAACAGTTGAGGAGATGGCAAGCAACGGACTGCGTGGCCAAGATAGATTGGAGGGTGCCTCCAACTATGTTATTTGGAAATCAAGGATTGAGTTTCTCCTTGATGAGCATGATCTAAAGGCCCTCATTGAAAGCACAGTTGCAGAACCTTTGGATGCAGCACATCTAAGAGCATTCAAGAAGAATATGGCAAGAACTGGTGTGAAGGATCACATCGTACCTCACATAGCAGCAAAAGGCACTACTAGATAAATGTGGGTAGGGCTGGAAAAGCTATACCAGGGATCTTCCGAGCAGCGAAAGATGTACCTGGAAGAGAAGATGTGTAATACCAGAATGATGAAGGGAGAATGTTTTGACTCTTTCCTATCTCGAATTAAGGAAAATCGAGATCAGCTGTCAGTAGTGGGGTCAACTCCTAGAGACTCAGAGCTGGTAAGGCTCACTTTGAATTCTGTTTCAGAAGATTATCAGGTCTTTGTCCAAAGCATTTTGGGCAGAGAAAGACTCCCAGGATGGGAGGCGATGTGGGCAGCCTTGCAGCAAGAAGAGCTGAGGAGAGGCCTCCTCAAAATCCATATTGAGGATGGCAGCAACAGTTCGAAGGTTAAGAAGGAAGAGGAAGAAAACACAACCCTTGCAGCAAAGGGGCAACAGAGGCAGAAGAAGAAAGATCTGTCTAGATCAAGTGCTTCAGGTGTGGAGAAATGGGACATTATGCCACACAATGTCCTCTTAAGAAAAAGGATAAAGAGGAGAAGCAAGATCCTCAAGCCGGAGCTGCCAAGATTGAGGCAGAAGGAGATTGTGCTATGTTAGCTCAAATTCCGAAAGGAGAGAAATGGGTTGACTTGGAGTTGTAGATCCAGAATCTACAAGTGGCAGGATCCTAGAGTATTTCCGGACTCTTGGATCACATGTGAGCTATGGCAACCTAAAGACAATAGCAGGATGGACAGTTGCAACAGAAGATGAGAAGATAGTGCAATGGTTAGCATTACTAGAACCTGATCAGCGCAGAGAAGTAGCAACAACATCAGCAGTTGAGCAGCAACAACAACGCAGTGCACACTGGTGCAGTGCAGTGCAATGCCTACGTAGTGTAGAGCAGCAACAACGTGGTATTTTCAGAGAGCTAGTGCAGAAACTAGCAGCAGTCAGTCTTATTTTTCAGTTGCAGGTTTACTTGTCCAATTTCGAATGTTTTTCTGTTGCAATTAGCAACAGTGCATCAACAACAGTAGATGAGTAGCAGTAGCAGATGAGCAACAGTAGCAGATGAGCAGCAACAACGTAGTGCACAAGTGGTGCAGCGCAGTGCAGAGCAGTGTAGCAGCATGGTTGCAAAATTCAGAGGGAGTTGCAGTACAGTGGTAGTTGGCAGCAACATGCAAAGTCAGCAGCAATACAGATGCAACATTTTCTTGTACAGTGTTGGTGAGCATCATCAACACCACAACAATAGATGTTCCAGAAGTCAGAACAACAACACATTGAGTTGTTTTGCTAGAGCACTTTCCTCGCTAAGAGGGAGTGCTAATTTATGGTAGCATCAGATGTGCTCTAGCCTTGTAACTTTGTATATAGGCTAAGACACATGTATTCCATAAAACCCATAAATGGTTTTGGAAAATTCCACTTAGAGATGGTTTAATTAAATTAATTAATCATTTTTTAATGTTTTCCTAAGTCTAAACTTAGGGAAGTTGATTAATAAAAGGGTATAAATTATACTAAGTGTGAATCTTCTAGATAAAGTCATGGATCACCTCGAAGTTAATCTTAGCCGTTGAAGGGTCAACGAAAGAATATAAGGAGGGTGCGGGGCCTATGGAAACCACATTGAGCACATTGAGCATTTGACATTTTCGAGTTTGTGTGAGGAGACACAACTTTTGGTCAGAATCGAATCACTAGGGCAGGGTTTGCTAAGTGATTCGATTTAGTGATCAGATCTAGAGAGGGGCAGACGCAGAAACTGGTCAGGAGGACCAGGAGTGCATTTCAGAGAGAGGCAGCAGTGACGCAGAGAGAGATAGCGCAGTCACCTAGAGGGGTGACGTAGTTCCTAAAGGAACTCACGCAGAAGTGACACAGTGTCTTTTTGATCTAGTCCGAAGATAGCTGGGAGCTGGGGTTTTTGAGCCAGGAGGGTAAAAATCCAGTTCCGGATCAGCCTAGATCAGTTATTGAGCAGAGGTGACACCCAATTTAATTAAGTGAAGGTTACAATAGTAATTTGCTTCAGTTTTTTCAGTAGAACATTGTAAATAACTTGTCCGTTTAATAACAAGTAGGTGAAGTAAGTTCAGTTGGCTGCAGTAGTATTCCAGACTTGGAATTTTCACATGGTATCAAAGCGTTGCAAGTGAGACAAGAAGAGCAAATCCAATGTTGAGCAGGAGGCCGAATAGCTGTAGAAGGCAGCAATTCGAATCCCTAGAGGGATTGCGCAGTACAGGCCAAACGAGCTGAATTTCTGAGGAAAGTCTCTCTTTGAGTGAGTCGACAAAGAGGAAGGGCTTCCAGATCAAGATTTTGTCGAGCCAGAGGGAGCAATGCAGAGCCTCGGCATAAAGCTGGTGGGAGGCAGTTTTTTTCTGCAGGTAATTTTCTTAGTAGAAAGTCGTTAGAAGAATAGTGAGGGAATTCCTAGCCGAGGAATTCTATTTTTTGAGATCTGAGTAGCAGATTTGGGTGGCTGATTTGCCACCTCCAGCAAGGAGTGCATAAGCCAGTCCAACGCTACACAAAGGAGAAAGTGGGAGAAATTTGACATTTTCTTTCTAGAAGAAATGGCAGCTCACGGGCTTCGAGATCAGGGTTAGTTGGAGGGAGCCTCCAACTACGTGCTCTGGAAAGCAAGAATCAAATGCCTTCTAGATGAATACGATCTCAAGCTTTTCGTGGAGAGTACGGTGGCTGTCCCTACAGATCCATATCAGAACAAGAAGTACAAGGCTGATATGGTGAAGGCTAAGAGGTTGCTCCTAGATGGAGTCAAGGATCACATAGTGTCCCACATAGCCAGCGAAGACACAGCTAGGCAGATTTCAGAAGCTTTAACATCGCTATATGAAGGATCTTCCAAACAACAGAAGATGTACTTAAAGCAGAATTGAGGATGATTTAGATGCAGAAGCAGGAGCATATTGTTCTGTTCCCGTTTAGGCTTCAGGAAACTCATGATCAACTAGCAGCCTCGTGGGGTCCACACCTCAGCCCCGTGATGGTAAGGCTGACCCTTAATGCAGTCACAAAAGGCTGGCAGGTTTTTGTTCAGAGCATTTTGGGTAGAGCAACCTTGCCGAGCTGGGAAGAGATGTGAGCTGCTCTTCAACAAGGCGAGCTAAGGAGGGACCTAGTCAAGTGTAAACTTGACGACAACAGCGACAGTGGGTCGAAGACAAAGGAGGAAGAGGAAAATGCAACCCTTGCATTCAAGGGGCAGCAAAGACGAAAGAAATATGTCTCGAAGATTAAATGCTTCAGGTGTGGTGAACTTGGTCACTATGCAAGGTAGTGTCCTTTGAAGAAAAAGGACAAGGATGAGAAGCATGATCCAAAGGCTGCGTCCACAAAGATCAAAGAAGATGAGTATGCCATGAGCGCCCACGCATCTCCAGGAGGGAAATGGGGCGATATTGAACTGTAAGTTCGCAAGAACTTCAGTTGGGCAGGATCCTTGAGGAGTCCACCTCTTAGATCATGACCTTGCTACGGGTGCCCAAGATCAGTAGTAGCAGGCTGGAAGAGTTTCAGTTGGTGCAAAGGAATGTTGGAACGATAAATGCAGTAGCTAGAGCACTAATCTGAGCAGCGCAGTGCAAAGTTGCAACAATGCAGAGAGACGCAGTGCAGAAGCAGCAACAACGCAGTGGTTCAGAGGGATAGCGTGGGACTAGCAACAATCAGGGTGCCCAAGATCAATAGTAGCAGGCTGGAAGAGTTTTAGTTGGTGCAAAGGAATGTTGGAGTGACATATGCAGAATCTAGAGTTCTAAATCTGAGTAGCGCAGTGCAAAGTTGCAACAGTGCAGAGAGACGCACTGCAGAAGCAGCAACAATGCAGTGGTTCAGAGGGACAGTGTGGGACTAGCAGCAGTCAAAGTTTCAGCATCGAGATGTATCCATACTGAACACTTCTGCAAATTCTTGGATGTTTTTAAGTTGCTTCTCTCAGCGACTGACTTGTAGTGCAGAGCTAGCAGTGGCAGTGCTAGCAGTAGATGCAACATATGAGAAAAAGTTGTAGTACGGATACAGTGTTGATTGTGGCAAGGTCAGCAGCAGTACAATTGTAGCAGCAGCGCAGTAGTTGGCGGACAACATGTCAGACATCAACGACATAGAGGGAGATGCTTCAGAGTTAGAGCAGTGTGCAATAGGGCATATTGATAAAGCACATTCCTCGCTAAGAGGGAGTGTTGATTTGGGGTAGCATCGGATGTGCTCTAAGTCTCAAACTTTGTGGAGAGGCTTAGACACATGTATTCCAGATAACCCATAAATTGTTTGGGGAAATTCCACCTAGATTGTATTTTATTAAGAAAATAAATTATTTTAAAGTGACCCTATATCTAAACTTAGGAAAATAAAATAATTAAAGTGAATTAATAGAATATGGGTGTGAATGTTCTAGAAAAAGCAGATCAAGTCAAAATGTAATCTTAGCCGTTGATTGGAGATCTAATCTCGATCGTTGAAGTCTCAACGAGAAGACTATAAAGAAGGCTTGAGGGTTGTGAAAATTCTATAATGAAGAATTCTACTGCAACTACTTATTAAATTTCTTCTATTGCATTGTCAAACACAATTATTTAACATTACTCTATGTTAAATAATAAAATAAAATATGCTGCAGACTTCACGATTAACAAATCACATTTAAAAATAGCACAAGTAATCACACATAGACACCGTTATTTTTGGACAATTGTCCCTGGAAAAACCCAATGTGGGAAAACCAGTGCAGCAGATCTGAGGGTTTCTTTATTATGCAAAAATTCTGAGTACAAATGTGTGATTGTAAATGTCAATCAACCACTGTTGGAAATACTGAGAGGGGGGGTGAATCAGTATTCCTTTCAATTAGTATTATTATTAAGCTTTCAGAGCATTACTTAATCTTCAATTATTATCGGTGTTTGTACAATGATAGAAGTAAACAAAAGGAACACAAATGCACAGAGATTTTAAGGTGGAAACCCACTCCGGGACAAAGACCACCTAATGATTTTCTAATAATTCTTTAATATTCAACTCCAATTGAAAATAAAGCTCCAACTTCCTAGAATCTAGAAAAGCATTCTTCTCTAGCTCCCACTAGATGGACGCTCCAACACCCGAGATTCTTCAGTAGTCAATTGAACGGATGCCACAACACCCAATGAGCTACAACTCACCCTAGCACCACACTACCACCCTATAGAAGAATAAAACAAGAATGGACTCCCGTACCAGGGAAAATGGTCCACTTTACAATGATATAGAATGATGTAGAAGAAGAAGACACACTAGACCATAACCCCAACTATGACACCACCTAATGATGATCCTAGACCTCCCGACACTGCCTCTTCAACTCTTGGCAGATAGACACATGTGCTATTTTTACAATGATGCATTTACAATGACTTAGTACAATGATACCTTTACAATGACTATATGCAGTGCTGCCCATTTGAAGACTTCATGTGGTGAACTTCTTGCTGCTGTTCTGCACCTTGATTGCTGCTCTTGTCATGCTACCCTCTGTTGCACCTTGGTTTGCTTTGCTGCCCTAGAAAGTCCATTCCTTTGCAACCCTTGACAACATATGATCTAGCTTTTTCTTGCCTTCTAGGAGCTCGATATTGAATCTGGTGTATCTCTATTATTTCAAATCCCCAATATGTGATTTTCCGCCCTGTAGTAGTTCTCTGAGTCTTCTTTCCAATGCCACAGGGCTGACCCAATTTGGATTCTTCAATTGAGAGTTATGCCCATCTCTCACAATGCCCTAATTATGGACTGTTTGTAATATTCCGAATAGAAATAAACAACAATATAAAGCACATAAACAAGAAACTACAACAACTAGAGAGACATCATATGAACAAGACAAAACATGGAGAACGCTGAGCCATTTTATTAAGTGCTGAAAGATAAAATGAATACAAAAGTGATCAGAATGTGTAATATCACGAAGGGGAAATAGATAGTAATACAAAGCATACAACAAGATATATAGTGATAGAAACAGACCATGAAGCAGATACACATGAAATAGAGAGAATGCTAAGCCATTTTATTATACTGAGAAATAGAAATAAGTACAAGAGGTGATCAGAATGATGGCACCTCGACTCACACTAGGCAAGTGTAGGAATACTCTCAGAATATCAATGGAAATGGTTGCTCTCTGTTGTAACTCCAAGCTGCTGAAATACTGCCGTGCTGCTGCTACTGTTGGAACAAAATGAGTATTTGGGGCTGCTCCCCTACTCGGAAAAATTTGATACTCTGGAATCGGCCTCTACTCACAATACCCAGAAAAGCCTAGAGAGCGTTTCTGAAATGGTCGACCCCCGAAAATGCTTCCCTTGAGGATCTACGCTATCCTCCCAAGGGCCACGCTGGTGCTGAATGCTACTCTCCAAAATATGGTCTCCCTCTCTCCCAAATGTCTCCAATAGGCAAGGGCTAGCCCCTTGCTCAATCCTCTGGCCTGAATCCTCCAGAATGGCTCCAATCCGGAGCTCTCCCAAAATGAACTGCGTCCTCCCTCTTGAGACTGCGCAGTCCCTCTAAGCTCTGCTCCTCCACGAATGCAACCGCCAATCCTCCTGCAAAAATGCTGATAGAATACCTCACCCGAGCAAGCACTTGAAGTTTCCCGGGGCTGAGGGTGGGATCTCCGCATGGAGACACCCGGTGTAGTAAACAGTACTGCAGACAAGCTAAACAGCCAGCGTGCTCCAAGTTGAAATGACAAGCTCAAGATGCATAAACATGAATGATGAAATGAAGAGGCTTTCCTCCCTTTTATCACGATGGGCCTCTCTCAACCCTAGGCCCCACCATCTCCTACGTGTCCCTTGGCCCACGCTGCCCCTCTCAGCTGCGTGAGGTAGGCCCCATGCTGCCCACGTGGTCTGCGTCCTCCTCTCCCTGCGCTGTCCACTTGGCCACTAGGCCCCACTTCCTCAAATAAGATGTGAACTTTAGGGAAATATTTTATCCTAAGTGAGTTATTTAATATTTCACCCAATTTATTCATGCTCCGACTATGATAAGGCAAAATTGGTCAAAATTAATATTTCCAATTAGCTATCGCTAATTGGGAATATTACAGTCTCCCCCGACAAAATGTTGCTTGACCCCAAGCAACTGTAGTGATGGATGCTGCAAGATCTTCTCACTCTCCCAAGTGGCATCCTTATCCGGCAAATTCTTCCACCTCACTAAGAATTCCCGGACTGTCCTGTTCCGCAACTGTCTCTCCCTGGTATCAATAATGGCCTCGGGCTGTAGCACCAAGTGCCCCTCATCATCCGTAGGCAGAAGCTCCCCTGTCACTGTCACTTGCTGTCCTAGTGCCTTCTTCAGGCACAATACGTGAAAGATGTTATGAATCTTGTTGCCCTGAGGTAGCTCCAACTCATAAGCAACCTGCCCAACTCTGCGTATCACCCTGTAAGGCCCATAAAAATGGGGCTTGAGCTTCTCAGCTCCCTTCTGCTTCAGAGTAGACTATGGTATGGCTGCAAACGTAGGTAGACCAAGTCACCTACCTCAAAATGTCTCTCCACCTGACCCCTGTCGACATACAACTTCTGTTGGTTCTGCGCTGTAGCCATATTATCCTTGAGAGCTCGGAGGATGTCTTGACTCTCTTGGATCCAATCCTTGGCTCTCGGAGCCTTGCTAGCACCAAACATCACATCAACAAAAGATAAAGCATAATAACCATATAATGCGTAAAACGGAGACATACCGATGGACATGTGATGTGTGTTGTTGTAGCAGTACTCTCCTAGGTGCAGCCACTTCAGCCATGCTCTCTGCGGCCCACTGACATAGTTACGCAAGTAGCCCTCCAGCCACATGTTAACTATCTCTGTTTGCCCATCTGTCTGTGGGTGGTAGCTAGTGCTCAGTGTCAACTCTGTCCCCACCAACCGGAAAAGCTCTTGCCAAAACCCGCCCATGAAGCGGCTGTCCCTGTCACTGACAATGGTCTTGGGAAGACCATGTAACCCGAAGATGTCCCTGAAGAACAACTCTGCCACCTGTGCTGCTGTATAATGTGCAGATATGGCGAAAAAATGCGCATATTTCGTCAGTCGATCAACGACGACGAATATATAGTCCTTGCCCTGCACCATGGGCAACCCTATGATGAAATCCATCGAGATACTCTCCCATTTCCCCTCTAGAATGGGAAGAGGCTGCAACAAACCTGTCGGATGGTTCATCTCCCCCTTGTTGCACTGACAAACCTCGCACTCCCTGACATGCTGGAGTACGTCCTCCTTGAGGCCCTTCCATGAGAACCTTTCTCTGATGGCCTTGTAGGTTTTGGTAAACCCCTGATGGCCAAACAATGGTGAATCGCGAGAAGACTGCAATATCTTCTTCTTGAGCTGAGAGCCCTCAGTCAAGAAGATCCTGTCTCTATAGTAGATGATCTCATACATCACCCTATACCTGTCATCTGTCACCTGCCCATCCAAAACCTCACAACCTGTCTTTGGAGTACTCCACCAATAGTCGAGCCCTCCAATCTGTGTCCAAACTCATCAGAGACAACATGGCTGGTCTGCGTGACAGTGCATCAGCCACCACGTTGTTCTTCCCTTTGACATACTCAATGTTAAAGTCGTAGGCCTGGATCTTGCTGACCCACTTCTGCTGCCTCTCCTGTAGCTGTTTCTGCTCTAAGAAAAACCTAAGGCTGTTGTGGTCAGTCCTCACCCTAAACCTGTTACCTACCAGGTACTATCGGAATTTGGCCAATGCATGCATGATGGCCAGCATCTCCTTGTCGTATATGGCATACAACCGCTCATGTGGAAGGAGCTTCCGGTTCTCAAAAGCTATAGGGTGGCCTCCCTGCATCAACACTGCGCCTATCCCCTCTCCTGATGCATCACACTCCAGAACGAATGGCTGCGTGAAGTCTGGTAATGCTAGCTCTGGACAACTGCTCATCACCTCCTTGAGCCTGTCAAAGGCTCGCTGCGCTGTTTCTGTCCAACTGAATGCCCCCTTCTTTGTCAGATCTGTAAGGGGTGCAGCAAGCTGAGAGAAGCTCTTGACGAACTTCCTCTAGTAGGTGCAGATACCCACAAACCCCGAAGTTCCGTCATGTTTCTCGGCTTTGGCCAATCCCTGATGGCCTTGATCTTCTCCTCGTGGACCCTCACTCCGTCCACCCCTATAATATGTCCCAAGTATAGCATCTCCGTCACCCCAAACTCACACTTGGAGAGCTTAGCATAAAACTGCCGCTCCTCCAAAATACGCAACACTGCCTCTATGTGCTGGAGATGCTCCTCCCATGTCCTGCTATATATCAATATGTCATCAAAGAAGACCAACACAAACTTCCTCAGGTGACTGCGGAAAATGTGGTTCATACATGACTGGAAGGTGGCCGGTGCATTGGTTAGCCCGAAGGGCATCACCAAGAACTCAAAATGGCCATAGTGGCACCTGAAAGCGGTCTTGGGAATGTCCTGTTTCCTCACGTGAATCTGATGGTACTCGGATCTCAAATCAATCTTTGAGAAGAACTGTGCCCCTCTCAACTCATCCATTAGCTCGTTAATCCGTGGAATAGGGTACTTGTTCTTCATGGTCTTTTTGTTCAGGGCCCTATAATCAATGCACATCCTCAATGTGTCGTCCTCTTCTTCACCAACACAATTGAAGAAGCGAACGGACTGGTACTAGGCCGAATGTGTCCAAGAGCTAACAGCTCGCGGATAGCTCGCTCGATCTTGTCCCAGTATGACTTGGGGTGCCTATACGATGTGGTAATGACGACCTGTATGCCCTGCTCTAGCTCAATCGTATGCTCAAATCCCCGATCCGGTGGCTGTCCTAGTGGTATCTCCCTAAACACCATGGCATACCTGTCAAGGATGGTCTGTACCTCTAGATGAACTGTTCGCCCGGTAGTCCCTGCCTCTGATGCACGCAGCTCTACTGCCCACTCTATGTCTCCCTTTCGGAAGTCTGCCTCCATCCGGTGAGCTGAAACTGTTTGAGGTGGGTAAGTGTGCATGCTCCGTATCTTCTCGTGCTTCCCGGTCTTCTTGTCATCCCACTCCATCTCCAAGGCATCGCAATCTGTGGTGACCTTCCCTAGAGTGATCAGCCACTGTACACCTAATACCACATTGGTATCCGGTATGTTAACCACGAAAAAGTGGTCAGTCACTCTGTAGGTGCCCATTGTCACTGCCAGCGTTAGGACATATCTGGCACACTGCATAGTCTGATCTCCTGGGACCAACACTGAAAACCCATCGAAGCTCTCTGTTTGTATGCCTCTTCGCTCTACCATCTGTGCATCGATGAAGTTGTGGGTTGCCCCACTGTCCACCAGTACTAATACTCGTTGCCCCCGCATTGTGCCTCGGACGCGCAGCGTCAGATACTTGGGAACTCCTCGCAATGCTGCAAGGGTCCCTCCTGTAGGTGCAAAAGCTGCACCTCCTGCTCCTGGTGGTGGAGGTAGCAAATGATCCTGTGCTGCATGGATGCCCCCTGCCCCCACATCATCATACTCATCTTCTTCTCCACTGCTCTCGGAGAAGACCTGGATATAATGTGCTTTGCCAACAGCACATCTATGTCTTGGTGCCCACGGCTCTTGACAGGTGAAACACAACCTCTTCTTCTTCAACTCCCTCCTGGCCTCATCATCCAACTGTCCTCTACCTTGATTCCCCTTTGGAGGCAGAATCCTCACATCCTCCCCCTTAGGCTGGAAGGCCTGTCTCTGGGGGTAAGGCGTCCTGGTCTTGGGTAAGGCGTCCTGGTCCTGGGTAAGGCATCCTGTAAGTTCCGTGTCCTGCCAACTGTGTCATGGAGTGTGGTCGGTCTAGTGGATCTGACCAATCCCCGAATTGGCTCTGCTAGCCCAACAATGAACATGTAGATCATCCATGCTGCGGATAGATCTGGTACCATCATCGAAAGTCTCAGGAAATTGGAGATGTATGTATTCGGACTCTCGGTCTGCTTGAGCCTCGTCAGCTCAACAAAGTGCTCCTTCGGATCCCTCCGATCAAACCTCTCTATCAACCTCCGGGTGAACTCGACATATGCTGTCACTGTCAAGTGCCCGAGTGTAACCATCCCGTGGAACCACCAATCTTGGGCCTCGCCATCCAGATGCAGCGCTGCCACCTTGATGGCCTCCGGCTCCGCCATCTGGTTGAGCTGGAAGTATATGTCCAGCTTCTCCACCCAAGCTTTTGCCAAACTGTTTGATGAACCATCAAACATAGGAAAATGGAACCTTCTCATCGTACGCTGAGTGTCTCCGTTGTGATAATGCCGGTGTCCCCTATGATGGTCGCGGGGTTTGCTGTCCTGCTGGAGCTGGACAAAATCACGAAATTAAAGGGCATCCCTGAACTCCTTCCCGTATGCCTGGTACTCAGCAAAGTAATCACCCATGTGCCCAGGTTCCTGCTCCTGCTGTGCTCCTGCCCCTGTATCTGCAGCCAGAAAAGTGGGCATAGTGGAACGTGTGGGTGCATGAGATGCCATGTGCTGAGTGGCATCGTGCTCCTGCAAATGGTGGGATGTGCCTGATCCCTCACCAATCTGGAAACCCCTTGGGGTTTCACATTGCCTAGCCTCCACAACAGTGAATCTCTGCCCCATCACCTCAATCTGCCTTGACAGATCCCGCACTGACTTGAGGAGCATTTCCCCAAACTTCTTCGCGTCGCTATCATCTGCCATCGGTTCCTCCTGCTCTGCATCCACTGCTAGAACGCAGTCACCCTCTCCGTAGGTGATTTGCAACCTACGCTCTCGGTCACGGTACTTGGCCAGGTTCCTGCTCCTGCTATGCTTCTGCCCCTGTATCTGCAGCCAGAAAAGTGGGCATAGTGGAATGTGTGGGTGCATGAGATGCCATGTGCTGAGTGGCATCGTGCTCCTGCAAATGGTGGGATGTGCCTGATCCCTCACCAATCTGGAAACCCCTTGGGGTTTCACGCTACCTAGCCTCCACAACAGTGAATCTCTGTCCCATCACCTCAATCTGCCTTGACAGATCCTATACTGACTTGAGGAGCATTTCCCCAAACTTCTTCGCATCGCTATCATCTGCCATCGGTTCCTCCTGCTCTGCATCCACTACTGGAACGCAGTCACCCTCTCCGTAGGTGATTTGCAACCTACGCTCTTGGTCACGGTACTTCCTACCTCTGTAGAAAATATACAGCTTCTCTCCCGGTGTCATAGACAACTCGCTCCACAGGCTGAGCCATGTCTATGAGCTCTGATACCACTGTAATATCCCAAAGGGGAAATAGACAGTAATACAAAACATACAACAAGATATATAGTGCTAGAAACAGATCATGAAGCAAATACACATGAAATGGAGAGAATGCTAAGCCATTTTATTATACTAAGAAATAGAAATAAGTACAAGAGGTGATCAGAATGATGGCACCTCGACTTGCACTAGGCAAGTGTAGGAATACTCGCAGAATATCAATGGAAATGGCTGCTCTTTGCTGTAACTCCAAGCTGCTGAAATACTGCCGTGCTGCTGTTACTGCTGGAACAAAATGAGTATTTGGGGCTGCTCCCCTACTCGGAAAAATCTGATACTCTGGAATCGGCCTCTACTCACAATACCCAGAAAAGCCCAGAGAGCGTTTCTGAAATGGTCGACCCCCGAAAATGCCTCCCTTGAGGATTTACGCTATCCTCCCAAGGGCCACGCTGGTGCTGAATGCTACTCTCCAAAATATGGTTTCCCTCTCTCCCAAATGTCTCCAATAGGCAAGGGCTAGCCCCTTGCTCAATCCTCCGGCCGGAATCCTCCAGAATGGCTCCAATCCGGAGCTTTCCCAAAATGAACTGCGTCCTCCCTCTCGAGACTACGCAGTCCCTCTAAGCTCTGCTCCTCCACGAATGCAACCACCAATCCTCCTGCAAAAATGCTGATAGAATACCTCACCCGAGAAAGCAATCGAAGTTTCTCAGGGCTGAGGGTGGGATCTCCGCACGGAGACACCCGGTGTACTAAACAGTACTGCAGACAAGCTAAACAGCCAGCATGCTCCAAGTCGAAATGACAAGCTCAAGATGCATAAACATGAATGATGAAATGAAGAGGCTCTCCTCCCTTTCATCACGATGGGCCTCTCTCAACACTAGGCCCCACCATCTCCTACGTGTCCCTTGGCCCACGCTGCCCCTCTCAACTGCATGAGGTAGGCCCCACGCTGCCCACGTGGTCTGCGTCCTCCTCTCCCTGCGCTGTCCACTTGGCCACTAGGCCCCACTTCCTCAAATAAGATGTGAACTTTAGGGAAATATTTTATCCTAAGTGAGTTATTTAATATTTCACCCACTTTATTCATGCTCCGACTATGATAAGGCAAAATTGGTCAAAATTAATATTTCCAATTAGCTATCGCTAATTGGGAATATTACAGAATGATGGCACCTTGGCTTGCATTGGGCAAGCGTAGAAATACTCTCAGACTATATCATGGAATGGCTGCTCCCTCAATGACTGCGTGATCTCTAAAGCTGCTGGTGCTGCTGCTACTGCTGGAATAGATTAACTCTTTGGGGCTGCTCTCCACCTCGGAAAATTGAGAAACTTTGGGAATGGGCTCTCCACCAAATACCCAGAAAATCCCAGAGAGCTTTCCGGAAATGGATGATCTCGGAAAATGACCTCCCTTGAGGTATAATGTTGTCCTAGTGATAAACGCTGGCCCTGAATGATCTGCTGCAAAATATGGCCTCCAACTCTACCAAAATGATGGAATAAGGAAGTGCTAACCCCTTTCCAACTCTCTCGGGCTGAATCCCCTGATAAGCCCTCAATCCGGAATCTCCTCCTCCAAAGACTGCGTGTTCCCTCTCATTGACTGCGCTGTCTATGCAAGTGAATGATCCCAACTATGGTTGCTAGAACTCTCTCCGGAAAATCAAGGATAAATGTCCTCACCCGAGCAGGCACTCGAAGTCCCTCGAGGCTGAGGTTGGGATCTCCGCACGGAGACACCTGATGTGCTGAACAACACTTGTAGACTTTGCTCAACAGCAAAAGCGTGCTCAATGTCAAAAGATAAATATCATAGATGCAGAATAGAATGAGCAAATGAGGAGCCTCTCTCCCTTTTTATGCTTGGAGAGCCTTGCTCTCACCTAGGCCCCACCAAAACTGCGCTGTTCCCTTGAGCCACGCGGTCCCTCTAGCTTTGCGCTGCCATGGGACCATGCTGCCCACGCTGAAACCTCCTTTATGCTGCCACTTCGTCCTTTAGGCACCACGTTGCCAAATAATCATATCTCCAAGTGACTTTAGGAAATGCTTTTTATCCTAAGTGTGAGTTAAGTGTCCCTTTCACCCACTTTATTTCTAATTTAACTTTATTAAAGTATAGTAGTCAAAAATTAATATTTCCAATTAGCTATTGCTAATTGGGAATATTACATTGGTTCAGTAGAGCAAACTTGTAAGGTGTGCCACGTGTCACTTTTTCTTCATTTGGCTCTGAAATTGATACAGCGAAAACTACAGTTCGTGCACTATCCGCCGCTTCTTACAGAATTCCAATCCGATACTCAGAGAGAGAGTTATGACGATTTTCCCAAGGTCACTTCTTTGAGATGAAGTTTAGGAGCCTCTAAAAACACTGACTCCCACAAATCATATCTCCGAAAATATTGTGCACCTTGATCTCAAATTTTTACAGGAGCTTCCTTAGGATTTCGGCTTCGCCTCATAAGAATTTCAGCTTCTGAACTTTCGTTGAAAAAAAGTTATAGCACAAATGCCACGATGACCTGTTTCAGGTAGCGAAATCCCAACAAGAGGAGGAGATGAGGATCACAATTTATATAAAGGCTTAGGTTGAGAGGGACTTCAACAAGTGAACATGGGAGGGATTTTAGGGGCTTAAAAATTATTAATTATTGACTTTTCAATGACCCATGCCCCAACCCCATGGGGTTTTATCCCACTAACTAAAGTTACAAACTTCAAACATGAATATCTCTCAAACTGTGAAGAATTACATGGTGTGCCATATATCAACGAAAAGTTCTCGACAAGTAGAAACCGTCCAAAATATTCTTGACCCATAATATAGTAATTTGGTAGGTCAAAATTCCCATGCAAGATCGGGGTAGCCCTGATGCTTCTTGGGTTGACATCAATGACAACCATTGATCAACAATATCCCCCTTTGGCATTGATGACAACACAAGTACTCCCCTGCGATCATGACACCTCTTCCTACAACATTTTCTCCCCCTTTGACATCAATGGCAAAGGGTAACTCCCCCTGACACACAACCATCCTGTGGACCTGTACACACCTGCACTCCCCCTTTATATTCTGAATAAGAAAAATCTAATGAGAACTTGGGAGAATTTCAAGCTTCTGGCGAAGATATTCAAATGCTTCACGAGGTAATGGTTTAGTGAAGATATCAACGATTTGTTCTTTTGTACCAACATACTCAAGTTTGATATTCTTTTTAGCGACTTGTTTTCTAACAAAATGTATTTGATTAGAATGTGTTTTGTTTTTGAATGCATGACAGGATTCTTGGAGATGCTGATGGCACTGGTTTTGTCACAGAATATGGGAATAGGCTCACTGAATTTTACTTGGAGATCTTGCAAAGTTTGTTTCATCCAAAGGACTTGAGTACAACATGCTGCCACTGCAATGTATTCTGCTTCCGTTGTAGACAACGAGATTGAGGTTTGTTTTTTGCTCAACCATGATATGAGACAACCACCTAGATAGAATGTTGCTCCACTAGTACTCTTACGATCATCAACGCTTCCTGCCCAATCTGCATCTATAAAAGCTTGAATAATGAGATTGTTACCCTTGGGATACCACAAGCCATATTCTTTTGTGCCCTTTAGATATCGAATAATTCTTTTGATGGCAATAATATGTGATTCTTTTGGTGTTTCTTGGAATCTTGCTACTTGTCCAACTGCTTGCATAACATCTGGCCGTGAGGCTGTTACATATAGAAGACTACCATTCATAGATCTGTACAACTTCTGATCCACATCCTTAGATGAGTCATCTATGCTCAATTTGCAACCTATTGCCATTGGAGTAAGGACGGGTTTGCAATCTTCCATTTTGAATTTCTTGAGCATTTCTTTGATATACTTGGCTTGAAGCCCTAAGAAGTATGTCAACTCACTAAGTAAAGACATCTCGAACTCACTTTGCATCTTTGTAGAAAAGTTCTTACTTAGTCGATCATCATTGCTACCAAATATTATATCATCCACATATACCTCAACGATTGTTAAATTATCTTTATCTATTTGTACATAAAGATTGCTATCAACAATACCTTTCTTGAACCCTTGTTAACGTAGATATCCATCAAGACGAGCATACCATGCTCTAGGACCCTGCTTGAGACCATATAGAGCCTTCTTTAACCTGCAAACATAGTCTTCTTTTTCTGATAGTAGAAAATCTTCAGGTTGTTCGTTGTAAACTTCTTCTTCTAATTCGCCACTCAGTAACGCTGACTTAACATCCATTTGGTAGACTTTGATTGTTCTTGAACATGCATAGGTGAAAAATAGTCAGATGGCTTCCATTCTGGCAACTGGTGCAAATGTTTCGTCGAAATCACTTCCTTCCACTTGTGCATAGCCTTTGCAAATCAATCTTGCTTTGTTTATGGTAACTTGTCCATCTTCATTCAATTTGTTCCTGAACACCCATTTAGTCTCAATGACATTTTTATCTTTTCGTCGTGGAACTAATTCCCAGGTGTTATTCTTCTCGATTTGATCCAATTCTTCATTCATAGCTGCTACCCAATGTTCATTCTAGCTGGCTTCCTCTAAACGACTAGGCTCAAAGGTTGCTAGAAAAGCAATGTGAGCTTGTTGTGATGAACGAAGTTGTCGACTTTCATTTATGTCACTAATGATTTGATTTGATGGATGGTTCTTTTGAATCCATTCTTTTGTTCTCTTTGGAGGAGCTTCTTGTTGTTGTTCCGGTATATCTTGATGATCATTATTTACTTCTTCATGGTTGATAGTTGCTTCTTGTTCTAGAATTTTCTCTATGTCTTTTTCAGCTTCTGTCTCAAGTTTCAAAGATTCCAGATCCTCATCATTATTCGTTAGAACACCATCTTCGTCAAATGTAACATTTATGCTCTCCACTATCTGTTTTCGTCTTAGATTATAACATTTATAGGCCTTTCTTTTGCGTGAGTAACCAACAAAGATACCTTCATCAACACGTGATTCAAACTTACCCAATTTTTGATCTTCTCTTTTGATATAACATTTGCTTCTAAAGATTTTGAAATATTTTACATTAGCTGGTTTTCCTTTCCATAATTCATATGGGGTCTTGTTGCAATTATTTCTGAGAAGACTTCGGTTGATAATGAAGACTATCGTATCAATTGCTTGAACCCATAATTTTTCATCCAATTTTGAGTCCTTCAACATTGTTCTACCCAGTTCCTGTATGGTTCTGTTCTTTCTTTCAACAACTCCATTTCGCTGAGGTGTTCGTGCTGTTGAAAATTGTCTTTTTATTCCATTTTCGTCACAGTATTGCTGAAATAATTTGGAAGTGAATTCTCCGCCATTATCTGAAATATAATTCTCCATCTAAGCCTTTTGTTCTCACAAGACCGCATAGATCAGTATGTATCAATTCCAATGGATGTGATGCAAAGTGTTCTTTTGTTTTAAATTGGACTTTTGTTTGCTTGCCGTGCCGACAAGCCTCACATAGTGTGTTGGAAGGTTTTGAGACTTTCGGCATTTCTCGTACTGCTTCCTTTTTGCTTATCCTGACAACATTGTCAAAGTTTATGTGACCCATTCGTTTGTGCCATAGCCAGATTTCATCTTCTTTAGCTAGTAGACATGCTTTAGTTGCTTCATCCAAAACATATATGTCGTTTGGAGCTCAACTTGCTGTAGCCACAATTTTACCATACCTGCCTTTCCTGATTTCACATTTTGTGGAGTTGAATAGCATTGTGTGTACTTGATCACACATTTGTCCAACATTGAGCAAATTGTGATTCATGTTTTCAACCAATAGAACATTCTTGGCTAGAACATCTTTGCTTCCGAGAGTGACGGTACCTAATCCTATAACATTTGAAGATCCATCATTTCCAAAGGATACGGTTCCATCCTTCTTCTCTTTCAGAGATACAAATTTCTTTCTATCTCTAGTCATATGTGTTGAGCAACCGCTATCAACATACCACACATCATTGTTGTTTTGAGCCTTGAGAGCGAGAGCACAATTATCAATCTTCTTCTTCTTCCATGTTCGTTCGTTCTGTGGCTTTGAAGATTCTTTTGGAGGATTTTCATGTCTGCAATCTCTGCCTATGTGTCCAAAGTTTTGACATTTGTGTGTCCAAAGTTTTGACATTTGTAACATTCCATATTATTTCTTAAATGTTCAAATCTATTGATGTTTCATTGACCCCTACGAGGTTCATATTTGAAGGATCTCCTAGAATTGTATTGGTTCCTAGGGTACGTGCGACATTCTACAGCTTTATGACCAAATTTTCCACATGAATAACAATAGCCATGAAAAATATGTTGGTACCTGGATGAAAATCTTCGTTGAGGAATCCTCTTCCAAGGATGTTCTTGCGAATCTTGTCCAATGAAGTCTACATGCGTGTCAGATCTCAGAAGTTCATTGTATTTTGTTTTTGAAGGTCCTGCTTCTTCTTCTTTGTAACCGAGGCTAGTTTTGTCGTTGTAAGATTGTTGATTGTTGATGAGTTCTTCCAATGCCCTTGAACTGTTGGCATAGTTTTGGACAGTTTTTCCATTCTTCACTTCCTTACGCAGCGAGACTACTTCGGCTTCTAATGCTTTCCTTTCTTGATTTCTTTCTTCCAACTTCTTTTGAAGTGACTCTTCAATACATTTGTGTTTTTCAAATTCAATTTTGAGACCTTGAACTTGTTCTTCAAGAGTATTGGAACGGATCTTCTCAGCCTTGAGCTCTTTTATAAGCTTGATTGCCTCGTTAGAAAATTCTTCTATGGTCAACCCTTCTTCTTCGTTGTTTGATACCTCTTGTTTATTGTGCTTGGCCATAAACAATACTCTCTCATTGGCTTCTTCTTCGCTGTCACTGTCTTCATTGGATGATGAGATATCTTCTTTAGAGAGAAAGTTCCTTTTGGATCCTTTCTTTTTGCCTTTCTTGTTGAATTTCTTAAAGCCTTTCTTTCCTTTTCAGTTGCCATCACTTCTATTTGGACATTTTGCTGCGAAATGCCAAACCTCACCATAGCCAAAACATATCAATGGAAGTTTACCTTTGAATTTTCCCTTACCAATTTTTAGTTTTCTCGTAAAGTAAGCATATTCTTCATCTGAAAGACCTTCTTCATCATCTCTCTTTTCTTCACACTTGCAGGTGCATGTCTTTTCAATTGAAGGTTGTTTGTCCTTATTGGTTTTCTTAGATGCAACGAACGCAATTTCTAGATGCGAAGTACCCTCTTCTTCATCAAGTCTCATTTCATATGCTATGAGAACTCCATGTAATTCCTCTTTGCCGAGTTTGTATAGATTTTCACTGTATTCTAAGACTGATACCTTTGGGTTGAATCTACCTGGTAACGTTCTAAGAATCTTTCGTATAATAGTCTTCTCGTCAACTGGCTCTCCCAATCCTTCCATAGTGTTGGTTATTTCATCAACATAGTGGAAGTATGCAACAATGTTGCCATCTTCTTTCATTTTGAGTTGCTCAAATTTTGCTCTATAGATTTGAAGCTTTGCTTCTTTGACATTTGAATCACGTGCATGTATATTCTCAAGCTTGTCCCATACATTTTTGGCGGTTTTACAACCCAACACCTTATGATAAGCATATTCAATAAGTCCATTGATAATAATATTCTTTGCTTTTGCATCATTTACCAAATTCTTCTTACCTTGTTCATCTGTGGTTGGTGTAAAGCCATTTTGAACAGTGTCCCATACTTCGTAACCTTGGGCCAAGAGATAGACCTCCATTTTTCCTTTCAAGAGTGCATAATTATTTTCATTGAACAAAGGTACACCATTCTTGGTATACTCCATGACCTCCTTCCTGCTGTTAAACTGCTATTGAAGGAACCAAGCTCTGATACCAATTGTTTGAAATACTGAGAGGGGGGGTGAATTAGTATTCGTTTCAATTAGTATTATTATTAATCTTTCAGAGCATTAGTAAATCTTCAATTATTATCAGTGTTTGTACAATGATAGAAGTAAACAAAAGGAACAAAAATGCACACAGTTTTTAAGGTGGAAACCCACTCCGGGACAAAAACCACCTGAATGCTTTTCTAATAATTCTTTAATATTCAACTCCAATTGAAAATAAAGCTCCAACTTCCAAGAATCTAGAAAAGCATTCTTCTCTAGCTCCCACTGGAGGGATGCTCCAACGCTTGAGATTCTTTAGTAGTCAACTGAACGGATACCCCAACACCCAATGAGCTACAACTCACCCTAGCACCACCGTACCACCCTATAGAAGAATAAAACAAGAATGGACTCCCGTACCAGGGAAAATGGTCCACTTTACAATGATATAGAATGATGTAGAAGAAGAAGACACACTAGACCATAACCCCAACTATGACATAACTACCTAATGATGATCCTAGACCTCCCGACACTGCCTCTTCAACTCTTGGCAGATAGACACATGTACAATTTTTACAATGATGCATTTACAATGACTTAGTACAATGATACCTTTACAATGACTGTATGCAGTGCTGCCCACTTGAAGACTTCATGTGGTGAACTTCTTGCTGCTGTTCTGCACCTTGATTCTGCTTTGGTCATGCTACCCTCTGCTGCACCTTGCTTTGCTTTGCTGCCTTAGAAAGTCTAGTCCTTTGCAGCCCTTGACAACACATTATCTAGCTTTTTGTTGCCTTCTAAGAGCTCGATATTGAATCTGGTGTATCTCTGTTATTTCAAATTTCCAATATGTGATTTTCGGTTCGGTAGTAGTCCTCTAAGTCTTCTTTCCAATGCCATAGGTTTGACCCAATTTGGATTCTTCAATTGAGAGTTATGCCCAATCTCTCACAATGCCCTAATTATGGATTGGTTCAGTAGAGCAAACTTGTAAGGTGTGCCACGTGCCACGTGTCACTGTTTCTTCATTTGGCTCTGAAATTGATACAACGAAAACTACAGTCTGTGCACTATCTGCCACTTTTGACAGAATTCCAATCCGATACTTAGAGAGAGAGTTATGACGATTTTCCCAAGGTCACTTCTTTGAGATGAAGTTCAGGAGCCTGCAAAAACACTGACTTCCACAAATCGTATCTCCGAAAATATTGCGTACCTTGATCTGAAATTTTTACAGGAGCTTGCTTAGGATTTTGGCTCCGCCTCTTAAAAATTTCAGCTTCTGAACCTTCATAGAAAAAAAGTTATAGCGCAAATGCCACGATGACCTGTTTCAGGTAGCGAAATCCCTACAAGAGGAGGAGATGAGGATCACAATTTATATAAATGCTTAGGTTGAGAGGGACTTCAACAAGTCAACGTGGGAGGGATTTTAGGTGCTTAAAAATGATTAATTATTGACTTTTCAATGACCCATGCTACAACTCCATGGGATTTTATCCCACTAACTAGGGTTACAAACTTCAAACATGAATAACAGAAACTGTGAAGAATTACATGGTGTGCCATATATCAACGGAAACATCTCGACAAGTAGAAACCATCAAAAATATTCTTGACCGATAATATAGTAATTTGGTAGGTCAAAATTTCCATGCAAGATCAGGGTAGCTCTTGGTGCTGCTTGGGTTGACATCAATGACAACCACTGATCAACAATCACTTGAAGAATTCTGATGAGAAAAGGCTGAGTGAGACAATTCTCACATCACCATCTGAGTTCCGGCACTGACCTGCACCCACATTGACTGGCTCTGCGTGATTTCTGTGCAGTGACTGCGTCACTTACGCTGTCACATTGTGACTGCGTCACTTACGCTGTCACATTGTGACTGCTTCTGCTGCTTGTCGTGGCTGCTTCTGTGCTTGCTACTGTATGAGACTAGAGTGCTTCTTCCTTCCCGAAATGTCCTTCTGACACCGAATGAACCCTCAGCTGCCCCTCCAACATAAAACGAAACTGCCTTTGCTTCTCTGCGTTGGTCCAACGTAAATGCTGCTAGGGTAACTCTGCGCTGATGCTTTGGCTCCTTTCTCACTCCTCTTCATGCACTCTCTATGCTTCAAAAATTCTCCCTCCTGGAGATTTCACCTTCCCCTCTCTGCAAATGAGAACCACTTTGATTCTTCCTTTTACCGAAGAAACCGAACTCTTGATTCTTTCTCCGTCTGATGTGTCTTTCCATAGGCCCCTCACCCTCCTTATATTCTTTTGTTGAACCTTCAACGACCAAGATTAAAACATAATCAAGGGCTAAGATTAATTTGGAGGTGATCCATGACTTCTTCTAGAAGATTCACACTAAGTTTAATTAATACCCTTTAATTAATCGGTTTCCCTAAGTTTATACTTCGGAAAACATTAAAAACGATTAATTATTTTAATTAAACCATCTCTAAGTGGAATCTTCCAAAATCCTTTTTGGCTATTATGATTACATGTGTCTTAGCCCATATGCAAAATTACAGGGCTAGAGCACATCCGATGCTACCGTAAATCAACACTCCCTCTTAGCGAGGAAAGTGGTCTAGCAAAACAACTCAATGTGCTCCTGTTTTGACTTCTGTTACATCTGATCCTGTGCTGTTGATGCTGCTCACCAACACTGCACAAGAAATGCTGCATCTGTACTGCTGCTGACTCTGCTTACTGCCGGCAACTTTCACTGTATTGCAACTCCCTCCTTCAACTGCATTGAGGATCCATTTCTTACTGAAATGGATTTTCAGTGATACCCAGCTGTACCCTGAACTCGGTGAACTTAATTCTCCCCAGAGCCTTAATGAGTATATCTGCTGTTTGTTCGCCTGTGGGAATGTACTGGAGTTGTATTGCCCCACGCTGAACATAGTCTCTGATAAAATGACATCTGATGTCAATATGTTTGGACCGATCATGGAATACTAGATTTTCAGAGAGTTTGATACAACTCTGATTGTCATAGTAAACACTAGTTGGCTCCATCCTGCTTCTGAATAGACTCACAAGAAGTTTCCAAAGCCAGATTGCTTCACATGTCGCTGTACTAGCTGCCATGTACTTTGTTTCGACTGTGCCCAATGCTACTGACTTCTGTTTCCTGCTGCACCAGGACACCATTCCTGATCCAACGTTGAAACAGTACCCAGAGGTACTTTTTCTGTCCACTGAGCTACTTGCCCAATCTGCATTTGTGAATCCACTGAGTCTGACATCCTCTCCTCTGCCATATTTGATACCGAATCTGACTGTTCCTTGTACATACCTCAGGACGTGCCTTGCTGCGGCCCAGTGCAATCTTTTGTGTTCCACCGTGAACTAACTAAGAGTGTTGACAGCAAAGCAAATGTTTGGTCTGGTGTTAATCAAATACATCAATGACCCGATGAGTTGTTTGTATAAGGTGGGGTCTACCTCTGTATCTTTTGATGCATCTATCTTTTTCCAATTGGTGATCATGGGTGTGGCCATGGGCTTGCAATCCTACATTCTGAACCTCTTCAAAATTTCCAAGGCATACCTCTCCTGTCCCATGAAGATATCTCCACCTTTCTGACAAACTTCCAATCCTAGGAAGTAGTGCATCAACCCCAAATCCTTCATGTCGAATTCAACTTCTAGATTCCGTTTGCAATCCTTGATGAGCCTAGATGATCCTGTGAGAAACAAATCATCTACATATAGTACTAGTATCAATGGCTCATCCTCTACCAGCAAGTAGTAAAGATTGGGATCCGCATCACTCTTGACAAGTCGCATCTTTTGCAAATAGCTATCTATCCGACCATACCACGCTCTCGGAGCCTGCTTAAGCCCGTACAAGGCTTTCTTTAATCTGCATACATGAAACCTCCTTTCATGAGTCTCAAAACCCTTTGGCTGTTTGATATATATCTCTTCCCCAATTTCTCAATTCAAGAAGGCTGTCTTGACATCCATTTGATGAATCTCTTATCCCACCTGTGCAGCGAAAGATACTACAGTCCAGATGGAGGTGTATCTGGCAATTGGTGCGAAGCTCTCCTCATAGTCAATGCCTTCCTTCTGAGCATACCCTTTTGCCATGAACCTTGCCTTGTATTTCTCTACATTGCCATCTGCAGCGTACTTGATCTTGTAGATCCAACGTGATCCAACAACAAATCTGCTCTGAGGTTTGGGTACAACTTCCTAGACATCATTTGTCATGATAGAAGCATACTCTTCTATCATGGCCTCTACCCATACTTGGTGCTGAACAACTTCCTGGAAGCTGGAAGGTTTCTCTACTTGAGCCACCAAGGCCCGGTACCTGTCAAGAGGTCTGTGCTGTCTCTTCCTATTCCTAGGAGTCCCAATAAAGTTTTCTGCGTCCCTCAGTATTTGCTGAGCTTCCCTGCTAATCCGACCACTGGTGGAAGGTTTTTCTCTCTCAACTCTTCCTCCTGATCTAACGGCTCCTCTGACTGAGTATCTTCCTGATCTTCCTCTATGAAGATGTTAGTACCTGTCCTTTGTACCAAAGTTTGTCTTCTTGTCTGTTCTTCTTGGTGCCCCTGCTGTTCTTGGACCAAGGGAACTTCTGCAGTTTGATCCTCTGTCGGCATATCACGCGATTTCTGAAATGCTCTATCCTCCATGAACTTAACATCGCGTCTTATCACAACCTTCCTATTGTCAGGAATATAGATCCTATATGCCTTGGAGGTGTCACTGTATCCTACAAGATATCCCCTTTCTGCAGTTTGATCTAGCTTGCTTCTCTGCTCGCTGGGTACATGACAATAAGCCATGCTACCAAATATTCGAAGATGCCCTACCTCCGGTTTCTTCTCTGTGAAAACTTCCCTAGGAGTCTTCTTACTCAAGGCTCTATGAGGTGTCCTGTTCTGGATATATACTGTCGTATTGCAACCTTCAGGCCATCAATATCTGGGTAAATCAAGGTCAAATATCATGGCCTTGGCTGCTCCTACAATTGTCCTGTTCTTTTGTTTTGCCACACCATTCTGCTCTGGATTGTATTGCGCAGTCCACTCTCTCCTGATACCCTCCTTTGCGCAGAAATCTGTGAAGTCTCCATCTATGTATTCCCCACCATTATCTGAATGCAATGTCTTGATCTTCTTCCCCATCATGTTTTTAACAACAACCTTGAATTCTTTGAACTTTTCAAAGACTTCATCTTTTGTCTTCCTAAAGTAGATCCAGGTCTTCCTGGAGTGATCATCATTAAATGTAACAAAATATTTGCCACCTTTGAGAGCGTTAGTGGACATTGGTCCACAGATATTTCAATGTATCAATCCCAAAATGCTTACTGCCCTGTTTTCACTTCTGGGAAAAGCTGCCTTAGCGTACTTCCCAAGTATGCATCCTCGGCATACATCATCATGCTCTGTGCTGAGAACATGTACCCCATCAACTGTTTCTCTGAGCATCTTTAATGCACTGTGATGCAGGTGCCCCATTCTTCTATGCCAAAGTTCATTCAACCCTTTCTTGTCTTCGAGATTACTACTGACTAGTGCCATCGGGGTTTCGATCTGCAACCTGTATAGTCTATTGCTTCTGATTCCGATCTGCCTTGTTTGCTTCCAACTAGGATGCTTGACATATACTTTCTTTCGTGTAAAGTGTATGTCATACCCTTTGTCCTGCAACTAGGATACTGAGATTAGGTTCATCCCAAGCCCTGGCACATGTAGTACATCCGTGATCCTGACACTAGTTCCGGCTTTCGTCTGAAATACTACGGATCCTCTCCCAACTGTAGTGCACTTCGTGCTATTGCCCATAGTGATCTAGAAGTTCATCTGCTCTTCCCTATAGTTCGAGAAGTATTCTCGTACTCCAGTCATATGAGCTGAAGCCCCTCTATCAATATACCAGATTCCTGCAGATGCTGAACTTGCTAGGATGTATCATCCTCTTTTAACCTAGGGATAAAACATCTAAGTTTGTCATACTTATCTGTGCTGCGTCCCCTCTGAAGCTTCTAGTTTATGTAGTCCCTTTCCTGACCTTGCTTCCTTTGGATCTAACAGTTCTAATACCATGTGAAAATTCTATAATGGAGAATCCTACTGCAGCTACTTATCAAATTTCTTCTATTGCATTGTTAAACACAATTATTTAACATTACTCGTGTTAAATAAAAAAATAAAATATGTTGCATACTTCACGATTAACAAATCACATATAAAAATAGCACAAGTAATCACACATAGACATCGTTATTTTTGGACAATTGTCCCCAGAAAAACCCAGTGTGGGAAAACCGGTGCAGTAGATCTGAGGGTTTCTTTATTATGCAGAAATTCTGAGTACAAATGTGTGATTGTAAATGTTAATCAATCACCTAAAGAATTCTGATGAGAAAAGGCTGAGTGAGATAATTCTCACATCACCATTTGAGTTCCGGCACTGACCTGCACCCATAATGACTGGCTCTGCATGATTTTTGCGTAGTGACTACGTCACTCACGCTGTCATGCTGTGACTGCTTCTGCTGCTTGTCGTGGCTGCTTTTGTGCTTGCTGCTGTATGAGACTAAAGTGCTTCTTCCTTCCTGTAATGTCCTCTTGGCACCGGATGAACCCTCAGTTGCCCCTCCAAAATAAAACGAAACTGCCTCTGCTTCTCTGCATTGGCCCAACGTAAATGCTGCTAGGGTAACTTTGCGCTGATGCTTTGGCTCCTCTCTCAGTCCTCTTCATGCACACTCTATGCTTCCGAAATTCTCCCTCCTAGAGATTTCACCTTCCCCTCTCTGCAAATGAGAACCACTTCGATTCTTCCTCTCACTGAAGAAATCGAACTCTTGATTCTTTCTCCGTTTGATGTATCTTTCCATAGGCCCCTCACCCTCCTTATATTCTTCTGTTGAACCTTCAACGGCCAAGTATAAAACATAATCAAGGGCTAAGATTAATTTGGAGGTGATCCATGACTTTTTCTAGAAGATTCACACTAAGTTTAATTAATACCCTTTAATTAATCAGTTTCCCTAAGCTTATACTTAGGAAAACATTAAAAAACAATTAATTATTTTAATTAAACCATCTCTAAGTGGAATCTTCCAAAATCCTTTCGGGGTATTATCGAATATGTGTGTCTTAGCCTATATACAAAATTACAAGGCTAGAGCACATCCGATGCTACCATAAATCAACTAGGGTCTTTTGGAAAAACACACCGAGATAAGAAGGTCGAATTTTTTGAAGTGAGCGGTGCTTAGACGACAACTTTAATCGAGAGATTCTTATGCAGTTGAGGGGCAGAGGCACTTTTGGTCGAAGGATCTTCTCCGTGGCCAAGAATACTTAGTAAAGAGGTAGAGAAAGACGTAGAGGAGGCAATGCAGTGCCCAGAGAGGGTGACGCAAGCCCAGAGAGTGTGATGCAGGGCCACGAAGGCCACACGCAGAGGCATTAGAGTCTTCCTGAGTAGTAGTCCGAGATTTTGCTGGGAGATCGAAGATCTAAGCCGGCAGGGCTAGATTTGAGGCTCTTGAGAGAAAATCGATCCAACGCAGGTGACGCAGTCTCCCAGAGTTCCCCACGCAGGCCCACGTGATTATTGCATAGAGGCAGCACAGAGGGTGCTGGGAGGTAGTTGTTTCAGCTACCGGATCAGCTAAGACTTGCAGTGTAGAGTGAGGTAATCTCACTAATTTCTTCTGCTGAGTGATATTCTTTGTACGAGATTGCCAGAGAGGCATCCAAAGATTGTATTTAGAAGTGACTGCTGCTTAATAATAAAATCCTTAGATCTGCTGCACCGATTTTCCTGCTTTGGGTTTTTTCGGGGACGTTTGTCCAAAAACAATGGTGTCCTATGTGATGCTTTTCTTTATTGCTCAGTTTCTTGTTTTGGCATATTAATTTAATTAAGTGAAGGCTGCAATAGTAATTTGCTTTAGTATTTTTAGTAGAACACTGTAAATAACTTGTTCATTTAATAACAAGTAGGTGAAGTAAGTTCAGTTGGCTGGTGTAGGATTCCCGACTTGGAATTTTCACAAGATCAACAATCTTTTCCGAGGTAGAGATTTTGAGGGAGATCTAAGCTACTAAAAGCAAAATCCGAGGTCTTTTCTAATGCATATCTAAGCAGTTGATTAAAGGTATGAATTATAATCTATTTTGTTGCATTGGAGGTCAGAGTTACAATGGAATACTTATTGGAGCAGTGTTGAAGTTGAATATGTTTAGGTAGAGATAACAATGATTGTATATTATTGTATTTGGGTCACTATCCTTGGTATGAGATCCCAGGAGTTTTGTTCTTTCTTTTATTGTTGAGGGTGGCAGAGTGGTGCTAGGGAAGGAAGTCGTAACTTCCTTCCAGTGGGAGTTGGTAAATCTGGGGTTGTAGCCTTTCTAGCCATAGCTAGTAAACCGAAAGTTGTAGCTTCTCTCAAATAAAAATAAATTATATATATATATATATATATTATGTGTTCCTTGATGTGATGTTATTGGTTAATGTTCTTGATACTAAATTGTAAAAACAAGTGAAATACTGATTCACCCCCACAGTATTTCCAACAATTGGTATTAGAGCAGGTTATGCTCTAACAGTCTAATTAGTGGAGGAAAAATCGTGAAGAAATATGAATCCTATGGAAAGCATATCTTAAAGGACAATTCCGGTGTTTGATGGAGATGGTTATCCACTATGGAGTAGTTGCATGGAAACCTACTTGAAGGCTTTAGGAGTGGATGTTTGGCTCTCCATCGTCAATGGCTACAAAGTTCCTAAAATTTTTTGTGGCCAGTTTATCTTGTAGAGAATTGCCAGTTTGGGCATCCAGTTGTATTCATAATTTCTCGCTAGTGCATAGTAATAAAACCCTCAACTGCTGCACCGATTTTCCCACATTGGGTTTTTTCGAAGACAATTGTCCAAAAATAATTGTCATTTTTATGTGTGTGCTAGTATTTCTCAGTTTCCAACATTTTATTTTCTGCAACTTTTTTATGGTGAAAATTGCAGTTGTGATTTTATTCGTTGTTTATCATAGAAAATAAACTGCATAATTAAATTTATAGCTAGAAGAATAGTTTCCAGTTGTTGTAATAATTGAAATTTTCACATGGTATCAGAGCACAATTTACAGATTGGAAGCATAGACGAATAGGGAGAATTTATTGGCTTAGAGGGAGTAGTAACACAAATTTCCTAGGGGCTGCGCAATGCCTAGCCAAGTAGTGCGAATTACTGGACAAGGGTTTGATTTTCCAGCTGCAGGGTGTAGGAAGGGTCGATTTGTCCGGGAAGTGATTCCAGCAAGTAGAGGGTGAGCAACACTGTATTTTTGCAGAGCAGATTTCTTATCTTGGCGCAGTATGGTTTTGCAATAGTAGAATCAACGCCGGGTGGAAGAGAAATTGCACACTCAAAGGGAGTTTTTCTCAGAGGGTTTCCAGTCAATGGAGGAAATTCGAATTTTCCAAATGTCGGTAGCAGAAGCAATAGCTAGATATGTGTATTCCAAGAGGGAGTACGAGTAGCAGAGAGAAAGCCGAGCAAAGAAAGAGAAGGAGATTTATAGATCCAATCTCCAGCTATTCGAGTTTCACAGATTTTATAGCTCTCCAGAGATGGTCATACAAGATTACCAGAGGAGGCCATACGAGTTCTAAAATGCAGGTTTGGGCAACAAATCAACTTCTAATTGCTAGAGACAAGTGCTGAAGGAAGTGTGAGTTGTCCAATGCGAGTTGCAAAGCGAAGAAATGTCCTAGCCAATGTTGTGAACATCTCGATAACTCCCTGATTTTATCTCGAAAGCACGATTTTTTGGCCTAGTCGATGTTTGCCGATTTTTACCGATATTTTCCCAAAATTTATAATTTTTTGGTTTTCTAGACCCTTGCCGAGTTTATCTCGATGACGATGTTCCCAACAATGGTCCTAGCCAGGAACAAGGCTCGAAAGGAGATACTGGAGCACCAGATCTAGGTGGAGGTGGAACTTGATACTTCCGTGTGTTAAGATGGGCAGGGTTCAGTGCAAATGCAGTAAGGAGATCAATTAGATCAATTCCATTTGTTGCAGCAGGACGATCCCTTTGCTACGGGGAGCCCACAATGTCATAGTAGCAGGTTCAGTGTTAGCAGACGCAACCAGTCATTTATATGACAACTGCAACTTTGGTTGCAGTCGAGACACGTGAGACAATTGCCAAGCTAGATGCAGTGACACAGGCAGTGCGAATTGCGCAGTTGCAGAGAGGTTTCCATTTTTCCGTAGGACGAAAGGAGGCTGAAGTTTCTAGCAGATGAAGCCCAGGGAGGAAGTGCAAATTGGTCAGATGAGACATAGTTCTTGCCAGAGACAATTGACTAGTCCTGTTGTAGAGGCTTCAGATCATATACCAGCACCAGTAGGAGATCCAGAAGCAGAACAAATAGTTTCAATATGCAGCAAGAGGTAGAGTGTCTATCCGAAAGGGTTTTTGAAGACGAGATTGAATTTCCCACAATAGAATCTTGCAGTCCAATTAGGCATACTGATAGGAGTGCGAGTTGTGTTAGAAAATTATATATTATGGAGCAATGCGACACATAAAATATGCGGAAAATACAAGCACACAAAACACATAAAACCAGAGAGACACAGATATATGTGGTTCACCCAGTTTGGGCTACGTCCACCCCGAACAGCCAGTCCTATCTAGCGAAATGAAGAGACAAAACCTACAGCAGATCCACTGTAATATCCTCTGTTCTCTCTCACAGTCTCCCTATCTATTTCCCGCTTAGAGAATACACATATATTACCCAGCCGCAATACAATACCCTCATACAAAGAGAGGGGTTGCCTTCTAGGGCAAAAAAAACCCTAAATTAAACATAACTTTTACCGTCAGATCATTCACTTAATGAACAGCCCAAATTGACTAGAAGTTACTATACTTTTACAAGGCAATTTTACATCTGTTTTTGGCTTCGGGGGCGCTGCCCCCGAAACCCCCGTCGGGGGACCGCTGGCCCCCGGACCCCCTGAACCCTGTGGGGGGGGAACAAGTCCCCTCCGCACCCCCCCGCTGCAAGGGTGTACAGTTTTCCTGGGGTATACATCCATCTGAAATAAGGATCTCTGAATCAGGATGAAAATCAGGCTCCACACCCAACAATCTCCGACTTAGACACTGATTGTAGCAACTCCACCGCTACTTCATTTGCTGGACAATGACTCCTCTTTGGACCTGGCTGTTTCTCATCTTCATCATCATCCTTGAAGACCGATTGAAACTGAGCACATTCTCAGTTTCTCCCTGGTTACAACTTTTGTTAGCATATCTGCAGGATTCTAGCTAGTGTGTATCTTTTCTAGCTTCAACTCTTCATCTTCCAATACTGACCTTATGAAATGGTACTCGAGATGTATGTGTTTAGTCCTGGAATGAAATGCTGAGTTCTTTGCAAGAGGAATGGCACTTTGGCTATCACTGTATAACGTGCCCATATCATGCTTCTTACCCAATTCATCCATAAACCTTTGTAACCAAATCATTTCTTTACTGGCCTCTATAGTAGCAACATACTCTGCTTCTGTTGTTGAAAGTGCAACAACACTTTGGATTTTTGAAACCCAACTGACAGCTGTTCCACCTACAGTAAATACATATCCTGTAGTGCTCCTCCTATTATCTCTGTCACCTGCCATATCTGCATCAACATATCCTTGTAGAGCAATGTTTGAACCACCAAAGCATAATGCTTGATTTGTGGTACCTCTCAAATATCTGAGAATCCATTTTACTGCCATCCAATTTTCTTTTCCTGGATTGTTCATGTACCTGCTTACAACTCCCACTGCATGTGAAATATCAGGCCTTGTGCAGACCATTGCATACATTAAGCTTCCAACTGCTGATGCATATGGAACTTTAGACATATAATCCATGTCTTCTTGGGTCTTTGGGCCATCTTCTTACTAAGTTTGAAATGGCTAGCAAAAGGTGTACTAACTGGTTTTGCATTGTGCATATTAAATCTTTTCAACACTTTTTGTATGTACTCATTCTGAGACAGTGTTAATTTCGATTTTTCCTATCTCTGGTTATTCTCATACCAAGGATCTGTTTTGCAGCTCCTAAATTCTTCATTGCAAATGAATTTGCCAATTTTTGTTTGAGCACATTTATTTCCTGCATGTTAGACCTTGCAACAAGCATGTCATCTACATACAATAACAATATAATATAGCTACCATCATTTTTCTTTTTTAGATAAACACAATGATCAAAGTGACATCTAGTATAACCTTGTTCAGACATAAACTTGTCAAATTTTAGATACCACTGCCTTGGAGCTTGTTTTAAGCCATACAAGCTCTTCTTTAACCTGCACACCAATTTTTCTTTCCCTTTGACCTCATATCCTTCTGGTTGTTGCATGTATATCTCTTCCTCCAAATGTCCATGGAGAAATGCTGTTTTTACATCTAACTGTTCAAGATGTAAATCTTCCGCTGCTACAAGACTTAAAATAGTTCTGATTGAAGTCATCTTAACAACAGGAGAAAATATTTCATCAAAATCAATACCTTTCTTCTGTGCAAACCCCTTCACCACAAGTCTAGCTTTGTACCTCTGTTTCTTTTCTTGCAACTGATTCTTATACAAGACCTTTTCATTGAATATTTCATCTCTGCTCCAAATGATTTTGTGATTTTCATAATCATATAAACGATAACCAAAATCATTAACACCATATCCAATAAAGGTACATTTCTTTGATTTTGACTCAAGCTTTGTTCTATTTTATTTATTAATATGGACAAAGGCCTCACAACCAAAAGGCTTTAAAAAAGAATAGTTTACCTTTTTACCTGTCCATGCTTCCTCTGGAATACCACCATCCAAGGAACTTGAAAGCCCTCTGTTTATTAGATAGACAACAATATCTACAGCATCTGCCCAAAATTGTAAAGGCAATCTTACATGCAATCTCATGCACCTTGCACGCTCCATGATTGTTCTGTTCATCTTTTCTGACACATCATTTTCTTGTGGTGTTCTTGGAATTGTCTTCTCTCTACGAATTCCATGCTTTGAACAGTATCTATCAAACTCTTTGCTGCAATATTCACCTCCATTGTCTGATTTGAGACACTTCAACTTCTTTCCTGTCTCAATCTCAACCAAAGCTTTCCATTTCTTGAAAGTATGAAATACATCAGATTTATTTTGAATACAATAAATTCAAGTTTTTCTAGTTGCATCATCAATAAACGTAACATAATAGCGAGAGCCACCGAGAGATGATACCTGAGCAGGTCTCCATACATCTGTATGCACAAGCTCCAATTTTTCGCTCTTCTTTTCTTTCCCAACTCTGAGAAATCTGACTCTCTTTTGTTTTCCATAAATGTAATTTTCACAGAAATCCAAATCAACATTCTTCAAACCTGGCAACAAGTTTCTTGAGTGAAGAATCTTCATCCGCTTCTCACTCATGTGTCCGAGCCTATGATGCCATAATGCTGCATTTGCTCCTTTGGAAGTTAAAGCATTAACAGAGTTAGAAATACCATTGCATAAATACAATGTACCAACCTTTTCGCCTTTTGCTATTACTAGGGCTCCTTTGGTGACCTTCCAAGCTTTATCTGTGAAAGTTGTCACACAACCTTCACTGCCTAACTGCCCTGTTGAAATCAGATTTTTCTTTAGATCTGGAACATGCCTTACCTCCTTTAATAGCCATTGGTTTCCATTCTGCTGTTTTACAAGAACCTTACCCATTCCAACAATTTTATAGGGTTTATCATCACCCGAACGGACTTGTCCAAAATCTCCTTGAACATAGTCATGAAAATATTTTTTATCAGGTGTGGGATGGAATGAGGCCCCTGAATCTACTACCCAGGAATCAGTAACATTTTCAAAAGAAAGAATCAAAGCATCTTGTAACACATCACCTGTCATATTTGCTTCATGATTGTTTTCTTGCTGTGTGTCTCCTTCTTTTCCCTTCCGAGATCTACAGTCTTTCTTTAGGTGTCTTTTCTTTCCGCATTTCCAGCACACTATCCCCGATCTGGACTTGGATCTGCCTTTCCTTGATTTACTGCGATATCCCGAGTTCTTTCCTCTTTCCATTCTTCTTCCCCTAGACTCTGCACTCAAAGCATTACCCGATGTCTCACCGGAGCTTTTCCGTCTTATTTCCTCGCTAAGGATAGCACCGACAACATCATCAAACTTTAAAGTACTAGATCCAGAGACAGAGTTACTAATGGCCATTACTAAACCATTCCAACTCTCTGGCAATGAGCACAAGAATAATAAAGCTCTAACTTCATCATCAAAGTTTACCCCTACAGAACTTAACTGATTGGTAACTGTATTAAAATCATTTAAATGGTCTGCAACAGATCCACCTTTTGACATCTTCATATTAAATAATCGTTTCATAAGAAATACTTTGTTTGAGGCCGAGGGTTTTTCATATAGTTTCGCCAACATCTGCATCAAACCCTCTGTTGTTGTTTCCTTTGAAATATTGAAGGCGACTGACGCCGCAAGGCACAACCGTACTGTTCTGAGTGCCTTTCTATCGAGAATGTTCCATTCCGCGTCTGTCATGGCCGCCGGCTTCTTTGTTTTTCCGCTCAATGGTAGGTATAGATCTTTTTGATACAAATAATTTTCCATCTGCATGTTCCACAACGAGAAGTTTTGGCCGTTAAATTTCTCGACCCTAAACTTACCATCTTCTGCCATTGCTCCCACTCGAACCAGGAACCCTTCTTTCTTGCAAGTTTATCAGCCAAATATACCTTCGACTCTGATACCAGTTGTTAGAAAATTATATATTATGGAGCAATGCAACACATAAAATATGCGGAAAATACAAGCACACAAAACACATAAAACCAGAGAGACACAGATATACGTGGTTCACCCAGTTTGGGCTACGTCCATCTCGAACAGCCAGTCCTTCCTTTCTATTATCCAGCAAAATGAAGAGACAAAACCTATAACAGATCCACTGTAATATCCTCTGTTCTCTCTCACAGTCTCCCTATCTATTTCCTGCTCAGAGAATACACATATATTACCTAGCTGCCATACAATACCCTCATACAAAGAGAGGGGTTGCCTTCTAGGGCAAAAAAAAAACCCTAAACTAAACATAACTTTTACCGTCAGATCATCCGCCTAATGAACGACCCAGATTGACTAGAAATTACTATACTTTTACAAGGCAATTTTACATATGTTTTTGGCTTCGGGGGCACTGCCCTCGAAACCTTCGCCGAGGGACTACTGGCCCCCGGACCCCGCAGGGGGGACAAGTCGCCCCTGCATCCCCCCGCTGCAAGGGTGTATAGTTTTCCTGGGGCATACATCCAGCTAAAACAAGGATCTCTGAATCAGGATGAAAATCAGGCTCCACACCCAACAAGTTGCAGTAGAGAGGCTTTGCTGGAAGTGGTGGGATTTCCCAATTATGTTTCAGAGGGAGATCAACACTTGGAGGGAATCTAGCTTCAGAGGGAGCAACCCTATGGAAGCTTAGTACTTCAAGATGTTAGTTTTTGTAGCTTCAGAGGTGTTCTAGCTACGAAAATTTGTGGAGAGGCTAGAATACATGAGTTCTCGAAAACGCAGAAATCGTTCTTGGAATTTCCGCCTAGAAGTGGTTCAATTAAATTGTTAACCGATTTTTAAATATTTCCTATCTCTAAAGTTAGGGAATATGGTTAATCAATCAATATTAATTGAGATAAGGGGAGAATAGTCTAGAAACTCACACGGATCAACTGAAAGGTGATCCTAGTCATCGATTATGTTTTAATCTTGGTCGTTGGTGCTCCAACAAAGGATTATAAGATGAGGTCAATGTGGTGATTGAGAAGACACTTGAACAATTCAATTTTATTGGCAAATCGATTTACAGAGTAGCATTAGTCAGTTGCCAGAGAGAGTCAGTGAGATCGGGGCAGGGACAATGATCCAGAGGAAAGATTTCCAGATTCGGAAAGGCAATAGCAAGAGGGTCGAGTTATCCCAGAGAGGCAGCGGAGAGGCTCTGTGCAGTAGCTTCAACATGCAGATCGATTTGGTTGTGAGAAAATCGTTCTCAGTTCTAGAGGCCAGGCAAATGTTCCAGAAGATCGGAGAGACGATTTCCTCAGCAGTTGGAGGCAAAATGACTTCATCAGAGGCAGTTTCGAGGAACACGTGTGGGAGACAATGTAGAGGGGCTCACGCTGAGGTTTAGATGACTAGTTTGCTGAAGGCAAGTCGTGCCAGAGATTGCTCATTGGAGAAGGGTAATTCCCTTCAGTATTTTGCCCATATTTTCTTGCTGTTTGGATTGCCATTTGGGCATCCATAGATATACTTAGATTTCACTGCTGCATAATAATAAAAACCCTTACTACTGCACCGATTTTTCGAAGTTGGGTTTTTCTAGGGACTTTTGTCCAAAAATAATTGTGTTATTTTTATGTGTGCATGCTAGCATTTCTTCCAGCGTTATTCTTTCGCAGTTTTATTTATGTAGATTGCAGTGTGATTTGTTCAGTATTTGCCGTATAAAACAACAAATAAATTGTTAAATTAATTAACAATTAGGAGAATAATTTCCAGTTGCTGCAATAGGATTCCGGTTTAGGAATTTTCACATGGTATCAGAGCGTAGTTGAACAGCCATAGAGCTCAGAGGCGAAGAAGGAATTTCGCTGCACAATGTGGGTAGCATGACGAAATTCCCAAGGGCAGCGCGATCACTTTTCCAAGAGGTTGAGTTACTTGAGGAGATTTGATTTTTCTAAGAGGTAGAAAAAATTGAGTTTTCTAGATTGAGTGATTCTAGAGGCAGAGGGAGCAACTTAGTATTTTCATTGGGCAGATCTCTAGCTAGACGCAGAGGGTTTTGTAGCAGTTTGCTAGTGCAAAACCTGCGTCGAGTGGAAGAAGAGCACACACTTAGGGAAAATTTCTCTCAAGGAACTTCTAGTCTCGAAAGTTCGAATTTCCAGTTCCAGATCGACAGTAGCAACTAGCAGAGCCAAGAGTGCGAGTAGCAGAGCAGCAGCAGAGTACAGGGGAAGAGGGAGTTTTCG
Organism: Pinus albicaulis; assembly: GCA_034641835.2. NCBI lineage: Eukaryota > Viridiplantae > Streptophyta > Pinopsida > Pinales > Pinaceae > Pinus > Pinus albicaulis. Next base: position 1,477,645,043 of record CM076577.1, read on the forward strand.
ACATTTTTTTAGAGATGGCCACTGCTGGGCAGAGAGATCAGGATAGGTTGGATGGTGCTTCCAACTATGTCATCTGAAAGGCAACGATCTCCTTCCTTCTAGATGAGTTTGGCCTGAAGGTATATATTGATAATGTGGTGGTGGTTCCCACGGATGCAGATTAGTTGAAGGAATACATAAAGGAGATGGCACGAGCGAAGCGGTTGATCCTAGATGGAGTCCGAGATCATGTAGTCTCGCATATAGTTGGAAAGGATACTGCCAAGCAGATGGGGGATGCTCATGCCATATTGTATCAGGGTACTCGCGGGCAGCAGAAGATGCACCTCGAGGAGAAGCTGAGATGAATCTAGATGCAGAAAGTGGAAGGCATAGACCCCTCTTTACCAGGATTCAGGAGGTCCAAGACCAGTTTTCAACTGTTGGAGCAGTGCCTCAACCCACATAGCTAGTATGATTAGCTCTCAACAACGTCTCTGAGGAGTGGCAAGTTTTTGTCCAAAGCATTTTGGGCAGAGACACGTTGCCAGGATGGGACATGATGTGGGCTAATTTGCAGCAGGAGTTGAGATGAGCTTTTTTGAAGAGCTCCACCAGTGGTGGAAGTAGCAGATCAAAGACGACGAAGGAGGAGGAGAATGTGGCCCTCGCATCTAAGGGTCCCAGTTACGAACAGGGGGAGAAGAGGAAGAAGAAGGACCAGTGAAAGGTCAAGTGCTTTAGATGTGGTGAGCTAGGCCACTACAGTACCCAGTGTACTCTCAAGGAGAAGGACAAGGAGGAGAAGCAGGACCAATAGGCAGCTTCTGTAGAGATCGACAGACTACCCTCCAAGTTGGAGGAAGACTTCGCTATGTTCGCCGATATACCTCCATGAGTGAGGTGGGGTGACTTGGTTTTGTAGCCCTAGAGTGCTACAGATGGGAAGGATCCTTGAGGAGTCCACATCTTGGATCAGTACTTGGCTACGGGGGCCCACAGTATTTAGTAGCAGGATGGACGAGTGGCAGTTGGTGCAGTCAGATGCCAGAGTGACATTTGTAGAGACTAGTAGTAGTCAGATGCTGGGAGCATAGTGCAGAGTCAGCAACAATGTAGATTCCTCAATGATAGTGTAGATGCTAATAGCAATCATGAATCGGGTGACAAATGCATCATACTGAACATAGTTGGTTCAATTTTGGATGTTTTTCAGTTGCAGATGTTGCAATAGCAGCAAAAATAGAGTTGCAGTGCAAATGTAGTGTTGGTAGCAGTTCAACAGGGTCAACAATAGCATAAATGTAGTGCATATTAGAGTTGCGCAGTGGTTGGTGGGCAACAAAAACTAGACATCAACAACGTGATAGGAGATGGTGCGGAAACAAAGTATTGCTACCAGGTGTGCAACAGTACTAGAACACATTCCTCGCTAAGAGAGAGTGTTGGTTTTTGTAGCTTCGGATGTGTTCTAGTCACAAAAAATTGTGGAGAGGCTAGAATACATGAGTTCTCCAAAACCCAGAAATCGTTTTTGAGAAGTGTCTTAATTAGATTATTAACTGATTTTTAAATATTTCCTAAGTCTAAACTTAAGCAATATGGTTAATGTTATGTATATTTTATTAATTATTAGTTAGATATAGTTATATTAGGTTTTATTAAGTGAAAGGGCATGATCAAAGATCATGCCTCTTCACCAAGGGACACCATGAGGCTATATTTAAAGCCTCGGTGATTCCCTATTGTAATATATCTCATATCTCATCTTTTATCAACAATAATATATATTTATCAAGTTTACCAGAGTTTTTACACTCCATTGGTATCGGAGCTATCACTCTTCTGGATCTGTGTGATCATCAGGTTAAAGAATTTCGAAGGAAATTTCAGAATTTTTTTTTAAAACAAGTGCAAAATTACTTTCCGAACTGTTCAGCAGCCATTTCAGAATTTTAAATTCTGCAATTGAAGACGCCAGCAGTCTGAAAAAGTGCGAGATTTGTGGGTCCAAACAATACTCACAGGTTCTGTCCTACGTTGCAAGTTCTGCGTGTGACACAAATCTGAGGTCTGCACAGGTTTTGTCCATCTACCAAAAAAAAAAAAGATCAGCAAACAAATATACACAAATCTGAGGTTTGGGAATTTATTGGAAGTTCTGTGACACAAATCTGAGGTTTGCTCGACTCACTCCCAGTTTTCTCTCCCTCGACGTCTATCCTTCTCCTCCCCGCTAACTTACGCCGGCTGCACTTCCTTCCGCCTCCGGCTCCCTCACTTCCACGTCCTGCGGCTCCCAACTCCGCCGCCTGTCCCACCCGTCTCCGCCAACCTTCCCACCCGTCCGTTCCATCTGTCCCACATTCCGCCGTCATTTTTTTTCCCCGCGTCTTCCTCCGACATCCCTTCCACGTCGATCTTCCACTCCAACTTCATAGCTACAGCGACGTTAACATAAGACCGATCTGATAAGACGTCTACATTCGATAGGGTATACGTTTTCATTATATACGATTGGTTAAACGAATGGTTTGACTTATTATAGTCATAGTTAAAAGATTAGAATATATATATAAACAGATTTAATTTTTATATAAATTTTAATTTTAATTAATTTTTATATAAAAATTAGATTTTAAAAAATAAAATAATAAAAATTATTATTGTTGTATAATAATTATATAATTGATTTATATATTATATAATTTTTAAATCAATAATTATATATATAATAATTATATAAGTTATTTTAAGAAGAAGAAGAAGAAGAAGAAGTCCCCACCTCATACACGTTCAATGTCTTCATCGATGTCGATGGCTGAATTCCAGAAGAAATTGGGAGATCTTGAGAAACAAATTAATAATAATTCGGAAAGAGGTTAATCGATCTGGAAGGTACAGTTGCAGGGCACTCCAACGACATCAAAAAGATTCATGATACGACAAATCGAATAGAAAGACAAATGTGGCTAAATCATCACGAGGCCACAGAAAAGCAGAGCGAAGCAATGAACAATATGACAGAACTCTTCAATAAGCTAAATGATAAGATTGATAAGTTAGTCAGACACAATCCCCAATATTTCCTAACATGGAACAAAATCAACAAAACAATTCCGCAGATTCAGGAAACTCAGAAGAGCATCAAGAAAAGACCGATTCCCCACATCATCAAGAAGATAGTAATGCAGATTTTCAAAATAAGCAGCTCTGGAATGCATTTGCTAATCAATATCCCCTTCTTGTTCCACCAGTAGCATATCAGCGAAGAGCCAAAATCGAGCTACCCAAATTTGACGGTAATGAAAAAATAGCGTTGCATGGCTTAATAAAGAGGAAGAATATTTTGAGATTTATGACATTACTAGTGATGACGAAAAAATTAAACATGCTTCCATGAAAATGGAAGGAGAAGCATATAATTGGTATATGTGGTGGAAAAAGACGACGCTCGCTATCAGTTGGAGGAAATTTAAGGATGCATTCTTCAAACGGTTTCAAGGCATAAAAGAAGAAAAGTTCTTTTCAACATTTATCAAATTACGCCAAAAAGGAGATGTGGATGAGTACACTCGAGAATGGGAGACCTTGGCAACACGAGTACCAGGATTGTCGGAATCTCGTTTAATCCAGTCTTACATCTCAGGACTTAAATCCATATACAAGAAGAGCTCGAACTACATGAAATTACGTCCGTAGAAGTAGCAAGGCAAAAAGCAAAAGCTGAAAAGAAATCTGAAAGGTTATCAAAACCAGAAAAAGTATATTCGAGACACAGATTTCCTCAATCTGAAAATATAGATGACACAAAATATGTCCCACACCATCTTCGTGAAGAAGAAAAATCTAATGTGGAAAAACAAAGAATACGAGAGGGCAAGTGCAAACGTTGCGGTGAAAACTGGGACCCTAAGCACAGATGTGTTAATGGAAAAGCGAAAAATCTATACAGTTGTGAAGCAACTAATGACGCTACCAGTAATGACTCCTATATAGAAGGATTAGAAGACAACTTAGAGTTCTCTCCAGAATTGGATGGCGAAACTATTCCGCAAGTGTCATTATCAGCTATGACAGGCATATCACAGCCTCAAACCCTAAGGTTAAGAGGACATATCAAGAACAACAACGTAATGGTTCTCGTCGACACTGGCAGTACCCACAATTTTCTAGATTCAGCCATGGCAAAAAGACTTAACATATTTACCTTCCCCATGCCTAATATGAAGGTAATGGTGGCCGATGGTAAGAAGATTGAGAAAGTAGGGAAATGCCATAAAGTCAAACTACAAATAAAAAACTTTCATTTAGAATCTCCATTCTACACCGTTCCATTACGAGGAGTAGATGTGGTCTTAGGAATTCAATGGCTACAAACTCTAGGTACTTATTCTGCCTGTTGTCGCACAAATTGTTCAGGGGCACTGCGACAACGGCTCAGACTGGGGGCTGTCACCTTTATCCCCAATCTCTCTCTTTAAGCTGTCTCCTTGCAGGCTAAGGGAGGTAGACCCTATTATAAATGAGGATGACAAATCCAGGAGACACAGCTAAAACATCAAATACTTATAAAATGAGCGAGATTCCACAGATCTAGATTAGATATCACGTTAAGACCAGTGCCTTATGGAGTCAAACAGAATCCCGTTATGCAATTATAAACCAGTAAGTGATGACTAACTGCTGCTTATTAAAACACGATTGATTAATGATATTCACAACCATGAATGAAAATGCCAGATGTTTGAAAGATTTCCGAAAACGAGAAAAATATTCCAATTATAATCCAGCTCGAAAAAATGAAAACATCCATAGCCAAACTTAGATAAAAATTTTGAGGCTCAGTTGACCATAGAAAATTTGCAAATTTTTATATTTTTTTTGTATTTTCTAAATTTTTTTAAGATTTTTGGAAATTTTTTATTTTTTATTTTTTAATATTTTTTTTGAATCTAAGATTAAAAAAATCTAAATCTAGGCTACAAATAAAATCTAAATTCTAAAGTTAAAACTAAAAAAATAAAAATAAAACTAAAACAAACTAAAATTAAACTAAATTAAAACTAAGTTAAATCTAAAGCTAATCATTAAAAATTAAAACTAAGTTAAAACTAAAACAAACTAAAGTTAAACTAAATTAAAACTAAATTAAGACTAAACTGAAACTAGAACTATATCAAATTAAAAACTAACAAATTTAAAACTAAAAAATCGAATTACCACTAAATGCTGACCCAAAATAAAAACAAAGAACCCGCACTAAATTTTTGTTTTACGCATATAATACATATGAATTTAACAAACGCTGAAGTCTAACCTACTCTATAAAAGAAAGGGTCTAACACTACGATTAACAGAAAAAAAAAACCGACTCAAAAAAATATCTTAAACGCTAAATTATATACACCAAAAAAAACACGTTGAAACAAATCGAAAGGGCGTTGAAATTTTTATGCGTGCGTTGTTGTTTTGCGTTTGGATGCGAGCACAATCTCATCGTTTTGCAGGCTGTAGGTGAACACGATGGTAGATTGGACGCGGAAAGGAGGCCAGAGCTCGAGGGACGACAAAGATTAGGTTTAATGCTTGCGTTTATTGTTTTGTTTGAATTGCAGGTGGGACGTATCTGGAGCGATGACAGTTAATGGAGATGCGTGGGCAGAGAGCAGGCTTGGACGGTTTGATGGAGAGCAGCAATGAAACCCAGTTCACACACATACATTAACCTCAGATTTTAAAATTTTTTCATTTATGCCCGGATTCTTATTCTCTTTTAATCTGTATTTGTCCACAGTAGCAGATTGAGGCCAGATCTGGCCTTTGGAGGCTAGATCTGCCCTAGATCTTTAAAAAAAAATTTCGATTTGAATCTGTAACCTGCAACAATCAGTCAGATCTGAAGACACACACCAAGAAATAATTAAACCCTCACAGATAAATTACAGATTTACAACTAGTTTACAATTTAAAACCCTCATGGTCAAATCTGAATCCGTTTAGCACAATTTTCAGAAGTTTAAAATTTTTAGTGAGAGGCACAAGCCTTCGAAACCCTGCAAAATCACAAATATCGTAAGATAGACCCGGAATTTAACAAATAAAGAGCTTATCAGATTTATGCTTATTGAGAGTCGGCTGGTCCAACCGAAGACTTCCCCAGACGCCTAATCTTAAAAAAAATTTCCCTGCACACTTAGATCTGAACTTTAGACTGATAGAGATTTAAGAAAACAACATGAGACCCTTAGAAAAATCAAAATGTTATTTTATAAACCCAGAAAACTGCACAAGATACCTATATGCAGATTAATCCATGTAGGCCATCAACCATAAAATGCAAGAAACCAAGTAGCAGAGTTTAGAGACAATTCACCACATAGATCTGAGAAGGAACATCCAGATTTGTAACCCCAAAGTCTTTAGCTTTATTCCTCAAAAGTTTACAAGAGCTTCTAAGAGCAAGTGCACGATTCTGAGATCGGATGACTCAAAAATGACAAAGACTTCTAAATTTATAGGACTAGATCTCTAACGGCTAGTTTGGATGATCCTCGTCAAAATAATCTCAACCATCCAAAAGATTTAATTATCTTTTAATCCGGAACGTTGAAATTAAAATTTTTGGGAAAAAACGAATTTATCATTTAATTCAATTTTAATTAACTCAAAAATACTATTTTTGAGTTAATTACCCCAAAATTTTGACCTTGACTTAACCACCAAGGCCCAAGGGTCCAATTTTTTTAAAATTTTCAATATTCCCTTGGTCTGGGGCTTTCAAAATCATTTTCCAAGGACCCACAAATTTTGCCTTTAAAGATTTAATCCTAACTTAGGACCCTAAATTAATTAAATTTCTGGTTTAGGATTTTATTAATTAATTGACCAGAAAATTTAATTAATTGACTAAGAGGGGATTATAATTATTTTTCCAACCCTCTTTTACATGAGATAATACATTTACATACATGAAGGGGAAAACCCATTTGTATAGACCCTCAAATAAATACCCAATTCTGCGACTCAAAACATGATCTAGTAGACCAAGTAGCTCAAACTACTTTTACAAGGACTCGATAGAAACACTAGGACTCACTTAGTATGCTGATGACAAAATCCACCCTAGCTTTGGGGTGAGGCTGGAGGGAAAAACTCTGCCGATCACTTTCGTGAATCAGTGAGACAAAAAACCTCCTAGAATGGAAGTCATCAACAACATACTAGGCTTACCTAGGTAGTTACATACATGGACAATGTTACTTAGATCATTTACATCATTACATTGCAGAATGGGTTTACATCATTTATAACAATGTCAACTGTCGATAAAATCTGGATTATGGAATCTGAATGGCGCAACCACGTCGAACATGATGAATCCCATTTGAAAAAATGGGGGTGTACTGCTATGGGGTAGTTGACGAAGTGTGGTCAACATTTGGCTCTACTTGGGGACACGTTGCTTCATCGAAGGAATGTGAGAATCCAGAATCTGCATCCAAACAACACACAAAACTATATAAGTAGTGTCCATCCAAATATCATCATATAACATTAAGTACATGAAAAGTAGAAGCTCTTCTTTTATTCACTATTCTACTTAACATGAAAAATAAATCTACTCTAACTACAAAATGAAAAGCTGAAATAACGAAGAGTAGGGTTAGAAATACGATACAGAGGATGCCCTGTGGCATCATATGTGCTCAATATAGTGTATGCTGAGCATTTGCCTGCTTTCAGGCAAATCTGTAGGCTGCTTTTCAGATGTGCCATGTCCAATCTTGCATAATGTAGGACTCTGTCTTATCCAAATGTCAAGCTGCTCTCGACCATCAGACGAATCAAACCACTTACTTCTTCTTTTCTTCTTTCTCTTCTTTTGAGTGGGTTGTGATGTCAGCAATGAGATCATTGTATATTCCTTGTCCTCATCTTGAAGATGTTTGTAAAAAATATCTGAAGAACCCAGAGCATGACCAATGTTATCCTGGATATACTCTGTCAATGGTGATACATGAGCTTGGTCTTTCTCAACATCCTTTGAAATCATAGTTAAATCCTCCGTGTGATGAGATGGGAAAGGCTTTAGTAGACAAGAAGTCTTATGATCTGTTGATAAATCTTCATAATCAAATTTCGGTTGAAATTTGAGTAATTCTTCCATTTTTTCCAATTTCTTCTGTATGGAACTCATCTCCCTGGCATGCCTTACTATTAATTTCGTCTGATTTGCCTCCATATTTTTTATTTCCAACAAGTGATTTTCCTTCATGGCAGTCATTTCCTGGGTGTGTCTTGCTTCCATTGCAATCACATGATTTTGTATAATGGACATCTGATTAGAATGATTAACTTCCATTATCTTTAACCTGTTTTCCATGACATTTATTTCCTGTGCATGACTTTCTTCCATGGAAGTTATTTTATTTTGAAGACTGATTTGGTTAGCTTCCATGTTTTGAATTACTTGCATATGACTGGGTTGCACATCCTTAATCATCTGAGCTGTTTCCTTAACCTGACTTTCATGATCTTCTATATGCATGTGATAGTCCTTACCAACAACATTAATTTGATGACTTGACCTTTCCATTCTACTAGCTATGATCCTTTTGACAATGGGACAAGTAGCCTCTTCATGAAGATCATTACAGGCTCTACAATAAGGAGGAACTTCATCCACAAGATTTGCGAACTCAAGTTGATTTGTCGGTCTCTGCTCATAAGATAGGTCTCTTTTCTGCAAAGCATTATTATTTCTAGGTTGGGAATTCTGCGTTCGAGCTCTTTCCATTTGGACCAACCTAGCCTGTAAGACACTTATTTCTTTAGCATGATTAAGCTCCATGATTTCAAGTTTCTTAGCATGATTAAGCTCCATGCTTTTTCAAGTTTCTTAGCATGATTAAGCTCCATGCTTTCAAGTTTTTGCATTAACCTTTTCACAGGGTGATCATCATCTTCTAGAGTATCTGTCAAAGACCTATCAAAATCTGGAGTTTTGGACATTCCAAATGCTTTCTCATCCTTTTCAATCTCCTCAGCTAAAGATTGACAAGCTTTATAATTTGCAGTTTTAGCTCGTCTTAACTCATATGCAGTATCAGAATCAAAAGCATTAATGTAAAAATTCAGAAGAGATCCATCAGGAGGTTTATGAGTTTGAGATATTTCTCTAAGGATACCATTAAATCTCCTGTTAAAATATTCAGTCGTTTCATTTTCCTTCTTTTTTATGGTACTGATATCTATTACCAAATGCCTATCTTCCCTTTTATCACCATACTTTTCCTTAAAAGCAGTTACAATGGATTCAAAAGTATTGAATGAATTATCAGGGTTTTCCATGAACCAGTCAGCAACATCCTCGCCAAAAGTAAGAACAAAAGTTTTTATCTTTACATCATCGAAATTATTATTTGTAACTGCAAATCTATTCCACCAGTTAGTGAAAGCAAACAAATGAGATTTAACACTAACTGCATCATTTCCTTGAAAGATAGGTAATTTATCCATTTGAGGGAGATCATGGGGATAACCCTGAATATTAACAAAATTACACGGGGCAAAAATATCCATGATATTGTTTTTAAGATTTTAGAAACAGATCCGTGTTCAAGAATAGTCAAAAGGTCCTCAAGAAGCGAACTTCTTGGCAGGAACTCTTGTAAGAAATGAAAGAGTTGGAGTCGCCACTTGAACATGAAACTAATTCTAAAACAGAAGAAATAATCGAGAGCTAGCAGATGGATATCACGGGGGGATTCTTGTCTGGGAGCAAATAGATGAATAAGTGGAGTTGCCACCCAAACAAGAAACCAACCGAAATGTCCAGGTGCTAAAGATACGATGATGAAATGATTAGTGATATGACGAAAGATAAGACGATGAAAATATGAAGAGATGAAAGACGCCAGAAAATGTGATCCTTTGCGGCAGGCTAATGAATGGCGACGAAAGATCAGAAGATTATAAAATGTCGTTAAGACCAAGGACATAAAAACTCTATCCCCGGCAACGGCGCCAAAAAATGTTGTCGCACAGATTGTTCAGGGGCACTGCGACAACGGCTCAGACTGGGGGCTGTCACCTTTATCCCCAATCTCTCTCTTTAAGCTGTCTCCTTGCAGGCTAAGGGAGGTAGACCCTATTATAAATGAGGATGACAAATCCAGGAGACACAGCTAAAACATCAAATACTTATAAAATGAACGAGATTCCACAGATTTAGATTAGATATCACGTTAAGACCAGTGCCTTATGGAGTCAAACAGAATCCCGTTATGCAATTATAAACCAGTAAGTGATGACTAATTGCTGCTTATTAAAACACGATTGATTAATGATATTCACAACCATGAATGAAAATGCCAGATGTTTGAAAGATTTCCGAAAACGAGAAAAATATTCCAATTATAATCCAGCTCGAAAAAATGAGAACATCCATAGCCAAACTTAGATAAAAATTTTGAGGCTCAGTTGACCATAGAAAATTTGAAAATTTTTATATTTTTTTTGTATTTTCTAAATTTTTTTAAGATTTTTGCAAATTTTTTATTTTTTATTTTTTAATATTTTTTTTGAATCTAAGATTAAAAAAATCTAAATCTAGGCTACAAATAAAATCTAAATTCTAAAGTTAAAACTAAAAAAATAAAAATAAAACTAAAACAAACTAAAATTAAACTAAATTAAAACTAAGTTAAATCTAAAGCTAATCATTAAAAATTAAAACTAAGTTAAAACTAAAACAAACTAAAGTTAAACTAAATTAAAACTAAATTAAGACTAAACTGAAACTAGAACTATATCAAATTAAAAACTAAAAAATTTAAAACTAAAAAATCGAATTACCACTAAATGCTGACCCAAAATAAAAACAAAGAACCCGCACTAAATTTTTGTTTTACGCATATAATACATATGAATTTAACAAACGCTGAAGTCTAACCTACTCTATAAAAGAAAGGGTCTAACACTACGATTAACAGAAAAAAAAAACCGACTCAAAAAAATATCTTAAACGCTAAATTATATACACCAAAAAAAACACGTTGAAACAAATCGAAAGGGCGTTGAAATTTTTATGCGTGCGTTGTTGTTTTGCGTTTGGATGCGAGCACAATCTCATCGTTTTGCAGGCTGTAGGTGAACACGACGGCAGATTGGACGCGGAAAGGAGGCTAGAGCTCGAGGGATGGCAGAGATTAGGTTTAATGCTTGCGTTTATTGTTTTGTTTGAATTGCAGGTGGGACGTATCTGGAGCGATGACAGTTAATGGAGATGCGTGGGCAGAGAGCAGGCTTGGACGGTTTGATGGAGAGCAGCAATGAAACCCAGTTCACACACATACATTAACCTCAGATTTTAAAATTTCTTCATTTATGCCCGGATTCTTATTCTCTTTTAATCTGTATTTGTCCACAGTAGCAGATTGAGGCCAGATCTGGCCTTTGGAGGCTAGATCTGCCCTAGATCTTTAAAAAAAAATTTCGATTTGAATCTGTAACCTGCAACAATCAGTCAGATCTGAAGACACACACCAAGAAATAATTAAACCCTCACAGATAAATTACAGATTTACAACTAGTTTACAATTTAAAACCCTCATGGTCAAATCTGAATCCGTTTAGCACAATTTTCAGAAGTTTAAAATTTTTAGTGAGAGGCACAAGCCTTCGAAACCCTGCAAAATCACAAATATCGTAAGATAGACCTGGAATTTAACAAATAAAGAGCTTATCAGATTTATGTTTATTGAGAGTCGGCTGGTCCAACCGAAGACTTCCCCAGACGCCCAATCTAAAAAAAATTTCCCTGCACACTTAGATCTGAACTTTAGACTGATAGAGATTTAAGAAAACAACATGAGACTCTTAGAAAAATCAAAATGTTATTTTATAAACCCAGAAAACTGCACAAGATACCTGTATGCAGATTAATCCATGTAGGCCATCAACCATAAAATGCAAGAAACCAAGTAGCAGAGTTTAGAGACAATTCACCACATAGATCTGAGAAGGAACATCCAGATTTGTAACCCCAAAGTCTTTAGCTTTATTCCTCAAAAAGTTTACAAGAGCTTCTAAGAGCAAGTGCACGATTCTGAGATCGGATGATTCAATAATGACAAAGACCTCTAAATTTATAGGACTAGATCTCTAACGGCTAGTTTGGATGATCCTCGTCAAAATAATCTCAACCGTCCAAAAGATTTAATTATCTTTTAATCCGGAACGTTGAAATTAAAATTTTGGGGAAAAAACGAATTTATCATTTAATTCAATTTTAATTAACTCAAAAATACTATTTTTGAGTTAATTACCCCACAATTTTGACTTTGACTCAACCACCAAGGCCCAAGGGTCCAATATTTCTTAAAATTCGCAATATTCCCTTGGCTTGGGGCTTTCAAAATCATTTTCCAAGGACCCACAAATTTGCCTTTAAAGATTTAATCCTAATTTAGGACCCTAAATTAATTAAATTTCTGGTTTAGGATTTTATTAATTAATTGACCAGAAAATTTAATTAATTGACTAAGAGGAGATTATAATTATTTTTCCAACCCTCTTTTACATGAGATAATACATTTACATACATGAAGGGGGAAAACCCATTTGTATAGACCCTCAAATAAATACCCAGTTCTGCGACTCAACATATGATCTAGTAGACCAAGTAGTTCAAACTATTTTTACAAGGACTCGATAGAAACACTAGGACTCACTTAGCATGCTGATGACAAAATCCACCCTAGCTTTGGGGTGAGGCTGGAGGGAAAAACTCTGCCGATCACTTTCGTGAATCAGTGAGACAAAAAACCTCCTAGAATGGAAGTCATCAACAACATACTAGGCTTACCTAGGTAGTTACATACATGGACAATGTTACTTAGATCATTTACATCATTACATTGCATAATGGGTTTACATCATTTATAACAATGTCAACTGTCGATGAAATCTGGATGATGGAATCTGAATGGCGCAACCATGTCGAACATGATGAATCCCATTTGAAAAAAGGGGGGTGTACTGCTATGGGGTAGTTGACGAAGTGTGGTCAACACTGCCAACCATCAGAAGCAATTTATAAGTTTTAAGTGGAAAGGGCAGAAACACAGGTTGTATGGATTCCAAGCCCCAGAAGATCAAGTCGTATCCTCCTCTCTGAAGACGAAGATAATTCAAATAGGAGCGCCAACATCTACAGTACAATGTCATCAGTTGGAAATGTTATCTTCAAAAGGGAGCCACGAAGAGTCACCAGAAGTCAAGACCGGATCCAACCCTGTCGATATCAGATCTTTTCACTATTCAGATCAACAAAAGATTGAACTTGAGAATATGCTCCACGATCTTTTTAAAATGTGGGAAGCAAGAGCCCACCGCTCAAGAAACCCAGGCGTTCGTCAACATTGTCCATCGTTACATATGCTTTGAGGACAAAGCATCTTTAAGAGAGGGGCAATGTTATGTGTATTTTATTAATTATTAGTTAGATATAGTTATATTAGGTTTTATTAAGTGAAAGGGCATGATCAAAGATCATGCCTCTTCACCAAGGGACACCATGAGGCTATATTTAAAGCCTCGGTGATTCCCCATTGTAATATATCTCATATCTCATCTTTTATCAACAATAATATATATTTATCAAGTTTACCAGAGTTTTTACACTCCAGTTAATCAATCAATATTAATTGAGATAAGGTGAGAATAGTCTAGAAACTCACATAGATCGACTCCAAGATGATTCTAGCCATCGATTATGTTTTAATCTTGGCCGTTGGTGCTCCAACAGAGGATTATAAGAGGAGGTCGATGTGGTGATGGAGAAGACACTTGAGAAGTTTGATTTTATTGGCTGGTCGATTTCCAGAGTAGAATTAGTCAGTTGCCGGAGAGAGAGTCAGTGAGATCGAAGCAGTGTGAGGGGCAGGGATAGTGATTCGGAGGAAAGATTTCCAAATCCAAGAGAGGCAGCAGCAAGAGGGCTGAGTTATTCCAGAGAGGCATCGCAGAGGCTCTGCACAGTAGCTTCAGCAGGCAGATTGATTTGGTTGTGAGAAAATCGTTCTCAGTTCTAGAGGCCCGGCAGAGGTTCCAGAAGGCCGAAGAGACGATTTCCTCAGCAGTTTGAGGCAAAACGACTTCATCAGAGGCAATTTCGAGCCACACGTGTGGGAGACAATGCAGAGGGGCTCACACTGTGGTTTGGACGACCAGTTTGCTGAAGGCAAGTCATGCCAAAGATTGCTTGTTGGAGAAGGGTAATTCCCTTCAGTTTTTTGCCTAGATTTTCTTCTTGTTTAGATTTCCAGTTGGGCATCCATAATTGTACTCAGATTTCACTACCGCATAATAATAAAAATCCTCACTGCTACACCGGTTTTCCCAAGTTGGGGTTTTCCGGGGACTTTTGTCCAAAAATAATTTTGTTATTTTTATGTGTGTGCTAGCATTTCTTCCAACGCTTATTCTTCCGCAGTTTTATTTGTGTATATTGCAGTGTGATTTATTTAGTATTTGCCGTAGAAAACAACAAATAAATTGTTAAATTAATTAACAATTGGCAGAATAATTTGCAGTTGCTGCAATAGGATTCTGGTCTAGGAATTTTCACACAGGATCTGAGGTGATCAATACACAGTTGCAGTGATGGCAACAACATAGATGCAATACAGTGTAGTGGCAACACAAACGCAACAAAGCAAAAGCTTCAACAATGTATGGTCACAACTGCACAATAATAACGCAGGATGATAACATCTATACCTCCAACATATAGGTGGCGAGACATTGAGCTCTAGACTCCAGGGTTGTGCAGAGTTAGGCAGAGTCCTTAAAGGTGAGTATTAGTCAGATGTTTCCTCATGGATCAATACCTTTGCTACAGGGGCCCACAATATTCAACAGCAGATGGATCAATGTTAGTTAGTTCTTGAGGGACAATTGTAGTAATAGTTGCAGTTAGATGCTGAGGAGCACAGTGTAGTTGCAGTGCAAACAACCACAGTGGATAGTGCAGAGACTGGTAGTAGTCAGAGACTCAAGAGACATTTGCAGTCCATAGATACAGTTGATTCAGTATTTTGGATTTCAGTTGCAGTAGTTGCAACAACAACATGAGATTAGTTGTAGTGCAGATGCAGAGTTGGTAGAAGTATAGGCTGTACAATGCAGTGTTAGTAGCAGCACATATGCAACATGGTTCAACCACAACCAATAGCAGATGAATCAAAGTTAGTGCAGTGGTAGGCAACTATAGTTGTCAGAGATCAACAACGTGTATGGAGGATGATGCAGAGACAGGGTGTTGTAGCAGTGCAACTCTAGAGAACACCTTCCTTGTTAAGAGGGAGTGTTAGTTTCTGTAGCATCAGATGGTGTTCTAGTCTCAAAACTTTGTGGAGAGGCTAAAACATATGACATCTAAAAAACCCAGATTTCATTTCTGCAAATTCCACCTAGAGATAAGTCAATTAAATTAATTGGCCATTGTTTAAATTTTTCCTGTGTCTAACTTAGGAAAACTGGTTAATTAATAGCAATTAATTGAGAAAGGTGAGAATTCTTTAGAAACTCACATGGATTGACTTGGAGATGATCTCAACCATCGATTAAGTTTTAATCATTGTTGTTGAAGTCTCAACTGGAGATTATAAGAAGAGGTCGATGGGTTGATGGAGAACACACTTGGAGTGCGAGTTTACTTGGCAATTCAATTTTCTAGAGAGTAGCATTCAACTGGAAGAATTCGAGCCAAAGAGGAGATGTAGAGATAGTGAAGGGAAAAGTCACCGAGTCTAGAGGAAGTTTTCCAATTCCGGAGAGTCTGCTACAAGAGGGTCGAGTTTCCTCAGTGGGGTCACGTAGGGCCTGCGCAAAAGCTTCGGAGGCAAAGTTCTATTTCGCCAGACAGAGAGTCGATTCAGTTGTTGGAGGCCAGGAGAATATCCAAAAGGGCCAGTGAGTCATTCTCAGAGGCTGAGTTGGGTAGACAACTTGATTAGTTGCAGCTTCTAGGCAGAGCATTGAAGAGTCTGCGTAGGGGTGACGCAGAGGCTGACGCAGGGGCTTTCATGTAGCCTATTTGTGCCAGTTGTGGAGATGGATCAGTGTCAAGTGGGACAAAATTTGTCTCACTAATTTTTGTGGCTAGTTTATCTTGTAGAGGATTTCCAGTTTGGGCATCCAATTGTACTCAAAATTTCTCATTGTTGCATACTAATAAAACCCTCAGTCGCTATACTGGTTTTCCCACATTGGATTTTTTTGGGGACAATTGTCCAAAAATAATTGTGTCATTTTTATGTGTGTGCTAGCATTTCTCGGTTTCCAATATTTTATTTTCCACAACGTTTTTATGGTGAAAATTGCAGTTGTGATTTTATTCATTGTTTTTCGTAGCAAATAAACTGCATAATTAAATTTACAGTTCGAAGAATAATTTCCAGTTGCTGCAATAGTTGAAATTTTCACAAATGTCAAAGGGGGAGAGAAAAGGAAGTGTAGCATGGAGACGAAGGAAGTCAAGCATGGAGACAGGGGGAGCATAAGTGTTGACTCAATAGAAAAGGGGGAGATTGTTGGATGAAAGTTTTCATTGATGTTGTTGATAGGTGGTTGTTATTGATGTGAATCGAAGCAGCACTAGGACATGCCCCGTTTTTGTCGATTAATATGACATGGCAATTCATGGTTTTTGGTGTCAGGATCATCCTTGATGGATTCTCCTCATCGAGCTGTTTCCGGTGGTATGTGGCACGTCACCTAGCTCTTCACAATTTGAGAGAGATTCCAGTTTGAAGTTGAAAACCCCAATTTGTGGGTAAAATGCCAAAGGATGGTGATCTGGCACTCTCCCATTGGCTAGCTTTTTATTAAATCAAGGAAGCAGGGTGTCTCATCAATATTATGGTTAAAATGTTTCATGAGGGGTCTCAATAATTAAATTACAAAGGGTTTTGTTCCAAGTCAAAATATTAGAACTTAATCCCCTAGTGCCAATGACTTCATTTCTTGGGCTTCAAGCCAATTCAAAAATCCCTCTACTATAAGCGCTGTTGCTTCCTAAGAAGCCCCTTTCTATCCAAAGCAAAAACTATAAAAAGGCATTGACTCAATATTCTAACGTATGCACTATGATGAATATATTTTGACAATGTGGCCTCTAAAATTCAATTTTGGCCCTTGTGGAGACAGTGAAATATCACAAGGGAGGGTTTGATGACAAGAGTTTTGTTTGTTTTGGTTTTTGGAGATTTGTTTGGGCTACTTTCTTGCAGGTATGATCTGGGCAACAAAGTTTTAGCCTTTAGGGCATCGAATCTGAAGCTCAACTGGACCGGCAAAGAGTTAGAAAAGTAAGGCCAAAGTTTTGTTGGTTGTTGCAGAAGCTAAGTCCTGTTAAGGAAACTTTTATTTGCGAGCTTTGTCCAACGAAGTTTGTAAATGTTTAACTTTGGTCCGTTGAGGCAAGATTAAGGTTAATTCTCCAACTTCATGGAAGGTTGAAGCACTGTCACTATTTCAGAACTACGGACTTATATTTTTGAGTGACATCCTTTATGTGACCTTGATCTAATTAATGATATACTTCTTAAATGACCTGCTGCTATTAAGTCTATAAACCACTGAAGCAATGGACTGCTTTCTGAAGTTGAGGAAATCGTCATATTGATATGCAATTGGCACATAGTTGTCTTTCAATATCATATTGAATAGGTTTTTGAATCATTCCAAAGGGTAACATGAGTTGTTGCAATTGTTATGAGCATGCTTTCTTGAATGACTGCCATTCTGTGGAGAATCCTGAAGTACGAACGTATTTGGAAATTTGTGGATGATAATGGATGGATTTCTGAGCACTGTCTGAAATCTTCTGAAACTTGCATTGCTCTGTGATTTTGTGGGTCTATATGTTTGCAATTCTCCCTGTATATTAAAGCGCCATTCTATAGGAGTCTGCCAAATACTCCTATAGAATGGCGCTTTAATATACAGGGAGAATTGCAAACATATAGACCCACAAAATCACAGAGCAATGCAAGTTTCATATATCACTTTCTACAACTCAGATCGAGTCGACTTGTGCAAAGCTTTGACATCAAAATTCAATTGAAAAGTTTTGGAATCAACTCATTTATGGAGATAGGGACTTCGGTTTGCAGACCTTTGATGTTTGCATCAGTATTTCCTTTATAACCAACAGTCTATTGGCATCAAGAATAGTGTGTGCTATTGGGCATCCTGAAGTAAGGGTTTCATGTATAATTATCACAACAGTTTGAAGTGGCAACAGTCACTTCATTATTGTTGCAGTACCCTATCTTTCTAAGAAGCAGACATTCTTCATTGGTAATGTACAGAGCAGAAGTATGGAAGGTTGAATCACATGCTACAGTTGACATCTACAAGCTTTTAGCACCTTCGTCAGTAACAGTTCTGATTAGGGTCTCAGGGATATATACAGAACATAAGCAGCAACAGAGGGATGATGCTAATTTGAAGAAGTATAGCATTAAGGGTTCCATTGACAGTAGTTGAAGCAGTGAGGACTGTTGGCTTGAGGGGTCCTGACCCAGGTTCAGAGGTTATGGTTAAACCAACAAACCCTCCAACTACTGGCCCTTTCGGTAATGACCTGCTTGCGCCGATCAAAGTCTCACCCGAAGCAGTATGGGGGTGCTGGAACCAGGTTTCCGCACCCCGAGGAAGGAAATAATGAAGTGGCCCTATGCAGATCGGTTGCAGAATTGTGTCATTCATAAACTGATGCGCATAATAGAGTAAGGCAGAATCACAAAATGTGTGCAACAGAATAGGACAGAGTCACAGATCACTTCAACACAAATAAGCATAATAGAACCAGATCTAGATCTAAACAATTTAATTAGTAAGCAGATTTATCGATCATCAATAAGCATGCATAACCATAACTAATATCTTCGCGCAATAATCAATAAGTAACATAGAAACAATGTGATCTAGACATAGCAAAAATAGTAAATAAACTTAGATCAATCACAACAAGTTTGCCAAAATCTGTCCTTTATATTAACTTCAGATCCTTTCAATACATATTAGACTTTCCCTTACATAACCCTTCCGCGCACACAACCAGCGGAGTCCGCACACAGGCAGGACTAGGTTTCTGCGCACACAGCTAGCAAGAGCCTTTCTACCCAACCCAAACAAAACCCTTTACAACGTATTATAGACGCATACAGATCATAATCTCATATCATACTTAGTTACTTTGCTTAGACTCGATCTACCTATTTATATACTTCTTCTGCGCAGATATTATGGTTTCAAACCATGGTTTGAGGCCCACAGTTTATCTTTGAACCCATTTACATCAAAATTAGGGACTTTGACCCACCCTAAAGCCCCTTGACCCATTCGCGCAACGCGCATATACAAGACTCATACAAAATTATATAAAAAAGTGTGCCTGAGGGGACCTCGCTCCAACAGGCCCCCAACACAAACATATGACTTGTCCTGAGTCACTGAGGTGCCTGCTCCTTGATCTTAGCTTGAAGCGCGCTGACATAAGGTTTTAGAGGGAGCACTGATTCCAGACTTTGCGTTGCAGCACCCTGCGCTTGCTGAACTAACTTTTCTGTAATGGGCCCTTTAGTGGCCATCTCGATACTGCGCCGAGTTTGCTGAATAGTCTTCAAAGTGTTATCCAGCGTTTGGGAAAGTTGAAGAGCTTCCTCAGCCCACAGTTGCAAATGTGCTTCTAGCAATTGTTCCTTTTAGCGCAACTCTTCAATCTCTATTTGTATCGTTCGATGCTCTTGCATACGAGCTAGGCATTGAGTAAGAACCAAGGTTGGCGCCATTGTCGTGGTCTCTTCAAACTGTTGTTCCTTCTTATGCAACGCGTCGCACAGTTGTTGAACGACTGAATCAGCTGCTCTTTGGGCGCAAACCTCTGGTGGAGTCTCCGGTTGCAACTTTGTCTATAGATCTGCAATTTGTTGCTCATACCCTGTTTTGACTGTTTTCACCTCAGCACGGGATGCTTTCAACGCGGTAGCCAATCCTTCTAATTTCTCCTCGGGTGTAGCTATCGCTAGGACAATTGGAATATCTCGACAAACTTGACAGATTTTTGCCTCCAACACAGCGCGTTGGGCTTCGGCTTCGCGACATGTTGCTTGTGCTGCTTGCTGCTTTCGTTGTGCTTGTGCTGCTTGCTGCTTGCTGTTAGGCTTCCATTGTTTGGGTGTGAGTAATAGCCTCTCTGTACTGAAGTTCATCCATGATCATCATGTGTAGCAAGTGCAGCTTCCTTGCAGATAACACAAAAAGATTTATATTAATATCACGTAATCCCTGGAATTGGGTACGCTAGTTGGCGTCCACCTGAATTACTGGCGCAGGGATTTGGACAAGGCGGGCATCCCCAGTAGTTGGTAATGTAACATCTAATGGTTGCGTGCTCATGACTTGTGCGCTGGTCTGGCTCGCCTGAGCTACGCTCGCTTGTATTTGTCTTGTCGGCATATTCAACTCCTGTCTTCCAACCTGAACAAGCTCCAACGTAGATTTGTACTGCACCTCCATGTCGGTCCAACGATCCTCGGTCGTAGATGTTACAGTGTTGGCAATTTCGTGCAGATCATCTTCTGTCAATGTCAAGACCTCCTCACCACCTTCTTTCGAGCCCTTCTGCTTCTTTCGTGATCCTCTAGCGGTCTGAGAGCTGCGCTTCGTTCCCTTGATGTCTGAACTTCAACCTCTTCGACTGTGTCCTTCGGCGCAAACCCATTCTTCTCTGGCTCGGTTTCTTTTTCTAGTGGTAGTTAGTGTTGCATCTTTCTCTGTCACCTTCTCTGTTGGTTTCACTGTCTGGTTGCCAGTGCGCGGCTTTGTCGGTGTGATAGGGGTCAACCATGCGGGCGGCCATTCTGCCGTCACTCTAAGCAAATCATCCTTTGTTACTAAGTAAGGTAATTCGTACAATACTCCTTCCATGACGCCCTTTGCGCGAATATGCATGTTGTGAAAGGTAGCTTTGAAATTAGCTACCATCTTATATTGATCATATAATGTAGGTGACAGTCATGGCTTAGACTGTACCGCTTGGTAAAGAGTGGCATCATAAAGAACCCAAAAGATCTTGTTTGCGCACACCGGGTCTGAAGAGTTCCACAACATCGCATAATGCGCAACCTCGCACAATGAGGCTCGATCGTCAGGAACTGGGTGTCTTCGGGGGTCTTCCACCCAATCAGTGCAATCAATAATAAAAGCCAAGCATAATTGAACTGCTTGCCTTCCTCCTGCACTTCACGCACATTTTTTAAGAATTCTTTGCACAAGTAGCTGGACCAGTTTTAGATAATTCCTTTCTCGCATTGACCAGTGAGAGCAATGACGTGTGCAGGCACCTCCTTAGGTCTGCACTTGCGCATCATCTTGCAGGCCAAGATGAGCGTACCAAATCGAACTGCTAGGTCATTTATTTCATCGACTACAAAACCCGGGCTCTTCCATGTGACTTGATATTTCTTTTTGATTTGGCCTGCGATGGTTTTCTCTTGCGCCTTACCGCTGAAATCAACAATGGGGTTAGCTCCTTTAGCTGGCAGACCCGTGATCTTGTGGATTAATGCAGTATCAATGGGGATGCGCTCGCCCAACCATAGCGCATCATTGCGTACTAATGCGAGCAACTGCCTGACGCATATATCATTTATGGGGTTGCCCCCGAAATGAGGGATCAACAACAAATTTTGCAAGCTTGCTTTGTGCAGACCCAACACCCATATTTTTGGTTCGAGGCGCACAATGCCTCCTTCATACGTGATTTGGTCTAGATACAACTCGGGCGAAAGCTCTGGGAATTTATTGACATCTGCAATGTCCCAGTCATCGAATCTGATCTGCGGAACTTGAGCGAACATGTCCCCTTCAATCGGGACATTCTTAGGGATTAGGGGCATTTGAATACTTGTGCGCACCTTCTCTAGGTCTTTAGGACTTCAGACTGAGGGTTTGCGCGATGCAGAATAACTCGGCAACCGCGAGAATGGGACCACTTCGACCACATCCTCCTCTCCTTCAAAAATTGTGTCAGGTACCTTGGCTATAGGCCTTTTTAGCTTCTCATGCGCAGTAGATCACGGTTTTGGGGTCTTCTCCCTTGGTGATTTTCGCGTTCCAGAAGACTACCCCTTCTTAGACTTGGAGGGCGTAGGTGTTTTAGTAATTGGGACTTCAGGCGCAACAGGGTCATCACTGGGTCTTGTGGTCGTCATACTGTCAAGAGCGTATCCCAACCCTGCTCGGCGCAAATCTTCTTCGAACTCCAGATCCAAACCAGACATAGACACAATGTGGCCAACAACAATCAGGGAGCTCAAAGCACAAAATTCACTCAGAAAGCAAAGGGAACTATTGCGACCCAATAGGTCATATTTATACCAGTGGCGCGTCTTTAACAACTCCTTCATTAATGTGTCTCCATAAATGACAAAATGGTCCCAAATCAGGGAAAATCCCTTCATTAAATGCAACCTAGATGCTCCCATAAACGGTAATAAAAATGTATTTTCTAGATTGATTGTTCCAACGACAAGTTTTTGACACTTCTGCGACCCAGTCAATCTCCTCATGCAGCTACTGCGGGCGTGTCACACCTTACTGAGCATTTGCCCTTCCCATCTACGCAGGGTTGATACTCCAACCATATAGTTGATCTAGGTGGATATCGGTGGCCACCCACGTATTCCATTTGGACCCCCACCATCAGTTCTTTCAGTTTTTAAGTTTCAACACAACTTACTATTTTTAGCAGTTTTTCTAGTCCTACACTCCCGGAGCCATTTTGGGGCCCTAATGATCTAGGTGGATATTGGTTGCCACCCACCTATTCCATTTGAACCCCCACCATCAATTCTTTCAGTTTTTAAGTTTCTGCACAACTTACTATTTTTAGTAGTTTTTCTAGCCCTGAACTTCCAGAGCCGTTTTGAGGCCCTAAACGACGTTTTTTGGGGGAACCGGGAGCAACATGGGTTTATAGGCCGATGTTTCTCACTCAAAAGTTGTAGTCCTCAGATAAATATTTCTAACGAGGTATTGAGCGCGTCAAACGAAGATCGGATGCCAAAGTTACGTCCCCGAGAAGTTGAAACACCAATTTACCCAAAAGAGACACACAGTTTTGGCACTTCATCTCCTAGGGTTAGGTTTTTGGACGTTTTGGGTTTTACATTGTTTCTCAACAACAAAGAGCCCTTCGAGCCTCATTGTAACACAGTGGAGGGGCCTGTAGCCATCACATCTCTTCTTAGAGATACGCTACCAGTGCCCTCGCCCGCTCATCTTCATTATGTCTCATTGTAACACAGTTCAGAGGCCTGTAGCCGCCACATCTCTTCTCAGAGATAAGCCTACTAGCGCCTCATTGTAACACAGTGGAGGGGCCTGTAGCCGTCACATCTCTTCTCAAAGATACGCTACCAGTGCCCTCAGCCGCTCATCTCCATTATGTCTCATTGTAACACAATTCAGAGGCCTGTAGCTGCCACATCTCTTCTCAGAGATAAGCCTACCAGTGCCCTAGCTGTTTATTTCTATTATGGCTGTATTGTAACACAGTTCAGAGGCCTGTAGCCACCACATCTCTTCTCAGAGATAAGCTACCAGCGCCCTGTCTGTAAGCATATTTCAATCATTCTTTTTTAATAAAAGGAAGCATTATTTCTGCGGCATCTCTGTGTTTATGGTTATATGTGTATTCTGTTGTGTTCCTGCATAAATCTGGATCAGTGGTATTAGGGCGGGTCTGCTCTTTCTCTGTTTTTCTTTGTATGTCCCCAACATGGTCAGGGTATAAGGAGTTCGGGCTCGATTTGGTTGAACCCTTGCAAGATCAGCCTCGCAAACCTCGACGACCCCCCATGGCGGAAGGAAAGAAAGACGAGGGAGCAGGAGATCCTATCAAAATCTTGCTCGAGGAGGCCCTGGAGAAACAAAGGAACGCGATGATGGATAACTTTGCTCAGATCCTTCAACGGCTGCCCACCGACGACACATCTATATCCAGCACGTCTGCCAATAGGTCCGCGACATCTTGGACAAATCCAATACCAATTTCAGGAGAATTTGCCTCTCATGGAGGAACTTAACGCAATGGGGACCATGTAGAAATTTCTGAATCTTATATCTTATGCATAAATTATTACTGTTAATCCAGTTAAGCTCCTCCTACTTAGATAACTTATCAACTGAATAAATTCAAGTTAACATCGAAGTAAAACACATAACAGATCTCTACCAATTAAGATCTAGAATAAGCACATGCACACATTGACAAAGTGACAGTTATTTCTGGACAAATCGTCCCCGGAAAAAACCAAGGTGGGAAAACCAGTCTCTGGTTGCTGGAGGGTTCTATTATTAAGAATATTTCTGAATACACAAATCTCGGTTCCAGATCTGGAAGACCCGACAGAGATAATGCTAGATCTACATCTCACTGGTTGATCTAGGGCCAAAATATTGACTGATCCACACCCTCAAACAGGATTTACAGAACTTAACCAAGATTAGGGCCTTGAAACCCCAGTGCTGTCCCTGAAAGGCTCTGCGTCAGCCTTTGAAGCCCCTGAAAGCCTCTGCATCAGCCTTGGATGGCCTCCAAATCCTTAGCACTGCTCCGGAAGGGACTGCGTTACCCCAGAATGGGTGACGCAATCACTACGCTGCCCCTAAGGGTCTCTGCGTAACCCCTGAAGGGTCTCTTGAAAATTATGTTGTCCTTGCTGCTACTGCTGCTGTTGCCTTCGTCTGCGTTGTCCTTGAGCTGATCTTTGCCTCTTGTGTATTCTAGACCCTGGGATCAGATCATCCCCTTGGTCTAAATTCCCCTCTCTACAGCTGAAACACTTCTGAGTATTCTTAGCAAACCTTGCCCCAAAATCTCAGCTTAGCTTCAGTGCTCTGCCTCTGTGTGCCTTTACAAATGACCCCAAGCCTTTCCTTTATACTTTTCTCGTTGACAAATCAACGACCATGATCAGATTTTGAATCAATGGCTAAGATTAAAAGAAAGCTTGATCCGTGTGACGTAAGACAATTTCATCACATGTTTAATTAAATTCACTTTAATTATTTAAGTTCCCTAAGTTTTAACTTTGGAAATACACTTAAAATAATTAATTAATTTAATATCTCCTAAACTAGATGAAATTTCCCAAATCCATTTCTGGGTCTTGTAGATCAGTTGAACTCTAGTCCCTCCACAAAGTTTGGGAGCTAGAGCACAACTGATGCTAACCCAAATACACAAAATCTCAACACTCCCTCTCAGCATCAAGGGTGTGCTCTAGCAACACATCACACTATGCATTACATGACTTTGAGTAGTGGTTCTGTGCTGCTGAAGCTTGGCCTCCTGCCACTCAACTCTGCACTGCTGCTGCCATTCTGTACTGCTGCCCATGACTCTGCCACTGCCACTGCAACCATTGTACTGCAGCTCCCTCTCAACATGCTGCATCTGTGCTGCTCATAGCACTGCCACTGCTGATCTGCTGCATTGCAACTTCAGTTGTTGAGAGAAACAACTGAATCTCCTACCCAATCTTTGACAAACAAGTTTGATGGGCTACATCTTCATCATTGAAGCTCCATAGGCTATAGATCTGTGCTGGCATCTAAAGAACGATGCACAGCTACAGCTCTGCCTGCGTAATCAGACTCCCTGTGCACTACTAAAGTCACATCAGCTCCTTGTGCTGAAATCTATCACGCTGCTGCTGCATTGTGTTGTCCCTCTAAAGCTTTTTGCATTGCCTAAGCATCACTGCTCTGCGCTGCTGAAGTCACATCAGCCTCTGTGTAGCTACTGCTTCTACGCTGCTGCTCCTCCCAGCTATCAGATTTTCCTCTGCCTCCTTCATCTGTGATCTATGCACCCACTGCTCCACTTGTCTTGTTACAGTCTTAATGCTGCCGTAGCTCGCTTGTGATCCAGGAGATGAGCTGCTCAAGGATCCTGCCTTTCATTATGTAGCTCCTCAACATGTCCATGTCAGCACACCTCCGTGGTTCAAGAGCACTCATGGCCGCATCATCTCCTGACCATTATCTGCCACAGCTGCCTTGGAAGGGGATGCTTCCTTGCCCCTTTTCTTCTTCGGATAATGGCTGGAAAAATGTCTCATTTCACCACACTGGAAGCACTTGATTTTTGAAAGATCCTTATTCTTCTTCGGCTGATTCTTTGATGCCAATGCTGCATCTTCCTCATCTTCCTTCTTTACTTTGCTCAATGCAAGGCTTTGCTGCCTCTTGGTGAATCTACCTAGTTCTTCTTGACGCAGGATTGACCACAAGCTGTCCCAATCTGGGAGGTCTGCTCTGCCCAAGATGCTTTAGACAAAGGTTTCCCACTCATCCGTGACTGCATTGAGGGCAGTCCTGACTATCACAGCATCATCTACGGTTGCACCCGTTGCAGTCAGTTGATCCCTGATTGCCTGTAGTCTGAAGAGGAAGTGTTCCATGTCTTCTCCCTTGGTCATCATGAATGACCTCATTTGGGTCTCCAACAACATTTTCCTTTGGACAGATTTTCCCTCATACAGGGAAGTCAAGGCCTTCCACATCTCATTAGCTGTCTTCTTCTCAGCTATGTGTGGTACAATATAGTTCTTGATACTATCCATTATCATTTGCTTGGCATGCCCAGCAGCTTCCCTATGCTTCCGTAGGAGATCCGCATCTGTTGGTGTGGCCAGAGTTTGCTCTGCACGGTCTCTTAGATTGTACGCCTCAAGGACAATCAAGATCCTTGCCTTCCAAACCGAAAAGTTTGAGAGGCCCTCTAGCCTATCCTGATCAGGCAGTCCACAAGGAGCCATTTGCTCAGAATGTGTCAGAACTTCCTTTTCTCTTTGCTAGAGAAATGGA
Organism: Pinus albicaulis; assembly: GCA_034641835.2. Lineage (NCBI taxonomy): Eukaryota > Viridiplantae > Streptophyta > Pinopsida > Pinales > Pinaceae > Pinus > Pinus albicaulis. The sequence goes on from CM076577.1 coordinate 1,477,671,977, forward strand.
TCTAAGGCCCTTGGTGAAACATGTGCCTTCTGCTCCCTCTGACCACTGATTTCCCTCGGAAATCTACCAAATCAACTATGATTCAGCTTCTTCTTTGATCCTCTGATCAAACTACAAGTTTCCTTTGGCAAGAAACTCTCTGAGAAGTTGATCTCCTCCCAATCTTTGTCACTTGTGCTAAGGCTAAAAATTTGAAAACTTTAGAATTTTAACCCCACCAACTCTTCTGAATTTCTGTAGCTTTTCTTTAGTCTTTTCTGGATCTGACAGATTCAGATCTGAATCACACTAGCTGGCTTCAGACTAAGCCAACGCTGTTTCTGAGCTGCCTCTGTGCAGTAATTACGTGGGTCTGCTAGGACACAGCGCTGGACAACGTAACCCTTCCCTCTGCATGAATCTGCTCCTGAAAACTGCGTTGTTCCTTCAGATCTACTTCTCTGCTGCTTTTCCAATAGCTTTCTGCAGCTGGATCCTTCAGATTCTCCTACTGGTGACCCTTCTAGATCTGCAATTGCTTCGATACCATGTAGAAATTTCTGAATCTTATATCTTATGCAGAAATTATTATTGTTAATCCTGTTAAGCTCCTCCTACTTAGATAAGTTATCAACTAAATAAATTCAAGTTAACATCGAAGCAAAAAACATAACAGATCTCTACCAATTCAGATCTAGAATAAGCACATGCACACATTGACAAAGTGACACAGTTATTTCTGGACAAATAGTCCCTGGAAAAACCCAAGGTGGGAAAGTCGGTCTCTGGCTGCTGGAGGGTTCTATTATTAAGAATATTTCTGAATACACAAATTTGGTTCCAGATTTGGAAGACCTGACAGAGATAATGCTAGATCTACAACTCAGGCTGATCTAGGGCCAAAATAATGACTGATCCACACCCTCAAACGGGATTTACAGAACTCAACCAAGATTAGGGCCTAGAAACCCTAGCGCTGTCCCCAAAAGGCTTTGCGTCAGCCTCTGAAGCCCCTGAAAGCCTCTGCGTCAGCCTTGGATGGCCTCCAAACCCTTAGCGCTGCTCCGGAAGGGACTGCGTTACCCCAGAATGGGTGACGCAGTCTAAGTCACTACGCTGCCCCTAAGGGTCTCTGTGTAACCCTTGAAGGGTCTCCTGAAAATTACGCTGTCCTTGCTGCTGCTGCTGCTGCCTTCCTCTGCGTTGTCCTTGAGATGATCTCTGCCTCTTGTGTATTGTAGACCCCGGGATCAGATCATCCCCTTGGTCTAAATTCCCCTCTCTGCAGCTGAAACACTTCTGAGTATTCTTAGCAAAACCTGCCCTAGAATCTCAGCTTAGCTTTAGTGCTCTGCCTCTGTGTGTCTTTACAAATGACCCCAAGCCTTTCCTTTATACTTTTCTCGTTGGCAAATCAACGACCATGATCAGATCTTGAATCAATGGATAAGATTAAAAGAAAGCTTGATCTGTGTGATTTAAGACAATTTCATTAGATGTTTAATTAAATTCACTTTAATTATTTAAGTTCCCTAAGTTTTAACTTAGGAAATATACTTAAAATAATTAATTAATTTAATATCTCCTAAACTAGATGAAATTTCCCACATCCATTTCTGGGTCTTGTAGATCAGTTGAACTCTAGTCCCTCTACAAAGTTTGGGAGTTAGAGCACAACTGGTGCTACCCCAAATACACAAAATCTTATCAGACCATTGCTTCCTAAGGAGGGAGGAATGATCAAGGTGGATATCGGTGGCCACCCACCTATTCCATTTGGACCCGCACCATCAATTCTTGTAGCTTTTCACTTTCAGCACAACTTACTATTTTTAGCAGGTTTTCGGGTCTTGCACTCCCGGAGCCGTTTTGGGACCCTAATGATCCAGGTGGATATTGGTAGCCACCCACCTATTCCATTTGAACCCTCACCATCAGTTTTTAAGTTTCAGCACAACTTACTATTTTTAGCAGTTTTTCTGGTCCTGAACTTCTGGAGCCGTTTTGAGGCCTTAAACGATGTCTTTTTGGGGAAATCGGGAGAAACATGGGTTTATAGACTGATCTTGCTCACTCAAAAGTTGTAGTCCTCGGATAGATATTTCTAACGAGGTATTGAGCGCGTCAAACGAAGATTGGATACCAAAGTTACGTCCCCAGGAAGTTGAAACACCAATTTACACAAACGAGATCCACAGTTTTGACGCTTCATCTCCTAGGGTTAGGTTTTTGGACGTTTTGGGTTTTACATTGTTTCTCAACAATGAATAGGTCTTCGAGCCTCATTATAACACAATGGAGGGGCATGTAGCCGTCACATCGCTTCTCAGAGATATGCTACCAGTGCCCTCGCCCGCTCATCTCCATTATGTCTTATAGTAACACAGTTCAGAGGCATGTAGCCGCCACATCTCTTCTCAGAGATAAGCCAACCAGCGCCCTAGCCGTTTATTTCTATTATGGCTGTATTGTAACACAGTTTAGAGGCCTGTAGCCTCCACATCTCTTGTCAGAGATAAGCTATCAGCACCCTGTCTGGAAGCATATTTTAGTCCGTTTTTAATAAAAGGAAGCATTATTTGCGCTGCATCTCTGTGTTTATTGTTATATGTGTATTCTGTTGCGTTCTTGCATAAATCCGGATCAATAGTCATTTGGTAGGCACAGGGTCATCCCTGTACGACTTCAGACGACTTCCATTTACATACCTCGGAAGGTGTTCTTTGTTCAATGTGGCCAGGCACACTACACCTCCATCAGTGATTTCCTTAACAACATAGGGCCCTAGCCAATGCATCTTCATCTTCCCAGGGTGGTGTGCAAACTTGCTGTCATATAGTAAAACCAAATCATCCTCTTTGAACACCTTTTGTTTGATATGCCGATCATACCATGCTTTTTCGCGCGCTTTTTGAACCTGCTGGTGATAATTTGCAATAAAACTATCTTCTTCCAGAGCAACCAACTGCGACAACCGGTCTTCCAAAGCATCTTCTTCAGCCATATTGGTGAATACTGCCATGCGCAGACTAGGAACAATGGACTCCATTGGCAATACAGCTTCTTGCCCATATACCATCCTAAAAGGTGTCCTTCTAGTCAACTTCTTGCAGGTGGTCCTATATGCCCAAAGAACTGTTGGAACTTGCTCATCCCAATCATTTCGGTTAGCATTGCACACCTTAGTGAGCGCGGTTTCCAAGATCTTATTGAATGCTTCAATTGCGCCATTCCCCTGGGGATGATAACAAAACCGTTTGTTGGCTTGAGTAGTCCTGACCTAGGTTCAGAGGTTATGGTTAAAACAACAAACCCTCCAACTATTGGCCCTTTCGGCAATGACCTATTTGCATAGATCAAAGTCTCACCCGAAGCAGTATGGGGGGGTGCTGGAACTAGGTCTCCGCATCCTGAGGAAGAAAATATTGAAGTGGTCCTATGTAGATCGGTCGTAGATTTGTGTCATTCATAAATAGATGCGCGCAATAGAGTAAGGTAGAATCACAAAATGTGCGCAAGAGAATAGGACAGAGTTACAGATTGCTTCAACGCAGATAAGCATAATAGAACTAGATCCAGATCTAAACAATGCAATTACTTAAGCAGATTATCGATCATTAATAAGCATGCATAACCATAACTGATATCTTCGCGCAATAATCAATAAGTAACACAGAAACAATTCGATCTAAACAGAACATAAATAGTAAATAAACTCAGATCAATCTCAACAAATTTGCCAAAATTTGTCCTTTATATTAACTTCGGATCCTTTCGATACATATCAAAGTTTCCCTTACATAACCCTCCCGTGCACACAGCCAGCGAGTCCACACACAGGCAGGACTAGGTCTCTGTGTACACAACCAATAGGAGCCTTTTTACCCAACCCAGACAAAACCCTTTACAACGTATTACAAACACATACAGATCATAATCTCATATCATACTTAGTTACTTTGCTTAGACTCGATCTAACTATTTATATACTTCTACCGCGCAGATACTATGGTCTCAAACCATGGTTTGAGGTCCACAGTTTACCCCTAAAGCCATTTACATCAAAATTAGGGACTTTGATCCACCCCAAAGCCCCTTGACCCATTCGCGCAATGCACATATACAAGACTTATACAAAATTATATCAAAAAGTGTGCCTCAGGGGACCCCGCTCCAACAAGGACAAAGTAACTTTATCTTCAAGAACATAGCAATAAAGGTAGAAAACAGTCCAAGTTTTGTCATCAACAACAACTCACATCAAAGGCCATTTTGTACTGCAGTTCAAATCATAGTACAAGTTGTGGTATGTAATGCAGAGTCTTGTGAATATTTTGTAAGGGGACTGCACTATTGTACAAAGAATTGTAGAAGTCACTTTGTCCTTGTTGTTGGTACAAGGGTTTGGGTCCTAGGGTTTGTTGTTGGGACAAGGGTTTAGGTCTTAGGGTTTTGGTCAGTTGAAGAAAAATCATTGTATATCATTGTAAGTGGACCATTGTCCCTGGTACGGGAGTCCACAATATTGTATTAAATTTGTCATTTTTAGGGTGGTAGGGTGGTGCTAGGGAGGTGGTTGGAGTCACCTTCAGGTTGAATCCCGAGAATACTTCAGGGTGGTAGGGTGGTTCTAGGGAAAGTTGGAGCTTGCTAGGGTGTTGGAGCATCCTTTTAGCTGACGGTTAATAAAACCAGGGCATTGGGGCATCCTTCTAGTGAGAGTTGGAGAATGAATGCTTTTCTAGAGTTCTAGGGAGTTGGGGATTTCTTTTCAGTTGTAGCTGAAGATTAAAAGAACTTATTAGAAAAACGTTCAGTAGTTTTTGACTTGAAGGGGGTTTACACCTAAAAATCTTTGTGTTCAATGTGTATTGTCTATTTATGGTTTTAAATAACTGTTGAAGATTAACTAATGCTCTGAAAAAATTAATAAGTTACTAATTGCTAAGAAATACTGATTCACCACCCTCTTAGTATTTCCAACAGATGTTAAAGGGTGAGTGGTTCATTGTTGAGTAATGTTGTCATTGATGTCAAAGCCCTAATCTTAGGGATGATGCCCTAGCTTTGGAATGATCAAAGCATGTGATAATAGTTCAAGAAGCCTGAAAGAGAAAAACGGTTTAAGCCCTCAAATGCAAAATTGACAGTCAAACAAAAATCAAGAGGTGGTCAAAGCCAATGCAAATTCAAGGAAGGACTATATCATCATGTAGCTCTCATCAAGACCTTTCCAATGGTATATAACACTTCCTCTAATTCCTCACGGTTGAAGAGAAATAACTTTTGGATTTTTGATGCTCCATTCGAATATTCTATCGTTGAATGCATTTATACTCCATTTACCTAGCTCAAATGGAAGTATAACATACATGGTTGGAAAACTTATTCCAGGACCTTTCCAACATGGAACTCCCTCTAACTCACGGTTGAGGAGATATGGTTTTTCGAATATTCACTATACATTCTTCTAGTTGCACAAGCCAATAGACAAGTTGGTCTCGTCTAGATCCCGAATGCATTATATATAGGAATGAGGAGGTATTTTAGCAATTCGCTGAAGGAAAATCGGATTTGTTGAAACAAGCAAAGAAAATAAGTGTTTTTGGGGTTCATATCTCATGAATTGAAAGTGAGGAGAGGCCAGATTGGGGAGGCTATCTATGGAAGTACCTTTGGCATTGTTGCTCGCCACTAGTGGGTGACCCCATGGGAGAATTTTTCTCCTAGATTTGTCTTTAGCTGGTAGCCAACAAACCCTGACAGCCACCAGTGTAGTTGATATTGTTCCAGTTGATCTCCGCTCCATGAGCTAGTCATATGTCTCCTCGCCCATTTGTCAAGAGCGTATGTTTAAAGGTGGGCCATTCGATCCTAAAGGTATGTCTTTCATTGTGCAATTAGATGCTTATGCTTGTTTTTCCTTAGGCACACTTGGGTATAGATTATTAGATGACTTGGAAGAAGGAAGAGTTTCAACTGTACTCTTGTTCCCTCACCTTAAATGGAGGGTTAATCCTCAACCCTAGTCCCATTGGATCTACCTTACTGGCTTATAGCTTTAGGATGAGCACTACTTGGGAAACCTTGATTTTGGTAGCGTGGTCCGGTTTTGCCTTTCCACATTTTTCACTCCCCTATGCACATTATGTGCCCTATTTCATCATCTTCCCTCTCTAGGTCTACATGACCACTGGGCCCACAAGGCTCTAGTACTCCCCTCCCCTTGTCCACATATCTGGTTCAGGCCTGGAACATTTCCCCAGAGGTCGATGCAGCTAACAAAAACAGTTAAAAGCATATCATGGCCACATACAAAACGAAATACTACCACACAATGCAAAAGATGGTCGGGACAATAAATTTAGCACATGGGCAAAAGCCAAAAATGAGCTCTAGGGCCCCCTTGAGTGCCTCTTGCATCGTTAAGAAACCCATGCATGTCCCAACCCCTGGTGGGCGATGCACTGCCCTACCATAAAGGGGTAATCATTGATTATATCATACACAACATGCTCTCATCCCCTGGAACCCTGAGCATTGAAACAAAAGAAAAATCAATAAAAGGAAAATGGAAAATGAAGAAGGGTGGAACATGTGCCAGGATTGCTCCCTCCTAGATTCATACAACCAAATATGTGAGCATCTCTCATCATTACCACCCTTGTGCCCATGACATTTGGCCTTGAGACCACTGTATCCCAATCCACCTCATCATTATCCGCATGACACCTACCACTTGAAAGATGTACCTTGGACATTGTTGTATTTGTTTCTCGAAGGCAATTATTGGCTGTGAAACTACGCCGAGAAACCAACTCGACCAAACTTTAGGTTCAAGCTGGCCCTCGAACCAGAGGAGCTCCCTCAAGTGTTATGAGGCTTTTTAATGCTGTTCATTGTCACTGGACAACAGCCTATGAAGCACACCGGCCAAATCTAGGATTTGTTGTATAGGTGGTTGCTGATGAGTCACAAATCCCTGATTAACAAATAAAGCCCTCTCTTACAGAGGCTTTATCAAAGTGCCAACGTTCAGCTATGGAAGAAAAAGTTAAAACATATCTTAAAAGGTTTTAACTTTTGATAGAAGAATAGAAGAGAAATTAGAAAATCAAGTTTCCTCCCTTAGTATATAATCATCTAACAAGAGCATATGCGTATATAAAAAATTCTATAGGCAACACATATACATGCAAGAGATGACAGGAGGAACAATTTAATGATGCAGAGGTACTAATTTAAACAACCTGTTCAATTTGCTATTCTCAGTAATGCTTATAACTTTGCAGTGGGCTTTCAGGGAAGTCAATCCTCAACTTAGCCTTACCCTAACTTCTATTTTACCTTGAACATATGATGGAAAACAGAAATGATTACAGTGGAAAAATATATACATCAGAAATAGATTCTGTAATAAAACTAAAGCCAGAAGCCCTTAATTTAGAATTCTGCAACAGGAGTCTTTATAAAAATGGCAAGGTTTTGGCATCAAAAGCCAACCCCTTTTTACAATGAACATGAAACAATATATAGGAGACAAATCCTATCAAATAAATTAAAAATATAATATGCTGCAGAAAATCTGGAAATGGTAGAAAGTCTTCTGCCTTTAAATCTGGGAGTGATCTTTTTGATTGCTGATTTGACTGTCTTTATTCCTGGAACTGATTGCTGAAACTCTGCCTCAAATTTTCCTTTAAATCTGTATTTAATCTTTATCTTGCTGATCCTCTGCCTTGGAATCTGAAGTTGTTGCAGCTGCTCCTAAAATTCTGCAAACTTCCCTTCAAACTTGGTTAACTCTGTCACCTATTTTACCAATAATTCTCCAAATAAAAACATTCCATATTTTATTCATTAGGTACTGTTACTGGCAGCTCATGGTCTTGACTCCACCCAAACATTTTACCAATGCTATTTGGCTAATCAACCATGTTCTTAACTCGATTTTTCACCTACTAGTTTAGTATATACTATAAACAAGTAGGTTCGTTTTCCAATGAAAATGACTCATCTCAATCCATTCCATCAAATCCAAAAGAAGATTTGAATTCCTTAGAAATGATTTTCCTGCCATACTCATGGTTACAGTCTCATAAACTATAATCAGGAAAAAATGTCAAGCCCATTCATGTGTTCTGCTTTTCACTTGTGGAACAAGGCATGGTAAGAACACCGAAATATTTGAGTTCATCTGGTACCAAGCATATTTGAGGCCCTCCATTGCATGCAAGGAACTTATAAGCGCCCTAAGGAGGTTCAAGTTTGTCAAACAAGTGTGCCATTTGGTAGGGTGTCATCATTGAGAACATATTTGAAGTCTTTGGGTTTAAATACCATGCCATATATGCTACTATTGCATCAGATAGTGTTGGAAATATTGTCATTGATGGCAAAGGACCACAAAGGAGCAGCACCTGAACTATCATTAAGGCAAAGGAGCAGAGAAGAACCAACAATAAGGCAAAGGAGCAGATCAGGCAACAATGCAGTAAGAAAGCATAAAAGAGAGGCAGAGGAGTAGCAGAGAGGCAAGGAGCAGCATTAGACTATCAACAAAGGCAGCAAAGGCAGCAGAGAAGCAGCAAAGGCAGCAAAGGCAGCCAAGACAGCAAAGGCAACAAAGAAGTAGCAAAGGCAGCAAAGGCCGCAAAGGCAGCAAAGAGGCAACAAAGGCAGCAGAGAAGCAGAAGTAGAGAACAGAAAAGTAGTAGTAAATGTAAAAACTAGCCATCTGAGGGCTTGGCTCTGAGTTTTCCATTTCCAATTTAATTCCAAGTGTTTTGTGTTTGATCGGGATCTCTGTTTTAGAACAGTACTTCTTTTCCAAACAAACTCTGAGTGTTTTGTACTTTGATTGGGTTCCCTGTTTTAAATCAATTGTTTTAAATCTCTGTTGAAACTGAACATTTGTATTTTAATCGCACAACAAGAGGACTAATCGGATTTGCAGGCACAAGCGAGGCCATAGGACTTGTATATTGTGTTAACGCAGAACGAAACCAATCGGATTTGCAAACTCGACGGGGACCATAGATCCAACACTGATCAACGGTGATAAAGTATGTCGCAACCACAACGTTTTCGCACATCACAAAAAATAGGAGTATTGGTTAAAAGTTTTCACAAGTTAAGATTATTAGTTTGCGATGCGAAGTGAATTGGTGGGGACATTGCGTGGACCCTCGGATTCAGGACAAGCCAACGACGGAGATTGCAGTGGCCTGGAAGCGATATCGCACATCGCAACGTTTAGGGGATAGCATTAAGGCGATCACAAGGGAAGTTTAAAGTTTTGCGATGCGAAGTGAATTGGTGGGGACATTGCGTGGACCATCAGATCTAGGACAAGCCAATGGCAGAGATTGCAACGGCCTGGAAGTGATATCGCACATCGCAACGTTTAGGGGATAGCATTAAGGCGACCGCAAGGGAAGTTTAAAGTTTTGCGATGCGAAGTGGAGGGACACGTGTCGACTCTGTGCAACACCACATCCCGCAAGAAATAAAGTTTAACTCTGAAGGTTACGTTGTAAAGTTTGCGAAGTGCGATTGGCTGTGATTGATCAGAATTGTGTGGGACCCTCCGGTAAGAAAATCCCACATATTTGCGTTGGTTTGGACTTATATATGGTTTGTGTATGTTACGAAATTTTGCTGTTTGATTCGCGTGCATATGTATGTTGCGACCTTCCAAGGTTGAGCCCTATTGCGTGTAAAGGGAAATTTTGTGTGGAGTTTTAAAATTCATTTTCAGCAGTGTATTCTGGTATTTTGCAGCGGAGTTGGTTAAAGAATCCGACCAAGATGAACAGTGTTATGTAGTTGCAACTGTGTGTGTTAAAAGAAAAGTCTGAACACAACAAAGAAAGGCTCGAGTAAGAAAAAGGACCCGGAGCTCGTGCAAAGCAGTGCAACAGCATGGGTCGAGTCGGGCAAAAAGGGCAGTTATGCAACATAGTTGAAATATAACTACAGAAACAAAAAAGACAAAGGAACAACAAGCAGAAGACGACAAACACACAACAAAGCTAAGAAGCTGAAAGGGTTGAATTGGAATATTATTGTAACTGTAAATGTATTAATTATTTTATATTGTTTGTGATGCAAAGGCAAGTCTCCGTAGGGAAAGCAAAACTCCAATTTAACACTGAAATGAGTGAATTTAATATTGTAACATCCTAAATATGTTAAGTGAGGAAATGAATGGGTGGAAGGCAAGAATCATGCTTGTTCACTTCATATTCCCATATAGAATACAAACAACCATGAAGTAATCTCTACAAATGATGTAATTGTAATGTGCATAGAGAGGTTAGAGAGTGGAAGAATAAGGAGCAGATAGAGAAGCTGTGAAGATTGAGAGCTAATATGAAGCAGAATTGAAGGTTGGAAGGGCAACAGTGAAGGAGTAAAACAGAGCTGATATCCAGGTAAATCAGCGTATGATTTTATTGTAGTTTGAGGAAATTGGTGTTTCCATATCAAGTTGTAGTTTGATAGATGTCCAGTTGTAGCTGGTTGAGGTAGGAGCCTTCTGTGGGTTGTAGCCTGCAGAAAATAGATAGGAGTTGGAGCTTCCTTGCAAGTTGTAGCTTGCAGAATTTGAGGTAGTAGCCTCTTGTAGGTTGGAGCCTACAAAAAATCAGTGGTGTGAGGGAGTTGGAGCTTGCCTTTGCATCACAACAATAATAAGATGTGGTTTTCTCCCTTATTGGTTTCCACTTATATTTGTTGTCCATGTGTATGATGATTATGTGTTGATGTTCAGTATTTAATCTGCTTAATACTTGCTGCTCACATATTAAGATTGTTGTTTCATTATATAATAAGTTTATCATGAAATGAAGGTGTAAATAAGTTTAAAGGAAAGTTTTAAAAGTCCATGAATGTATTAAACTGATTCACCGCCCCCCCCCTCTTAGTGTAACTAAGGGATCAACAAATAGCAATAACCATATAGAAACCTTAATTTGCTTTAAGAGTGTCTTATTTATCTATCCTCTCAGTAGCTTACAAACTTCTTGAAAACTGAACTGGTAGAAACTTCTCCTGGCACTGATTTCAGCATGGTGTTGCTCTTTTTTCCTGTCGCAAAGGTACTGAAAACCCCTTGAAATATTTTGGATTTTGATCAACATGGTACTAGACAAGACATTACTGTTCCATATCACTGCAAACTGGAATCGTGAGACTAGGCTCCAAACAAAACCAGATCTCCATGCAAAGCTTTGTTGTGAAAAGAATGAATCCAGGAAACTTTAAACAAATTTATCATCAATATGTTTGGTTGTCACAACCACCTTCTCAGTAACCAAATATGTAGAATAAAAATCCTTACAAAACTGCCCAATCATGCTGACAATAGGACCAGTTTCATCTCAGGGATTTAAATTCATTAAATAACATCTCCCATGACCTTGAGAATAAAATTTTCAAATAATTTCAAGCTAACGACTCCTGTCAGAAATAAATTCTGTAACCATTGTAGAGCTTGCAAAATTCCCAATAGATTTTTGAATCTTTTGCTGTACTTGATCCCTGGACATATGACTCCCAGTATTCACTTTTTCTTTTTTACAGGATTAGAACTAATTGATTGCTGGCAGTGCTTCTGGGAATTAGCTGGAGTCTTTAGTTCTGGATTTACAACATATGTTGCACTTTTCTATGGATTTTGAATGCGAAGGGCGTCCATCATATCCCCTCAGAAGCAAGCCTCTGGTTAATCACTGAATCAGTGATATCCAATATGTTCACTTCAGGCACATATCCTTTTTTCTTTAATCGGAAAACATCTGATAGATCCTTGAGAAATTACTGTCCGACTTTGGTTTTCCTTGAGGAGCTCTGTTGTTTGCATTGGTTATATCTGCTTTCACCGTAAAAAGCACATTATTGTTTTGGAAATCTGTCAACCCTGAAAGAAAATCCATGGTTGCAAGGTCTGTCCAAACAAAATTGTCAATAAATGATACTGGTTGGCATGCCCCAACAGGACCTTCAATATGCATCTGTGCATTTTTAATATTGTTTGGCCGAGTGGATTGATCTTGCCAACTGACACCATTGTTCCTAACCCCTCCGTTAACTTAATAATCCAGGATCATACCGAATATTTAACATAAGTTTAACAAATTCCAGAAACGGTTGTTAATGAATCTTGAAAGGATGCCACTGCATTCTCTTTCGGCGCTGTTGTTTTCATGGAGAAATGAGATGCCTTGTATCTGGGACATGGTCACATAAAGGGACTCATTACTACCTTTAACCTTGTCTGGCAGAATTAGCTCCTGTGCTGTCACTGTAAACAACAAGTGGATTGTGGAAGGGGTCAAGGCAGAATCTGGTTTTGAAGCAGGGGGTACCACAATACATATGATGTTGCCAAGTGGAAAAAGTAGTTTGAAGAAAAACAACTATTACGGACTGCGCTGCCCACCCCCCCCCCCCTTTGATTAAATTCCTGATGGGAAAGGGGTCCTACAATTACATCATGACCATTGATCTCTGACAGCCCATGTCCTCCATTAAAAGCTGCAAGAGATTTATTTTATTTATTTCCGCCATTTAATCAAATTTAACATTATGGAGGCACGTTGGCATCTGGCTTGCACCTGATGTTCTCTTCGTTCGACAAATAAAAATCATCTTTGACAGCAATTATCTTAGTGGACTCGTGGTTATGGGCACTCATTTCCCTTTATACTTGAGCTCTCGGTGCGTCTGGATTCTGGAACCTTTGATAACTAAACATTTCGATGACTTAACACTTATATGAGTGCTGCATTTCGTTTTCTATGAATGGGAATAATCCCATATCTGCAAGTTGGCATCATGATATGTTACTTTATAATGCCTCTTGCTTTTAATATAATTCAAAGTGTTGAACACTATGCTCTTTGTGAGCTCCTCCCTTGGATTTCGATTGGTGCTTAAGTGTTGAACAATGACTTCAACTAGTGATGCGTAATGCTTGATATGTTCGCTTGACTTGGCTTGTGAAACGCTGTTTGATCATTGATGTACTTGGTCCCTAAAATAAATTTAGGGATTGGGCCTATGCCAAATATTTTTAGTAAAAAGAACATTAAACCAGTCATATGAACCCAAGAGCACTAAATAACTTTATCAAACATAATTTTTTCGCAAAAAATTATGAAAATTTTGAATGTGCTCGAGAGTCTAGTTAGGAAGTCAACCGGCAAAATCTAAATTTTTTTGTTACTTTTAAAGGTGTTAGAAAAAGTTACAACAGGCATGTCTTTCCTTTTAGGGGATGGGAACACCTAATAGGGTTGTTTATTAGCAACTGCTACCTAGGGAGGTAGCACCACTACATGCTCAAAGCCCCAAATTTGGAAGGGAAACCCATTATGAAGTCTTATTTGTGCCCTTGACAAACAAGCTTGATTCACTTAGATGCACCAATGAATTATTGTACCCGAGGGTGAGAAGACACATTGGATCTTATGCGTAATTGGTAGGTGGTTTCATCATGGGCTGGGAAACTTAACTGGGGCCCAACCCCACCAGAGGATCATATTAACACTTGTAGGGGATGTGTTGAGAGCCGTGGGACCCCGTCATGTGATATAACATTGTCTCATGTTATAGGCATCGTCAGCACCTTCAACAACTTGTTCATTGCCCCACGTTATATGCGAGATGATGCACTTGGACTTGCACTGCCCCCAATTGAATTAGCAGTATATACATGGTTTGGTAGCTAATCTGATGCCTATAGGCGGTTTGTCTCATCCTTGAGACATGGGAGGGAAAGCACCATCTTTCGTGCCCTCATTTGGAGCAGTCTACAAGCTTATTTTTCATTAGGATACCCATAAGACCATTGCTTTTTCCACAGAGCCACTTTGGAGCAGCACATGATCATTTGTATAGAGATTAAGGGGCCAACCCCTTGTCCATCATTCATGGAGCCCTCTCCTTCACTATGGCACTATGTTTCCAGGAAATGTGGTTTCAGGGACATGTACAGCAACGGGTGTGTCACTTTTTGAAACATGGTACGCAGGTTCGTCAGGGGTATATTATAATTTATATATATTATGTATTTTATAAATTCTAATAAATATGAATTTTGAAATCTTCCAACTTAATACAAGAAAAATAAATCATTTAAAGACTTAAACATGAACATTCACTTTGAAATTTCAAAGTTGATATCAGGTGGAAATTGCAATTTACTTTTGATGTGAATCATGATAATAGAATCATAAGTATATGTCCATTGTCATACTACATTCAAAATATGCCCTAAGGCACTTCCAAACACGAAATAGAAATTTTCAAAATTGCAAAAGAAGTGAAACTGAACAATGAACAAGATTAGGCTTCCTCAAGCCATGTCATCAGTATCCATGTCATCAACAATACTGAGCTCTTCAGTCAACAGGCTCTCTAGGGAGGGATCACTCTCATCTGGAGCCCCCTGCTCATCCATAGTAATTGGAGGTAGCTTAATAATACCATTTGGCTGTATCTCCTCGTCCACACATGTAGCATCATCTGTGTATTGGTCCCATCTCTTAAAAGGACCCTCCTTGTACCCTGGGTCTTTACATGATATGAGACAAAGTGTGCTATGAATGTAGACTAAGTTCTCAGCTGCCTTTGATCCCAACCCGTTTCTCTTCAATGAATGGATGAATGCATATGTGCTCCAATTCCTCTCACAAGTTGAGGAACTAGCTACCTGCCCCAGTAATTGTATGGAAAACCGTTAATGGAAAATTGTTAGGAGAAGAGTCAAGACAATGTTAAATATGTAAATTAAATTAATGAAATAATACAAAAACAAGATGAGAAACTAGCTACATGTCCAAGTAATCGTATCGCAAATTGCTGCAACCCAGGAGCATCAACACCACGAAGCCACCACCAATCAATCAGATTCTTCTTCTTGTGCCGATCAGTCAAAGAATCATGTGAACCAAAGACACCTTGGCCACTTGAAAACCAGGAAAATTGAGTTCGTATCTCAGAGGCCTCTTCTGTAGAACCATAGATTTTTTTAATAGCAGTCTTAAACCCTTTCACCACCTCTCTATCTTGGGAAGGAGGTCTCCTTCCTATTGTGGGATCATACCATTTTGGATTAAATTCATAGGCTGCCATGTGAAGTGGGGTGTTTAGCTTTTTCCATCTCCCATGTATAAATGATTTCAACTGTGGCCATAAAGTAAAATATTTCCTATCTGTGATGGATTTGATCCTGTCACACATAGAGTCCATGTTCTCATAAATATCACCTAAAAATTGACCATCTATGCCTGCATAGTGAAGCATATCACAAATTGGCTATATAAACTCCATAACAAATTTGATATCAACCCGAAACTGATCATCCAAAATCAACCTCTTCACCTCTAGAGGTGCATGCGACATAGATAGCCTCCACTGGTCCCACATGTCACTAATAACTGTGGTAGCTAAAGCCTCTTTCATCTAAACAATTTATCTAAGCTTAATGTAGTAAGTTGCAAATCTAGTATCTACTAGTTTAAGAAGCTCCATTTTGGCACGCTTGCAGTAAATGGCTTGTGAATTGTGGTGGTTGCATATAAACATTTGAATTTTGCGGCCATTATCAATTAACCTCCAGATCCATTCAACTTTCCCAATGTCTTTCAGTGCATATTCAAAGAATGCACTTCCTATGGGGTCCAAAAAATATGCCTACAATATATCCGGAAATCAAAAAATAAATAACTAGATTGGAATCTTTCAATCTGACATCTACAATGATTTATGATTCAATGGATATTTAATAATAAAAAGATTTAAAAATCAAACTTGTAATAAAAAAATAGATTTTCCACTAACCTGTACTCCTTTTGGACCATCATTCCCGCTGCTTTGCAAACTGGAGCTGCATCAGTGATAACTTGAACAACATCCGATGGCTCCACCTCAACAATGGCTTCACATAATTGGTCTTTCAAGGACAAAGTGTTCTTTTCTTGACTAGAACAATCAATGGCCTTTAGAAAATATGGACCGAAAATGGAAGAGACAATGATGTTAATCAACAGACGATTTCGACGATCAGTCGAACTGTCCATAACATTGGAGCATCCATCTACACTCCAAGATGACTTCAATGTTGACGCCATCTTCTCAAGACGTGCTTTCTCCGTGTCCACCAACATAGTTCAGAGCTTCTCATAACTAGGTGCCTTATATCCTGGAGGTTCATCATTAATACCACATACCATTTGATCAAAATAGGGTGAACGTGCTGCATTGAAAGGAATGCCACATGCAAGAAAAAATCTTGCTATTGCAAGATCAACACCCTCCCTACCTTTCACATCAAACATGTCATAAAGGCCACCAAGTTTTAGGCTTCTTGCGTGCATGAATAGTAGTGCTCTCTCGAAGGCACATGCTCATCACCAATTTGAAATTCTTCATCATCAGATGGTAATTCATCCTCATTGGAGTCATCATTTTCATCAACATTATAACGTGGCTTGGAGATTGCCTTGCCTGCCTTACCATCAACCCTTTGTTTCTCTCTTTGTGCACTAGGGAGTCTAGTGGGATCATTTGGGTCTCTAGTGCAAGAATCAACACCCTGCCTTGGTATCTTCATAAAATGAACTTTAACTCTAGTATAGGTCCCTTTCCATTTAAGTTGATAGAAATTGTATTTTATTGTCGTTGTCCCCCTAACACCATTTGGAGGTTTTTTCCTTTCCACATATTTCCAGAGTGGATATTGTGGATTTGATGAAGACATTCTTGATTTTGGAAATTAACCAAAATGCCAAATCCTTAAATATAAATGTGAAGATCAATCACAGATTTATAGTATAAAATTTAAATCCGGCATATTGAAAAAAATGAACATGCTTTCAAGTTTTTAAGTTTATTGTTTTTATTTTTAACTGAGATTTGAGTTTTAAATCAGTCATTAACTGCGTCTAGATCATTAGAATATTAAAAATCTGAAAAAATTGTGGCTCGTAGCTGACCTACATTACCTGTTGCAGCTTGCCTCTGTTGAAGAATGTAACTAGGTTCGGTCTTCATATTTGTATTCGAGTCATTATGAAATGTATTTATCAAAAGAATGAAAAAGGAAATTTTATTATTATTACAATGACTTATTAAAGCATGGGTTTCATGCTTGGGTCATCATTTTCTAGGTCAAAGTCCCCATTGAGGACTTCTAGGTTTTATGTCAAGTCATTGTCCATTTAATGAGACCCTTCTTGGGCTTTTGAATCATGTAAAAATAATTATTATGTTATATAAGTAATTTGTCACCTCCACACCAAGTTAGCCCTTGCCTGATGAAGTCAGCCTACAAGAGGACAGTTCGACTCACATAAGATGCTATATATACAAGTGCAGTTCGATCCATTTTCTCATCAATTCAACTAGTTCGATACACAAGAAAGGAAGTGCAGTAAAAGTGCGAAGTTCAAGAAGAAGAAGGAGAATTGCAGGAGAAGAACAAGTTGAAGTTTTTGGGCTATCTCTTTCTCATTCGTACGAAGTTATAGGGTTGTTGCTGGGGTCAAAGATCTACTGCTGGGGAGATCGAAGTTCTGCTGTTGCATAGGTTGAAGTTCTGCTGCTGCATAGGTCGAATTTCTGCTGTTGCAGGGTTGAAGATCTAGATCTAAGTTGCTAGAATGAAGGGTTGACTTGGTGATTAGAGGAAGTCTGTGTCTAGGTCGAAGCGTCTTGGATGATCTCGTCTTGTCATGTGAAAACTACTGAAGGAAGAGGTTTGATTGGGTTTTCCCCTAAATAGGGGTTTTGCCCTGGCTGCGTGCCTATATCTTGTGTCTCTTGTTCTTGTGCTCTTCATACACACATAATTTGGTAATTGCTTGATGAAAGACAATATAATAAAAAAGTAAAAGAACCCAACATAATTTACAAGTAATTATCAAGAAAGAGGAATCAAAACCCTAATTCTACTAGCATTGATTTCTCAACATGGTATCAGAGCTAAGGTCAACGGAGATTGGAGATCACTCTTCTGGCTCGAAAGGAAAGTTTACTCCCTCTATGATGAGATACTTGAAAATGGGATTCAATATTGCAGGAAATTGGATCAAAAGAATCATCTACAACTTATTCAATCAGGTCAAAAGAAAAGGGTTCTTGGTTGCACTTACAGGTTCACTCAATGATGACAACGTGGGTTATTGATAGTGGAGCATCAAGGCACATGACAGGAGAACGTAAACAACTTCACACTTTATTAAAGGAACCTTCTTCTCATGCAGTGGAATTGGGAGACAACAAAATTTATGTTGTTAGAGGCCTGAGATCAACTTCTTTAAAGCTGGAAAATGGAGCAAAGCCGTGTCTCAACAATATACCTTATGTTCCAGGTTTGAAAAAGAATTTACTTTCAATTTCTTGCGTAGAAGATAAAGGTGATAAAATTGCTTTTGTAGATGAAAAGTTCTAGTTTGGGGAAAATATTCAAGCATTGGTAAAGCTAGTGTTATTGGAGTACGTGAAAGAAGTCTATATAGAGTCATAACACCCTCTCCTCAAGCCCTAGTTCACGTGGAAATCAATCCCATTGAGCTATGGCATAGAAGATATGGACATTTACATTATAAGGTTATTCCCTCTCTCAATCTTTTGGTAAATGACATCCCCAATATCAAAGAACATCATGAAGGAATATGCAAGGGATGTGCTTTGGGAAAGAATACACGGAAACCCTTTACAAATAGTGAAACAAAGTCTAAGGATATATTAGACCTCATTCATTCAGATGTGTGTGGGCCTATATCTGATAAATCACTTGGAGGTCATCTTTATTATGTAACCTTCATTAATGATCACTCTAGAAAGACATAGCTCTACCTTCTCAAGAAAAATGATGAAGTATTTGAAAAAATCAAGGAGTTTAGATTTGAAGTTGAGACCCGAACCGAAAGAAGAATAAAAACTTTGAGATCCGACAATGGTGGGGAATTCACTTCCAAAGAAATGATTGCATATTGCAAAGAAGCATGAATTGAGGGGGAGCTCATTGTTCCCTACTATCCTGAACAAAATGGAGTGGCCGAAAGGAAAAATAGGACAATTGACGAATGTATACGAACAATGATTTTTGATCAAGACATACCAAAATTTCTATGGGGAGAAGCAACAATGACAACAATATATATACAAAATAGAAGCCCTCATAGAATTCTTGATAATATGACACCTGAGGAAGCGTTCACAGGAAAGAAACCTTGTGTGGACCATCTCCGAATATTTGGGTGTCTCGCTATATCCACGTTCCAAAGGAAAAACAGAAGAAGCTAGATTCTACAAGCATTAAAGGGATCTTCGTTGGCTACAATCTTTCTTCAAAGGCATATAGAATCTACATCAAGGAAGGAAGACATATTGAAGTAAACAAGGGCGTTATATTTGCTGAAAAATCATGCCTACAAAAGATCCAAATATATTCCCATTGATTCCGATGATGAAGACATACCACTATTAGAAGAAGAAGAGCACCACGACAAACCTACTACAATCCAAGAAGAAGAAGAAGGACCAAGTGAGCCTATTCAACCTATGATCATACCCGACACAAGGAAGATGCCATTTTGGTTAAAAGCTACTCTTGAAGATGCCGAAGGACATGAAGCTGCGAAAGGAACTTTTAGAGAAAGCAAAAGACCAGAAAGTTATTTTGGATATGTTGCATACATGACAAAACTAATAGAAGTTGAACCAACTACATTTGAAGAAGATGCTCTTTAAGAAGTATGGAAGAAGGCACTGTAGGAAGAATATCAATCCATCATGAAGAATGGGGTTTGGGAAATCTTTCCTAGACCAAGTGATAAATCCATTGTCACTTCAAAATGGATCTACAAGATCAAGCACGCTGTTGATGAAAGCATAAACAAGTACATGGCTAGATTCGTTGCAAGAGGTTTCTCTCAAAAGGAAGGCATAGATTATGAAGAAACCTTTGCACCTATCTCAAGGTATACTACTATAAGATCCTTGGTTTCATTGGATGCTACAATGGGATAGAATATCCATCAAATGGATGTAAACACAACATTTCTTAATGGAACCATCAATGAAGAAGTATGCATTGAACAACTTGAAGGATTTCAAATAAATAACAAAGACACTCATGTTTGTAGACTCAAGGAAGCCCTATATGGCTTGAAGCAAGCTCCTAGGGCATGGTATGCAAGAATGGATGCATACCTTCTAAGAATCGGGTTCTTTAAAAGTACTGCTGATCCAAACCTCTACATCAAAGTTGTGGATAATGAGCCAATCATTATTCTACTATATGTGCATGATCTATTTATTACAGGTGTAGAGCGAAGGATACAAGAATGCAAGAAGACGCTGGCAGGCGAGTTTGAGATGAAGGATCTGGGACTGATGCATTATTACCTAGGTTTGGAAGTATGGCAGAAACTTGGGGAGATATATCTGGGGCAAGGAAAGTATATAATCAAGTTGTTGCAAAAATTCGGTATGATGGATTCCAAGCCCATGACTACTCCCATGATCACCAATCTCAAGAAGTTGAGAAACTCTGATTCAAGTCTCGTAGATCCTACCACCTATCATAAGTTGGTGGGTTCTCTGATGTATTTGGTAAATACTAGACCGAATATATGTTTTGCTGTAAACATTCTTAGTCAATTTCAGTTGGAGCCTTGTCATGATAATTGGATATTTGCAAAGCATATATTAAGATATGTACGTGGCACTATACATCACCGCCCGAAGTACGACAACAATGAAGTCAAGTTGACAGGTTTTATAGACTCTGATTGGGGTGGCAGTGAGACCGATGGAAGAACCACTATAGGTAGATGTTTTAGATGGGATCTGCTATGATTTCATGGATGAGCAGAAAGCAAGATCCTGTTGCTTTGAGTAGTGCTGAAGCAGAGTATGTGGCTGCATGTGAAGTAGGAAAGGAGGCTGAATGGTTGAGGAAACTTCTGTCAAATTTGTTTGGAAAGTTTCTAAGTCCTACTGTGATAAATCGTGACAATCAAAGCTGTATCAAGATGTCTGAAGATCCCATGTTTCATGCAAGGACGAAGCATATCAACAATAAGTACCACTACATTAGAAGCTTGGTGCATGATGGGATCGTGAAGCTACAGTATGTCTCGACCAACGATCAGGTAGCTAACGTGTTAACAAAGTCTCTTCCTAATAAGAAGTTTAAATATCGTAGAGGCATGCTTGGGTTAGTTGATATTACTAATTTTGTTGATGATAAATCTTTGGAAGAGATTTGTTGAGGCTTTGTGTGTAATACACATTGCCTAGGAAGACATCTGGCCGCCCTGTGTGTTGATGTCTAGTTCCCGAAGTAGGGAGGGTGGCATTGGTCAGGTTGATTTGAGGTAGCATCAGATGTGCTCTAAGTCTCAAATATTGTGGAGAGGCTTAGACACATGCATTCCAAATAATCCAGAAATTGCTTTGGGAAATTCCACCTGGAGGCAGTTTTATTTGATAAATTAATTAGTTTAAATGAGACCCTAAGTATAAACTTAGGAAATTAAAATAATTAATGGGTATTAATCTAAATTGTGGGTGTAACTTCTAGAAGAAGATGATGATCAAGTCAAAATGATCTTTAGCCATTGATTAGCTTCTAATCTTGGTCGTTGAATGTCAACGAGAAGATTATTTAAAGAAGCTTGAGGGTCATTTAGAAAAGACATTAGAGCACATACTCATTTGCCCAAGCAAATCGATTTTCTCAGTGGTTGAAGTTCGGCAAGAGAAATCGATTCAAGGGGAGAGTTGCAGGTGGAAAGGACAGAGAGGGTATCAACATCAGTTAGGAGTGCAAGGGCAGGTGACACAGTGTAGAGAAGGGACAACGCGGAAGCAGCAGAGGGACAACAAAAGAGCAGTGACGCAGAACTGCGCAGTCCTCATGCAAAGCTGATGCAGGAGGACGAGCAGTGTTGTGAAACCAGCTCCAAAAATAGAAGAAAAGAGATATCAACGCCTTAGAAATAAGCCACTTCGAGGGGGAAACCTCCAATACATTACATAAATGAACAATTCTTGGATGATACAAATGATCAAAACCTCCTTCTATATATAGGAGTCCATGGGGCCACAGTATAATCCTAGTGGGGCCACAATGCAATCCTAGCCGACCTAACAATAATAATGTAAGGGCACAATAATAACAATATGGGGGTTACAGGGGTACAAGAATAACAATAAGGGGGGCTACACTAACATAATAAGCGACTACACTATTAATAGAGGGACTTAACATGCCCCTCTCCTTCAAACAAGTGTTTTCCTCAACACTTGATTATTTCTTGATGCCTCTGTATAAAATTCTCATCCTCCCATGTGGAATCTTCTATAGGAAAGTTTCTCCACTTACTGAGATACTCTGAAATTGATCGTACTTGTCGAGTTCTTATTTCTGTGACTGCTTCAGAAATTCTTTCGATGTGATGTTGATCTTCCTGTTGTGTCATTAGATTCTGCACCAAAATAGGTTATCCTTTGAGACTTGGAGAACTTGTTGTTGATGCTCGATGTGATCTTCCACTAATTTATCATCCATATTAGCTATTATTTGATCCTTCAAACCATCCAACTTAGCCTTCATTTCTGCTTTTAAACCATCGATGTCATCTTTGGTTTCTCTTCGTAAGATCGAAATTTGTTGCACTTGGTATCGTAATTTTGATATCTCATACTGCAATTCTTCCTCTTCATGCGTCATAGTATAGCTTTTTGAGGGCTTAATGGGTATGGAATTATTTTTTTGAGGCATTATAGAACTTAATACTTATAAAAATTCTAAAATATGCCCTTGGAATCACTTCAAACTGCTTTTTCAAACAAACGTTATGGAATTTTAAAAACCAAATACACAACATTTTCTTGCTTTTGAGAAGCTCTATATTGAAACTGAATTTTCTATGTAATTTCGGATCCTCAATAAATGAAATTTGGCCTTGCGGTAGCCCTCTGAATCCTCTTTCAAATGCCATAGGTCTGACCTGATTTGGATTCTTCAAGGCAAAGTTATGTCCAATCTCCCACTATGACCTAATTATGGACTAGTTTAGTGAAGCGAACTTGTACGACTTGCCACGTGTCACTCTTTGCTCCTTTGGCTCTGAAATTTATTGACAGGAAACTACAGTCCGTGTACTTCCAGTCACTTTTTACAGAATTCCAATCCGATGCTCAGAGAGAGAGTTATGAAGATTTTCCCACGATCACCTCTTTGAGATGAAATTCGGGAGCCTGAAAAATACCTAGCTTCAACAGATCATATCTTCGAAAATATTGCGAACCAAGCTCTGAAATTTTGCGACGATGTTCCTCAGGATTTCAGCTTTGTGCTCTAAAAATTTCAGCTTTTGAACCTTCGTAGAAAAAAAGCTATAGAGAAAATTCCGCGATGACCTTTTTAGGTGAAATTCAGGAGCCTGCAAAAATCCCTAACTTCCACAGATCATATCTATGAAAATATTGCGAACCAAGCTTTGAAATTTTGTGACGATGTTCCTCAGGATTTCGTCTTCGCACTCTAAAAATTTCGGCTTTTGAACCTTCGTAGAAAACAAGTTATAGCAAAAATGCCATGATGACTTGTTTGGAGCAGTGAAACCCTAGAATCCAAAGCTCTGATACCAAATGTTGTGAAACCAGCTCCAAAAATAGAAGAAAAGAGATATCAACGCCTTAGAAATAAGCCACTTCGAGGGGGCAACTTCCAATACATTACATGAATGAACAATTCTTGGATGATACAAATTACAAAACCTCCTTTCTATATATAGGAGTCCATGGGGCCACAATGTAATCCTAGTGGGGCCACAATGTAATCCTAGCCGACCTAACAATAATAATTTAAGGGCACAATAATAACAATATGTGGGTTATAGGGGTACAACAATAACAATAAGGGGGGCTACACTAACATAATAAGGGACTACACTATTAATAGAGGGACTTAATAAGCAGGGCCTCTCAGAGATCAAATTTTTGTCAGAAATTTGTGAGAAAATTTCTCCGGTGTTATCACAAAAATTTCCCTTCATTACTGTTAATTGCTATTTGTACAATAAACTTTTGTTGAAGAATACTAAAGAGACCCTCATCTGCTACATCGGTTTTCCCGCATTGGGTTTTTTTCGAGGACAATTCTCCAAAAATAATTGTCACTTTTGTGATAGCATTTATTTATATTTTGCTCAGTATTTTATTTGTGAAGGCTGCAATAGAATTTATTTTGATATTTACTGAAGTAATTTTTGTAAATAATTATTGCTGAATAATAAGTAGAAAAATAATATAAGATACTGCAGTAGGATGTGCTACATGTGCCAGGATTGGGAATGAATTTACTTCCAATGTCCAAGTTGTAGGACAGAGGATATGATGTGTACTTCATTGGAAGGAAAGTATATGTCAAGCATCCAAGCTGGAAGAAAAAGGCTTAGATTGGAACTCGAAGCAATAGACCAACCGCAGCTGGAGTCTCCAATGGCACTAGAAGGCAACGATCTCAATGGTGAAGAGGACCTGAATGAGCTATGGCATAGACAAATGAGGCATCTACACCACGGGAGTTCCAGTCTTAAGTACCAAGCACGATGATGTCTGCAAAGGATGTGTACTAGGGAAGTACGCTAAAGCAACATATTCCAGAAGCAACAATAGTGTTCCAAGTGTATTGGGGTCAATACACTCAGATTTTTGCGGTCCAATGTTTACTAGATCTCTTTTTGATGACCACTCCAGGAAAACTTGGATCTACTTCTTAAAGACCAAGGATGAGGTCTTTGATCGGTTCAGAGAATTCAAAGCTCTGGTTGAAAACCTGACACGAAGAAGATAAAAGTATTACGCTCAGATAATGGTGGAGAATACACTGGCAAGGAATTCACATAATTCTGTGCAAGATAAGGCATCAAAAGAGAATGGATGACTCCATATAAATCGGAGCAGAATGGAGTTGTAGAGCGAAAGAATAGGACTATTGTTGGGGCAGCAAAAGCAATGTTGTATGACAAGGATCTGCCTAGATTCTTATGGGCAGAAGCATGCAACACTACAATATATATCCAGAATAGGACTCCTCATAGAACATTGGGCAAGAGAATGTCCGAGAGTATCTTCACAGGGAGGAAATCGAAGTGAGTCATTTCAGGATATTCAGAAGTGTGGCGTATTGTCACATTCCAGATGAGAAGTGGAGCAAATTAGATCAGACTGCAGAAAAGGGGTATCTCGTAGGATACAACGAGACTTTGAAGGCATACATAGTCTACATTCTAGGCAGTAGGAAGATTGTATTTAGACGAGATGTAAAGTTCATGGAAGATAGAGCTTTTAGGAAACTGGAGAGAAGTCTGAGGATGTTCCTCTTGTCCAACAGCAGTAGGGGGAAGTGCTGGCAGGTGGACAAACATGTAGATCAAGTGCTGTAACTAGCACCAATGTTTCCTCAGGTAAGGAAAACTCAGGTAGTTCACAGTAGATGGGACAACAGGAAGAGGAACTGATTGAGCCATCGACCACTAGTGGCAGAACTAGCAGAGAAGTACGCCAGACGCCAAGGGACGCAGAGGAGTTTGTTGGAGCTCCTAGAACCGAGAAAAGGCAGTGTAGACAACTTGACAGATACCAAGCCTTGGTAGTACAGGTTGAAGAACCCTCTAGCTTTCAGGAGGCTGTACAACATTAGGTCTGGGTGGATGCCATGGTAGAAGAGTATAGCTCTATCATGACTAATGATGTCTTGGAAGTTGTGCCTAGACCAGACTTCAGAGAACAGATCAGTTGTAGGTTCAAGATGGATCTATAAGATCAAGTATGTTGCAGATGACAACATAGAGAAGTACAAGGCTAGGTTCGTGGCCAAGGGATATGCACAGAAGGAGGGAATTGATTATGACGAGACCTTCGCCCCTGTTTCCAGATACACCTCCATCAGATCTGTTGTGTCCTTAGTAGCACAAATGGGATGGGAAATTCACCAAATGGATGTCAAGACGATGTTCTTGAATGGGGTGATAGAAGAACAGGTGTACATAGAACAGCCTGAAGGCTTTGAAACCCATGAGAAGAAATATCAAGTATGTAGACTGAAGAAATCCCTATATGGACTCAAGCAGGCACCCAGAGCATGGTATGGTCGGATTGACGGGTACTTGCAGTAGTTGGGATTTGTCAAGAGTGATGTAAATCCCAATCTCTACTATTTGATGATAGAGAATGAGCCACTAGTTCTGGTACTATTTGTAGATGATCTGTTCCTTACAGGATCATCTAGGCTGATAAAGGATTGCAAGAAGAACTTGGAAGTTGAATTCGACATGAAGGATTTGGGGTTGATGCATTATTTTCATAGGACAAGGAAGATATGCCTCAGAAATTCTGAAGAACAGGTGTACATAGAATAGCCTGAAGGCTTTGAAACCCATGAGAAGAAATATCAGGTATGTAGACTGAAGAAATCCCTATATGGACTCAAGCAGGCACCCAGAGCATGGTATGGTCGGATTGACGGGTACTTGCAGTAGTTGGGATTTGTCAAGAGTGATGTAAATCCCAATCTCTACTATTTGATGATAGAGAATGAGCCACTAGTTCTGGTACTATTTGTAGATGATCTGTTCCTTACAGGATCATCTAGGCTGATAAAGGATTGCAAGAAGAACTTGGAAGTTGAATTCGACATGAAGGATTTGGGGTTGATGCATTATTTTCATAGGACAAGGAAGATATGCCTCAGAAATTCTGAAGAGGTTCATGATGCAGGATTGCCGGCCCATGGCAACACTCATTATAACCAATTGGAAGAAGATAGATGCATTAGGAGACAAGGAAGTGGACCCCACCTTGTACAGGCAACTCATTGGGTCACTTATGTATCTCGTCAACACCAGGCCAGACATCTGCTTTGCTGTTAACACCCTCAGTCAGTTCATGGTAGAATCGAAGAGGGTACACCGGGCAGTAGCTAGGCACATTCTCAGATATGTGTGGGGAACAATCGGATATGGCTTGAAGTCCATTCGAGAAGATGATGTCAGATTGAGCAATTTCACAGACACAGATTAGGTAGGAAGCTCAGTAGATCGAAAGAGTACCACTGGGTATTGCTTCAACATCGGATCAGGGATGACCTCCTAGTGCAATAGGAAGCAGAAGTCCGTAGCATTGAGCTCAGTAGAGGCAGAATATATGGTAGCAAGCACAACCACGTGCGAAGCCATATAGCTTAGAAAATTGCTAGTAAATATGTTCAGAAGAAAGATGGAAGTGACCAATATCCTCTGTGATAATCAGAGTTGTACTAAACTCTCTGAGAATCTAGTATTTCATGATCGGTCAAAGCATATTGACATCAGGTGTCATTTTATTAGAGACTATGTTCAACGTGGGGTAGTACAGTTGCAGTATGTCCCCACAGGAAATCAGGTGGCAATTATACTCACCTAAGCTCTAAGAAGGGCCAAGTTTGTTCACTTCAGGGAGAAGATGGGTATGGTAGAGAATCCGTTTCAGTAGCAGAAACAGGTGATATCTCAGCCATAGATGCAACATTTGAGAGGGAGTTGCAGAACGGATGCATTGTTGATTGTGGTAGGATCAACAATAGTACAGTTGCAGCGGTAGCGCAGTGGTTGATGGGCAGCATGTCAGACATCAACAACGTAGAGGGAGATGCTTCAAAGTCAGAGCAGTGTGCAACAGGGCATATTTGCTAGAGCACATTCCTCGCTAAGAGGGTGTGTTTATTTGTGGTAGCATCGGATGTGCTCCAAGTCTCAAATTTTGTGGAGAGGCTTAGACACATGTATTTTAGATAACCCAGAAATCGTTTTGGGAAATTCCACTCGAAGATAGTTTTATTTGATAAATTAATTATTTTTAATGAGACCCCAAGTCTAAACTTAGGAAATTAAAATAATTAATAGGTATTAATCTAAACTGTGGGGAAGAAGACGAGGATCAAGTCAAAATGATCTTTAGCCATTGATTAACTTCTAATCTGGGCCGTTGAATGTCAACGAGAAGATTATTTAAAGAAGCTTGAGGGTCATTTGGAAAAGACACCAGAGCAGATACTCAGTTGCCCAAGCAAATCGATTTTCTCAGTGGCTGAAGTTTGGCAAGAGAAATCGATTCAGAGGGAGAGTTGCAGGTGGAGAGGACAGAGAGGGTCTCAGCATCAGTCAGGAGTGCAAGGGCAGGTGACACAATGCAGAAAAGGTACAACGCAAGAGCAGTGATGCAGAACTGCACAGTCCTCACGCAAAGATGATGCAATGGTGACACAGGATGGCCAACAGGGCCTCTCAGAGATCAGATTTTCGTCATAAATTTGTAAGAAAATTTCTCCAGTGTTATCATAGAGATATCCCTTCATTACTGTTGATTGCTATTTGTACTAGAAACTTTTGCTGAAGAATAATAAAGAAGCCCTCATCTGTTGCATCGGTTTTCCCGCATTGGGTTTTTCCGGGGACAATTGTCCAAAAATAATTGTGTCACCCTTGTGCTAGTATTTCTTTATATTTTGCTCAGTATTTTATTTGTGAAGGCCACAATAGAATTTATTTTGATATTTACTGAAGTATTTCTGTAAATAACTTATTGCCAAATAATAAGTAGAAGGAATAATATCAGATACTGCAGTAGGATTTTGTTTTAGAAATTTTCACAGGTCATAGAGCTCTGACCTTGCATTATGCACCTAGTTCCTTGGGTTGTGGTTAGCAGGTAAGCCTGCTGCTACCTAGAGTGGCTGAAAGCTTTAGTTCATCTTAGTCCCACCCAGATAGATTGCCATGGTCAGGAATCTAGTCCGTGGTACTGCATGTGCCTAAACTCTTCGTGGTTCATGTGTTTTGAGATTTTCCTTGTACTTGTATATATATGTGTAATCATGAATACCTCCCTAGTTAAGAGGGAGTGTTGAAGAGTGTAACTAGGTTCGGTCTTCGTATTTGTATTTGAGTCATTATGAAATGTATTTATCAAAAGAATGAAAAATAAAGTTTTATTATATTTAAAATGATTTATTAAAGCATGGGTTTCATGCTTGGGTCATCATTTTCTAGGTCAAAGTCACCATTGAGGACTTCTAGGTTTTATGTTGTGTCATTCGAGTCATTGCCCATTTTATGAGACCCTTCTTGGGCTTTTGAATCATGTAAAAATAATTATTATTGAGTCAAATAAGTATTTTGTCACCTCCACACTAAGTCAGCCCTTGCCAGATGAAGTTGGCCTACAAGAGGATAATTCGACCCACAGAAGAGGCTATATATACGAGTGCAGTTTGATCCATTTGCTCATCAACTCAACAAGTTCAATACACAAGAAAGGAAGTGCAATTAAAGTGTGAAGTTCAAGGAGAAGAAGGAGAATTGCAGGAGAAGAAAAATTCGAAGTTTTTGGGCTATCTCTCTCTCATTTGTATGAATTTATATGGCTGTTGCTAGGGTCGAAGATCTGCTGACGGGGAGGTCGTGTTAGGATATTCTAACACATAGGAAATAGTTAAGAATAACTTAGTCTAGTATAGAGTTAGGTAAAGTGTGTTTCTTTACCATGTACATTTGTAACTTATAATCCGACGGTCACGATTTGTAGTGATCCAACGGTTATCTCTCACCTCGGTATTAACGACACTTGATCCGTGGCTTAACACCCGATTGGTCCATGATCTCTATTTAAAGAGCATGGAGGGTCATTTGTCCGGTAATCGTTTATGAGAGAAAATATGTAACTTTTCTTTTTATATTATTAAATTCCCTGAAGTGGCCGCGTTGGCTCAGGGCGTGGACTATTTCCCTCTTTGAGGGTTTTAACCGCGTGATTATATTGGTGTACTGATTTGTGATCTGTTTGTGAGTGGTGACCTTTGGTTCTTGATCTACTTAACTTACCCTGTAAATTCCTACATGGTATTAGAGCTATTTTGAGGGCCGCGTACGTTGTTGATCAAAATCCGAAGCTGGTTTGACTGCATGCGAATGCCGTTTTGTAGATCTAATATTTCTGAACATTTTTGGGCTTGGAGAACTGCTCGGTTTGTTCGAAGCGTGTGTTACAGTGAGGAACGCCTTTCGTTTCATGCGAAAAGGTTTCCGGCTGCCCAAGTTATGTCAGTTTAGATTTGGAGGTATAAAGCATCTATTTTGCAGTTATATTTGTTAATAGTTTTGCTTATTTCAGTTTTTTTACTGTTTATTTTCGGTATTAAGGTTTTATTTATTTGCCGGATCTATACCCTCTTCTCTGTGTATGCTCTTTGCTGTGCACTTTGTGCGATCTCGGCAAATCAGAAATAGGAAAAGGAATTTTCTTTGCTATGTATGCCCTTTCCCCGCGTCTTTGTGCGATCTCAGGAAATCAAAAATAGTGAAAAAAGTGATAGTTGCCGGTAAGGTTAATCGAAAATCTAACATTTTGCTATAAGGCTTTGCATTTCATTTTTTTTTTTGGCTTGGTTTTTGTGTTTGAGGAAAAAAAAAAAAAAAAACCCCCTTCCTCCTTTCATACAATAATGTGATCCTTTTACTATCTCACTTGGTGAGGGGTTAGTTTATGAGAATAGAGGTATTGGGTTCAAGTCTCCTTCTCAAGTTTCTTTTGTAAAAAGTTTTTGTTCAAAGGGCGGAATTGTTTTTTTTTTAAAAGCCGCGCTTCATCCCGTTCCCATAACTATTCGGCATCTACAACTCAGATTTTTCAAAAGGCATAACTTCTTCATCTGGAAGCTATTTTTCGAGCCTTTTTTTTTTTGAAACGACCTATGTTTTCGAGATCTTTCCATTGGAGCAGTTAGGTTCATCTTTTTTCAGCTTCAGTTTTAAAAAAAAAAATGGAAAGTGCATGCCAGGTTATTCTTAACAACACCAATTATTTCCAATGGCTACCTCACATGGTAGATATACTTAGAAATAAAGGGCTTTATAGAATAGTCACAGGACAAGAAACTAAACCTTCCGATGATGATAAAGTTGCTAATTGGGAAAATAAACAAGATCAAGCACGAGGGTTGATACGAGTGTCCATTGCTCAAGATCTTTGATTTCATATCCTTGACATTGATACCCCTGATGAGGCCCTGGAAAGCTAAAAACTGTTTTTGGCGTTCAAAATCAAAGCCGGGCCCACCAGCGTGAAAATGAGTTGCTTACTTTGGACCCCAATAATTTCTCCTCCATTGAAGATTTTTTGTCCAAATTTAATACCCTCAGAATTCTTTTAGAAGGTTGTAAGATCAAAAAGGACGATGGTAGCCTCATATATTGCATTCTTGCTAAGCTTGGTCCTGCATACTCTGTATTTGTTTCCGCCTTCCATTCCACCAGAGAAGCCATCATTTCTTCAGGAACCACCTACAAGAATCCCTCTTTTGATGCCTTTTGTGATTCTTTGATAAGAGAACAAGAAAAACTTTTACACCTTGGTCTTATCACTGCCGGAAACGCTTCTAAGAAAGCCTTAGCAGCCCAACAACAACCATATCAAAAGAATCCCAAGAAGCAGTATCCTAAAAAATATGGTCCTAAACCAAATAAGGGCCCTAAGCAATTTCAACCGCAAACTGAAAAATCAAATCACCAAAATAATAAGGCAAATCAAAACAAAGGGAAGAAGACAGAGAGACATTGCAACTTTTGCAACCGGGATGGCCATATAGAGTCCAAATGTTTTAAGAAGATGGAAGCCTTAGAAGCAGCAATGAAAGATCTGGTTATGCATTAAATGTATCTTCTTCTTCTCCTTCTCATGAGTGGCTCATTGATTCAGGCATGGCACTTTATGCTTGTGGTTTTCAAGCATCAAGATCCGGTTATGCATTAAATGTATCTTCTTCTTCTCCTTCTCATGAGTGGCTCATTGATTCTGGAGCTTCTTACCACATGGCTAAAAATAAATCCATGTTTTCTTCTTTAAATGATTGTAACACCAAACATATTTATGTTGGTGATGATAGATCTCTTAGTGTTGTAGGATCTGGAACCATTCATCTAGATAATGGCCAGTTTAATGATGTACTATGTGTTCCTACCTTGTCATGCAACCTTCTATCTGTTTATCAGATAACTCATTCAGGTGAAGGGAAAATAGTAGAATTCTCACCTCATGATGTTGTAATCAAGGACCTCAAAGATCCCAAACATATTTTAGCTACTAGCATTGCTGATGATTCCACAAGGTTGTATAAGTTTGACAACTTTGGGTCATCATCTCTTCCCTCTGTTTTTGTTGCTCATAATGATGATGTGAGCAAACTTTGGCATGAGTGATTTGGTCACTTAAACTATCGCTCTCTTCAAACTCTATGTAAGGAAAATATGGTGATGGGCCTTCCTATGGTATCTTGCCGAGATGGTGTTTGCTCCGGATGTGTACTCGGAAAACATCATTGGGATAGTTTTGACAAACGTGCCTCTTGGCACGCTTCAGCGCCTTTGCAGCTTGTGCACAGTGATTTATGTGGTCCACTTCCTGTTGTTTCTTTCTTTGGTTGCAAGTACTTCTTAACTTTCATTGATGATTTTTCCAGACGCACTTGGGTATACTTCTTAAAACTCAAGAGTGAAGTTTTTAACATGTTCTTGGCCTTTAAGGCCTTTGTTGAGAAACAATCTTGACATCAAATTCTTAAGTTAAGATCAGACAATGGAGGAGAATATGTTAACAACAAATTTATCAACTTCTGCACTGAGCATGGCATTCAATTGCAACATACCGTTCCATATACTCCACAACAAAATGGTGTAGTTGAAAGGAAGAATCGCACCTTAAAAGAAATGGCTAATTGTATGCTTCAATCTAAAGGACTTGGTCTCAATTTTTGGGTAGAAGCCATTAACTGTGCAAATTACATAGTAAATCACACTCCTACTAATGTTTTAAAGAATATAACTCCAGAAGAAGCTTGGAGCTCAATCAAACCAGATGTAAGTCACTTTCGTGTTTTTGGAAGTAATGCTTGGGCCCATATTCCAGATGCGAAACATAAAGCCTTAGAACCTAAGAGTGAAAAATGTATTTTTGTTGGATATTTTGAAGATGTCAAAGGATATAGAGTTCTTCAACCAAAATCCAAAAATATAATCATTAGAAGAGATGTAAAGTTTGATGAAAATATATTGGCCTGCGAGCCTAGTTTGACGGGTGTACCACCTTTGGCCTGCGAGCCTGATTCGGCATATGTGCCACCTCTCTCTCTCTCTTCTATTTTTAATAGCATTCCTTCTAGTTCAGATGATGATAGTGAGGATGACAATCCTCCTCCAGCTCGTGAAATTGTTCCTTATACTCCATCGCTTCCAAGATGGGTCCGCTCTACTTGGGATGCAACAGTTTCTCTTGCAGGTGACCCTGCCGATCGACGACGTACACGTTCTCAGTTCGAAAGAGCCTCTTCCTTATTAGCTCAAGTTCCAGAAAAACTTGGTCCTGAAACCTTCGAAGAAGCCTCCGGTCATCCAGATTGGGATGAAGCTATGAATGAAGAATATCGTTCCTTATTGGCAAACAATACTTGGGATCTTGTTCCTCTTCCAAAAGGAAGAAAACTTGTCAGATGCAGATGGGTTTACAAAACAAAGTTTGGACCAGATGGAAAAGTGGATAGACATAAATCTCGTCTTGTCGCTAAAGGTTTTTCACAAGTTGAAGGCATTGACTATACCGAAACCTTCTCCCCTGTTGCCAAAATTAATTCTATCCGCCTTGTTCTTTCCCTTGCTGCCTCCTTTAAATGGGAAGTCCATCAGATGGATGTTAAATCCGCCTTCTTACATGGAGATTTGCATGAAGAAATCTACATGGAACAACCCCTTGGCTTTATCCAAAAAGACTCCAGCCTTGTTTGTTGCCTTAGGAAGTCTCTCTATGGTCTCAAATACGCTCCTCGGACTTGGAATGCCAAAATGGATAGATTTCTATTACATAATGGCTTTTCTAGGTGTCATTCTGACAACACTGTCTACACCAAGAAAGTGGGTAAGTCCTTCACCATCCTTGTTCTTTATGTTGATGATCTTATCCTTACTGGTAGTGATCCAAACCATATAAACCATGTGAAGTCTAGCCTCGAAAAGAAGTTTGAAATGACAGACTTAGGACACTTGCATTATTTCCTTGGTCTTCAAGTCTTGCAATCCAAGGAAGGCATTACCCTCTCTCAGTCCAAGTATGCTTGTGATCTTCTACACCACTTTCACATGGAAGACTATAAGCCTACCCCTTCTCCCTTTCAGTCTGGAGTCAAGCTTTCAGTCAACTGTACTACCCCTGAAGTTGATGCTACCTTATACCGTCAACTTGTTGGTAAACTTTTGTATCTAACTCATACCCGTCCTGACCTTTCCTTTGTCGTTGGTCTTGTTGCTCGGTTTATGCACCAACCTCATGAAAGTCACTGAAAAGAAGCTAAAAGAATACTTTGATATATTCAAGGTACAGTTCAGTTCGAGATTCATTACAGTGCAGGAGCATCTCCCTTATTGATTGGTTTCACTGATTCTGATTGGGCTAGTGACCCTAATGATTGGAAGTCCACTGCAGGATATGTATTCACTCTTGGTTCAGGACCTATTACTTGGTCTTGTAAGAAACAAAGTGCCATCTCCCTTTCTTCAGCAGAAGCAGAGTATCGTGGTGCAGTTGAAGCCAGCAAGGAATCCATGTGGCTTCGTCAGATCTTGTCTGAATTTGGTCTTCATCAACAACATCCAACTACACTTTGGTGTGATAATCAGAGTGCCATTCAGTTATGTAAAGATCTAGTTCAGCATCAGCGTATGAAACACATTGAACTCCACATACACTTCATCAGAAAGCTCATTCATGATCGTGTTCTTGAAGTGTAGTACTGTCCAACCAATGATCAAGTAGCCGATATCTTTACGAAGGCTCTCACAGAAGCGAAGTTTACCAAACTTCGATCCATGCTTGGAGTTCAGGAAAGTTGTCATTAAGGGGGGATAGGCTCTAATGCCTCTTTCCTTCTCCTATTGTGTCACTTTTGTAAATCCTTCAATCCTATCCCAATTTGTTCTTAAGGGGCGATGTTAGGATATTTCGACACATAGGAAATAGGCTCCTTTTGTGTCACCTTTGTAAATCCTTCAATCCTATCCCAAGTTGTTCTTAAGGGGGGATGTTAGGATATTCCGACACATAGGAAATAGTTAAGAATAACTTAGTCTAGTATAGAGTTAGGTAAAGTGTGTTTCTTTATCATGTACATTTGTAACTTATAATCCGACTGTCACGATTTGTAGTGATTCTACGGTTATCTCTCACCTCGGTATTAACGGCACTTGATCCGTGGCTTAACACCCGATTGGTCCATGATCTCTATTTAAAGAGCATGGCGGGTCATTTGTCGGGTCACCGTTTGTGAGAGAAACATATGTAACTTTTCTTTTTATATTAATAAATTCCTTGAAGTGGCCGCGTTGGTTCAGGGCGTGGACTGTTTCCCTCTTTGAGGCTTTTAACCACGTGATTATACTAGTGTACTGATTTGTGATCTGTTTGTGAGCGGTGATCTTTGGTTCTTGATCTACGGAACTTACCCTGTAAATTCCTACAGGTCGAATCTCTGTTGCTGCATAGGTCGAAGTTCTACTATTGGATAGGTTGAAGTTCTAGTGTTGTAGTGTTGAAGATCTAGATCAAAGTTGTTGGAAGGAAGGGCTAACTTGGTAATTGGAGGAAGTCTGTGTCTAGGTCGAAGAGTCTTGGATTATCTTGTCTTGTCTTGTGAAAATTACTGAAGGAAATGTTTTGACTGGGTTTTCCCCTAGATAGGGGTTTTGCCCTGGCATAGTGCCTATATCTTTTGTTTCTTGTTCTTGTGATCTTCATACACACATAATTTGGTAATTGCTTGATGAAAGACAATATAATAAAGAAGTAAAAGAAGCCAACATAATTCACAAGTAATTATCAAGAAAGAGGAATCAAAACCCTAATTCTACTAGCATTGATTTCTCAACAACCTCCAATCTCCTTTTGTGCCTCAAAACTACCACAAGGCACTTTTGCGCCAACAATACAAAACTCCACAAACTCCAACAATTTGCACCAACACCACAAACTCTTGCGCCGTTGTCGAACACAGCAGCGACCAAATGCTTGCGCTGCCGTCGATCTCTCAAAACTGTGCAAATGGAAAATGAAAGGTAAAAGCAACAAACAATAAGTGGATGAATGCAATTTAGGGTTGGGTTCTAACATGTTTTTTTGTTTAAAAAAAAAACCTTTTTTCTTGCTCCGTGCCATAAACAAACCCCTCCACAGACACATTATCAGGGTTTGGTGCACCTGTTTCAACAAACAAACTTGTCCCAAAGTCATAGTGTATTCAGATTCTTAGGGGATGAATCCGGTTCGTCCGGGTTCATTTAGGACTCACCCACACCCAATTTAAGCGATGTGACCCTGGGATAGGTACGCCCCACCCCCGGGTTCATGACCCTATGCTTCACAACGATTTGCAATGGGTGAGCTTGTGGGGGCTTGACCTGATGATGTTCCAACAACTTGTGATTCAAAAGATTTTGTTTTGGCCATCGATCCTTATTCCTATGATTAGGGATTTGACACATGAAGCAAGTATTCATGAGATCGAGATATCATATTGTCAAATGCTAAACTTTTCCCCCACCCATATCTACACATACTCCTTTAGGTATTTTAACATACTGACTTTGAGACACCCTTTTCTATGGTGTAAGTTGTAAAATCTAGTTGGTTCATGGCAGCTGAATTTGCAATTGACATAGAGATGTGTTCCAAGAATTCCTAGAATTGCAAGGGTGATCTCGAGAATTCAAGCTAGATAGGGCAATACAATTTCACATCTTCGTCTTGAAAGAATGAGTTATATAAATCAAAACCTATGTCATCATGTTAGTGACTTTTCTCCTTAAAGGTACAGTAGAAAAGGCCTTTGATTAGTGGTTCTCATGGTTATACATAGCCAACCTTAAGATTCCCACGCCTCTTTTATCCAAGACTTGATAACAAACTCCACTAGGATACAACTGATAAATTACCCTAGAAGGGTAGACTATTTCAAAGTATCGAGGCATAGAAATATTGATTCACATCCATGGCTATAGGTGTTTCATTAGGATGGAGCCTAGAGGGTTAGCTCCATTGTTTTGAACCAACGAGTTTAAAGGTAGACATCATTGAGAGGCTATGCGTTCAAGTCTGGTAGAGTCCCTTTGGGTTACAAGTATGTTGTACTCTAGTGGAATTCACCCCAGGTGCCATTCAGGGATATGAGGAATTGCTTGGAGGGTTTCCTTGAGGACATTTTCCATGGAAAAAAAAGTGTTTCATTAGGCTGGATTTTGTTACCTCATGCACCAAACTTCAAGATAACAATAGATGGAAGTGCTTCCTCCTTGTGCAGGTGGTCCTTGCATTCTAGCATAAACAATAGAATTTGGTTGTCAATGGCTATATTAAGGCCCTTGTGCGGCTTATGGTGGGCTAAGAGAGCCACAACACCAACTGGTGTGACAACCACACTATCAGAATTCAATTTTTTTGAAAGAATGGCCAATAACTTTGGCCAGGATGAAGATCAAGTGCAAAAAACCCAATGACATCAAACTGCCAAAATCATAGCAGTGCTCTGCTTCTTCTCCTAGCGTTGCACAAATTTGAAACTTCTTTGATAAGTATGTTTAGATGTACATTGAATGAACTCAAGGATTAAACCTAATTCTCATTTTGATCATGGTGAGAGGGAAGTACTACCAGTAAGCATTTAATATAGCAATTATGTGGAAACCTTTTTTTTCTTAGTAAATAATCTCTGAGGAGGAGCACTCAACTACTTGATGAGATAATACCCTTTGCACTTGTAAAGTAATTTGTTACATGCAGTTAGCCTTGGTGGGCAAGGCATACTGCCATGTAAAAGTTGTATCTAGGTATAAAAAAGTCATAATTTTGCTAGTATAATTTCCTTGTCTCGAGTATAGTTATTGATTGACTCAACCATCGCCTTTGATGAGCACACAAAACTTAAATATTTTGATATTTCCAAGAGTAGTATAGCTTGAAATCATAGGCACTTGTGGTTGCCAAGGACTAAGGGTAGTCTCAATTCTAAGTTGTGTTGGAAAGTGTAGCTAGGTTCGGTCTTCATATTGACTATGGAATTATGTATTTATGTAATGAAGAAGACAGAGATAATAAAATGTATTTTTGTTAAGCTTGCTTCATGGGTTTCACGAGCAAAGAATTTTATTATAGGTCAAAAGACGACTTCTTGATATCTTTTAGGGATTTGTGATTATGTCATAAATGTATTAATTAGAGTCATGTATATGAAGTGTCACTCATGTAATATCAGTCATGTAGACCTAAAGACCTTTCCATATAAGCTTTGAAGACATGGCTCAATATGATGCTCAAGATCAACGTTGGAATATCTCCTCAGGTCGGCTCACATGCCCCTGAACAAGTCGACCAACACTTAGTTTGATAAGTCGGCGTAAAACACAGGAAGAAGAACACTATATAAGATAGGTCTATGGTTTCATTTAGGAGATAACTCGGATAAGCCTGAGATTACTTCAGTCATATATATATCTGCAATAAGTGCGAGAACATGACTGTGTTTAGTGCGAAGAAGAGACTGTGTTTAGTGCGAAGAAGGGACCGTGTTAAGTGCGAGAACAAGACTGTGTTAAGTGCGAGAAAAGGACTGCGTTTAGTAGTTATAGGACGATGTTAAGTACGAAGTATAATAAATGTGCTCAATGAAATAATGCTGTACAAGTAAGGGTATCATTATAGAGTGAAAAGTGTGGACTTTTAAACAAAAGGAGACAGGATGTGTGTGTACGTTGAAGACCAGCCAACAAGATCAAGTGGAGATGCAAGATGTGCACAGGATTGTTCATAACAAGGTGTTGATATCTCAGTAAAGATCACACAGAGTTGAAGAAGGGAAATACAGTGAGAGATCGAGCTCTCTAATTTTGGTGCAGAAAGGTGCAGAAAAGAAGGATCAACTCAAGGAGTCAATGAAGAAGCAGTGACAAGGTCGTGGAGGCATACAAGGGTCAAGGGTCCGTGTCATGGTCATGGTACTTGTCATATGAAAGTCTATAAGAAGAATTTCTTGTGGGTTTTTCTCTCTAAGAGGGAGAGGTTTTGATCCTGGTTTGAATAGCCTAAATTTGTGTCTCTTGTGTTTTGATAATTAACTTGATGAAAGACCTAATAAGTTAACGAAAGAGAAGACATAAGTAAGAAGAGTAAGCTCACAAGTAATTATCAAAGTAGAGAATTGAATTAAACACTGCCCTACCTAATTCTCAACATGGTATCAGAGCTAAGGTGCTGAAGACAAGGGCTACTTGACAAGGAGACAGTCAAAGAAGCAAGAATCAAAGTCTAAGTCAAAGTTTGGATTAAGTCAAATCAGTTTGCAAGGAAGAATCTCAAGTCATCTTAGAAGACCTTCAATCTCATTTAAAGGATCCACTCATCAAGTAGATAATCTTTGCCATCAAAGATTTTTGACATTGAAGACATTGTTGGAAGACACATCATCAACAATATCCAACACCTTTGAAGACATCATCATTCTGAAGACATCCTTTATCATTAAGGATCCAAGGTCACTTACTTTGAAGAATTCAATCTAAGAAGGAGTCCCTGCCATCATCATCATCATCAAGGAAGCTGATAGAAGGAAGAAATCAATCTACTCAAGTAAGTATGTCTATGACCTCATCTGAATCTGTCAAAATGACTAATCACAAAGAGAGCAACAAATTGGTTGGGTTCATCAAACTTTAGTGCATGGAAGAAAAGGACAGATTTGAATCTAATTGAAAATGAAGTTATGGGCTACATCGAAGGATCCACAATCAACCTTCAAAAGAAGACATTCAAGCTTATACCAAATACATGAAGGGAGACATAAGAGCTCGAAGGATACTTATAGAATCCATAAAGGACTCTCTTATTCCGTATGTATCAAATCTAGAATCCTCAAAAAAAATATATGATAAATTGGTGGAGCTATTCTCGAAATGTTCTGCAGGGGAAATAATGTCCCTGAGACAAAAATTATACAAGTTGAGAATGTAAGGAATAATTCCATATCTTATGGAGATTTTCGCAATACAAGATCAACCGGAGAAATTGGGAGAAGTAATGTCTGATGGAGAAATACTCACTATGGTACAAAATGCTCTACCTAAAGAATGGGGAAGTTTTACTTCAAGCATCGATGGGAAAGAAGAAGCAGTGCCATTTCTATGTAAGATAGAAGAACAAGATTGAAATCCAAAGCTGATATAGGATCAAGTAAAGGGAATCGAGCCTTTGCAATCATGTCTAGGAAGAAAGGAGGATTCGGAAAATTTGGTCTTGAGAATAAAAGAAGAAATATGGACGAGGTACGATGCTTTGGATGTAATGAACTTGGGCATTATAGAAGGGATTGTCCTAAATCTGAAAGGGACAAGAGGAAAAATGAAGAAGCCCATGTCACAGAAGAAAGGGAAGAATCCGATGCAAAGAAATCTAAGAAAGAAGAAGCGAAAGATCTCTACAATGATTGAGATCATCTTCCTCTTTAAGTGATTTATGTTGGTTGTAAAATAGTACGTTAGGAAGCATTGCACATTAATGGCATCATGATAAAAGCATGGAAGGAGCACTTGTCATAGGAAGATGTTCGCAATACAGCTATGAAAGAAGTAGCTCCCGGGAACCTCACTGATAACAACATTGATGAAAGATAGTCATCTATATCAAGGGTCATCATTCAATAATCCATATGGAAACAGGTGCTGACATTTTTCTAATGGAGTCCTCTCTGGATTCATTGGCTAGAAAGAAAGCAGAAGGTTTCATCAGGAATTCTATCTTGTAGAATTCTGGGATTAGGATATGATGATATATTGATGAAGCAGGTTAAGAGAATGAAGCTCTTCATTCTAAGGAAATTGCTGCAGTATGACTCAAATCGATAAGATAAGGTACATATATGCTAACATTGGATGCTGTGAAGTCATGCCATATGGTTGCAGGTGATGGAATTGTATCGTTAGAAGTGTGATCAAAGGAAGGAAGATCTCTTCTAGTGCACAGGTTGCCACTAATAGATGAAATCAAATATGTCCTCATATGGAATATGAGGTTGTTGTATATAAACAAGGAACTGGATACTCGAAGTTCTTGGGAATGAAACTGTGTGGAGAAAGAAA
The DNA here is from genome assembly GCA_034641835.2 of Pinus albicaulis. NCBI lineage: Eukaryota > Viridiplantae > Streptophyta > Pinopsida > Pinales > Pinaceae > Pinus > Pinus albicaulis. The sequence continues at coordinate 1,477,713,241 of CM076577.1, forward strand.
GGAAGAGATCATGAAGTGCAACCATGTCAAGAGGCGGTTATCATCCGAAATCCAAGAAGTGACTAGGAGATCTCTGGGGAAGATATGTGGACCCTGATAGAGGTATGGTAAAGAAGAAGACTCTTGACAATACATATCTTTAGGAGATGTGTCAATATGAATAAAGGATGCCGATGCCCACAGGAAGATGTCATAGTGAAAGATCATCACTGAGGTAACTTTGATTTAAAAGTTCTTATGTATATGTCTATCTAGATATGTTTATGCAGGGCTGCCAACTATATGGAAGGATGTAAGATCCTTGGGAGATGGTTCGAAGGAACGTAGCATGGCATAAAGGTGGACCAGATGTGAAAGACTGATGAATCACTTTCTAGTAGATGACATGACTCATGGATGAAAGTGATGGATGATCTGTGCCCTATGGAGCTAAAGTTGAAGATTCCTCAACATCGAAATCCATGACATCGAGGGGAGGAATTCTTCATGAGCAGTTGGGTGTTTTCATCATTACTCCTGTAGGTCCCTGGTTAAGAGGGTGCCTGGTACTGAGTTTCTTACTTGGAAGAAACTTGAAGTATGTCCTTCCTGAATTAAAAGGAAGTGACAGATATGATTCTCTAAATTCATGTGTCATTCACTAGACCAGGACTAACAACTGTAAGTCTTAGTGAAGGCCATGAGGAGAGAATGGATAAACACATCAGTTTGGTCTTCACTTGGAAGACAGAATGGAGGATTGGGTAATCATATGGCATACGATACTCCTTGAGAATGAGATGGGGCATTAAAGATAAGTGTAGTTGTGGATCGATATTCTTTGAGGGATAGTGTAAATTTATGAAGATGTTCTATGCTTGATGCAACTTTACTTTCTTTTCAATATCAGGCAGCAATCACATAAACAATAAAGTAAAATGCTGATAGAACATACCAGTAGATCGACGGAAGACAAGCCAGAAATATATAATTGTGTTGGTGCGTTATGGCGGTCAACAGGATGCTTCAACCAACAAAGTCTCAATATGGTCACCCAACCAGCAATGTCACACAACCCTCTAGGACAACCAAACAATCAACTTACAAGTCAACCCAAAAGTCAATGCTGTCAGTGAACGGTCAATGCAAATAGCACAACAACTAGGTCAACGTTGAAAAGTCAAAGTCAACGTTTTGCCTCGGAAATAGTGCCAGAAAATGCGAATTAGGGAAATCAAGATTTTGGGAAAGTTTTAGGTTTGTTTGACCTTGCGTTGACCAAAGTCAACGCTGGTCAAAGTTGCCGCAAAAACCCTAGCCGAAAACAGAAATCTGAAAACAGTTTTCTTCCTTGCTGCACTTTCCCACATGTGAAGAGAAGAGACTCCAAGTGATCAAATCAATCAGATGAGGAGAGAGAATGTGTGAGGATGAGATGAGTGAAATGTCCTCCAACGTTGACCTTATTTATATCCATCATTGAGGGGGGTGTGTGACACATCTGCTGGGGCACAAAACCTTAAGGCTGATCTGCACATATTTTGAATAGACTAAAAATAAATGTTCTTCTCATCGGATCAAGATGATCTTTAGATCAATCTTGCACCTCTTCGAAAGGGGAACCCAATAAAAATATTGGTATCTTCATCTGAGCATCACAACATGGAGTTTGGACCTGGTTGTCCAAAATTAACACTCCCTCTCAACTAGGGAGAACTCCATCCACTTGTGCAATCCAAACATTGTGTGTCATCCCGCTGTAACTTGCTTTGCTGGCTTCTTTATTTCAGAATAGAAGTGGGTCACTCACAAAGACATCATTCCTGGCTGACAGATTTAGCCCAGAGGTCCAAAGCCTCCATAGGACTCATAAAGAGTCTCATACCAACCCGAAGTCAGTAGGAGGTCTGAAACCTCACTAGACTTAATCCCAGATCAAGTGGTTGGACCGTGCCATCCTAGATAGAGAGTACGACAATCTCTGATGCGTCCATCAGGTCTTTGCTACTAGTCTCTAGCTTTTCCCACCTCCCTGGCCAAATGAGAGGTACTTCCCATGAGCCCTGAACTCAATGGGTAGGATGCATACGGGCCACATATAATGAGAGGTGAACCAACTCAATCATCACAACAGCGGGGCAGAAGCACACCAACAAGGTTTGGCAAGCCCAGCCCTGTGGTTGCTTATATCTCCGAGAAGCTATCCCCAAAGCCCCCCAGAGCTCCCAGAGCTCATCGTCCAACAGGACCCTCAGAATAGGGTTGTTCCACGATACCAAGATTCTCACGAAAGATTAGGAACTTGACCTTCCACAGGGGCTTTGTGAGAATATCCACAACTTGCTCATCAGTTCCTATATGATCGAGCCTTACGGCGCCTCGTTGTACCATATCCCGGATAAAGTGGTACGTGATATCAATATGCTTGGATCGATCGTGGAACACGGGATTCTCGGACAATCGAATCCCACTGTGGTTATCATAGAGTATCACGGTGGTATTTGCACATGCTCGAACAACTCACTGCTTTCGCAACCAGACTGCTTCACAACAGGCCATACTCGCTGCAATGTATTCGGCCTTCGTGGTGCTCAAAGCCACCGACTTCTACTTCCTGCTCATCCATGATATCGAAGCAGAACCAAGTGTGAAGCAACATCTCGATGTGCTCTTACGATCCACCACACTGCAAACCCAATCGGCTTCAGTATATCCGAGCGTCACGCTCTCGGCAGTGTATCTCAGCCCATGGTTTATCGTGCCCCGAAGATATCTCACAAGATTCTTGGCACCAACCCAGTGAGTGTGATGAGGCTCAACCATCTGTTGACTCAAAGTGTTCACTACAAAACATATGTCTGGACGGGTGTTCACTAAGAACATCAGGGCCCCTACGAGTTGACAATACTCAGTAGGATTTGCTAACACGGGTCCAACAACGCTACCACTCAATTTCTTAAAGTTGAGCTCCATCGGTGTCGACACGGACTTACAGTCCACCATACCAAATCTTTCCAGAAGCTTCACAATGTATTTTCCTTGAGAAAGGAAAATCTTGCCAGGTCTCTGCCATACCTCCAGGCCTAGGAAGTAATGCATCAATCCTAGATCCTTCATCTCGAACTAACCAACGAGCTCCCTCTTGCACTGATGAATGAGAGGGTCAACACCTGTCAGGAAGAGGTCGTCCACATATAACACCAGAATGAGAGGCTTCATATCAGCATTACTACGAGTGAAGCCCAGCTTCATTAGTTAGCTATCTATCCTCTCGTAACAAGCTTTGGGTGCTTGCTTCAGCCCATAGAGGGATTTCTTCAACCTACAAACATGGGTGTCCCGATCCTAGACTTCGAACCCCAGAGGTTGCTCTACATACACCTCTTCCTTTATCGCACCATGCAGAAATGCAGTCTTCACATCCATGTGATGAAGACTCCATCCTTGCGTAGCAGCAAGGGCTATGATAGATCGAATGGTGGTATATCGGGCCATAGGTGCAAATATGTCATCATAGTCTATGCCTTCCTTTTGAGAGAAGTGACGGGCAATGAATCTTGCCTTGAACTTTTTAGCACTTCCATCAGATCCATGCTTGATTTTGTAGAGCCATTTCGAGGTGACAACTGCTTTGTCCTCCGGCCTTATAACCACACTCAGACATCATTCTTCATTATGGACTCATAATCTTCGTGCATAGCATCCTTCCAGACTTGATGCTTTACGGCTTCCTCAAAATATCCAGGCTCAGATTGTACAATAGTACTCATGGCTGCTAGATACCCTTGGCATCTACTTGGCTTCTTGCTTTCACGGAATGTCCCCCTTGGGGCCATATGTCCCTCGGCATCCTCGAGAGTGTTCCTGAGCCATGATGGTCTCTTCCCCAGTGAAGGAGGTGGATCAATCGGGTCCATCGGTCCTTTAGCATTGGGCATCGTCTCATCCTTCGGTTCTTCTTGATTTCTAGGCCTTGCTTCATGATCTTCCTCAGATCTCGGAAGATTGACTACTTTCCTCAGGGAAGCATCTTCGTCAAAGGTGACATCGTGGTATATCTCCATTTCCCTTTAACCAGGAACATAGACTCTATAGGCCTTCGAAGTTTCGCTGTAGCCCACAAACATTCCTTTCTTCCGAGAAGCATCCAACTTGCTCCTCTTCTCTTTCGGCACATGAAAATAAACAGAACATCCAAAAACTCTAAAATGTGAGATGTCAAGTTTCTTACCAGAGAAAACCTCTTCAAGAGTTTTGGAGTCCAGTGCGGAATGCGGGCATCGGTTTTGTATGTACACAATAGTGTTCGCAGCTTCTCCCCATAGAAACTTCGATAGACCCTAGTCACATAGCATGGCATGGGCAGCGTCCACATTGGTCCTGTTCTTTCGTTCAACAATGCCATTATGCTCAGGAGTATAGATAGTTGTGGTCTCCCTCTTGATGCCAGCTTCTCTGCAAAAGTTCTTGAACTCGTTTGTCTCATATTTAGTGCCATTATCGGTCCTTAATATCTTGATCTTCTTCCCTGTCAGATTTTCCACCAAGGCTTTGAAGGTACAGAACCACATGAAAGCCTCATCCTTCTTCTTGAAGAAGTATATCCAGGTTTTGCGAGAGAAGTCATCTATGAATGTCATATAATAAGAACATCCTCCCAAGGATGTCACGGCAGCATACCAGACAAATCAGAATGTACTAATTGCAAGACATCAGATGTCTTTGTGACGCTTGAGGGGAAAGGTCCCCTTGTATGCTTTCCTTCGGCACAACCCTGACATACACCTTCATGATTATTTGAGAACTCAGGCATCCCCGTCACCACCTTCCTTGCTTCGGGAAGGGCCTTGTCATGAAGGTGTCCAAACCTCCGGTGCCATAGTTCAGTCCGTCGGATAGTATCACATGTCATCGCTCCTAGTGGACTTCCTCCAACCTGGTAGAGTGTATCAACTCTAAACCCAATCGTGATAGCTTCCTTGAAGCTCTTCTTCCACATGCACACCTTTCCATCAATGAATGCCACATTGAAACCTTTGTCTTCTAGGGACGATATAGACACAAGGTTCTTCTTCAAATTAGGTACATAGAGTACATCCTGTAAGCGAAGGAATTGACCTTGAGACAAGTGGAGGGTCACAGTCCCTGCCCCTTTCACGGGATATGTGGCATTATATCCAAGGATAATTTCTAGATTAGTATCCTCAACTATATCAGAGAGTTCTTTCTTGAACCCAGTGATGTGCCTTGAGGCACTACTATCTATCAACCAGACATCCATAGTGTCGGGTGGAAGAGAGGGTAGATACAAGAATGAATTCATTTCTTTTATCAACAACATTTGATTCCTCATGCCTGGAGTTTCTCGACCTTTTGAAAGATTGACCATTTCTGTCGGAGGGAGCCTTCCTCTTTCCCTTGAACTTGTTGTTCCTTTGATTGCCATTCCTTCGGTTGTTGTTGTTGTCATCATCATCGAGAGAATTCTTCTTGAAAGGGCATTCTCTAGCATAGTGACCTTGCCTATGACTGGTGTAACACTTGCCCTTCTTTCTTTGGGCCCCTGCTTTTCCTTTGTTCTTTGGACCACCAAAGTTCTTCTTTCTAGAATGAGCAGCGTAGGCAACATTTCCTTCATTTTCATACTCTTTCATTCTTGTCTCTTCTTGAACGCATCTCAATAGTACTTCGTCAAAGTCAGGTATCACATTATTATTGAGAATGGTAGTGTTGAACACATGCCATTCGGATGAGAGCCCTCCAAGTGTGGTGAGTACCATCTCTCGATGAGCTATTGTCTTCCCAATAGCCAGCAGATTGTTCCTGATCTTGGTCAGCTTTAGAAAATATGATTGAACAGACTCATCCCTGCCTTTCTTCAGATTCTTCAATTGATTCTTGAAGAATAGGACTTGATTCACATTGTGGACCAACTTATCATACATCTCTTTGGATGTGCCCAGCTCAAAGATTTAGGCAACTAGACTCTTGTGAATAGAGTCCCTGATCATTAGCTTTGCTTTGATCTCCCCCTTCTTGTACTTTGTTTTGGCAGCAACAGTAGCAGTGGATGGAGGCTCTTGGATTTTACCTTGCACATAGTCCATGACATCTTGGTCTTCCAAGTTAAGATCCAATGTCATCTTCCAAGCATGGAAGTCATCATTCCCAGTCAATTTGTCATCAGTCTTGAAGCCATTGTAGTTTGAGGAACCCATCCTCTTCTCTGGTGATTGCTACAAATTAGGGCTTTGTCTTCACCTCAGCTCTGATACCATGCAAATTTATGAAGATGTTCTATGCTTGATGCAACTTTACTTTCTTTTCAATATCAGGCAACAATCACATAAACAATAAAGTAAAATGTTGATAGAACATACCAGTAGATCGACAGAAGACAAGCCAGAAATATATAATTGTGTTGGTGCGTTTCGGCGGTCAACAAGATGCTTCAACCAGCAAAGTCTCAATATGGTCAGCCAACCAGCAATGTCACACAACCCTCTAGGACAACCAAATAGTCAACTCAAAATTCAACCCAAAAGTCAACGCTGTTAGTCAACGATCAATGCAAACAACAGTAGCAACTAGGTCAACATTGAAAAGTCAAAGTCAACGTTTTGCCTCGGAAATAGTGCCAAAAAATTCGGTTACGGAAATCGAGATTTTGGGAAAGTTTTAGGTCTACTTGACCTTGTGTTGACCAATGTCAACGCTAGTCAAAGTTGCTGCAGAAACTGTAGCCGAAAACAAAAATTCGAAAACAGTTTTCTTCCTTGCTGCACTTTCCCACGTGTGAAGGGAAGAGACTCCAAGTGATCGAACCAATCATATGAGGAGAGAGAATGTGTGAGGATGAGATGAGTGAAATGTCCTCCAACGTTGACCTTATTTATATCCGTCATTGAGGGTGTGTGACACATCTGCTGGGGCACAAATCCTTAAGGCCGACCTGCACATATTTTGAATAGATTAAAAATAAATTCAAAATAAATGTTCTGCTCATCGGATCAAGATGATATTTAGATCGATCTTGCACCTCTCCGAAAGAGGAACCCAATAAAAATATTGGTATCTTCATCTAAGCATCACAACATGGAGTTTGGACCTAGTTGTCCATAATTAACAAATAACTATTGTTAAAATTGGACAACTAGGTCCAAACTCCGGGTTGTGCTGCTCAGATGACGATCCCAATATTTTTATTGGATTCCTTTTTCGGAGATGTGTAAGATTGATCTAAAGATCATCTTGATCGGATGAGCAGAACATGTACTTTGAATTTATTCCACTTATCTGCTAGGTCGACCTAGAATAAAATATAGACTTACATGTCTAAAAGGATGTGTCACACACCCCCAAGGATTCCTATATATTGGAGAGACTTAGAGTTCATTTGACACACACATTGTGGAGGAATTCTCTCTCTCTGGATAGTGTTGGAGCTGTGTAATATATGGACTATTCTGTGTTTGGGTTGTTCTGGGGTAATGTGTGACACACTTGGCTGAATGACCTATTGGAGACTTTGCTGGTAGAAGCATCCTGCTGATCGTCGTAACACCACCACTCTTCATCTCTGTTTTGGCTTGTCTTCTATCGATCTATTAGTATGTTCTATCTCCTTCAGTATTGTGTGCCCTAATCTGAAATAGCATAGAAAATGTTCAGAAATTAACATGGAATTAGAGCCACGAGAAGACAAAGCCCATATCAGGTCTGTTGGGGCTTATTGTATAGGCTGAAAACTCTGTTTGAAAGGAGCCATAAGCTACAACTAGGCTGTGTGGTAGGCCGTAGGCCATACCACCACAACAAGTGACAATGTGGGCAGTTTTTGGAGCTGTTCTGTGCCCTAACCTTCAGCGTGAAGGGTAGCATTCTTTGTGGCTGTTCATAGGAGCTTCAATTCCTGAAACAACGAATTATTATCTTGAGGCAGCAGATATATTCTTGTGATAGTGAGGAGCAGTAAGGTTTAAGGCAGCGAGGGCACCATCACAGCAAGTTAAGGTGGCAAGGTTTGTTAGAACGTTGTTTTTGGAGTGCGAGTCTTGTGTAGGACCATTTTTGTAGAGCAACTAAAGAACAAAACAACGAAGGCATTAGTGTTTCTCCATGAGGGTTCACGAAGGTTTGAAAGGCTTAACTCGGGATTTAAACCTCTGATCGGATCAATAGCGAGACTGTAAAATTGAAGTGCAATCACTGTGCCTTCTCTATCTACGATAGTTTTCTGTTTCAAAGCCCTAGAATTAAGTTCGTTGTTATTGAATGCATCCTCATCTGATATTTTGAATTCATGACGGGCTGTGGAATCTTTCGTTGACAGGCACAGCTGGAATCAGACTAGTTTTTTTTTCATAGCATGCTTCCTCGTTCTGCTCTGTAAGATCTTCGGCTTCGAGGAGGTCTTTCAGTCGTCCGACAGTGGCGGATGGATCGCACAGACCTCCGAGCATTCTGCGAATGCGATCGTAAATTGATCGAGAATCTTCTCTTGCTGCCTGGGGTTTTGTTTTCGTCAATCTTTGCCGCAGACAAAGAGAATGTGGTTCGCTATGTGTTTACATCCGAGCGCTTTCCGGCGTGATTCGTCCCATGCTTCAGCCGGAGAAGGATGTGGAGCCAATCTTCGATGTGCGGAAAATATTCTTGAAACCATAGCAACGTTGGCGCAAGATAAAGAGTCACCAAGGGCAAAAGGGTCTAGAACACCAATCGAATTAAAATTCTGAAGTCACGCTGTTGGTCAAGGGAAATCAGATTGTCGTCGATTTCCTATGCCTGCAGAATGCGAAATACCATATCTAGTGCAGAATTGAACGCTATAGCACTGACTACTCGCATATGGAAGAAACATGGTTGAATTGAAGACGGTTTTTATTTTTCTCTCGGGATTTTCTATGTAGACTGTCGTGAAGGAACGAATTTTTCCTTTACAGGAAAAATTGCAAAAACTCCGTCAATGAGAGCGTTGAATTGCACCTCACGATGAAAATTTTTACAGCTTCTCTGATGTGAACAACCGTATAGGGGGCATGTTTCTATTTAAAACACTCGACTTGATAGACGCTGGTCTCTGAGGTGTCGAAATAAATTGTTCGGCATGTGTATTGACGTCGTATATTGCGGATACGAGAAAAGAAAAAAATCTTAGGTTCAGGTAAGCACCTCCATGGAGGCTCAGATCACTAAAGCTTCATCATGGACATCTCTGCAGATCAACTCTAGCCAATTGAGTGGCAGATCGATTGCTAGAGCGGGTAGAGAAATTAAGACAGGATCTTGATATGAGGATAAAAAATGACCTCACTGTTCAGTGAATAATAGCTTGGAACACATCGTATAAACAATGATTTGTTGTAGAAGCTCTGTGGACAGAGCTGGTTTTAGATGTGTGGATGCCTCTGTGAAACAACAACGTGAAGAAGTCTGAAAGAAGTGCGGATAAGGGTTGTGTACAACAGTGTTAAGGTGTTGAACAAGACAGCATTAAAATGCGGATTAAAGGCTACCATTAGCAGTTAACGTCTGCCAAAAAGTAAGTTTGGATCTGCTCTATGTTGTTTTAATGCCCATTTCATGTTCTGTCTGGGATACAAAGGTAGCTAAAGCTACAATAGTCTGTGGAAGATTGCTGGAAGACTGTTTTCTGGGCAAGAAAACCATCATCACTAGTCCGCAGGCCTGTAGGTGGCATTTTGAAGGCCAAAATAAAATAGAGGTGCCTCCTCACATTACAAGGTCACCGGGGATACAAGGGAAAGAAGTTGCATCATTTGAGGTATGTTTTGGGCAAGAAGGTTGGGTCGTGTGACTAAATCTTTGCCCATGATCATTCTTTAGAGACTGTCTCATACCAAGAACTTCAGCCCATTCATAAGGCACCTTGCCTTGCCTTGGCTGCAGTTTCAGAAGGCTGTCTAATGATTGGTTAAATGGATGGTACAGTCTGCAAAATAAACTACAACAGTGTACAGCAGTTTCAGTGAAGCCTTTGAATTATTGGATAGTTCCTGCAAACCATAAGGGACAGAAAATAAATAAGTTTTTCATTCAAAACGTTGAATGTATAGATTCCGGGCACAGTTTATATGTTGTGCACTATGGTTAGAAATCAAGATGAGGCATGCTCATCGGTAATGAACAATATTGATTGATGTGCACTTATCACTGTGCCAGGTCTGCATAACGGAAAAGTATCGCATAAAGTATGGACTGACATGACGAAGGGTAAAATTCTGTGACTGGAACATCTGTTCCTAGATCTGTGCAATTTAGGAGACAAATTGCAGAACTGAGATCTGAAGACTTGAAGCCCTAGATCAGTCAACTATTAACTGTAAATCTGAAATTGAGAAGCAGTGCTGGATGAGATACCAGATGTAGCAGATGAAGCTCTCAAGTGCAGAATTATGAAAGAAGGAATCATGTTTGGATTCCTAGTTCTGAGTCACAGTAAAGAGGGCTGGTTGAGGAAGCTACAACAGACCTCCTCAGAATAACAGGACTTCTAACACAAGCTGAGGCTTGTTGATATATTCTCCCTGTTGGACAGTGACATAGATATACACCTATGTAGCAGTAAGCATGCGACAATAGCAGTCTCACATTGGAGCGTAATGGTAAAATGTGTTTCTGCAGCTTTCAGACACGTTGTTGGAAGTCTTTAGCAAAAGACTGTGGTCTTGGATGGTTTTGACCATGGGAGAATAAAACTCTCTTCCAAGCTGGTCTCTGAGATGCCCTCATTTAAAAATAGATGTTTTTCTCTCTCGAGAGAGAAGCTAGCATTAAGAGGGAGAATACATCTCTGTATATACTCCTGAGCTAATATCATTGCTGGACGAAAGAAGATCCTCATGGCTCAAAGACATATGGCTTCAGAAGGGGAAATTCCAGAAGAAAACCAAGAAGCCATATAAATACTAGGGGTATCTAGCTGCCATGAGTACAATATGAGCCTGGATCATTTGAAGAAGCTGTAAAGCATCAAATCTGCTAGGATGCGAGGGTGATGTCTGGGATATGGTTCCTAGACCATAGAACATAGCTGTTGTCACCTCGATATAAGATCAAGCATGAATCTGATGGGAAAATGTGTTGCCTGAGACTTCTCTAGGAAGGCACTGATTATTATAGGACCTATAATCTATTATTTCCCTTGCTGCTACGCAAGGATGGAGTCTTCATCAGATGGATGTAAAGATCACATTTCTGCGTGATGCGATAAAGGAAGAGGTGTATGATGAGCAACCTCTGGGATTCGAAGTCCAGGATAGGGACACCCTTGTCTGCAGGTTGAAGAAAGCCCTCTATGGGCTGAAACAAGCACCCAGACCTTGGTACGAGAGGATAGATAGCTACCTAATGAAGCTGGGCTTCACTCATAGTAATACTGATCCGAACCTTTACTTCAAGGTTGATAGAGAGATGCCTCTCATTTTGGTGTTGTATGAGGACGACCTCTTCTTGACAGGTGTTGACCCTCTCTTTCATCAGTACAAGAGGGAGATCGCTGCTTAGAGCGAGATGAAGGACCTAGGACTAATACACTACTTCCTAGGCCTGGAGGTTTGGCAGAGACCTGGCGAGATTTTCCTTTCTCAAGGAAAATACATTGTGAAGCCTCTAGAAAGATTTAACATGATGGACTGCAAGTCCGTGTCGACATCGATGGAGCTCAACTTCAAGAAGTTGAGTGGCAGTACTGCTGGGCCCATGTTAGCAAATCCTACTGAGTATCATCAACTCGTAGGGGCTCTGATGTTCTTAGTGAACACCCGTCTGGACGTATGTTGTGCAGTGAACACTTTGAGTCAACACATGGTTGATCATAACATTCATTGGGTTGGTGCCAAGAAACTCTTGAGATATCTCTGTGGCACGATAGACCATGGGCTGAGATACACTGCCGGGAGCATGACACTCCTTGGATATACTAATGCTGATTGCGCTGGCAGTGTGGTGGATCGTAAGAGCACATCCGGATGCTACTTCACAAGTAGATCTGCTTCGGGCAGGAAACGAAAGTCGGTTGCCTTGAGCACCGCTGAGGTCGAATACATTGCAGCATGTATGACCCGTTGTAAAGTCACTTAGTTGCGAAAGCTCTTCAGTGAGTTGTTCGAGCATGTGCTAGATGCCACCATTATCCTTTGTGATAACCAGAGGGGGATTCATTTGTCATAGAATCCTGGGTTCCACGATTGATCCAAGCATGTTGATGGTTGGTACCACTTTATCTGGGATATGGTACAGCGAGGCACTGTAAGGCTCGATCATATAGGAACTGATGAGCAGGTTGCAGACATTCTCAAAATGCCCTTGGGGAAGGTCATGTTCCTAACCTTCCGTGAGAATCTTGGAATCATGGAACGACCCTATGATGTGGGTCCTGTTGGATGATGAGCTCTGGGAGCTCTAGGGGGCTCTGGGGATGGCTTTGGTGCTATAAGCAACCACAGGGCTAGGCTTGCCGAACCTAGTTGGTGTGCTTCTACCCCACCATGATGATATTGAGATGGTTTACCTCTCTTTGATTTGTGCCTCGTATGCATCCTACCCATGAGTTTCAGACTCATGGGAAGTACCTCTCATTTGGCCAATGAGGTGAGAAATGTGAATAGAGACCATAGCAAGACTAATGGACGCATTGGAGATTGCCGTACTCTCTATGTCTAGGATGGCACGTGTCCAACCACTTGATCTAGGATCAAGTCTAGTGAGGTTTCATACCTCCAACTGACTTCGGGTCAGGTAAACCAACTTTGGGTTGGTATGTGACTCTTTGTGAGTCCTATAGAGGTTTCGGACCTCTAGGCTGAATTTGTCAGTCGGGTATGATGTCTTTGTGACTGACCCACTTTTGTTCTGAAATAAAGAGGCTAGCAAAGCAAGTTACGGCGGGATGACGCACGATGTTTGGATTGCACTTGTGGACGAAGTTCTCCCTAGTTGAGAGGGAGTGTTAAAATTGGACAACTAGGTCCAAACTCTGGGTTGTGATGCTCAGATGACGATCCCAATATTTTTATTGGATTCCTCTTTCGGAGATGTGTAAGATTGATCTAAAGATCATCTTGATCGGATGAGCAGAACATGTACTTTGAATTTATTCCACTTATGTGCTAGGTCGGCCTAAAATAAAATATAGACTTAAATGTCTTAAATGACGTGTCACACACCCCCAAAGATTCCTATATATTGGAGAGACTTAGAGTTCATTTGACACACACATTGTGGAGGAATTCTCTCTCTCTGGATAGCGTTGGAGCTGCGTAATATATGGACTATTCTTTGTTTGGGTTGTTCTGGGGTAATGTGTGACACGCTTGGCTGAATGACCTATTGGAGACTTTGCTGGTAGAAGCATCCTGCTGATCGCCGTAATGCCACCACTCTTCATCTCTGTTTTGGCTTGTCTTCTATCGATCTATTAGTATGTTCTATCTCCTTCAGTATTGTGTGCCCTAATCTGAAATGGCATAGAACATGTTCAGAAATTAACAACTACCCAAGAGAAGAATAGTCCAAGAAGGTCATACTCTGGGAACACCCAAGTGGAGTATGTACCTTGGAGAGACACTGACGATGGTGACTATAAGTCATGTGTCTAGCCAACATTGTAGCCCATTGTCTCGTTGAGAGATGGCGCTGTTAGTCAAGGCCTTGAACTAGGACAATGCTGGTCGATATGATGCTATACAGTTGCGATTAACAATTTGATTCTTCTTATGAGATTCTTCAGATTGAAAGTAACCATGTACCATTATGAATACCTCCCTAGTTAAGAGGGAATGTTGTAAAGTGTAACTAGGTTCAGTCTTCATATTAACTATGTAATTATGTGTTTATGTAATGAAGAAGATAGATAATGAAATGTATTTTTGTTAAGCTTGCTTCATGGGTTTCATGAGCAAGGAATTTTATTATAGGTCAAAAGACTTCTTCTTGATGTCTTTTAGGGATTTGTCATTCTGTCATAAATGTATTAATTAGAGTCATGTATATGAGGTGTCACTCATCTAATATCAGTCATGTATACCTGAAGACCTTGTCATATAAGCTTTGAAGACATGGCTCAATATGATGCTCAAGATGAATGTTGGGATTTCTCCTCAAGTCGGTTCACATATCCCTAAATAAGTCGGCCTACACTCAGTTTGATAGGTTGGTTTAAAACACAGGAAGAAGAACACTATATAAGATAGGTTTGTGGTTTCATTTGGGAGATAACTCAGACATTAGAGGAAATTTCAGCCTAAAAGTGCCCATGCAGTTTTCATGTATTTTCCATGTCATAATATGTAAACCAATCAAAATAATTTAAATTTAAAAAGAGGTACATGTAAATATTTTGGAGGAAAAATAAGAAAAACTACCTTTTTTTTAATAGTCTTTTTGGCTTATCTCCTTATAGGTTTACTCAAATTTCAGTTGTAGACACTCGTTGGATGCGGAATTAAATTTCACATCAAATGAGTACCCATTATGCATACTTTTGAGAAGACCCACATTGATAAAAATTGCAGATAAATTAAAAAATGTGTTCAACTCGCTTTTTTAATGTATATGCAATTTTTATCAATGTGGCATTTTCAAAAGTATGCATAATGGGTACTCGTTGGATGGGGAATTTAATTCCGCATCCAACGAGTGTCTACACGTCAAATTTGAGTAAACCTATAGGGAGATAAGCCAAAAATACAATTAAAAAAAAATACTTTTCTTCTTTTCCCTCCAAAATTTATCTCTTATATTATTATTATTTTAACTATTATTTTATTGTTTTTTCTTAGGAGGCCACTTTTAGGCTAAAATTTCCTCTAATGTAAGTCTGAGATTACTTCGGTCATATATATATCTGCAATAAGTGTGAGAACAAGACTGTGTTTAGTACGAAGAAGGGACTGTGTTAAGTGCGATAACAAGACTGGGTTAAGTGTGAGAACTAGACAGTGTTAAGTGCGAGAACATGACTGTGTTTAGCAGTTACAGGACGGTGTTAAGTACAAAGTACAATAAGTGTGCTCAATGAAATAATTTAGTACAAGTAAGGGTATCATTATAGTATGAAAAGTGTGGACTGTTCAACAAAAGGAGATAGGACGTGTGTGTACGTTGAAGACCAACCAACAAGATCAAGTGGACATGCAAGGTGTGCATAGGACTGTTCATAGCAAGGTGTGGATATCTCAGTAAGGATCACACACAGACGAAGAAGGGAAATACAGTGAGAGACCGAGCAATCTAGTTCTGGTGCAGAAAGGTGCAGGACGATGCAAGATAGTGCGGAAAAGAAGGATCATCTCAAGGAGTCAATGAAGAAGCAATGACAACGTCTTGGAGGCATACAAGGGTCAAAGGTCTGTGTCATGGTCATGGTACTTGTCATCTGAAAGTCTAAAGAAGAATTTCTTGTGGGTTTTCCTCTCCAAGAGGGAGAGGTTTTGGCCCTGGCTTAAATAGCCTCAATTTGTGTCTCTTTGTATTTTGATAATTGACTTGATGAAAGACCTAATAAGCTAAAGAAAGAGAATACAGAAGTAAGAAGAGTAAGCTCACAAGTAATTATCAAAGTAGAGAATTGAATTAAACACTGCCCTACCTAATTCTCAACAAGTTGGACTAAAACGTATACAGGGTTTGAAACAGATACCGCAAATTTTCAAAAAATCCGGATATATATATATATATATATATATTAGAATTTCATATTACCATTCATTTTTTAGAATCTAGATTTTATGTCTAAAAATACATAATCATCATCATGAATTCAACATAAACAAATCATCATCATCAATTCAATATAAACATTGTCATCATCATTAGTGATTATTATAAAATTCAACATATTATCATCATCATCATTAGTAATGTAATCAGAAATGCTACAGCCTTTGTGCTTTCAGTTCCAACTCCTTCAAAGAACATGTCATGCATCGCAGATCGTATCTATCTTCCTTGCATGGCAATTAAAAGGCCCATGAGATCATTGAAATATTCTGTCAAGACCTATTTAAACATTTCAATCTTCTCAATGTCAGCTTGGTCTCTTGATTATTTGCAGGCAAAAGATTGGCTAGAGAAGATTTGTTATATTGTAGGGATTTATGAAATCAAGAGCAAGAGCAAAATCAATGACAATTAACAAAACCTTAACCAATCTGAAAATTCGTGGCTCAAATAAATATCTTTATGAAGACGTTTATCAGAAGATATCTTTATGAAGACGTTCATCAAACCCTTCTGTTTGTATTTTTGAAAATCTATCTTTTGCTGTTTGTATAAAATTTTGAACAAATTTTCATACTCTTTAAAATTTTAAGGGTGGATTCCAATCATGATTTTCGTGGATCTGTTTCTAGATTTCCGGAAACGGATCCAAAAAATTAAAAATCCTCGGAAACATATCCAATTCCAAATACAAAGTTTACAATTTTTTGAAACGGCACAAGGATTGTATCTGTTTCCGTTTCCGACAAGCAAGCTCACATGTTGATTGGGTTTTGACTTGATATTTAATACATTTGGGTATCTTATATCTGATATCATTACTCAATTTAGCAACTCTGTATTCCATCTGACTTCTAAATTCACTTGGATGCCAGCAGAGATAAGTTGTATTTTGCTTTGCTTTTGATTAGTTGCTGATACAAGCCGTAATCTCTGCATGACTACAGGCAATGGCCTAGAAGCTTACTGTTTTTTGTCTATTGGCTTTGGAATCTGGATCCTTTGGATTCTGAAGCAACAACTTTGTATGCAATGTCTTTTTTGTTCAATGGCTGCTTGGAAGAAATCAATATTTTGTTTTTATTTTTTAGTTTTGATATTTTGTTGCTCTTAATATTCTTATTTTCAGTAATGTTTCTACTTATTCACTTGCTGTTAGATTCCTCTCTAGTATTCTCTTGCTTTAATGTTCCTCTCTAGTATTCTCCATGTATTATGTGCTGAAATGAAACTTTTGGGAACTGAGTCAATTGATATGTATAGAAATCTTCATGGATCTTTCAACGAAAAGCATCAATCCATTGACATGTTTGTTTTGAGGATAAAAGATATAACATGCTAAATGATACGGAGAGGGAAAGACATTTTTTCATGTAAACCGTTCTATCAGCCTGTAGGCACTGCGGGATATGCAGCCCCAGAATATGTACAAACTGGACATCTATCATCAAAGAGTGATGTTTGGAGCTTTGGCGTAGTGTTGTATGAACTACTTACGGGAAGAAGAGCCATGGATAAGAGACTTCCAAAGAATGAACAAAAGCTTCTTGAATGGGTAAAGCCATATATATCTGACAGTAAAAAGTTCCGTTTAATAATGGACCCAAGACTGCGGGGACAATATTCTCTCAAAGAAGCACACAGAATTGCTTCCCTGGCACATAGATGTTTGGTAAAGCAGCCCAAGGCCCGTCCTAAGATGAGCGAGGTGGCAAATGAACTCAAGAACATAACTGGTGCCTCAAAAGCAGGAATCCCGCGATCTGTTGTTTTGTTTCCAAACGCTGAAAGAGACAGTGAAGATTTCAACGAGGAGCCTCAAAAAGAACCAGTGAGTTCAAAAAGGCCTATTTTTTTCTTGAGAAGTATGATCAACCGTATAAGTAAGTAAATTGGCCACCCTTCTAGGCAGGTACAAATACCAAGGCCACTTGGGACGTCATCATCGAGAATGGATTCTTAAGTCAGTCAGAACATTAGTAAATATTTTACCGTTTCTGGTAAGTGATGGTAAAATAGACCCTTTTACAATAATGAGTCTTTTCTGGCTGGTCTCTGTAAAGATATGTATAAAAAATCCTTCCTTTATATATAATCAGTTTCCAGGACAACTAATTACACAGAAAGGAAACACGTCTTTATTCAGGAAGAAAGTTCAGATGCCACACTCAAAAGTGTTAATGGTTTTCATTAATTAGGCATGTAGATAACCCTGCCTAGATTTGATTAGATTCCTTCGCCTTTTTATTCTGGATGATACAGGGACATTCATTGCTAAGTTGGAAGCTTGAATAAGTGGTGTATACGTATTAGGAACAGTGAGGTTCTTTTAGTTCTCTTTGTACTTTATTGAGTATGTACTCGAAATATTTTTTTGTACGAGACAAACCATTACGTAATGGCATATTGCATTTTTATAGCTAAAGTTTGTTGTAGAACTATGTTTTTTTAGTGATGATAAGCAGGTGAACCATAATTTGTGTCAATATATGCTGTATTCTTCTCTGGATTTAAACGGCAACAATATATTTCATTGTTTATTGCTGTATTTCTTGAAGAATTTTGTTATGTACTACCAATGTACAAAAGGATGTTGGCTAATTGTAAATATCTTATAAGTAGATCAGATGGTGACATTTGAAATATAAAGGTATGCCCCTTTGTGCCATATGAGGTTCATGCCATGGCATTGTATATGGTTTATTCAAAATGGCCCGTAAAAACTCATTTTCTCTGTGATCTGGTGAAGTAAACAATCCACAGATGGCACAGTTCCAGGCTGTTTTAGGATTTTTCAAGGATTTGGGTCACTTCAGAGACTCTAAACCCATGTGGGCATGGAGGAACTATGCCCTTGGAACACTGACCTGTGGAACTATGCCAGACACCCAAACTTCTGCTGGATTTTCTAACTGGAACTTTGCTGGAAAATGGTTCATTTTGGACAATTTTTATCCTATGCATTCATATCATTCTGGTGTGATGAGAACTAAAGTGGAAAAGTGGATAATGTACAATAAGTAGGTCCTATTTCAGGAGACATTCGTAATCTCTAACGCTCCACGTACCACCTTACCTAGCTCTACCTACAAGTTTAACAGAACTTCTTTCACCAAAATATAGTATACAATGTCCACAGTTGCAGTAGCCTATCTTCTTCTTCTTGTGTGGGTTGCGGGTGGGGTAGGGATTACTACATGTGTTAACCTTGGTGATCCTAAGGTTTGACATAATGATTCCTTGGTGGTGCACCCTAGGTTCAATCCTAAGTAGAGCTTCTATTTTGTTGTTATCTTTGACCATAGTGGGTTTTCTAGGGAGAGCAACTTTATTTTACATGATACAACACATCAATGGAGTGCATCCATTCATTGGCAACCATATTGGGCCAAATCGCATTATTCTATTATTATTTGTAGTAATTACACCAATGGATTCAATTTGATCATGCAATGTACTAAAACAAGATACTGAATCCTTCTACAATATTTGCGTAATATAAAACACAATCGCTCAATCACATGCAAGAGAAAGAATTAAATCGATCGCACAACACAAGATTTTCCTGGGGAAAGCAACTGCTCAAAACCCCTCCATCTTTGTTGTATAATCAACCAAGGAATCATGAAACAATACAGTGTATTTGTGATCACCACAACTTCATACACTCTACCAATTGCTTCACACTGATCTAGGCAAAATTGGACAAAGCCATAGCCAATTATTAGCCTACCCTCAGCCTACCCTGCTTACGCAATCCCTAGAGAATTAAACCCCTATTAAATAGGAAATTCAACCTTCCTTGATTGCGCAATTCATCATGGGCTTCCTGTGGTTTTATAATGGCATCTGGGCAGTTTGCTAAAAATACAACTAATAGTTTACTTGCCTTGAACCTTTGTCTCAATTGGGTCTCCACCAGAATTGACATGCATGCATCTATAAATAGTGAATCATCAGTTACTTGGTAGATCACTACTAGTGAATTAAATCTATTTTAATTCACTTGATCTTCCAGTAGCTCATCAAACAATTAGAACTAGTTAAACTGATTTGTACTCAATTAATGTGAGTTAACTAATCTCACTCACACCACACTAGTGCTACAACTGCAACTGGACCCTGTTAAAAATAGAATCACTCTACATGCCTGTCCTTCGACTCTCAACTCAAAATTCTTGAGCTAACTAAGTCTATCACACCTAGTTAACTATTACAAGTTGTTATGAGATAAGATTACAATTAATTTTCCAATTTATTTAAAAAATGTTTGTACACTAATGTGTCGCTATGATCCATCACTGTGTGACTTGTGATCCCACACTAGTGTGTGTGCATTTTCTTGTTGAATTTCAACACTCCCTGTCAACAAGAAAGGGATTATCTGCTCTACCCCGATCCTGCCTCTATGGTATTCAAATTTGCTCTTCGCAAGCGCCTTCATCAAGATATCTGCATCCTGATCCTCCGTGAGAATGTACTGCAACAACATAATGCGCCTCTGAACACAATCTCTGAGATGGTGGTACCGAATGTCAATATGCTTGGACCTATCATGGAATACTAGATTAACCGAGAGTTTTATGCAACTTTGGTTATCACAATGTATCATCGTCGGATCCATTTGGTGATCGAACAAACCAACAAGTATCTTCCTCATCCAGATGGCCTCACATGTCCTTCTCCTGATGGCCTCACATGCAGCTTGACTAGCTGCCATGTATTCTGCCTCAGCTGAACTGAGTGCAACTGATCTCTGCTTCCAGTTGTACCAAGAAACTGCTGCTGATCCTATGCTGAAGATGCCCCCTGATGTGCTCTTCATGTCTGATGAACTACTTGCCCAATCTACATTGGTAAAGCCTTGAAGCTTCACTCCCTCTGTCCGTCTGTACCATAATCCATACTTTGTGGTGCCCCTAAGATATCTCAACACATGCTTCTCTTCCTTCCAAAAGAGCTTGGTAGGCTTAACCATAGCTTGACTAAGCTGGTTAACTGCGTAGCATATGTTTGGTCGTGTGTTCACCAAATACATAAGTGAACCTTCAAGCTGCCTATAAATAGTAGCATCCACTACCTTACCTAAAGTAGCATCCTCCTTCCTCCAGTTACCTGCAAGAGGAGTCTCCATGGGTTTGCTGCCCTCCACGTGGAACTTCCTCAGGATCTCCTTGGCATACTTGCCTTGAGATACAAATAGCTCCCCATCTCTTTGCCATATTTCCAAGTGAAGGAAATAATGCAAGAGCCCCATGTCCTTCATCTCAAATTCTCTTGCAAGATCCTCTTTGCAAGAAGTTACGAGCTGCTCATCACCTGTCAGTATAAGATCATTAACATAAAGTACAATAATCAAAAGCTTACCATCAACCACAATATGATATAGGTTCGCATCCGCTTCACTCTTTGTGAAGCTCAATCCGGTGAAATAGCTGTCGATCCTAGTGTACCAAGCACGAGGTGCTTGCTTTATCCCATACAATGCTCTCTTGAGTCTGCACACATGCGACTCCTTATCAAAGGTCTCAAAACCTTCTGGCTGCTCAATGTACACTTCTTCCTCAATAACTCCATTGAGAAAGGCTGTCTTTACATCCATCTGATGTATCTTTCACCCCATTTGCGCTGAGAGTGCAAGGATAGATCTAATCGATGAGTACCTTGCAACTACTACAAAAGTATCCTCATAGTCAATCCCCTCTACCTGTGAGAATCCCCGGGCCACAAATCTAGCCTTGTACTTCTCCACACTCCCATCTGCTACTTGCTTGACCTTGTAGATCCACCTGGATCCAACCACTGCCTTCCCCACTGGTCTTGGGACCACTTCCCATGCACTGTTTCTGATAATGGAGTCATACTCCTCAACCATGACATCAACCCATGTTGGCTACTGCATTGCTTCCTCAAAAGAGGATAGTTCTGTCACAATACACTCGCTCATAAGAGCCATTTATCCAGTGTACTTGTCTGGGTACCTTCTCTGCCTATGCTGTGATGTAGGTGCTGCTACATGCTCTGTCGCATCTAGCATCAATCTGTCAGCTTCTTTGGTGCGCTTCCTACCATTCTGGTGGATGGCTCTGCATGAGTGGTTTCTGCCACTCCATGATTCTTTGCTTGTGGCTGCTCCACATCCTGAGGTTCATCCTTTGGAACTAAAAGTTCTTCATTTGCTTGCAAGTCAAGCTCCCTTTCAAGGGACAATTGCATGGCTTTCTCCTCATCAAATTTAACAATTCTCCTGACAACTGTCATCCTGTTAGCCGACAAATACACTCGATAGTTGTGGGGAGTATCAATGTACCCCACAAATATCTCAACCTCTACTGTTGGTTCTAGCTTGTTCCTGGCATCTTTGGTCACATGGCAATAAACAAATGAGCCAAAAAATTTAAAATATGAAACATCCAGTTTCTTACCTGAAAAAGCCTCCTCTAGTGTACTCATGCCAAGTATCTGATGAGGACTACGGTTCTGCACAAATTCTGCTGTGTTGCATGCCTCTGCCTACAGATGCAACAGTAAGCCCTGATCATGTAACATAGCTCGTGCTTCTCCCACAATTGTTCAGTTCTTTCTTTCTGCAATCCCATCCTGTTGTGGGTTATCAGGTGCAATCAATTCTCTTCGAATTCCTTCTTTGGCACAAAAGTTCTTGAACTCATTAGAGATATACTCACCACCATTATCGCTCCTTAGAGCCTTCACCTTCTTCCCTGTATCTTTCTCTACCAGTGCTTTGAACTCAGAAAACTTGGAGAACACCTGATCTTTCTTTTCTAAAAAGAAGATCCAACACTTTCTAGGAAAATCATCAACAGAAATCACATAATACCTGTGCTTTGCTATGGAAGGTGTAGAGAATGGTCCACACATGTTTGAGTGAACTCTCTTAAGGATTGTCGCTGCTCGATTCTCCTTGTCATGAAAAGTGCCTTTAGTATACTTCCCCATGGTACATCCCTTGTATGTGTCTATCTGCGGAAGAGTACCCTTTTGAAGACCTGTAGAAATCTGCTACATGATCCTCAAAGCACTGTGGTGTAGATGGCCCAATCTTTCGTGCCATAACTCACTTGTATCTCGGCTCACCACCTTCCTTGCTTTGCTGCTCAATGCTGCGCAGCCATCTACATCAAGTTTGTAGAGGTTCTTCACATGAACCCCAATCTTCTTTACCTGTCTTATGGCTTTGTGACGAAGGAACGCCTTTCCTTCATTGAAAACCACATCATATCCAAGATCATCCAACATAGCAACTGAAACTAAATTCTTTTTCAAGCCTGGTACATGCATGACATCTTTTAATATGAAACGTTTACCTGACTATCTCGGGAAAGTAACTGTACCAATTCCGGTACGCTATACCTCCCGCCATCACACATCTCGATGTGCATCTGAAGATCCTTCTCCTCCAAGCTACTAAAGAGTTCTTTGTTTCCTGTCATGTGGAAAGATGCTCCACTATCCAAGTGCCACATAGATCCCATCATAGTTGACGCCATGCATGCGATGAGAGAGAGGTCCAACTTGTAGAAATTTCTGAATCTTATATCTTATGCAGAAATTATTACTGTTAATCCAGTTAAGCTCATCCTACTTATATAAGTTATCAACTGAATAAATTCAAGTTAACATCGAAGCAAAACACATAACAGATCTCTGCCAATTCAGATCTAGAATAAGCACATGCACACATTGACAAAATGACACAGTTATTTCTGGACAAATAGTCCCCGGAAAAACCCAAGTTGGGAAAACCGGTCTCTGGCTGCTGGATGGTTCTATTATTAAGAATATTTCTGAACACACAAATCTGGGTTCCAGATTTGGAAAACCCGACAGAGATAATGCTAGATCTACAGCTCACTAGCTGATCTAGGGCCAAAATAATCACTGATCCACACCCTCTACCGAGATTTACAGAACTCAGCCAAGATTAGGGCTTAGAAACCCCAGTGCTGCCCCTGAAAGGCTCTGCGTCAGCCTCTGAAGCCCCTGAAGGCCTCTACGTCAGCCTTGGATGGCCTCCAAACCCTTAGCGCTGCTCCGGAAGGGACTGCGTTACCCCAGAATGGGTGACGCAGTCACTACGCTGCCACTAAGGGTCTCTGCGTAACCCCTAAAGGGTTTCCTGAAAATTACGCTGTCCTTGCTGCTGCTGATGCCTTCCCCTGCGCTGTCCTTGAGCTGATCTCTGCCTCTTGTTTATTCTAGACCCCGGGATCAGATCATCCCCTTCGTCAAAATTCCCCTCTCTGCAGCTGAAACACTTTTGAGTATTCTTAGCAAACCCTACCCTAGAATCTTTGCTTAGCTTCAATGCTCTGCCTCTGTGTGTCTTTACAAATGACCCCAAGCCTTTCCTTCATACTTTTCTCGTTGACAAATCAACAGCCATGATTAGATCTTGAATCAATGGCTAAGATTAAAAGAAAGCTTGATCTGTGTGACTTAACACAATTTCATCACATGTTTAATTAAATTCACTTTAATTATTTAAGTTTCCTAAGTTTTAACTTAGGAAATACACTTAAAATAATTTTAATATCTCCTAAACCTGATGAAATTTCCCAAATCCATTTCTGGGTCTTGTAGATCAGGTGAACTCTAGTCCCTCCACAAAGTTTGGGAGCTAGAGCACAAATGATGCTACCCCAAATACACAAAATCTCAACACTCCCTCTTAGCATCAAGGGTGTGCTCTAGCAATACATCACACTTATGCATTACATGATTTTGGGCACTGGTTTTGTGCTGTTGTAGCTTGATCTGCTGCCACTCAACTCTGCACTGTTGCTTCCATTCTGTACTGCTGCCCATGATTCTGCCACTGCCACTACAACCACTGTACTATAGCTCACTCTCAATATGCTGCATCTATGCTGCTCATAGCATTGACACTGCTGATCTGCTGCACTGCAACTTCAGTTGTTGAGAGAAACAACTTAATCTCCTGCCCAATCTTTGACAAACAAGTCTGATGGGCTGCATCCTCATCACTAAGGCTCCATAGGCTACAGATTTGTGCTGGCATCTAAAGAACGATGCACAACTACAACAATGCCTGCGTAATCAAACTCCCTCTGCACTACTGAAGTCACATAAGCTCCTTGTGCTGAAATTTTTCATGTTGCTGCTGCACTGCGTTGTCCCTCTGAAGCTCTCTGCGCTGCTGCAACCCTGCACTGCGTAAGCAGTATTGCTCTGTGCTGCTGAAGTCACATCAGCCTCTGCGTTGCTACTGCTGCTTTTCTCTGCGCTGCTCCTCCCAGTCTTCATATCTGCCTCTGCCTCTACCTCATCTGTGATCTATGCACCCACTGCTCCAATTGTCCCGCTACTGTCTTAAGGCTGCCATAGCTCGCTTGTGATCCAAGAGATGAGCTGCTCAAGGATCTGGCCATACTTCCATGTAGCTCCTCTACATTTCCATCTCACCCCACCTCCGTGGTTCATGAGCACCCATGGCTGCATCATCTCCTAATCCATCATCTGCCATAGCTGCTTTGGAAGAAGATGCTTCCTTGTCCTTTTTCTTCTCTGGACAATGGCTTGTTCTTCTTCTTTTGTGGACAATTTGTGGAATAATGCCCATGATCATGAAAGTGAAAACATTTCACCTTTGACATGTCACACTTCTTGCCTTCTTTGCCGGTCTCAGATTTGGAATGGGACTTCTTCCCCTTCCTCTTCTTTGTCTTACCAGCCAAGGCAAAATTTTCCTCATCATCAATCTTAGATGAGGATCCATCCCTAGGATTCCACCGAAACTCTTCTTGTACCAAATCTAACCATAGTCGCTCTCAATCTGGTAACTTCTCCCTCCCATTCACAGAGTCCTGGTAACTATGCCAGCTCTTGGGAAGGCCTAGAAGTGGTAGGCTCACAAAATCATCATCAACTATAGTAATCCCAACACTTCCAAGCTCATCTCGACACTGAGTGAACTTGGTCAAGTATTTTGGATTGTGTCGCCCTTCTCCATTTTGATTTTCCTGAGCTTGTCCTTAGGTGCCAATTTTCTGTGGTCACTGCTACTTTGAAACATATCTGTCAAGCCCTTCCACATAGCATATGGAGTTTCCTTTCTATGTAGACTCGAGACAATATGATCTCGAATTCACTCTAACAAGATCCTCCTCGCCTTTGCTACCTTCTTCTTCCATGCATCAAGAAGTTGGGCATCTACTGTTGCGGGCTTGGGAATATCATGCATGCCAACAGAGTCCACTAGAATTGACATGCACGCAACTATAAATGGTAAATCATCAGTTACTTGGTAGATCACTACTGGTGAATCAAATCTATTTTAATTCACTTGATCTTCCACTAGCTCATCAAACAGCTAGAACTAGTTAAACTGATTTTAACTCAATTAATGTGAGTCAATTGATCCCACTCACACCACACTAGCCCACTCACACCACACTAGTGCTACAACTGTAACTAGACCTTTTTAATAATAGAATCACTCTACATGCCTATCCTTTGACCCTCAACTCGAAATTCTTGAGCTAACTAAGTCTATCACACTTAGTTAACTATTACAAGTTGTTATGAGATAAGATTACAATTAATTTTCCAATTTAAATAAAAATTGGTTGCACACTAATGTGCCGCTAGGATCCATCACTGTGTGACTTGTGATCCCACACTAGTGTGTGTCAAGCCTGATGAATCACTTTCTGGTAGATGACATGACTCATGGATGAAAGTGATGGATGATCTGTGCCCTATGGAGCTAAAGTTGAAGAGTCCTCAACATCGAAATCCATGACATCGAGGGGAGGAATTCTTTAGGAGCAGTTGGGTGTTTTCATCATTGTTGCTGCAGGTCCTTGGTTAAGAGGGAGCCTAGTACTGAGTTTTTTACTTTGAAAAAACTTCAAGTATGTCCTTCCTGAATTAAAAGGAAGTGATAGATGTGATTCTCTAAATTCATGTGTTATGCACTAGACCAGGACTAATAGCCATAAGTCTTAGTGAAGGCCATGATGAGAGAATGGATAGACAGATCATTCTGGTCTTCACTTGGAAGATAGAATGGAGGATTGGGTAATCATCTGGCATACAATACTCTTTGAGAACGAGATAGGGCATTCAAGATAAGAGTAGTCATGGACCGATATTCTTTGAGGGCTAGTTACCGAAGAGAAGAATAGTCCAAGAAGGTCATACTCTGGGAACACCTGGGTGGAGTATGTACCTTAGAGAGACAACGACAATGGTGTCAATAAGTCATGAGTCTCGCCAACATTTTAGATCATTGTCTCGTTGAGAGATGGGGTTGTTAGTCAAGGCCTTGCACTAGGACAATGCTGGTCGATATGATGCTATACAAATGCGATTACCAATCTGATTCTTCTTATGAGATTCTTCAGATTGAAAGTAACCATGTACCATTATGAATACCTCCGTTGTTAAGAGGGAGTGTTGGAAAGTGTCACTAGGTTTGGTCTTCATATTGACTATGTAATTATGTATTTATGTAATGAAGAAGAGAAGGATAATAAAATGTATTTTTGTTAAGCTTGCTTCATGGGTATCATGAGCAAGGAATTTTATTATAGGTCAAAAGACTTCTTCTTGATGTCTTTTAGGGATTTTTCATTCTGTCATAAATGTATTAATTAGAGTCATGTATTTGATTTGTCAGTCATGTAATATCAGTCATGGATACCTCAATACCTTGTCATATAAGCTTTGAAGACATGGCTCAATATGATGCTCAAGATCAACATTGGAATATCTCCTCAAGTCGGCTCACATACCCCTAAACAAGTCGGCCTACACTCAGTTTGATAGGTCGGCCTAAAACAAAGGAAGAAGCACACTATTAAGATAGGTCTGCGGTTTCAATTGGGAGACAACTCGGATAAGTTTGAGATTAGTTCGGTCATATATATATATCTGCAATAAGTGCGAGAACAGGACTGTGTTTAGTGTGAAGAAGAGACTGTGTTTAGTGCGAAGAAGGGACCATGTTAAGTGCGAGAACAGGACTGTGTTAAGTGTGAGAACATGATTGTGTTTAGTAGTTACGAGACGGTGTTAAGTACGACGTATAATAAGTGTGCTCAACGAAATAATGTAGTACAAGGGGTATCATTATAGTATGAAAAGTGTGGACTGTTCAACAAAAGGAGACAGGACGTGTGTGTATGTTGAAGACCAGCGAACAAGATCAAGTGGAGATGCAAGGTGTGCACAGGACTGTTCATAACAAGGTGCTGATATCTCAGTAAGGATCATACATAGCCGAAGAAGGGAAATACAATGAGAGACTGAGCTTTCTAGTTTTGGTGCAGAAAGGTGCAGGATGGTGCATAAAAGAAGGTTCAGCGCAAGGAGACAATGAAGAAGTAGTGACAAGGTCTTGGAGGCATACAAGGGTCAAGGGTCTGTGTCATGGTCATGGTACTTGTCATCTGAAGTCTATAAGAATAATTTCTTGTGGGTTTTCCTCTCCAAGAGGGAGAGGTTTTGGCCCTGGCTTGAATTGCCTAAATTTGTGTCTCTTGTGTTTTGATAATTGACTTGATGAAAGACCTAATAAGCTAACGAAAGAGAAGACATAAGTAAGAAGAGTAAGCTCACAAGTAATTATCAAAGTAGAGAATTGAATTAAAAAATGCCCTACCTAATTCTCAACAAGTTGCACTGAAATGGACATAGGGTTTGAAACAGATACTCGAAATTTTCAATATATATATATATATATATATATATATATATATATATATAAGAATTTAATATTACCATTCATTTTTTAGAATCTAGATTTTATATCTAAAAATACATAATCATCATCATGAATTCAACACAAACAAATCATCATCATCAATTCAGCGTAAACATTGTCATCATCATTAGTGATTATACATTCAACATATTATCATCATCATTAGTATTGTAATCAGAAATGCTACAGCCTTTGTGCTTTCGGTTCCAACTCCTTTAAAGAATGTCATGCATGGAAGATTGTATCTATCTTCCTTGCATGGAAATTGAAAGGCCCATGAGATGATTGGGATATTCTGTCAAGACCTATTTGAACATTTCAATCTTCTCGACGTCAGCTTGGTCTCTTGACTATATGCAGGAAAAGATTGACTAGAGAAGATTTGTTATATTGGAGGGATTTATGAAATCAAGAGGAAAATCAATGACAATTAACAAAACCTTACCAAACTCAAAATTCATCGCTCAAATAAATCTCTTTATGAAGACATTCATCAAACCCTTCTGTTTGTATTTTTGAACATCTATCTTTTGATGTTTGAACAAATTTTCACGCTTTTTAGCATTTCATGGGTGGATTCCGATTACGATTTTCGTGGATCTGTTTCTGGATTCTGGAAACGGATCCAAAAAAATTAAAAACCCGCGGAAACATATCCAATTCCAAATGCGAAGTTTCCAATTTTTTGAAATGGCACAAAACGTTTTTACGGCATTTCGGACATGGATCGTATCTGTTTCCGAAACAGGGATCTGCGTTTCCAACAAATTCTTCTTGCGTTTCCTGTAACTTAGTCTCAATTTATTTGAGAATCTACGGAAGTATTTGTTCTGTATGTGTAATAAAACCTAAGAGCTTCAGAAAAGCAAGCTCACATGTTGATTGGGTTTTGACTTGATATTTAATATCAAGTCAAAACCCAATATCATGACTCAATTTAGCAACTCTATATTCCATCTGACTTCTACGTTCACTTAGATGCCAACAGAGATAAGTTGTGCTTTGCTTTGCTTTTCATTAGTTGCCGATACAAGCCGTAATCTCTGCATGACTATGGGCAATGGCCTAGAAGCTTACTTTTTTTTGTCTACTAGCTTTGGAATCTGGATCCTCTGGATTCTGAATCTGAAGCAGCAACTTTGTATGCAATCTCTTTTTTGTTCAATGGCTGGTTGGAAGAAATCAATATTTTGTTTTTGATATTTTGTTGCTCTTAATATTCTTCTCTACTTATTCACTTGCTTTTAGATTCCTCTCTAGTATTCTCTTGTTTTAATGTTCCTCTCTAGTATTCTCCATGTATTATGTGCTGAAATGAAACTTTTGGGAACTGAGTCAGTTGATATGTATAGAAATCTTCTTGTATCTTTCAACGAAAAGCATCAATCCATTGACAGGTTTGTTTTTGTGATAAAAGATATAAAATGCTAAATGATACGGAGAGGGAAAGACATTTTTTCATGTAAACCGTTCTATCAGCTTGTAGGCACTGCGGGATATGCAGCCCCAGAATATATACAAACTGGACATCTATCATCAAAGAGTGATGTTTGGAGCTTTGGAGTAGTGTTGTATGAACTACTTACGGGAAGAAGAGCCATGGATTATAGACTTCCAAAGAATGAACAAAAGCTTCTTGAATGGGTAAAGCCATATATATCTGACAGTAAAAAGTTCCGTTTAATATTGGACCCAAGACTGCGGGGACAATATTCTCTCAAAGAAGCACACAGAATTGCTTCCCTGGCACATAGATGTTTGGTAAAGCAGCCCAAGGCCCGTCCTAAGATGAGCGAGTTGGTAAATGAACTCAAGAACATAACTGGTGCCTTAAAATCAGGAAACCCACGATCTGTTGTTTTGTTTCCAAATGCTGAAGGAGACGGTGAAGATTTCAACGAGGAACCTCAAAAAGAACCAGTGAGTTCAAAAAGGCCTATTTTTTTCTTGAGAAGTATGGTCAACCGTACAAATAAGTAAATTGGCCACCCTTCTAGCCAGGTACAAATACCAAGGCCACTTGGGACGTCATAATCGAGAATGGATTCTTAAGCCAGTCAGAATATTAGTGAATATTTTACCGTTTCTGGTAAGTGATGGTAAACTATACTCTTTTACAGTAATGAGTTTTTTCTGGCTGGTCTCTGTAAAGATATGTATAAAAAATGCTTCCTTTATATATACTCAGTTTCCAGGACAACGAATGACACAGAAAGGAAACACGTCTTTATTCAGGGGGAAAGTTCAGGTGCCACAAAGTGTTAATGGTTTTCATTAATTAGGCATGTAGATAACCCTGCCTAGATTTAATTAGATTCCTTCGCCTTTTTATTCTGGAGGATCCAGGGACATTCATTGCTAACTTTGAAGCTAGAATAAGTGGTGTATACGTAT
This sequence comes from Pinus albicaulis, assembly GCA_034641835.2. Taxonomy (NCBI): domain Eukaryota; kingdom Viridiplantae; phylum Streptophyta; class Pinopsida; order Pinales; family Pinaceae; genus Pinus; species Pinus albicaulis. Next base: position 1,477,744,109 of record CM076577.1, read on the forward strand.
CAGGAACAGTGAGGTTCCTTTAGTTCTCTTTGTACTTTATTGAGTATGTACGAGAAATATTTTTTTGTATGAGACTAACCATTACGTAATGGCATATTGCATTTTTATAGCTAAAGTTTGTTGTAGAACTATGTTTTTTTAGTAATGATAAGCAGGTGAACCATAATTTGTAATAATATATGCTGTATTCTTCACTGGATTTAAACGCCAACAATATATTTCATTGTTTATTGCTGTATTTCTTGAAGAATTATGTTATGTACCAATTTACAAAAGGATGTTGGCTAATTGTAAATATCTTTTAAGTAGGTCAGATGGTGACATTTGAAATATAAAGGTATGCCCCCTTGTGCCATATGAGGTTCATGCCATGGCGTTGTATATGGTTTATTCAAAATGGCCCGTAAAAACTCGTTTTCTCTGGGATTTGGTGAAGTAAAAAATCCGCAGATGGCATAGTTCCAGGCCGTTTTAGGATTTTTCAAGAATTTGGTGTTGAGATTTTGTGTATTTGGACTAGCATCAGTTGTGCTCTAGGTCCCAAATTTTGAGGAAGGACTAGAGTTCCCCTGATCTACAAGACCCAGAAATGGATTTGGGAAATTTCATCTTGTTTAGGAGATATTACATTAATTAATTATTTTAATGTTCTTTCTAAGTTAAAACTTAGGAAAATAAAATAATTAAAGTAAATTTAATTAAACATGTGACGAAATTGTCTTAAGTCACACGGAACAAGCTTTCTTTTAATCTTAGCCATTGATTAAAGATTTAATCTTCACTGTTGATTTGTCAACGAGAAAAGTATAAAAAGAAAGGCTTTGGGTCATTTGTAAGACACACAGAGGTAGAGCACTGAAGCTAAGCTGAGATTCTAGGGCGGGGTTGCTAAGAATTCTCAAGTGAATAAGTTGTAGAGAGGGGAATTTAGACCAAGGGGATGATCTGATCCCGGGGGCTAGAATACACAAGTAGCAGAGAAGAGATCAGGGAAGACAGCGCAGAGGGAGGCAGCAACAGCAGACGACAACAACAGTAGCAGACGACATCAACAACAACAACAAGGACAACGTGATTTTCAGAAAACCCTTCAGGGGTTACACAGAGACCCTTAGGGGCAGCGTAGTGACTGCGTCACCCAGTCTGGGGTAACGCAGTCCCTTCCAGTGACAGCACTGAGAATTTGGAGGCCTTCAGAGGCTGACGTAGTGTTTTTCAGGGGCAGATCTAGGGTTTCTAGGCCTAGATCTGGCTGAGTTCTGTAAATCCTGTTTGAGGGTGTGGATCAGTCATTATTGTTGGTCTTAGATCAGCCAGGTGTTGCAGATCTAGAGTTTTCTCTGTAGGGTTTTCCAGATCTAGAACCCAGAGTTGTGTATTCAGAAATATTCTTAATAATAGAGCCCTCCAGCAGCCAGAGACCGGTTTTCTCACATTGGGTTTTTTCGGGGACAGTTTGTCCAGAATAACTGTGTCACTTTCTCTATGTGTGCATGTGCTTATTCTAGATTTGAATTGGTAGAGATCTGTTATGTGTTTTGCTTTGATGTTGACTTGAATTTATTCAGTTGATAACTTGTATAAGTAGGAGAAGCTTAATCGGATTAATAGAAATAATTTCTGCATAAGAATTAAGATTCAGAAATTTCTACATGGTATCAGAACAACTGCAGATCTAGGAGGGTCACCAGCTGAAGTTTCTAGCTGTAGAAAGCAGCTGGAAAGACATCAGAAAAACAGATTTGAAGAGACAACACAGTTTTCAGGAGGAGATTCACGCAGAGGGAAGGGTGACGCTGTCCAGTGCTGTGTCCTAACAAGCCCACGTAATTACTGCGCAGAGGCAGCTCAGAAACAACTCTGGTTAGGTTTGAAGCCAGCTAGTGTGATTTAGATCTGAATCTGTCAGATCTAGAAAAAGTCTGCAGAAAAGTTGCAGAAATTCAGAAGAGCTGGTGGGGTTAAACTTCTGAAGTTTTCAGATTTTTAACCTTAGCACAAGTGACAAAGTTTGGGAAGAGATCAACTTCTCAGAGAGTTTCTTGCCAAAGGAAACTTGCAGTTTGGTTAGAGGATCAAAGAAGAAGTTGAATCATAGTTGATTTGGTAGATTTCCAAGGAGGGAAATCAAGTGTCAGAGGGAGCAGAGGGTTCCCAGTTCGAAAAGGACCCTAGATCCAAGATCTCTAGCATAGAGAAGAGGAGCTCCGACACATTCTGAGCAGATGGCTCCTCATGGACTGCGTGATTAGGATAGGCTAGAGGGCCTCTCAAAATTTTCGGTATGGAAAGCTAGGATCCTGATTTTCCTAGAGGCATATGGTCTAAGAGATCATGCAAAGAAGATCCTGGCCACGTCGACAGATGCAGATCTCCTAAGGAAGCATAGAGAAGCTGTTGGGCATTCCAAGCGACTGATAATGGATAGTATCAAGGATCATATTGTGCCATGCATAGCTGAGAAGAGGACAACTAATGAGATGTGGAAGGCCTTGGCTTCCCTATATGAGGGAAAATCAGTCCAAAAAAAAGATGTTGTTGGAGGCCCAAATGAGGCCATTCATGGTGACCAAGGGAGAAGACATCGAGCATTTCCTCTTCAGATTGCAGTCAATCAGGGATCAGTTGACTGCAATGGGTGCAACCGTAGATGATGCAGTGATAGTCAGGACGGCCCTCAATGCAGTGACGGATGAGTGGGAAACCTTTGTCCAAAGTATCTTGGGTAGAGCGGACCTCCCAGATTGGGACAACTTGTGGTTGATCCTGTGGCAAGAAGAACTACGAAGGTTCACCAAGAAGCAGCACAACCCTGCGTTGAGCAAGGTTAAGAAGGAAGAGGAGGAAGATGCAGCCTTGGCATCGAAGAAGCAGCCGAAGAAGAAGAAGGATCTTTCTAAGATCAAGTGCTTCTAGTGTGGCGAAATGGGACATTTTTGCAGCCATTGTCCAGAAAAGAAGAAGGACAAGAAAACATCTTCTTCTAAAGCAGCGGTGGTAGATGATGGGTCAGGAGATGATGTAGCCATGAGTGCTCATGAACCACAGAGGTAGGGTGACATGGACATGTAGAGGAGCTACATGGAAGTGAGGCGGTATCCTTGAGAAGCTCATCTCTTGGATCACAAGCGAGCTACGACAACCTTAAGACAGTAGCGGGACAAGTGGAGCAGTGGGTGCATAGATCACAGATGAGGTGTAGCAACAAAACTTGTAGGTTTGTTGACTTTAATAGCAAAATTGACTTTAATTATAAAAAATACGCAAGAGGTATTTATAATAATAAATATTTATTGATATGATATAATAAGATGATTGAAAGTTACAATGAGACCCTGCTTATATATCCATGCAGGTGCCTTTTCACGAATGGGCATGTCTTTTAGACATGTCATTTCATTAACGTAATGACTATTTTACATAATCCCTATTTATCTATTAATGACTATATTTATTACATTAGTTATGAATTATATTCATAACATGAGGTAGTGGTAGAGGCAGATCTGGAGGCAAGGAGGAGCAGCGCAGAGCATAGCAACAACAATGTAGAAGCAGTTGGAGCGTAGAGGCTGGTGTGACTTTAACAACGTAGAGTGCTTGCTTGCCAGCAAGGCAGGCCAATGAGCACATAGAGTTTGTGAGGGGATAATGGTGCAGCAGTTAAAAGAAAGATGACAGATTTCCGCACAAGGACGAAGGGTGACTTCTGGGGGAGGGGCAGAGGGAGTCCGATTATGCGTACAGAGTCAGAGTCAAAATGCCTCCCTTAGACCCCAAGACATATTCATAGCCCGAGGAGTTTTCATGATGGGGAGATGTAATCCATTTGTCTTGTTTACCAAAGTATCAGTAGATTCAATTGTTTCTTCCTAACAACCCAAGCCAGGCGGCTGATCGTAGTGGCATGCTATGACAGTGACAAGAGCAATATATTGAGAGGGAGAGATGAAGAGTGTTGTTTAAATGGCGAAAAGACAAAGAGCGTGGGGGCGTAAAGAAAAGAAAGTTGAGTGGCAAACATGCTTTCAAGATCACAACTTTTGATCACTGTAACTGCGAAATGCACAACCTGATGTATTGTTAGAGCACACCCTTGATGCTAAGAGGGAGTGTTGAGATTTTGTGTATTTGGGGTAGCATTAGTTGTGCTCTAGGTCCCAAATTTTGAGGAAGGACTAGAGTTCACCTGATTTACAAGACCCAGAAATGGATTTGGGAAATTTCATCTGGTCTAGGAGATATTAAATTAATTAATTATTTTAAAGTATTTCCTCAGTTAAAACTTAGAAAAATAAAATAATTAAAGTGAATTTAATTAAACATGTGATGAAATTGTCTTAAGTCACATGGATCAAGCTTTCTTTTAATCTTAGCCATTGATTAAAAATTTAATCTTGGCCGTTGATTTGTCAACGAGAAAAGTATAAAGGAAAGGCTTGTGGTCAATTGTAAGACACACGGAGGCAGAGCACTGAAGCTAATCTGAGATTCTAGGGCGAGGTTGCTAAGAATTCTCAAATGTTTCAGTTGCAGAGAGGGGAATTTAGACCAGGAGGATGATCTAATCCTGGGGTCTAGAGTACACAAGAAGCAGAGAAGAGATGAGGAAAGATAGCACAGAGGAAGGCAGCAGCAGCAATAGCAGACGACAGCAGCAGCAGCAGCATATGGCAGCAACAACAACAACAGCAGCAGCAACAACAAGGACAACGTGATTTTCCGGAAACCTTTTAGGGGTTACACAGAGACCCTTAGGGGTAGTGTAGTCACTGCGTCACCCAATATGGGGTAGTGCAGTCCCTTCCAGTGACAACGCTTAGCATTTGGAGGCCTTCAGAGGCTGACACAGTGTCTTTCAGGGGCATATATGGGGTCTCTAGGCCTAGATCTGGCCGAGTTCTGTAAATTCCATTTGAGGTTGTGGATCAGTTAGTATTGTTGGTCTTAGATCAGCCAGGTGTTGCAGATCTAGAGTTTTCTCTGTAGGGCTTTCCAGATCTGGAACCCAGAGTTGTGTATTCAGAAATATTCTTATAATAGAGCCCTCTAACAGCCAGAGACCATTCTCACATTGGGTTTTTCCAGGGACAGTTTGTCCAGAAATCATTGTGTCACTATCTCTATGTGTGCATGTGCTTATTCTAGATTTGAATTGGTAGAGATCTGTTATGTGTTTTGCTTTGATGTTGACTTGAATTTATTCAGTTGATAACTTGTAGAAGTAGGAGAAGCTTAACCAGATTAACATAAATAATTTCTACATAAGAATTAAGATTCACTTTGATGTTGACTTGAATTTATTTAGTTGATAACTTGTATAAGTAGGAGAAGCTTAATCGGATTAACATAAATAATTTCTGCATAAGAATTAAGATTCATAAATATCTACATTTGGGTCACTTCAGAGACTCTAAACCCGTGTGGGCATGGAGGAACTATGCCCTTGGAACTTTGACCTGTGGAACTATGCCAGACACCCAAACTTCTGCTGGATTTTCTACCTGGAACTTTGCTGGAAAATAGTTCATTTTGGACAATTTTATCCTATGCATTCCTATCATTATGGTGCGATGAGAACTAAAGTGGAAAAGTGGATAATGTACAATAAGTATGTCCTATTCCAGGTAGTAATCTCTAACGCTCCACCTACCACCTTACCTAGCTCCACCTACAAGTTTAACATAACTCATTTCACCAAAATATAGTATACAATGCCCACAGTTGCAGTAGCCTCTCTTCTTGTGGGTTTTGGGGGTAGGGTTTACTACATGTGTTAACCTTGGTGATCCTAAGGTTTGACATAATGATCCCTTGGTGGTGCACCCTACGTTCAATCCTAAGTGGAGCTTCCATTTTGTTGTTATCTTTGTACCATAGTGGGTTTTCTAGGGAGAGCAACTTTATTTTACATGATACAACATATCAATGGAGTGCAACCCTTCATTGGCAAACATATTGAGCCAAATCACATTATTTTATTATTATTTGGCTTGAGTGGAGGGGCATCCCTTTGGTTGGGTTGCCCATGGATTTATGGCATGATTGAGATTATTTTATGGTTTGTTGGAGGGTTATTATGCATGGGAAGTTGTGCTAAAAGTTAGATATCAATGTGCTCTTGCCACGGTGGTTATGTTCTACTTGTGTTTAAACATTTGTCTTCTTTGTGGAGTTCCTTTGAGGAGATTCACACACTTCTCTATGGAACACTCACGAGGATTTAGTTGAGCATTGGTTATTATTTTATTGTCGATTCCTTCCTTGCACAAGATTTGAGTTGTAACCACATGGGAGCCTTTTTTAAGGTAGCTGCACAATGGGAAAAATCCTCGTGAGAATACTTTCTACTTTGGGAGTTTGTTGATCGCTTCTCTTCTTTGTGGAACACTTTATTTATTTGGAACCTTGCATACTTATCTATGGAGTTGGAGTACCTCAACATGGCATTCACATGTGTGGACTTATTGCACACTTTCTCGTGCACCATATGGATCATACATTCTAGAAATTGAGGTAAAAATGATGTCTCAAAACAAAAATATGTGTTATCATCAACTTTAACAAAACCAGTATGATCCAAGACGATGCTGTCAACCATAAGCATAGATAGTTTTGGAGGGAAAAAAAAAAAATTTGCATTTTTTAATCATATTTTTGACTTATCTCTCTGTAGGTTTACTCAAATTTCAAGCGTAGCCACTTATTAAATGAAGAATTAAATTCAACATCTAAAGAGTAATTAATTTTGATAATTTTGGTAAGAGCCATATTGAGATAAATTGGAAGCATAGGAAAAAAATGTGTTTTTTTTCAAGAAATGTGGGTTTTTCATGTATTTCTACTTTATCTTATTGCATGTCTATCAAAAGTGTATAGAGTGGGTACTTGTTGGATCTAGAATATAAATCCACATCCAGTGAATGCCTACACTTGAAATTTGAGTAAATTTACAAGGATACAAGTTGAAAATATGATTAAAAATGTAGTTTCTTTCTTCCTCTTTCAAGAATCACAACTCTTACTCTATTATTTTATTATTTTGTTAGTAGACCCATTTTAGGACTCAAAAGTTATCTAATGTTACTATTTTGAGAAGGTTGGCTAATGCTATCCTAGGGAGAGCATTTAATTGTTTCCTTCTCATGCATCTTGGAGGGTGCATTGGATGAAATCTTCTAGGTGCACCTTGAGCACATTCTCCAGTGTCGAGGATATTTTATTGTATTTTACATGCATGCATCTTGGAGGGTGCACTAGATGTGGGCCTCTTAGCATCTTGACATGGTCAAATGCATATCTTTAGTTATACAACTATTGACACTGAACATGCAGTGTTTCGATCATCAATACCTTAACCCTGTAAGGCTAGATGTCATAAGACAAGAATTGTACCCCGGGTTTAAAGCCTTAGGAAATGGTTAAAGGCCTGGTTTTGAATGAAATCATAACATGAAAACTCTTATAATTTATTTTATTTTAGTTTCAAATATATACTTTTTATGAAATTTCACAAGTTCAAGTTTCTCTAGAAGTAAAGGTTAAATTATATATATATATATGCAAATTAATGCACAATTATCAATACATTTCTAACTAATACATTAATCCTAAATGCTCAAAGAATAGATTGAGCTGGAATTATTATCTAAAATGCTAAACAAGACGAAGTAAAATAATTTAAGCAATGAGATTAAACTCAAAAATGAATAAATGAACATAATGATCCTTTATTTTCAAACGATCCATACAATTATCTTGGACATAAAAATCATTTCAAGTTAATGTGAGAACTTGGACCAAAGATCTCTCTGTAAGTTCTAAATGTAATGTAAATCATACTAAGACAACAAAGCGTCTGAAATGATAAGGCTAAAAATGATTTGGCTTGTGCCACTCAAATAAATGTGATGTGCAATAGTTTGCAATTGTAGAATATACTGATTAGCATTGGAAAAAACATATAGAAAAATAAATCACCTTATTTAGTGTTAGGATATTTTGACACATAGGAAATAGTCAAGTATAACTTGGTCTAGCGTAGAGTTAAGTAGATTGTATTTCTTTACTATGTACATTTGTAACTTATAATCCGATGGTCATGATATGTAGTGATTCGACGGTTCACTCTCTCTTCGGTATAATCGACACTTGATTTGTGGCTTAACCCCTGATTGGTCTATGATCTTTATTTAAAGAGCATGGAGGGTCATTTGTCTGGTAATCGTTTATGAGAGAAACTTATGTAAATTTTCTTTTTTATATTAATAAATTACCTGAAGTGGCCGTGTTGGCTCAGACCGTGGACTGTTTTCTTGGTGTACTGATTTGTGATCTGTTTGTGAGCAGTGACCTTTGGTGTTTGATCTAAGGAACTTACCCTGTAAATTCCTACATGGTATCAGAGCCATTTTGAGGGTTGCATTTGTTGTTGTTCCAAATCCGAAGCCGGTTTGACTGCATGCGACTGCCGTTTTCTAGATCTACTATTTCTGACCACTTTCGGGCCGAGAGAACTGCTATGTTGTGTTCGGAGCGTCTATTATAGTAAGGAACCCTTTCGTTTTATGCGAAAAGGTTTCCGGTTGCCCGAGTTATGTCATTTTAGATCCGGAGGTATAAAGTATCTTTTGTTCAGTTATATTTATTAATTCTTCTGTTTATTTCGGTTTATATTTTTTATTATTATTACCGGATCTATACCCTCTTCTCTGTGTATGCTCCTTGCTCTACATTGTGTGCGATCTCGGAAAATCAGAAATAGGAATGCAAGATTATTTTTGCTACGTATGCTCTTTCCCCGCGTCTTTGTGCGATCTCGAGAATCAGAAATAGCGGAAAAAAAGATAGTTGCTAGTAAAACTAACCAGAAATCTAAAGTTATTACGTAAGCGTTGCATTTCGTTTTTTGTGCACGAATTTTTGTGTTTGTTGTGCAAGAAAAAGCACACACATTGAAGAGCAAAAAAAAAAAAAAAACCCCTTCTTCATTTCAAACAATTACAAAATTCTTTTACTAGCTCACTTGGTGTAAAGTTAGTTTATGAGAATAGTGGTCTTGGTTCAAGTCTCTCTCTCAAGCTTCTTTTTGTAATTTTTTTTTTAAGTTATTTTTTCTTATAAAGCCCTTTGACAAATTGTCAGTTTTAAAAAGAGGGTTTTATTTCAAAAGCACTTGTAAAAGTAACATTGTAAAAGTGACTCTCATTTATTTATAAAAGTGGATCACATAAAGTAGTTAAAAAAACAAATGAGCTTATTGTATTAAGTTTGAAAAAGGGGTGGGGAGAATTATATCGTCAGCGTTCAACCTTTCACGTAACTATTTAGCATCTACAACACATTTTTTTCAAAAGGCATAACTTCTTTATCCGGAAGCCGTTTTCCGTTCTGCTTTTTTTTAACCAGCCTAATTTTTCGAGATCTTTCCATTGGAACAGTTAGTTTTAGTTTTCTACTTAGAAGTAAAGGGCTTTATAAAATAGCCTTAGGACAAGAAACTAAACCTACCGATGGAGATAAAGTTGCTAAATTGGAAAATAAACAAGATCAAGCATGAGGGTTGGTAGGAATGTCTATCGCTCAAGATCTTCAGTATTATATCCAAGAAATTGACACCCTTGATGCAGCTATGAAAATTCTAAATACTGTTTTTGGCATTGAAAATGAAATCAGGACCCACCAGCTTGAAAATGAGTTGCTTACTTTGGACCCCAATAATTTCTCCTCTATTGAAGATTTTTTTGTGCAAATTCAAGACCCTTAGACTTCTTTTAAAGGTTGTAAGGTCAAAAAGGAAGATGGTAGTCTTATTTATTCCATTCTTGCTAAGCTTGGACCTACATACTCTGTATTTGTTTCCACCTTCCATTCCACTAGAGAAGCCCTCATTTCTCAAGGAACATCCTACAAGTCCCCCTCTTTTGATGCCTTTTGTGATTCTTTGATAAGAGAACAAGAAAAAATCTTACACCTTGGTCTTATTAATACTGGAAACTTTTCTAAGAAAGCTTTAGCAGCCCAACAACAACCATATCAAAAGAATCTCACGAAGCAGTATCCTAAAAAAATTGGTCCTAAAACAAACAAGGGTCTTAAGCAATTTCAGTCGCAAAAAAAAATAAAAATAAAAAAAAAAACTCACCAAACTGATAAGGCCAATAAAAACAAAGGGAAGAAAACATATAGACATTGCAACTTTTGTAATCGTGATGACCATGTAGAGTCCAAATGTTTTAAGAAGATGGAAGCCTTGGAAGTAGCAATGAAGAAGCACCACATCAATTTGGAGAACTCTTCAACTTCATCTTCAGGAATGGCACTTTCTGCTTGTGGATGTCAAGCATCAAGATTTGGTTATGCATTAAATGTATCTTCTTTTTCTCATTCTCATGAGTGGCTCATTGATTCTAGAGCTTCTTACCACATGGCCAAAAATAAAGCCATGTTTTCTTCTTTAAATAATTGTAACACCAAAAATATTTTTGTCGGTGATGATAGATCTCTTAGTGTTGCAGGATCTGGAACCATTCATCTAGATAATGGTCATTTTAATGATGTATTATGTGTTCCTACCTTGTCCTGCAACCTTCTATCTATTAGGATATTTCGACACATAAGAAATGGTCTCCTTTTGTGTCACCTTTGTAAATTTTTCAATCTTATCCCAAGTTGTTCTTAAGGGGGGATATTAGGATATTTCGACACATAGGAAATAGTTAAGTATAACTTGGTCTAGCGTAGAGTTAGGTAAAGTGTGTTTATTTACTATGTACATTTGTAACTTATAATCCGACGGTCACGATATGTAGTGATCTGACGATTCACTCTCTCCTCGGTATTACCGACACTTGATTCGTGGCTTAACACCCGATTGGTCCATGATCTCTATTTAAAGAGCATGGAGGGTCATTTTTCTGATAACTGTTTATGAGAGAAACTTATGTAAATTTTCTTTTTTTTTAATATTAATAAATTGCCTGAAGTGGCTGCGTTGGCTTAGGTCGTGGATTGTTTCCCTCTTCGAGGGTTTTAACCACGTCAAATATTGGTGTACTGATTTGTGATCTGTTTGTAAGCGATGACCTTTGATGTTTGATCTAAGGAACTTACCCTGTAAATTCCTACATTTAAAAGACCAAATTATTCTTTCAGTTTTCCTTTCTCTTTCATTTTTTGAGAAATCTTTGCTATTGACAAAATTAAGTCCACTGAAAATTAAAATGGACAGGAAATTAACCATGTGAAAAAATGCATTGAAAGCTCTAGCATATCTCTTCTAGTATTGACTTCCCTTGAATTGATCTTGATTTGGGTAAATTTCGCTACCCTTTAAACCAAGACCTTTTACTTCGTTTGATGTGTTAGAATTGCATTGAATTAAATCGTTAATGAACATCTGTATGCTATAAAGAAGAGGAACATAACAAGCATTAACAACATACAATATTGATAACGGAGTTCGTCCAGGAGGGACTATGTCTCTGAGCCTCGGTGTCAAGATAATGTAGGTCGTTGCATTAAGTACTGGAAAAAGTGATGATGTACATGGATGGTATTTTCTCTGTCATACAAGGAAAATGCCCTCACGCAGGGGTTGGCTGGACCTCTCCACGATATGTTCCGCTACAGGAGCTCTCATTCACAAAAAATACTTCTATCAGTATGACAATAACCCACACATAATGACTATGAGTATCCTGCCAGCATGACAACAAAGGGATCTCAATCAAACATACATGTGACAATGAGTATCCCGCCAACATGGCAACAGAGGGATATCAAACATAAAATAATCTATGATAGAAATTACATCTCACATCAAGAGCAAAACAAGATCCCACATCAAACATCAACAGGGATCTATACAACACAATGCATCTCATAGCAAAGAGACAAACAAGTTCGTGATCACACTGCATATACCTCACATCCTGGAGCTATTTGAAGAAAATGATGATAAACTGTTGGATCTGGTTGTACCATCAATCTTGTGGCGTTGAATATCCCGCAAATGACTGCTCACACTTTGAATGCTAACACTTGCAACTCCACTTTGAAAAGTGGCCGAAAAATGGAATGGTCAAATGGAAAATATGAATGCATCGTTGAACTCGTGTCGCCGAGAGGTGTAGGATCGACTGTCAATTTGTCGAATTCTGACAAAGTGAACATATTGGCCTTAGGGAATCTTTTAGATTCCCCCTAGATTTCTCAAAGATGTTGCTCCACAGGGAACCTGGAAATCTGCAACTCAAAATAGGAATCTGATCTCACCATTGAGATCCTTGCAAAATTCTGAGAAGAATGAGTATAAAGTTGACTTCATTCTGACACCGGTGAATTTCAGCCGCCAAGGAATCTGAAAGATTCTCTCAAGGTTCTTGAAGATTCTCCTCCACATGGAATCTGCGAACCACTGCTCAAAAGGAAAATCTGGGTGCACCATCATGCTCTCTGCGAAATTCTGGTTAGAATGCATATAAAGTTTAATAGATTCTGACACAGGAAAATTTTACCTCCTTGGAATCTTTATGGGCATCAAGCAATATTTTGCCTCGAATTGCATGTCATCATTTTGCCTCCTTTGCCTCTACCTCGAAAATCATGCCCACACTTGGCTGCCTTGGCCCTGGGCGCACTGGTGAAAGGCTGAGTTTATATTAAAATCTTGGGCAAAGTTTTCAAAAGTAAGGCCATTGGCCTTGTGGTAAAAATCGAAAATTGTTTAAGGGAGGTCAGGGGATCAAATCCCGCCTCCCAAAAATTCGCGTAGACATCTTTTATTAGGGCACATTTTCTTTTTTTGAGGAGGGTCGGGTCTGCATTGGGCAACCCGCCCAACCAACTCCGCCGTTTAAAACAATATATATATATATATATATATATATATATATATATATATTGAATGGTGTTTATGGTTAGGGCAGCGGGGTTGATCGTCAACCACCCCACCATATACATTGGTATATGTTTGGTGGATGCGACGTGGGGTCCAACGGGGGTCATGGCCCGCCGACCCAATAATATGTTATTTTATTTGTTAACTGTGCGGTGGGGTGGCAGGGTTGGTGCCCCGCCACCCCTTTTTTTAATTATTTTTTATTTTCTTATAACAAATTGCACATTTTAAAAAATTCCAATTTTACGCCGTAGTAGTCATTTTAAGGAGGCCACAATTTTGCCCGGAATCTGGCCGGAGCTGGCTGGAATCTGGTGGCTGGAAAAGGTCGAAATTGCGCATTCTTTAACCTACCAAGTCACCAAGTCAACCCATAAACTTTGACTAGCTCTAAATTTCGCATACGAGCTTAGTTTGACGAATCGTTCACACCGTTGCGATTGGGACGACGAGATCTTCAACTTGAACCTGGTTAGAGAACAATCTGAACACTTTGATTTTTGAGCTTTCATCAACTCTCTGTCCTGTGTGTGTCTCTGGAGCCACCTGGATCAGATCTCCCCCCTTGTTTTTTTTATTCTCCTTCAATATTGATTAGTTGCAACCCTCTTCTTTTTAATTAATGGATATTTTATGGAAAACGAAAAGAGGTAAGGGAACCATTGACACATTGATTTTAATAGATGAAGTAATCGAGGGACTATATTTGTGACTTAATATAGAAAGGTAGGTAGGGATCCCATTAGAACTTTAAAACAAGTAAAATAAACCTTGTTACTACCAATAAACATTTTCTTCCCTTTGACTCCCATCAAACATCACAAGAAATATAAAATATATTTGCATGTCATGACAAGCATCATGTGTGAACAATCAACAAAAATATATAAATATTACAACCTTGTCCTCCCAATTTCACAAGTTCAAAGCATGATATTAGATCTTCATAATGACAGAAATATCATGATTTACATTGCTTTATCCAGTCAAAAATAGAGTGCACGTGACCATCGCATAAACATAAAAGTTGAATAAACTATCAATATTGAGAAATTTCTGAATACATGTACATATGAACTATTTCTTTCTTGCTTGCACTACTAGTCTTCTTTGTGTCCATTCTTGAGTGGGCAAAGATGAATTGAGAAGTTTGAGAATTTTTATGGCTTGGAGATTTTCGAGTAGGTTGCTTTCTTTTCTCTTTAATTGATTTTTGAAGTGACAAAGACTTGGTTTCAATAGGTTGTGGGTGTTGGAAAAATGAATTTGTAGATGTAGCAATATGTGAAGTGATTGGAATTTGTGCCTTATTATGACTATTTGTCCAGTTCCCTATCCCAAAGAAATGTCTATTTAGATTCTTCCCCACCCATCATTTACATGATTATGTTAAGTAGGTAAAATGTTTGTTATGCTAGGTTGTGAGTGCAAGGGAGCATTTGTAGGGATTAAATGCCAAGGCTGGGCTTGCCCACCTAAGAATAGATGTATTGTTTGTGCCAACTACTTGAATTCATTTGAATTTGTACCAAAATGAATGGGAAATCTTATTCTCTTATTTCTTCCTTCCAAATCACACTGAGTCTCCTCTCTTATCGTTGTCGTGTTCCTTGAGAATGTCTGTTAAAGAAATTCATTTAGAAATATTGCTAAAACATTGTCATTCTTAGTTTCATAACCCATTTTAGATATGTAATCTGCCATTCATTACATGCAAATAAAATAGAATATAACTTCATCTATCATTTGTTAGCACAATAATTAATGGCTAAGGTATGGGATGAGTGACTCATATGGATACATCGGGTATGTACATGCATACTAACATTACATATAGCTTTATTTCACATGAGGCACACATATAATCTTAGATATAATTATTTTTGGGGATTACAATTTCTTATATTATATGTTTATTATTTTGATAAATATTCATATATTCCATATGAGGAATATACATATTTTGGTCCACTACATCAAACTTCATCATACCGTTTGTTTGAATTGAACTTGGGTGGGGAGGATTCCAACCATTCCTCCCAATCACATTAGATAAACCGAATTGACGTTGGGCATTACAGTTTATGTTTCTTAAGTAATTTTTAAAATTCATAACGTGGCTCCTTTTGTTAATGAAAACAGTTTTGATAGGAGGTAACGCTAAGGAATATTCATGATAAACACAATAATTTCTATGATGAATTGTGAGAAAACAATTACAATATGTACACTATATGTACACTATAGTGACAATTTTTTCTCTTGTAAACATGTGCCATATCTCATTCAAGCATGCCATCAATGTTACACACACAAAAAGGGTTTAATAGAGTTTATACTTACGAAAAAATTGAAATGAATTTAGTTTTGCTCAGGATGAATGATTTCATAGTCATTGTTTTTAATTTCAGCTATCTCATTTACGATTTGGTTATCTACAGGGTAGGAAAAAAATGAAAACAAGAAAGGGGCCATGCAAAATTGATTAAAGAAATGAAGGATTTATAGACAAAACATTATCTCCACAACTATGCATAGAGGACATTCAATGCTGTGAATACCTAAAATCGCTATGTGTTTTTCTTTAACTAAGCTTTCTGAATCATTTAATCTCTTCCCAAATAGTTGTAACATACTAAATTTCCACAAAACATAGTGAATTTGTTTCCTAAACATTGGGTGACATACCTTTCTTACATGCTTTGAATACCCAAACTTCTTGTTTGTATTTCTTTAATTGAGCTTGCTCAATCAATTTATCTCTTTCAAATAGTTAGAGTGTACCAAATCTCCACAAAACACACCAAATTTATTTCCCGGGAAACTTCTAGCTCCACTACTAGTTCCAAATACTAACGAACTTCTCAGCCAAGGTTTCAAACATGGCACATTTCCCTTCCTTAACCTTTTACAATCTCCAAACACATTCCTAGTTTTGTTATGTGAGGAAGAATTGAAATTAATGAATGCTTTACATTCCAATGCTTGATTTAAATGCTATCATGACCATAGCCAATAAAAATGCTTAATGTATACCACTATAACTTTAAACATGCATACTACATAGTTTGAAGGCCTCATGATGAGTTAACACGTTCAATATTCATATATCATACCCATGAATTATAAACTTTACATGTCATAAACTTGTTTCGTGAAATAATTTCACATTCCCTCGATATAAACACAACTCTGCAATCCAATTTTGAATTTCCAATATGCCCAATGCATGGTTTAAATGACATGTAATAATATTCTAACTTTATTTTAAAGAAGATATGTTTTTAAAACATATATTCATGCCAAATCATATGAAATATAATTAAACTTAAATATATCATCAACTCCATCAAGTGAATCCATGAATTAAACCATATATAAAACGAATATGACAGTTTCACCAACGCCATCCTTGTGTCATGATGTCTAGCATATACGTCTTTCCAACAAGAGTTTAAACATTTCCTAATGGGACCCCTACCTACTATTGATCAATTTTGTATATAAGACGTTAGGCCGTGTGATAAGATAATTTTAATTTGAAACTTGCAACTATTTGCAAGTGTTTATTAGTTAAGCCAATATTTGGGTCAACAACACCCTCCCTTTTGGGGTTTTCTTTCACATTACTTCATTATTTTTAAATGGGGCAAGCTTCTTGGAGAGGATAGAGTCAACATATCCACTTGATATGATAAACCATGATGGGAATAGATCTAATTACTCTATTATATTATTATTTCTTTGACTTGTCATTCAATTAGTTAAGAGAACAATGTATTTTATTGTAGAGAGATAAAACTCCTATAAGAAGAGCTTTCTCTCCATTTGTAAATGTGTAACTGGTGATTATGGATTTGGAGAAGTTGATAGGTGATAGAAGAATGTAGAGTTGAGAGATGATTGGTTTAGAGCTCCCTTGCATATCAAATTATTGAAGACTAATGAATAAGTAAAGTATTAATATATTTTGTTTTATGCTCTTATTATGCTCTTCAATATTGTTAATTATGTGGAGGAAACCTCCTGCTATCATTTAAACTTGGAGGCCTATTGTTGAAATGTTTTTTATTTAGTAGTAAAGCAGTGTTGGGAGATTCTTCCTCTTGCTTTACTTTCTTTTATTAATATATTTTATTTCTCTTCATCTAATAAATTAGTTGGTAAAATTAAATTATAGTTTAGTTATATATAACAACACTTTCAAATTTCTTTCATGAGTAACACCTCTAGCTCTCCAAGATCAAACCTCCACAAGTTAATTTTCACCAAATACTTACAAATAAATTGTATCAAATTAGTTCCTTCAATTTTCAGTACACACCCAAATGACGTTGAACGTATCAACTAAGTCTTTCATCTGAGAGGTTGAATATCACAAACTATTCTTTTTAGCCATTTAACATACCTTAAAGTAGTTCATTGTAATACACTAGTTGTTTCATTCATGCAATATTTCATGAATTCCTTGATTCCCTCTTCTCATTTTCTCTCTTTCCCATATCCCATTCCCCATTTCCATTTCCATTTTCATATATTACACCAACCTTAAGTTTTGTTGAGATTTACTCTTCATTTTCACCTTGAGGCCCCACTCCAATAGCCTTGATGATCTACCTTAGGTAACCTTCTCCCCCCAGTGCTAGAGAAGAGACAATCTAAAGTGTAGGGAAGAGCCGCGAAGGTGACACTTATCATTTTGAGTTTCACAAATCTAGCACCTTGGTATTTGGGACTTACACTTTTGTGGGTATTAGATTTTTTTGTAACACTTTGGCACCATTGTTTGGGATAAAGTCCATTTTTGAAAAATAATCTTTAATGAGGGTTTTATTTTGAATACCGCATTCTCATTTTGATAACTCCACATTTGATGGCTTCTTCTTTTGGAGGTGAAGAGATATAACAAACACCTAAAGAAATCATCTTGGTGACTCATGTCATTTTTTAGGTATGAGATGCATTTTTATATACCAACTCTTTTTGAAGATATATGTTAGATTTAGTACTAAGTTTGTATATTGTATTGATTTTTCACCTATCCTATCAGGTCTCTATATTACTAGTGTAGTCCCTTATTGCTATTAGTGTAGCCCCCTTATTGTTATTGTTGTACCCCTGTAACCCCAATATTGTTATTATTGTGCCCTTACATTATTATTGTTAGGTTGGCTAGGATTATATTGTGACCCCATGGACTCCTATATATAGAAAGAGGTTTTGTCATTTGTATCATCCAAGAATTTTTCATTTATGTAATGTAAAAAAGGTTTCTCCCTCGAAGTGGCTTATTTCTAAGGCGTTGATCTCTCTTTTATTCTATTTTTGGAGCTGGTTTCATAACATTTTGTATTAGAGCTTTGGATTCTAGGGTTTCACTGCTCCAAACAGGTCATCGTGGCATTTTCGCTATAATTTTTTTTCTACAAAGGTTTATAAGCTGAAATTTTTACAGAGCGAAGCCGAAATCCTGAGGAACCTTGTGTAAAAATTTCAGATCTCGGTTCACAATATTTTCGGATATTAATTTCAAAACTTTGATGACTCAGGTAAAATATTATTGCATAGATAGGAAATAGGAACAACTTATACTCTTAGTAATTTATAAACTAGGTCTTAAATATTTTATTTTGTCTCTTCATTCGATACCACTAGACTGTCCATGGGTTAAAATTGGAATATGCCATCTATGGATGATTTTATTGACTCCTTGATACATGAAAATAATAATATCTTTCACATAGGGTCCATTAATTTTTCGAATTCCCATGTGCCTATAGTGAAGGATGATAACGAGAAGAACAAGCAAGACACGAGGGATCTTGATCATATAGATGGAGAAAACATTGAAGATTTGAGTCCAAATGAAAGAAAATTTAAGGAGTGAAAAAAGGGAAAGTATTTTAATTAGAGGATGTCATTCAAAGAGTTCTTGTATGGTGAAGAAAACTGATTTCATGGAAAATGTACTTCAACAACACAACATAGCAAATTTCATACTAAAAAATGTCAAGAAGAAGACTGGAGACAAGAATCAAAAGATCAAGGTATAAGTTATGTTTTGGCTTCAACTGTTTTATCATATGATAGATTGGTTTTATAATCAAGTTCCTCTAATCATATGGTTGCATCTAAGCATTGTTTTTCTTCTTTGGTACCTTGCACTGGTCCTATTATAATAACTTATCCACCACCTCTTTTTGAGGGTTATATTCAAGATGATTTTGGATATTCTTCAGATCATATTTCTGATCAGATTTTAGTATCTAATTTATAAGTCCATAAATATCCTATTGTAGATTCATATCACAAGTTATATATGATACATCATACTTAATCGAAAACTAGTGACCTAGTGGGTGATGTTGAGATTTTGTGTATTTGGGGTAGCATCAGTTGTGCTCTAGGTCCCAAATTCTGAGGAAGGACTAGAGTTCACCTGATCTACAAGACCCAGAAATGAATTTGGGAAATTTCATCTGGTTTAGGAGATATTAAATTAATTAATTATTTTAATGTATTTTCTAAGTTGAAACTTAGGAAAATAAAATAGTTAAAGTGAATTTAATTAAACGTGATGAAATTGTCTTAAGTCACACGGATCAAGCTTTCTTTTAATCTTAGCCATTGATTAAAGATTTAATCTTGGCCGTTGATTTGTCAACGAGAAAAGTGTAAAGGAATGGCTTGGGGTCATTTGTAAGACACACAGAGGCAGAGCACTGAAGCTAAGTTGAGATTCTAGGGCGGGGTTGCTAAGAATTCTCAAGTGTTTCAGTGGCAGAGAGGGGAATTTAGACTAAGGGGATGATCTGATCCCGGGGTCTAGAATACACAAGAAGCAGAGAAGATATCAGGAAAGACAACGTAGAAGAAGGCAGCAGCAGCAGCAGACGACAACAACAGCGGCAGCAGCAGCAAGGACAACGTGATTTTTCAGGAAACCCCTCAGGGGTTACGTAGAGACCCCTTAGGGGTAGCGTAGTGACTGTGTCACCCAGTCTGGGGTAACGCAGTCCCTTACAGTGACAACGCTGAGCATTTGGAGGCCTTCAGAGGCTGACACAGTGTCTTTCAGGGGTAGAGCTGGGGTTTCTAGGCCTAGATCTAGCTGAGTTCTATAAATCCCGTTTGAGAGTGTGGATCAGTAAGTATTGTTGGTCTTAGATTAGCTAGGTGCTGCAGATCTTGAGTTTTCTCTGTAGGGTTTTCCAAATCTGGAACCCAGAGTTGTGTATTCAGAAATATTCTTAATAATAGAGCCCTCTAGTAGCCAGAGACCGATTTTCGCACATTGGGTTTTTCCGGGGACAATTTGTCCAAAAATAATTGTGTCACTTTGTCTATATGTGCATGTGCTTATTCTAGATCTGAATTGGTACAGATCTGTTATGTGTTTTTCTTTGATGTTAACTTGAAATTATTTAGTTGATAACTTGTATAAGTGGGATAAGCTTAACAAGATTAACAGAAATAATTTCTGCATAAGAATTAAGATTCAGAAATTTCTACATGGTATTAGAGAAATTGTAGATCTAGAAGGGTCACCAGTTGAAGAATCTAAAGGATCTAGCTGCAGCAAGCAATTGGAAAGGCGACATAAAAGTAGATCTAGTTACAGTTTTCAGGAGGAGATTCACGCAAAGGGAAGGGTGACGCTGTCCAGCGCTGTGTCCTAGCAAGCCCACACAATTACTGCGTATAGGAAGCTTGGAAACAGTGCTGGTTAGGTCTGAAGCCAACCAACGTGATTCAGATTTGAATATGTCAGATCCAGAAAAAGTCTGCAGAAAAGTTGCAGAAATTCAGAAGAGCTGGTGGGGTTAAACTTCTGAGGTTTTCAGATTTTTAACCTTAGCACAAGTGACAAAGTTTGGGAAGAGATCAGCTTCTTAGAGAGTTTCTTGCCAAAGGAAACTTGCAGGGTCAGAGGATCAAAGAAGAAGCTGAATCATAGTTGATTTGGTAGATTTCCAAGGAGGGAAATCAAGTGTCGGAGGGAGCAGAGGGTTCCCAGTTCGAAAAGGACCCTAGATCCAAGATCTCTAGCATAGAGAAGAGAAGCTCTGACACATTCTGAGTAGATGGCTCCTCATGGATTGCGTGACCAGGATAGGTTAGAGGGCCTCTCAAACTTTTTGGTGCAGAAAGCAAGGATCCTGATCAAGAATAAGAAGAAGAAGGATCTTTCAAAGATCAAGTGCTTCTAGTGTGGCGAAATGTGACATTTTTCTAGCCATTGTGCAGAAAAGAAGAAGGACAAGGAAGCATCTTCTTCCAAAGCAGCGGTGGCAGATGATGGGTCAGGAGATGATGTAGCCATGAGTTCTCATGAACCACGGAGGTGGGGTGACATGCACATGTAGAGGAGCTACATGGAAGTAAGGTGGGATCCTTGAGCAGCTCATCTCTTGGATCGCAAGCGAGCTACAAAAACCTTAAGACAATAGTGGGACGAGTGGAGCAGTGGGTGCATAGATCACAGATGAGGCATAAGTAGAGGCAAATCTGAAGTCTGGGAGGAGCAGCGCAAAGCATAGCAGCATCAACGTAGAAGTAGTAGCAACGCAGAGGCTGATGTGACTTCAGCAGCGCAGTGTAGTACTACTTACACAGTGCAGAGCTGCAACAATGTAGAGAGCTTCAGAGGGATAGTTCAGTGCAGCAGCAACATGATAGATTTCAGCACACGGAGCTGATGTGACTTCAGTATTGCAGAGGGAGTCTGATTACACAGGCATAGCTGTAGCTGTGCATCGTTCTTTAGATGCCAGCACTGATCTATAGCCTATGGAGCTTCAGTGATAAGGATGCAGCCCATCTAACTTTTCTGTCAAAGATTGGGCAGGAGATTCAGTTGTTTCTCTCAACAACTGAAGTTGCGGTGCAACAGATCAATAGTGGCAGTGCTATGAGCAGCATAGATGAAACATATTGAGAGGGAGTTGCAGTACAGTGGTTGCAGTGATAGTAGCAGAGTCATGGGCAGTAGTACAGAATGACAGTAGCAGTGCAGAGTTCAGTGGCAGGAGGCCAAGCCTCAACATCATAGAACCAGTGCCCAAAATCATGTAATGCATAAGTGTGATGTATTTCTAGAGCACACCCTTGATGCTAAGAGGGAGTGGTGAGATTTTGTGTATTTTGGGTAGCATCAGTTGTGCTCTAGGTCCCAAATTTTGAGGAAGGACTAGAGTTCACCTGATCTACAAGACCCAGAAATGGATTTGGGAAATTTCATCTGGTTTAGGAGATATTAAATTAATTAATTATTTAATGTATTTCCTAAGTTAAAACTTAGGAAAATAAAATAATTAAAGTGAATTTAATTAAACATGTGATGAAATTTTCTTAAGTCACACGGATCAAGCTTTCTTTTAATCTTAGCCATTGATTAAAGATTTAATCTTGGCCGTTGATTTGTCAACGAGAGAAGTATAAAGGAAAGGCTTGGGGTCGTTTGTAAGACACACAGAGGTAGAGCACTAAAGCTAAGCTGAGATTCTAGGGTGGGGTTGCTAAGAATTCTCAAGTGTTTCAGTTGCAGAGAGGGGAATTTAGACCAAAGGGATGATCTGATCCCGGGGTCTAGAATACACAAGAAGCAGAGAAGAGATCATGAAAGACAACGCAGAGGAAGGCAGTAGGAGCAGTAGCAGACGACAACAACAACATCAGTAGATGGAAGCAACAGTAGTAGCAGTAGCAACAAGGACAACATGATTTTCTGGAAACCCTTCAGGGGTTACGCAGAGACCCTTAAGGGCAACATAGTCACTGCATCGCCCAGTCTGGGGTAACGCAGTCCCTTCCAGTGACAACGCTGAGCATTTGGAGGCCTTCAGAGGTTGACACAATGTCTTTCAGGGGCAGATCTGGGGTTTCTAGGCCTAGATCGGGCTGAGTTCTGTAAATCCCATTTGAGGGTGTGGATCAGTCAATATTGTTGGTCTTAGATCAGCCAGGTGCTGCAGATCTTGAGTTTTCTCTATAGGGTATTCCAGATCTGGAACCTAGAGTTGTGTATTCAGAAATATTCTTAATAATAGAGCCCTCCAGCAGCCAGAGATCTGTTTTCCCACATTGGCTTTTTCCGGGGACAGTTTGTCCAGAAATAACTGTGTCACTTTGTCTATGTGTGCATGTGCTTATTCTAGATATGAATTGGTAGAGATCTGTTATGTGTTTTGCTTTGATGTTAACTTGAATTCATTCAGTTGATAACTTGTATAAGTAGGAGAAGCTTAACTAGATTAATAGAAATAATTTCTGCATAAGAATTAAGATTCATAAATTTCTATGGGTGATACGACCAAGCCACAAAGAACTAGTTTTTAGTTTTTTGGTTCTCCATGAGCTCTCACTACTATTGGAAGCACGCACGAGGTTCAACTAGTACAAAAAGGATTCTCACATGATGATATAGGATAGATATGAGGATAGATACTCGTTGGGGTTGATCAAATCCTTCTTCAATAAAACTGCATAGTAGACGTAGTATACTTTTTTTTTTTTGGCGGGGGGGGGGTGGGGTTTCTTCAAACTCGATTTTTCCTCTTTACCTAACATTTGTCAGATTGTGTCTTGCAAAATTTTTTTCATGGGTACCTAACATGACTGTGAATTTTCGGGAGTCATTGATTACGTGGTTGTTTGTACATGAGTACCTAACATGGCTGAAAATTGCGGGGACTTATTCATTATGCACATTCTGTGGTTGTGCTTCAAGGGGGGTGTTGGGGTGGTAGATACACACTCATGAAATCATTTGGAACTCACTTATGGCCCAGTTGATCATATTCCATATAATACTAGGGCCACATATGACCACTTTTATTTCACTACTATACATTCCCTACCATTTGGGATCATCTTTTATTTTTAACAATTTTCTATTTTTCGTAAGTCTAGTTTTAGCAAGGGTTGACACCTAGGGTGAAATGTGGAAGTAATAGGGAACTAACTAGGTCGTAATATGGTGATTTCCTCTCCATTATTTTGAATCACCTTATCCATGGGTTCCTTAATCACTAATGTCCATTCTCTCTCTTATTTTGGGAGACTACCTTATCCATAACCATATCTTTTGATTTTCAATTTTATTTTTGGAGGTTTCTTGCTATTTTTGAGTTAGGAGTTTCACGAGGGAGTCTAAAGTTTAGTTATAAATTCTTTTTTGACTCCACTTATTTTCATTCAAACTCTATTTTAGACTCTCGCTCTATTTTAGGGCATTTTCTCTAATTTCATGCTACTAGCTAATTAGGGAAAGTGTTTTTCAATTTTATAGTGTGCATGCACTATAGAACCCCAACCTAGTGTGCATTGGTTACCTCTCAAGGATGGTTATTCAATAATATTCATGTCAAGAAAGAATGAATCAAAGGTTTATCAACAAGGATGGTTATTCAATAATATTCATGTTAAGAAAGAATGAATCAAAGTTTTATCAGTAATTCAAATTGGTCTCTTTAGCTACGTTTTTTTTCCTTCGCAATTTTAATCTTTTTTCTCTCTTGTTATGAAATTGCTAGTCTAGTATTTTTACACAACTAGATATTGTGCTTGTACTTAAAATCCTACATTGATTTGGCATAGATAATTTCGAATGAAATACCTTATCAAATTTCTAATTCTATGAGAACACAAAGGCTTTTAATGTCTTTTTATCTAGTCCTTGCCATTTTATATTATAATACATTTAAAAGCCCAACACTAATAAGGGATGCCACAATGTTTACTAAATATCAACTTGAATTGGAATTAAATATACTCAAAGTTTCATGGTGTAGTGAGTTTGCAACCACACTTACTTCCCTAATGAAGAAATCCAAAAATCGTTGGTTAACTTTGTGAATCTTATTGAAGACGACGTGGCTGTATTCCAAGAGTTACATTCCAAATGCAAATTTATATAAGATAATTTATTCAAGATTCAAGTAAAAAAATTATATAACAATAACATTGTTAAGAGATTAAAATGAATATTAGCTAAAAAATTCACTTGATACAATAACTAATGTTCCATGATTTCTAACTTGCAAGAAGTGTTACACCAATTATGTTTATGATCAAAACTACCTATTTGAAGAGTATTAGAGAAAATAAGTGCAAGGAATCCATCCATCATTTTACACCTCCAAATTTTGTGAGTATACTTTTATCTAAAGCATTTCTCTCTTGTCTTCTTAGTACATGACCATTTAGCCTTATTGTTTGATTCAATTTTATATTAGGTGGATCCTTGATTGTTTCCTTTTCTCTTCTAGGTTACCTATGCTACTATATATATATATACTTCCTATGAAAATAAACTCGTACTTTCATTCAATATAGAAGGATAATACCTTTTGTATATACACATAGAAGTGTCCATTCGACTTGGATCTGCCTAGATCCATGAGTGGCTTAAGTAAGTCAAAAGAAAGATGCCAAAATCATGACAATATAGACCCAAAAGTCCTAAAAATAAATTTTACATAAAAATAAGAGAAATACATCAAACAAATAAGGAGAAAATGAAAAAAATATCATGACACAACACGAATCTTTCCCTTCTTTTTCTAGACTCGTTGCCAATTCCCCATATTAGTATATAGATTGGAATCAGAACCAATGAACACTCATTTATCTTTGGAAGATGATCCTTGTCCAAATTTGAGATTTTAGATACATGGACATGTTTTGTGCCCCCAAAACCATCCTCCATGTGTGTCTCATTAGTATGAAATTCTGGATCCATAAAATTTCAACATCTGCCATGTCTCGGATGGGAGATACATCACCCTGCATCCCACACCCCCATGTGTGGGGGGAACCTGATGTAGATGAGCCTCCACTTATGATTGTACATGTTGGTTTCCTGAAATATAATCCTCCTCAACCTCTAATAAAAGTAGATGTGCGTACTGCCAACCTTTTTGTTTAGTTGTGGTCCTCTTCTTTTTTTGGTTCTTTTTGGCCTAAGGACATGTGAACTATAAATGACCAGTTTGAAAACATTCGTGACATCCAAAAGTTGTGTTCTCATAATCTAAAACTTGACTCTAACAAATGTCTTGATGTTTCAAAAGTATATTGCCAAGAATACCGTTACTAAGGTCCATCTCTACACATATTCTGGCAAATGTAAAGATGCATTTTTCTGTCCTTTCATTGTCCATCTTGAATTCACAATGTGTATTCCCAATATCCTCAATGACCTTTGGATTCCAGAAAGGTAGGGGAATATTTCGGAGTGTTACCCAAACTGACATAGATGAAATGACCATAGTGGTGGCATCGAATTCTGGAAACCACGGTGTAATGAAAATGCCCACATTTCCCCAGAACCATGGTCCATCATTTAGTAACGTGTCCATTTATTTTTGTGTGTCAAATTGTATAATGAAAAAATCATTAAGCATAAATATATGTCGCAATTTGGCATCCAAAGGGTTAATATCCTGTTGACGCTGCGATCAACGCCCTCCAAAATTTTCCCTATGCTTGAATTTTGGAGCCTACTAAGGATCTTGTACTTTGTCGTCCCATGGTCATTTCGTGGTCGGTTATTGTCTTGAAAAGTGTTTAAATATTCTTCTCATATTTTAAGTGTCAAATTCACTTTCTCACACATGCTCAGTCCTTAATGAATTCACAAGTGCACCTTTCATTTGCTAGCTTAGACAAGCATTACACAATTCTTGAGAGTAAGGCTTATGCAACCTATAGGAGTAGAGCTTGCACAATGTTTAGATATAGTGCTTGCGCATTAATTGTTGAAAGTGACTGTGCAATCAATAAATATAGTGTATTCTGTAACTTATGCTGACAGCCATTGCATAACATAATTTGACAATCTCTCTCTCACTTCGGTTGCAATTGTACTTCTATTTCAATGAGTTTTCTCAACTGTCGCTTTTGCGCACCTTTTCTTTCACAAGTGTCATTTTCACTTTCTTGACTATTTTTTGCGCTTTTCTCTTTAAAAAGTGCCTTTTTCACTTTATCTTCACTCTGGCATGTGTCACTTTCAATTTCCTTCACTGTTGCAAGTGTTGTTTTCAAATTTTCTTACTGTCGCAAGTGTCGTTTTTAACTATTTTAACTCATGTATGTGGCACACCTTTGCACATCAATAGATGTATCTCTAGCACACTATTTTGCCGGAGTTGGCCCTATATATCATGAGAATATGAACTAGATACATTCCTACAAATTAGAGCACTTTTTGGTCTTAATTGCCACCTATATTGCAACTTGTATTATGTGTCGCAATGTGATGTTTTAATTGTCGCACTTAGAAATAAGTGCTGCTTTGATATCGTTTTAAGGTGTGATTTCTGATCATGAGTCTTGTGTGTTCCCCTAGCTTGTATTTATGGAATTCAAGTGTGTGATATGTGTTCGAGTCTCGTTTGAATGCTCTTACCTCTGTTACTCTAGTGGTCCCACACTAAGCAATTTTGGAGCTCTTCTTGGTCTTCCCACCCAGTGTAATTTATGAAAGCATCAATCCTTCACCAAGTGATGAGAAATACCTATTCATGATCCTCATTGATGAAGAATCTCCCTCCCATACTTATGCATCGAGTCTTTCCCTCAGGTTAGCCCTTATCATTGCACATTGAGAACCTTCAAAGCATAGTCTCCTAACCCTTGTTGCTTGTATTGAATCACTGCACTGAACCTTGATTGGTTATACCTTGCATAGTTCATGGAGAACTTGTAATTGATAGTAAGGACCTCCTTCACCCCCTTGCAAAATAAAACTGCGCAATGTAAAGGCCCTCCCTCCTTCACAATGTAATAAACATTCCCTTTGAAAATTGACTTGACATATGTTGCTTGTCTCAACCACCTATGCAATATTCCCTTCCAATGAGCCTCCCTCTACACATGGAAACATTATAGTGGATATTCAGTTCATTTCTGAGCCATTTCAACCCTCAATTGCGCAATAATGGGAGTCTACCCATCAAGCACTGTGCATTGTACAGTTTCAGTGCATAGTCTTGCTCCTCTACTATCTGGAATCCCACATTGTGAAATCATCTTGGCGTACTTGGCCTCCTATGTGCATTGAGAAGTTTTAGTTCACAATGATGCCTTCTCTCAATCATTGTGAAGCTCAACTGCACAATCATTGTCTTCCTCTCCCTTGAGTCCTACACACTGTGTAGTTTTAGTCAGCAAGCTCATCACACCATCTCTTGCACTTGCTCATTGCATTGGATCCTGAAGAGTCCCTCCTTATTATGCATTTCATAGTTCTAGTTGAAAGTGGTGACTGCCCTTAGCCACTGCTGAGCTCAACTGTGGAATCCTCAACAAACCCTTCCTCCTCATTCCATACACAGGCCCATCACAAGCAACTTCTTCCAAGAGAAAAGTAGGGATAAAATAAATGATTTTAGGACTTATATTGCCTTGTAATAAGTAAATTTCATTGGAAGATTTACCTCCTCAACAGAGCAAGGTGATGCTCAAGGAATATTTCAAGGAGAAGAAAAAAATAAGCACTTGCATAGAACAAGAATAAAGAAAATCCATCATGAAGACATAAAGAGATCATGGACGATGAAAAAATGAAGACATTTCATGATGACTCATAGGGTCCCATTACTGATACAAGACCATTTTGAGGGTGAAGATGAAGTACAAATCATATCTATCATCAAGAATGAAAGACACAACAACGAGGAGAGAATCTTGGAATTGCCACAACATAATGAAGTTCCATGTTAGCAATTCCAAATCATGGATTGTACAAGTGTCATCACAATTTCATAAGTGTCAATGTGTCTTGCCACATGATTTGGAATGCATTTATGTATTATCAAAAGGAAAATGATAAAATGTAAATGCATGGAAGTCCAAGAGTCACATGTCGAATATGAAAAATATTCATGTGGAACAAAGAGTCAATAGAAGTTAAAAGGTCATTTATGATTCCAAGAGTCACAAGGGTAACTCAAGAGTCATAAGGGATATGAAAGGTCATTCCTATTGTTCTAAAAGAAACCTCATAACTCAAGCAAGGGGATTTTTGGGGTGATAGATATCGGGGAGCTAGCCTTGGCTTCTCCAACTTGGCATAAGAGAGAAGATCATTCCTTGGAGAAGCAAGAAGTGACTTAATGTTCCACTATTGGAGCTAGTGCCTCACCATTTTAACTGTGTACTTGGATCTTTCTTTTAATTATTAGAAGCTTATTGAGCCAACACATTTTCATGCATGTATCATGAATCTTGTAAGACTATTATTTAGATGTTTGCGGTATATATTGTGTTCATATGTACTAAAGAAATTGAACTACTTCATTGGCTTTGGTGCTCATCTTGTTGAATGTGTGTTGTATTTTCTTTAATTTTCATTGTGTCTATGTGAACTACTTTGCTAGATAATTAACGAATATTTCCTTGATCTCGTGTGCCCCTCTTAGGATAGTACTATTACTTTATTTCTCAAGGCTCACTCTTTATTCCCCTCTTGTGGAAGCCTCCTTTTACACATTGAAATTGGTGTTTCACAGTGGCAACTTACTTGCTAATTTCAAAGGTTATGTACATACTCTCTTATGTTATCTCATTTCAACCAAGGAAACCTTAGAGTTATGTTGTCTGGGACGGTATTCTAGAGGGGTTTACTACTCCATATGGTGTGAGGTCTAATTGGGATTTCACATCGGGGATACCCCATTGGTTGATGAATTTACAACATCGTTAATAAGTCCATTGATGAAGAGCCTCCAGTTTGGGCGAAAAACCATTAAATCTACAATTGAAAACATTTGATTTGAGAGAAGAAGAGAGGGAGTTTACCTTAGTGTGATTTATTTCTATGACAAGATCCTTCTCCGTTTTTTCAACAATGTAGGGACCAAGATTATTTTGTAATTGAGGTCCATTGCTATTTTGGTGTAGACCGGTCGAAAGGGAAGACTCTCCTTTCGCTGCATCCTTGTATGAAGGTTATCCATTTTGTGTCTTGAAACTTGGGGTTCTGCCGCACAATCGCAGATTCAGGATAATGGATTAATTCTTGTAAATTCCATTGTTTTGGATCTATGTATAGTCCTGTAATATGATCCCTGCATAAATGAGGATATGGAAAGTAGCATGAATAAACGATTTTTTCTCAATAATATGTTTCAAGGTATAGATACTATCAATATAATTTATCTAGAAAAGGGTGTTCTTCCCTTATATACTTTTAATAAAAATCTGGAAGGAATTAGTCTCCTCTCAATTCAGATTGTCAGCTGGTTCCTCCTTGGAAGGAGAATACCTATGCTATGTGGTTTTACTTCCCCACATGGCCTATAATATTTGACTCTCTTCTCATCTGTCCTAGTCAAATCCACCCATAAAGGGAAAAATAAAGCCTCTGTTTGATCAACAAACATAACAAAGGAACAACAATGCGTAGGAGAACAAAACAATGATAGGGTTACCTACTCCCTCCCGTAAAAATATACTACATTTATGTGCGAAGGAAATAAATCCCAGATGAGAATATATGAAGCCTCCCCTATCGTGGCCACTTCAAGGTTTCCAATTCATTGTGAAGAAGCAATCCGTCAATATGTGGACAAACACCGACACAACTAGGAGACCGAACATGTGTGTATCTACAAGAGCCATATTTGTGACTCGTTCTCCATCATTGATGCGCTAGAACATAGTAAGTCCAAAGGCCCCAAATGAGAGACCAAAAGGAGAATAACCCTGTGCCAGTGACGAGTTTGTTGGCATTGATGTGTGTTGCAGTGTTGTAAATGTGTTGTTGGTTGGCATTGATGTCAACCTGGTTGTTTGGGTTGCAGTTGAGTTGGTTATGCATGTGTATGTGTGGCTACATATGGTTGAGGTGTAGATGATTGAGGTTTAGATGGTCTGTAGCATTACTAGCCTGGAATAACTTGGAAATTTGATGATCCTCTTGATCATGTTACTGCATACATGTATTGATGGCTGCTACATGAATTAGAGCTTAGGAGCCTTGTTGGTTGGTCTCCATGTCTCAGATTAAGTCTCCCATGTCGATGATGTTATACTTTGGGCTTGGAAATGATCTACATGTGTTTGTGGATGCTTAATATGGTTGTTTAGGTGTTGGAGGATGCATGACATGTTCTAGTGCTGCATACTGATGGCAGAGATGCTGTAGAGAAGTTTGATAGCCCATGTGCTAGTATGGTTGTTGGTTGGAATCCTAGTCAGCCTATTTTTACTGATGATGATGACAGTGATGTGGCAGTGCTTTGGTGAAGTGTTTTAGAGGTTCTAGTGACTTTCATAGGTCCTACAATCACTTTTCAAGCTCTGGAAGAAGGTGGAGTAGTTTCTGAGCTGAGCAAAGATGTTCCTTCATCGTCTTCCCCAGTCACATGGATGCTGAGTCATGGGAGCGACTGAAAAGGTCCAGTTGTTGGAAAGAAAGCCTGTGGGAGCGACTAAGGAATTCCAATCACATAGATCTTGTGTTGTGGGAGCGACTGAGTTTTTTTACAGGAATTTCTTTGTATTCCTCACGCTGCTCAAATAATTTTTATGTTATGGCGATGTTCTTGATTAGATTTTTTTGGCATTTGGTTAGGAAATTTTGTGGGGCCTTTAGAAGCTGATCAAGTTTGAATATATCAAAGGGCTGGTGGAGTTAGTGGTTTATTTGGTCAAGAATCTTATCTTAACCAAATATGAAGCGTGTGAAAAGAATTGTTGAGTGGCCCATAGCCTGTAGCATTTACTAAGTGACTCAACTTAGAAAAATGATAAAATAGAAGAGAGTTTTGAGTCTATTTGGTTGGATGTTTTGAGAGTGTAAGAGTATGCCATTGTGGGGGAATTGTGAGTGAGTAGAGATTGCTGAAAATACTCACATTGTATTGCTGAGAGATAAAAATTGTGTATGCAAAATTCATACATGATTTTTTAGCAGAAATCAGAGATAGAGTTGGGAATAAGATGCAAAATTTGTGTGTTGTTTGTGACAAAAAAATGGGAGTATGTGGTGTGTTTGAGAGAAATATTTTTGTGTGATAACAAGTGAAGAAATTACCTCCTCCGGGTCATAGTTTTGATTCTATTTTATGTGCAGAATGATGGTGTTGTTGGGTTTCTCATGTTGGACGAATTGAGGGACTAATATGAAACATTTATGAAACTTTGTTCACATGGAGGAAGTGAAGGCGTTGATGATTCAAAATTGACAGCGATTTGGCGAATTCAGTAGTAGGACTATTTTTCTCCATCCAATAAGATTTGGACAGTCCAATGGTAGTTGGGCGAGGATTGTTGGTCATGGGAGATTCCATCGGATAGATTTCCGTGGACTAGTGAGAGAAACAAATTTCCAAATTGATAGATTCAATGTACTGTAAAGGAAGCCAAGCCTTCCATCTTATGGGTGTAAGATAATCCATGTACAATTTATTCAACATATAATAAAATAATTGAGTAGCATAACAACAACATGGTTGTTTTCTTTTGAATGGGTTTTCGCCAAAAATACTTTTGTTCTTATATATGCATGCTTGTGTTTCTCATGGTTATTTCTCATGATTGTTACGATTTGAGTTTATTGCTGCTTATATATTGTGATGAGACAATGTTGTGAATATGCATGGATGATTGACATTGTGGCAAAAGTATAAATTGGTAAAAATTGATATAAAAGCAATCACTACTGATTCACCCCGCCTCCGCTCTCCCCCTCTTAGTAGTGAATATATTTCCAAAAAATTGTATCACAGCTAGTGCTCTTCAGTGAAGCTTGACCACTTAGAGAGTAGATCATGGATTATTGCCAGAAGCAAGAAAATGATGTCTCAAAAGACAACGGGTTGGAGAAAGGAAGAAAATAAATCCATTGCAATAGAAGCTGCAAATTGCGAAATCTCAGCCAAATTAGATGTCTCACTAGGTAATATTTTGAAGGATTTTTTTAATTATAATTTTGATGATTCTTTTGAGGTTGATGATGGAGAAGGATATTGCTGTCATTAAAGGTGAATATGAATAAAAAATAGTTGTGATCAAAGAATTAGCTTCTTAATTCGATAAAATAACAACTTCATGTAGAGATCGTAAGAAAATGTTGCATATTTGTGATGAGAAGGAGAAAAATCTCAAGGAGGAGCTCACTACTTTGAGAACCCAATTGGAATATTCAAAAAGGAACAAAAAACTATTGTGCAATAAGAAAAAGGAAAATTAAGATAATGTAGAAGCACTCGAGAATGTAGTAGAAAAGTTGAGAAATCAAACTGAAGAAAAAAACCAGCAACTTAGAGAAATTAAGAGAAAAATAGCAGAATGAAAATGTAGCTCTAACCTTCAAAGAGGAGATGAAAATTAATTTGGAGGAAATATTAACAAAATAGATACAAAGAAGCTTACAACAAAATTTGTGAGAAGCCAAGACAATGTTGGAGAAAATAGGAAACAAATTCATCAACAACAAAGAAGAGATCTGAAAGGAGTTTTATGCCAAGAAAATCATTCACTCCTAGAGTTGATAGTAGCACAATTCAAAGGATAAATCATAATTAATTTGCTTCGTTGATAAACAAGATTGAGTGTTTCAATTGTCACCAACTTTGGACACGTGGAAGATTTTTGTAGGAGTGAATTGAACACACATATGCAACAATTTGGACAACAAACAATGATATCTTCCTTCAGGTATACAAGTTCATTTAATGTTTTATGTTATGCTTGTAACCCTTTTGGCCTTAAGGCCATTGATTGCATATCTAGTACGAGAAGATGGAGATCTAGCATGTGAAACAAAAGATCAGATCCTTTTGCTTCTTATCTTGGTCATGTAGAATGTTTTATGTGCCACAACTTTGGAAACATGGCCAAGGATTGCCTGATGCCTAAATCCATGAGACTGCCAGTACAAAAGAAACATCCAAAAATACATGCAAAACAAAGGAACCCATCAGGATCTATGTGGAAGAAAAAGGAGGAACAATTAGGAAAGTGTGGTATTCCTCTTTTCTCACGTGATGAGGATGATAAATGGTTTATTGATATAGGATCTTGTCATCATATGTTAGGAGATAGGAGAAAATTTCACTTCTTGAAGAAAATCAAAAGTGGTCATGTTGTTTTTGAAGGAGGTGAACTAGCAAGAGTTTTGCGAAGTGGCGAGGCCAACCTTGGTGAAAAGTGGACCAATGCTGAATATGTATGGCTCATTGAGGGTATTAAAAACAATATTCCAAGTGTGAGACAAATGGTGGATGGAGGTAAGGAAGTGGTGTTCAACTCCAAAGGTTGCTGCATCAAGGAAGAAGGATTAAAGAGGGTAATTGCTTAAGGAGTTAAGACACCAAACAATGTTTATGTATTGAAGTGAAGAGTAAGAAAATAGAGGATACCAAGGAAGTAATCTTCATCTTCAGATTTTGAGTAGGAGAGATCAACACATATTGCTCTCTGCTCTTGCATGATATATATTTTAGACTGCAAAATGGATGTGAGGCCTTCATAGGCTTAGGGGGAGTATATGGCACTTTTTTTTTTTGCATGTAGTTAATTTGTGTTGATGCTTATATCTTTGATTATGTTTAATTGATGATTGATTTTTTCTACTGATGTTGTCTTTGCTAAGGTGTGACCAGGAAGAGGGATGGCACATGTTCAAGGGGAGCACTTTATATGCTTCAATATTTCGATGCTTTTGATGGCACCATGGCTCCTCTGAGAAGTTAGATATGCATCTCATGCTATGTGCTCATCCATTGCAGATGTTTATGGTTTGATTATATATGCTGCATATATGGTTTGACATGTATTATGAATTTTGGGTTTATGATTTTATGCATGTGTTGGTGCCATGGAGATTAGTGCAGTGCGATGATGGTAGATGATGCTTATATTTATGATGTATGTTTTTCATATTTTTGCTGTTGTTACATATGATGGTGCTTATGTTTTTTAGCATGGATTTCTGATGTGATGTTGTTGCTGTCATTGCATCATTTTATGCTTATTTGCTGCTACCAGTTATTGAGTATCTTTTAGAGGTTCATGCTCCAAATGATGGTTATTGTTGCTGCCATGTATAGCTATAAAGAGATGATATATTGAGATGATTGGTGTGCTATGTTTCTGATATCTGATTCCATGGTTGATGTTTTTGGAGAGGATGATAGATGTATCTTATGTGATTTATATTGGCATTATCCTACTGCCATAAAGAGGAAATGTGGTTGATTATATGCTCTATGTACTTGATATTGTATTAGACATGCATTGATGAGAGAGTTTTTATGAGAGCCATGCTTGGCATATGTTGCATAATGAGTCATGGGAATTAGTCAAGCTTTGTATGGGATTCTAGTAGTGTTGTTGCAACCATGTATTTCATGTATTATTTTTGTATACTCTCATAATTATGAGGGTGGGACTTCTTGAGTCTTGTATGCATTGAGAGAGAATCATGTGAGTCATGGTTCAACCATAAATGAGCTTATTGATGTAATTGTAAAACCATGTTTTATTAGATTTTTGGCCATATAATAAGCCTACGAGGCCATGTACTTTGTTTCATATCGTTTGGTCATATTATTTGGTCCATGTGGAATAGTCTCTTGCATATGGAAAGGAGGCATTGGAAGCCATATATATATATATATATATATATATATATTAGTTTACATTCAACCATGGAGATGTTTCTATTCAATGGAGTATGGTTGGTTATACTATTGTGACCTATCATCATGTATTTACTGCTACCGTGTCTACTTCAGAGGGATGTTTCTTCTAGATATACATTTATACTGATGATATATGAGTTTTATGTTGTTGGATAGTTTAGTGTGGAGTGGATGTATTTTTTTTTGTTTCTTCAGAATTGGTTGGAGGTTTGTTGTTGCTGCTATAGAGTTGATTAGTTATTGCTGCTGCTAGTTTTTCATACTATGTTGTTGTTGCTATGTGTTGGTGATTGGATCTGCTGCTACTATTATGTCATGGATTATGCTGCTGCTTGCTTCAAGGGAGAGAGAATGTGTTTCAGTTTTTGTTGCCGTTGAGTGAGAGAGTTTATTGTCGATGCTGGTAGGAGATGTATATTTATGCTCTAATGTGTTGATTATTGGACATAGCTTGTGTTCAGGGGGAGTTTATTACACATATTTTTTAGTTATGTGGGGGAGTGTTTTTTTTTTTTTTTTTTTTTTTTTAATTTTCAGTTTTGCACTCCATTGTTCATCACCTGCATATGATTTTGAGTAGAGTTTATGCTTTTGTTTATCGAGCCCCTTTCTTGTAGAGGAGTATATATCATTTTTCTTTGATATGTTTAGCCCTTTGGCATTAATGTCAAAGAGGGAGAATGTGAGAATGTTGATAAATTTTCAAAGGGAAATTTTAGATGATTAGTTTAGCAGGGGTTGACATTAATTATAAAGGGGGAGATTGTTGGCATTGACATGTGTTGCAGTGTTGAAAATGTGTTGTTGGTTGGCATTGATCTCAACCTATTTTTTTGGGTTGCAAGTGAGTTCGTTATGCATGTTTATGTGTGGTTGCAGATGGTTGAGGTGTATATGGTCCTTAGCATGTCTACTATCTTTGACTAGCTTGGAGATGTGATGATAGTCTTGATCATGTTGCTACATACAAGGATTGATGGCTGCTACAAGAATTAGAGTTGAGGAGCCTTGCTGATTGGTCCCCATGTCCCGGATTAGGTCTCCCATGTTGATGATGTTATACTTTGGGCTTGGAAAGGTCTACATGTGTATGTGGATGCTTGAGATGTTGTGTAGGTGTTGGAGGATGACTAACATGTTCCGGTGTTGCATATTGATGGCATAGATGTTTTAGAGAAGTTTGATGGCCCAAATGCTAGTATGGTTGTTGGTTGGCATCCTAGTCAACCTAGTTTGACTGATGATGATGACAGTGATGTAGAAGTGCTTTACTGAAGTATTACAGAGGCACCAATGACTTCCAGAGGTCCAAAAGAGGATTTTAAAGCTTTATAAGAAGGTGGAGAAATTTTTGAGTAGAGTAATGATGTTTTCCTTCATCCTCTTCGCCAGTCACATGGATGTTGAGTCATGGGTGATCTGAGTGGGAATATTAGTGCTTGTTGTGCTAAGATCCAATTCAAAATTGAAAGAAAGAGCTTGAGGATGATGAGGTTAATTGAAAGTTTAACATGAGTTTTTATGTGAATTTCATGAGAAAATTAACATAAACAAAACACTGAACAACGACATTTAACAAGCATGAACATCACCATAAACAGTAGCAATGTTATCACCAAAAAAATTTCATTTTTGATTAGGAAGGCCATTTAGCATAGGTTTTATTGTCTTGGTAAATTAATTCATGAAATTGATAAAATTTTGTGAATTGGTCATAATCCTAAGTTTCAAGAGTCCCACACGTCATGTCATCATGGTCAAGTCCATAAAAATCCATCAAAAATCTCCATGCATTGGTTTAAAATTCGGTTTTAGCCACCTGTCTACTTTTTCCTAAGTCTGTAGCAAAATCAATGGAAAACAGGCTGTTTTCACTACGAAATCACCTGACAAGTCCGTAGCGAATCTGCCAAACTTATAACAGAAAATGCTTCAAATTCATGTTTTTCTGCTACGGTAAAGAAAAGGGTGAGGTGTCAAGTTTTAAGAGGCTAGAGGTCAGTCTGAAGTCACGTGATCGGTTATTTGGAGTCATGCAATATGTGTGATCATTATTGGTCATTCATCATTTCATTTAACCTCCCTGATTTGTCTTCATCCCTCTCATATTCAAAACTTACCTTTTAAATTTATCCTTGAGAGTCATTGTCTGTCACCCTTCCCTCTCAACTTTGAGTATAGCTATTGTTATCATCTTTAGAAAGGTCTAGCTTTGTCTGCAAGCACCTTGTTGTTTGAAATTATTCTTTGCAGGTGTCATACTATCAAGGAGGCCAACACTGTGTTAAGAGAGATGGCCATGCATAAAAATACTAACAAAGGGAGCTTAGTGGTCAGGTATGAGCCCATGGATTTAAAATTGTGTAATGAGGATCTTATTTTTTCAACAACCCTCACTAGTGCTGGTTGCATGAGGTTTTTCCAGAAATTACAAGGTTTTCATACCCAAGTTTCTAAGGACTTTGCAATGAATTTTGTGGGCACTGCATCAAAGGTGGGTGTGCTGAGTTTCTTGGTGTCTCCTGAAACAATTTCCCAAGCTACATAGATTTTGAAGAAAAGGGAAGAGTGGTTTAAAGCCACTAAATTAAAATTTCAGAATTGTGACGAGTTCATGAAGGCTGAGCATATTGGAGTGGATATGACATCAGGGATCCCAAGAATTTGCTTTAAAGAAAATTACTCCAAACTCCTGCTGGTAATTCAGAAATATTTCACATGTGAAGGGAGGTTTCATATGATTTATCAATATCACTTCATACTCTTGCTACATTTCACTGGTAAGCAACCTTTTGACCTTCCATTTTTCTTATTTAGAAGCCTAGGAAAGATGTCAGATAAAGTCTAAGCTAGGCCTAAGGGTAGTGAAACCTCAATTTTCATCATGGATTAATCAAGATATTGGTTTTGGAGGAGTTGAAAAAGTTAAATAAAGTCTGGGCCACATTCCTATTTCTTAGTGGTTATGAAGTAGATGCATTAACTCCCAAGAAAACACCTAAATCAAAAGCCAATCCTTCAAATAAAAATGATGAACCTATAACTAAAGTAGAAGGTGTACAAGAAGAGGAAATGCAGCCCATTTTAGAGCCCATGGAGATTGAAATAGAACATGCACAGGAAATAGAGATACCTCAGCCCACACCTACAAGTATCAAGTCAAAGCCTAGCAAAAAGAGTCATGGAAGAATAGCTAGGAGCCAAACACTGGGGAAAGGTAACATTGAGGAAATTATACAAGCTATAGATATAGAAGAAACACCAGTGGTCAAAGAT